>OY728122.1:615265435-616515435 GCA_963277665.1 Viscum album | reverse complement strand
AAATGTAATAAAATAATATTTTTCACCCCTAGAATGATAATTATTATAATTAACAACTATTGGATATTCTAGAGTTAAGATAGAAATTTCTATATAACAAGAGCACTAACTTAGTGAATGTTTTGTGGAATTTAAAGTGTTGGATAACTTGATTTACATACAACATGAATCTCATAAGAATTGTGTTATTCTATTGAAATATATTTATAATGTTTTTCATTAATAAAATGAAAAATTAATTATAAATTGACTATAAATTGGTTAGAAATGAAGATAAAACCATTTAAAGGTAAAATAGATAAATTTTATAAAACTATTTTTATCTGCGCATTGTATTTTTGAATTTAAAGATTAAATTAATAAAAGTTGATTAATTATTCTAATTAAATGAGTAGAATATATCTTTTAAAATAAATTAAAATTCAGTTAGTTTTTTTATTAATTATGTAATGAGAATAATGTCATTTTACGCTATAAAAATTCATTTTCTTTAAAAATAGTTTTATTATATTTTATGCATGGATATTATAATTAATTTTTTAAACTTTTAGAATTTTTAGTTTAAAAAAAGGCAGATTTTTTAAATCCTCATGTAAATATTATCTTGGAGTGATGTTTTTATATTTTTCTTAAAATATTGATTGAGTGAATAGTGAAAATTACTGATTTTTACAAATCTGCCATTTTTTTCATTACATAAATTAATAAAAAATTACCCTTATATTTCTTAATTTGTTTTAAAGTAACATAATATACCATTTAATTAAAATAATATAGTTATTATTTTATTTAATCTTAGATAATTTTATGCATAAAACATATTTATCTAAAAATTATTTTCATTGATTTTTTTCTCACTTATATTAAATTTAATTTCTTACAATTATAAAAAATTAATCCTGAAAAGTGTATTTAATATTTGGAATCAATATTTTAAAATTTATTAATGATTTCAATTTCATTTTTGGTAATTTAGAATAATATCCTTTTGTAAAAATGTTTTCACCACGGTAAAAGGGTTAAACTAGATAATATATGTAATTTTTTTATAAGGTTCAAAAATATAAAAATAATTCTTATTGGATGATGTTGTTTTAAATATTATCACTATATATCAGAATTTTAATTCTTTTAGTGCCACTTTCCAATGAGTAATACACTTATAATATTTAAAAGTTAAGATTAGTTACAATGACACTCCCCTCACTTATAAAAGAGAACATACTCTTATCACTTCTTTACCCCAATTGATCCCTTTAGATAAACCAATAAATACCTAAATATTTTTAAAAATTCCCCCATGAACTATATGTTTATTCTTACAAAAATTATCTTTCATAAAGGCTTAAGGTGAAAGCTAAATGTAGATACATGAGAAAGAGGTAATTATATTTATCAATATATTTTGAGTTTCACTCTTAATTAACTTACTAAAAATATTCAATAAACATATTAACATAATGAAATTTTAATATTTAATATACTAAAATTTTGTTGTGTTAAAATTATATCCATTCTTAATATTATTTCCATCTAATGAGAAATTAAAACATCACCCATGTGTACGTACGAACTATCGTCTCTATGAAGCGATGAATTTTATTTTTCATCACTGTCTATCTTGGATGGTTATATAGTTTAATTTAATATATATATATTTATTATTTTCATGAAATAATTATGATTATATTAGTAGAATATATTAAGAAAATTCTTACCATCCATTTGTGGGAAAATTATTACATTTCCCGTATGTATATATGGACTACCACCGACACGAAGAGATATTATTAATTTTTCATTTAAAATTTTCGTGTATGGTAATAATGATATATTTAATGAATATATATGATATTAATGTCATAATTATAATTCTATAAATTTTAATTATCATTTACCCTTTTTTGTTTGATCTATTGGAAAGAAGAAACATCACTCGTGCGTATGTGCGTACTACCGTCTCCATGAGTTAATGTAATTAATTTTTTATCCCCAACCAATATAGATGGTTATGAATATTTATATAATTAATAAATATGATATTAATTAAAATATAAATATTCTATAGATAATTAAACCATGACCAAGGTTCAAGGACTGGAGCTGTAAAATTGAAACATGCATGGAAAATAAACTAGTTTTCAACCGAATAATTATTTTATTGAAGAATTATTAATAAAATGGTATTTTTAAATTATATGGGAATTATATATAGTAGTATACATATATTAATATTTTTTTGTAATATATTTTTAATAAATATATATTTATTTTATAGGTATCTTGAGCGCGTATAAAGAAATATGGGGCTTGAGGTAAGGGTACTTCATATCAATATTGTTTCGTTGAGACGTGTTTCATATTATGCATCGATCTGTGTTTATATGGTGTATAAAATAAAAATTTTATATATTATATAATTAATATATTCCTAATAATTCTATTTAAATTCCAATTTTATTTTATTTCTTTCAAGTGGTGTATAATTCAAAAGCTAACAAAGAGGTAAGGGTTTATGTTTCAATATCATTTATTTTCGAGAATATCTATATTAAATATACATGGAGGGATATTATATGACAATTATATTTTAGAAACCAAATATTTTCTTACAATATGTTTATTTATATTTTTTAGTGTTTTCATTTCATTTTTCTCTTTTTGGTACTTAAAATGACTGAGAAAATTCATTTAGGCCAAGCTGACCTGATTTCTTATTTCTAGGCCAAGAATCCTTCTAATCTATTTCCATATTCTTAAAAATGTTTTATAGATGTTTTTATCTATACATAAATGTTTGAGAAATTATATTTTTACTACCTTCTATTTTATTTAATAATGATAAAAAATATTATGTTTAACTATTTTCTTTATAAGTTCCTTTTGACATTATTTACCAATGTGTGAAATGAATCCTTGTTTAGATATTTAGAAAATGAATGGGTTTTTTTCGTTGTCATGAACATTATTTTATTTGAATCTTATTTTATAGGATTCCAAGTTTATCTTCAATGGAAACAAATTTCTCACTATTCTGAAATTTTTTGGTTTATATAATTTACCAAAAGAAAAGGGATGCATTCTATTGATTTTAAAAGCGCATTTTATATATTTTATAAAAAATATTTTTCATATTTTGCAACATACTTTAAGGATTGTTATTATTTATTAGGTATATGATGTTATGATACAATCCAATTTATTTCTATGGATATCTAATGATGGTGATGTTTTAAGGATGATTTTATGAAACCCATTTCTTTACCGTGGGTTAGTTATGTTATGATAAAATCATTTTTAAAATAATATCTTTTCCATGGGTTATGCTATGATAAATGTTTTTATGATATTGTGAAATAGTTATGTATGGTTTTCATTATGTTATTGGTGATATCATAATTATATATCCCTATAATTTATTTTGTAATGATTGATATCTCATAAGATAATGTGAACTGGAATGGGTAGGGAACCCATATCGGCAATGGAACCTATCAACTATGATAGTATTTAAAGTGATCATTGAATAAGGAAATGATGGAATGGGGTGTTAACCCAATATAATATGGTAATTTTTCCACCATGATATTCTTGGAGGCAATCATTGATTACGAAAATTATTTTATATGCTTATGTGTATTCCATAGACTTATGTATTATTCTTATGATATGTTCTCATGGATCATGATTTATTACTGATGATTCCACACTCTTATGACTTATGAATTTTTTTATGAAAAATCCTCATTCCATGACTCATTATTAATGATATTTGATTTATTTGTTTAGACATTCATAAGTTATAATTAGGTTATCATACCTTTATTCCTATGTTAATATCAATTATGATCACTGATTAACATCTCTTATGTTTACCCTTACTGAGAATCTCAAATCACCCTTTATTATATTTCCATTTCCCCATTTTAAGAAGAATGGTTTTAAATAAGGGATATCTAATAAGTGTACTATGTAAGAAGAAATTTTTGGGATATGTTAAATATATTTCAGGAAATAATTTGATTATATATATAGTCTCCAAAGGTATTAAACCATTAGAGTTCTAGGATTTTTATTATTATGATATATATTGAATATTCATTTAAAATGAATTAATATTTATGTAATGTCTCAGAAATTTCGTAGAATGTTTTAATTATATGGAATTATTTCGAGACCGCAAAATGTGAAGATGCGGGATTCTGAGGCCCGGAGTGCCTGTAATGATCTGTTGAAGTTTTGTTAAGATTTAATTAGCATGCGTAAAATGTTTCCTTTAAAAGGTGTAATAACTCTTAAACGGTTACTTAGATCAGAAATCTGAGGGCACCGTTGCACTCAAGATGGCGGGTTTACCCTAGGCATGACTTAAATTTAGTCGGTGCGGGCCTCCTGCGAGAAAACCAGAAATGGCATAACCGTAAATAAAAAAATTAAATAAAGTTATTATATTTTTTAAAATGATTATAACTCACAAATGGAAAATCAGATTAAAAATATGATATCACCACTGAACTCATGAGGGTATGCTTTCTTTAGGCAGATACTAACATTGGCCGGTGCAAGCCACTAGTGAATGTTAGTTTTTGGACGTAAATAAAATAATTAAGTGACAATTATTTTTTTTGTAAAATTCATAACCTTTAAACGGTAACTCGGATTGGAAATCCGAGAGTACCATTGGGTTTGTTGGGTTGTGTTTCACTTAGGCAGAGCCTAACCTAGTCCGACGTGGGTTGAGGGTGACTTTTAATAGTCTTCCGAACTTTTTTTCAGGTATGTTTAGTAAATGCGTGAGAGGCATTTTATACCTTTTGAACCATTGCACGGATTAAAAAGCCAAGGGCACCATTGAATCCGCATCACTAGGATTCACTTAAGGGAGGCATAAATTTTTCCACAGTAGGTCGGGTGAAAAAGTTATTTTTGTGGGCTTTTGAAGGATCAATAAAATAAAATGTTTTGTTATTTTATTTTCTTTCTTTCCTCCAATGGATGAACGACACTGGTGGGACCGGTGACGTCTCAAGACAATAAATGGATTGACTCTTCTTTTCCTGTAACCGAACCATTGGGAATTTGGGAGGTTCATTAATTAAATGATCCTCATTAATTCCCCGAGCATTGCACACTCCATATCCTATCTTATTTATATGGAGATTAGGGAAGGGTGTTGGCATGAATTAACCAAGACATAAAGCCTTGGAAAAGTACCGAGATGACAACCACCTATAGGACGAGGCTAGTTCCAACAAGCGGTGACGAGCGACACCGAGTCACGAACCGACGACAACAATGAAGAAGGTTCCTTTGAACATCATCAACGGACGTCTCTTCCAGGTAGGGGGTTTAATTCATTTATGCATAAAAATGATTTTCCTCTTCTGTATTCTTGAATAACACGAAGAATGCGGGTCGACCAACTATTGGGCTGACCCACGATTTATTCAACTTTGTGGGAGGTTATTGCGTGGAATTTTGTGGGGTTAATATTGTGTTCAAAACAACTATTTAATGAACTCCTTTAATATCCTCCATATTACGAGCTAATGCGGAAGGTGTGGGCCTAACGAACCCAGACCGAACCCTCCAATATCTTCCTTTCCTTGTACCACCTTGGAAGACCGCGAGTAAGTCGATGTACGCCGCAAGAGGAGGTCTGGGGCTTGTCAGCCACAACGAATGGAGGAGGAAGCTGACATGACGACTGACTGTGGGAAGGAAAGAGATGAAAATGACGTTCTGCTGATGAATGGAAGCCATGACGGAGGCCGAACCTGCCTCCGGTGGGTTATGTGGTGACCGAGCAGTTCCCACACGGTGCCATCGCCCCGCCAACTGAATGGCCTTCAGGCCATTCAAGAATCCGGGTGACCTAGGGGTTACACCCCACGCGTCGTACCGAATCGGGCTGCCGCCCTCAGAGTGGGACGTCTCCCTTGATCCAGGTCACCACCCTCGAGTCAGGCCGCCACCCTCGCACTGGGCTGCCGCCCTCAGAACGGGCTGCCGACCTCGCACCGGGCCGCTACCCTAACAGATCGCATCCCCACGCGGGCCGGGCCGCCCCCTTGCGGGCCTCTCTATTCTGGTTGGGCCACCTTTGCGGGCTGCCCCCTTACGGGACACCCTAATCTGGTTTGGCCACCCTTGTGGGCCACCCCACTAGTGGTCCGGACCAGATATCAGCCTAGTGGGCCGAGTCCACCTCGGCCCAGCGGGCTTAGTCCACCCCGACCTAACCTGACACAGAAAACAATTAAAGGGGTATATCTTGAGAACCGAATGTCTCTTTGACGAACCGTCTGCAGCATTGGGATCCTTGGATCAAGAAGTTCCTTTTGGAATACTCCACTTGAGATTTGTAGAAAAATGGAGTACGACTGGGTTCGATCGAACCTGAATCCAACCGGGCCCTCGGAGCTAAAACACTCATAACTCACAGACCAGGCGTCTGATTGATGCTCCGTCTATCATGTTAGAACCCTTACAACATGACGGTCCATTGGGTTACTCCTTTGGGGATATTTGTGGGGGTCTAGGTATGAATAATATTTCTAGGGGAATATTCTACAGAACTTGAGCACATTGGGTGCGAGGAAACCTGTGGCAGGCTACAACGTGGAGAAAGAACATTGATCCTATGTGGGTAGACATCTATCGATCCTCTGTGGGTCAGATCCTATGTGGGTCCGCGCTCAGAGATCCTGTGTGGGTCCGCGCTCAGCGATCCTATGTGGGTCTGCGCTTAGCGATCCTGTGTGGGTCAGCGCATACCGATCCTGTGTGGGTCAGACCCTATGTGGGCCGGCGGGGGTTAGTTGCCTATCGATCCGGTGTGGGTCAGTGGGGGTTAGTTCCCTATCATTCCTGTGTGGGTCAACAGTAGTCCATCTTAACAGAATAATATGATCTAATTTACAACTAATCAACTGTACTTCTATACTTAAGTTATACCTAATTGTGAGCTGATTCTTTTACCCGTGTGGTACTTCAATCTTTATGGTGTTACGTGTGTGGTACTTCTATCTTTGCAGTGTTACCTGTGAGGTATTTCTCTCTTCGTGGTTTTACCTGTGTGTTACTTCTATCTTCATGGTGTTACCTGTGTGGTAATTCTACCTTTGTGGTATCATCTTCATGGTGTTACCTATGTGGTACTTCTATCTTCGTGGTGTTACCTGTGTGGTACTTCTATCTTTGTGGTGTTACCTATTTGGTACTTCTACCTTTGTGGTATCGTCTTCATGGTGTTACCTATGTGGTACTTATATCTTTGTGGTGTTACCTGTGTGGTACTTCCATCTTCGTGGTGTTACCTGTGCGGTACTTCTGCCTTTGTGGTATTGTCTTCATGGTGTAACCTGTGTGGTACTTCTATCTTTGTGGTGTTAGTTGTGTGGTACTTCTACCTTTGTGAAGTTACCTTCATGGTGTAATCTTCCTAGTGTTGCCTGTGTGGTACTTCTACCTTCATGGTGTTACCTATGTCATGTCCTTCCATCATATATGAGATTAGTATATTCTAATAACTTAGGTATATGTATGGGTATATTCCAAATTAGATTTGATGTTTTGCTTTGTGGTTTTTCCTTTGTGGAACTCTAGGAGACCTACGGGGGTCCTGGGTTCCCTATTGAGTATTGTTATAATCACCCCTGCATGGGCTTCGCCCATACCTTGTTGTGTCTAGTGCAGATGACGTACATCATTGATCGAGGCTGAGGGGGCTAGGACTAGACGATGCATGGAAGTGGACCATTTGGAATGACGTGACGTGGAGGAGACTGACAGATGTGGAGTGCTAAGGAGGTGATCTGTACCTACCCTTCAGGTAGGAACCTCGAAGGATAAACCAATATTTGTTTTCCTTTTTGTTTAGTTGTATTGTACTTCCAGTCGTACTTGTAATTTTACAGTTGGGCTTTTATTCCAACCCCTTTTTTACTTTCAACACTCTTTTACTATAGTAGTTTACTTTGTGGTTGTATCTTATTGCGTTCTAGTCTGTGTGGTTTCTTCTTGTTGTGTTCTTGAACTGTGTGTCTGTATAGGTTAAAAAGGAAATTCTTTCATGTTTAAGGGATACACCTTTCCGATGTTAGTCGCTAGCCCCTGTCCTATAGAAGGAGGACATGGGGTAGTCACTTCACAGGCTTCGAGGGACAGGTCGTGACAAAGTGGTATCAGAGGATTTCAGTTCTACTGAAGAACTAGGACATTGATCTTTTCTGTGAAGAAATAATGTTAAGTGTTATGAGTGTGGTTTTTAGTTCGGGGAGTCCAGTGCTAGTGCAGTAGCCGACGTATCCATATACCAGGACCCTGAATTATGATTTCCGACTCAGCTCACAAAAACACTGATTACATGTGTTTTTGAAAAGTTTTTCTTTTGATTTCTTTGGAGTCTGCTCACCAGGCATAACATAATGAAAATGGCTCACCTGTTTCTTATTAGGATGCCGCCTCAAAGACAACCACCCAGGTTCCCGAGAGGGTACACGATGACGGCCCACCAAGCGATGAGGCTCCGGTGCCGAGCCCTCTTACTGCGTTGCCACCTTCAGGTGGTGTACCTGTTGCACCACCACCCATTGGGAAATAATTACAATCAGCAGTACCGGTAGAGGAAACATTTAGGCTTGGTGACTTACACAAGTTTTAGCATCAGATACCCCTCAGGTTTTGAGGAGATCCCAACTCACAGGTGGATGAGGACTGGCTTGAGGAGGTGGATGAGAGTTCTCTAGATCTTATACAGCTTTGGTAGGACTACATGTTGGTAGATGAGTATTCATCGAGGCATACCAACCATTCTTGGTACTCAATGAATATGATATGATCAGTGCTTTAGGGCTAAGAGTTCTGATCATGTTGTGTTTAAGGATGTCTGAGCCAACACTATTCCTCTATGCATTCCTACCTATGTTAGGGTGATAGAGAGAACCCTTTCGGTTGAATGTTTTTTGGATAAGTGGATACAGCCGGTGAATGTTTTTAGTGGAAAAGTAGGAAACTGACGCTAGTCTCAAAGACTTGGACATGTAAAAATGTTTTGGGAAGAATAAATGTTAGGTACAAATGAATCTGTAGGGCTACAGATGTGGAATAAGAGCTAAGAGAGTAGAATGAGGTGGTATACAACTCGACATGTTACGACCACCCCCCTTTGTGGTACCCACCAGGCTTAGGGATCTAGAGGATATGGGAAGGGAGTAGATGCATATGGTCAAGGAGTGAAACCCAAGGGCTCTAGGAATGATTAGATGAATGGTATCTATCTACTACTAGCTTCCATATTTATAGAAATAAGTACCAATCATTCCTTCCTTCCATGAATCTTGTCCAAGAACTAGAGTTTCCGGTTAAGCTATTGACTTTACCATGACATCTGGAGATACCTTTGGGAGGAGACTCGATAATCACACTTACACTGACGGTGTGATCTGACTCTTGAGGCCAGTGTTTCAGTTGGAACCTCTTGGTGGCTGCATCGAGGCCTTACGACATTATTTTGGGTATGGACTGGACATCCACAGTTTATACTTAGATTGATTGTATTAGGCAAAAAGGTTGTGGTTTACCTACAGCGTTGGAATGGGATTTTCCTTGGTCAGTGAAAAAGGAAGCCCGAGTAGCATAATATAAACTCATGCATAAGAGGGTGCAATCGATCACTCTTGAGTCGACCAGACTTACCCTCGTGGAAGGAGGAGTTTTGAGTTTTCAATTCCAAACAAGAGTGGCAGAGCTTGGGGGAATCTTTTAAAAAGCTATTTCCAGGATTACCTCCCTGTAGGGAGATGGACGTTTTCTTTGGCTAGGTACTACCGAATATTTGTACCTGACTTCTCTAGGGTAGAGGAACCCTTGTTAGCTTTGAATAAAAAGGTGGAGGATTTCATGTGGAAAGAGAAGTGTCATCAGAGCTTTCAGAAGTTGAGAAAGAGACTGAAAAGTAGAACTATGCTACCCATGAATTGGAGTTAGTTTTAATGGTCTTTGTGATAAAGATGTGGCAACACTACTTGAGGGGAAAACATTTTATAGTCTACTTTGATCACATGAGTCTCAGTTATATCTTCTCTCAGAAGGACCTGAACCTGGGACATAGACGATGGCTAAAGTTCCTCCAGGACTATGACTTTAAGATAGTCTATACTCCTGGGAATGGGAACGTGGTAGCAGATGCACTCAGCCGGAGGTCTGGTATGCAGTTTTTGAGTGAGGCAACAAAAAAGCTAGCCATGTTGCAGATATCCTTCATGGATAGAGATGAAGCATCATAACTTCAGTCTATGATAGTCACACCCCCACTCCATCAGTGAGTTAGGGAGGTGTAGCTTGGGGACACTAACTGCGAGGCTCGACATGCTTAGATATCCTCAAGGTAGGCACCTGATGGATTTTCTAAAGGTGGGGAGCACATCATCCTCTTTAGAGGATGTAACATGGTACCAGTAGTGCTATGGGAAAAGGTGTCAAGTGAATTACATAAGTCCACTCTAGCGGTACATCATGGAGTGGAGAAGATGTGCCAGGACCTCCAATGTCAGTACTGATGGCCCGAGATGAAGAAAGAAGGGGCAGAGTTTGTATCATGATGCCTCACTTGTTAGAAAGTGAAAACTACTCAGAGCCGACAAAAGTCTTATGCCGACAGGAGGAGGGAGACCATGTCTTCCTATGGGTCTCACCTCGATGAGGTTTGAAGATATTTGGATGGGGTGGAAAGTTATCTCCAAGGCTCATTGGATATTTCTAGATTCTAAGAAAAGTGGGTGAGGTGGTGTGCTGTCTATATCTTTACCCACATATTCACTAGGTGCATAATGTTTTCCATGTTTCGCAGCTGAGGAGATGCGTGGAAGATCCATCACACATTATTAACTAGGGTGAGTTTTACTTTGAAAATGGGGTGACTTTTAGAGAGTTCCCGGTGGAGTTTGAGTATCGACAGGAGCCGGTCCTTCATGGGTGGTCGATACCTCTGGTGTGCGTTTGCTGACAGCACAGGAACCTCTGGGAGAGCACATGGGAGCAGGAGGCTCAGATCCATGCTCAGTACCCCCATTTGTTTCCTTAGTCTATGTTGTGGATTTCAGGGATGCAAAGACCTAAGGTGGAGAGAATGTAATGACTAGAATTTCTGTATAATTTTTTATTTATAAGGAATTATTTCAAGACCATGAAATATAACGGTGTGCAATTCCGAGGCCTGGAGTGCCCAGAATTGTCCGTTGAAGTTTTGTTAAGCTTTAATTAGTGCACATAAGCATTTTTCCAAAAAGAGTTTAATAAATCTTAAATGGTTACTCAGATTAGAAATCTTAGGGCACCATTGCGCTTAGGATGGCAGGTTTACCCTAGGAACAACTTAAGTTTAGTCGGCATGGACTTCCTGTGAAAAAATACAAAAATAGAATAACCATAAATAAAATAATTAAATAACGTTATTTTGTTTTTCAAATGTTTAAAACTCAAGAATGTTAACTCTAATTAAAAATACGAGACCACCACTGAACTCGTGAGGGTATACATTCTTTAGGAACAAACTAACATTGGCCGGCACAAGCCACCGATGAAAGTTAGTTTTGGGCCGTAAATAAAATAATTAAGTAACGATTATTTTATTTTAAAATTCATAAAATTTAAACAGTAACTCAGATTTGAAATTCAAGAGTACCATTGGGTTCATTGGGGCATGCTTCACTTAGGAAGAGCCTAACCACGACCGACGCAGGTTGAGGGTGACTGTTAATAGTTTTCTGAACATTTATTCGGGTACGTTCAGTAAACATGTGAGCGACATTTTCTAATTTTTGAACCATTTCTTGGATTAAAAATTTGAGTGTACTATCGAATCTGCAATGCTGGGATTCACTTAAGGGAGGCATAACTTCGACTGCAGTAGGTCAGGTGAAAAAATTATTTTTCTAGACTTTTGAGAGATTAATAAAATAACATATTTTGTTATTTTATTTTCTTTTTTTCCTCCAAAGTATTAATTCCCCGAGTGTTGCACACTGATTATCCTCTATTATTTATATGGAGATTGGGTAGGGGTGTTGGAACGAATTCAATAAGCGATGAATCTCTGGAAAAGTACCATGATGCCAACCACCTGAAGGATGAGACTAGTTCCAACGAGTAGTGACGAGGGCCACCGAGTCACAAACAGACGACAATGATGAAGGAGGTTCTGCCGACCGTCATCAGCGAACGTCTCTTCCAGGTAGGGTTTTTAATTCATTTATGCATACAAATGATTTTCCCGTTCTCCGTTCTTGAATAACATAAAGAACGTGGGTCAACCGACTAACAGGTTGACCTGCGATTCATTCATCTTTGTGGGAGGTTATTGCGGGAAATCTTGTGGGGTTAATATTGTGTTCAATACAAATGTTTATTGAAAGACCATAATATCCTCAATATTATGAGCTAACACGGAGGGTGCAGGACTAACAAACTCGGCCCGAACCCTCCTCTATCTTGCTTTCCTTGCGCCACCTCGGAAGACCACGAGCACATCGATGTACACCTCAAGTGGAGGGTTGTGGATCATTAGCCGTGACGAATGGAGAAGGTGGCCCACATGATGAACGAATGTGGGAAGGAAGGTGGAACGACCTTCGTGCAACCGATGAACGGAAGCCGCAGCGGAGGTCAAACCCACTTCCGGAGGGTTTCGCAGCGATCGAGCAGTGCCGACGTGGCGCCGCCACCTCACCAAATGAACGTCCTTCTAGCCATTCGGAAATCTAGGTGAATGGGGGGTTACACCACCCATGTCGTACCGAACTAGGCTACCACCCTTGGAGTGGGCCGCCACCCTCAAGCCGGGTCGTCGCCCTCGAGCCGGGCCACCGACCTCACACAGGGCCACCACCCTCAGTCTCGGCCGCCGACCTCAGACTGGGCAGCTGCCCTCAGACCGGGCCACTGCCCATGTGGGTCGCTGCCCTGGACCGGGTTTCCGCGCTAGCGGGCTACCGCCCCATGCAGGTCAGGCCGCCCCCTTCCGGGCCGCCCTATTCTGGCCTGGCCGCCCTTGCGGGCTGCCCTATTCTAGATGGGCCTCCCTTTCAGGATGGACCAGATATCGGCCCAGTGGGCCAAGTCCACCACGACCTAGCTTGCAATGTCCACCCTGGCCCAGCCCTGACCGAGTTAGGCCGGGTCGGTCTGACCGGGTCATATAGGACTAGGGCCCAACCAGACCCAGAAAACACATAAAGGGGAATATCTTGAGAACTGGATGTCTATTTGACGAACCATCTATAGTGATGGGATCCTTGAATCGAGAAAGGCCTTTTGGTATACTCCACTTGAGATTTGGAGAAAGTTAGAGTACAGTCGGGTTGGATCGAACCTAAATCCAACCAGGCCCTCCGAGCTAAAACAATTATAACTCACATACCGGGAATCAAATTGATGCACAATCTATTGCATTGGAATCCTAATGACATGGAGGCCCTTTGGGTTACTCCTTTTTGGAGAATAGTGGTTGTCGAGGTTTGAACGATATCTCGAGTGGTAGATTCTAGGAAACTCGAGTGCACCAGGTGCGAGGAAACCTATGGTAGACTGCAACATGAAGAAAGAACACTGATACTATGTGGGTCAACATCTATCAATCTTGTGTGGGTCAGATCCGGTGTGGGTCAGTGTTCAACGATCCTATGTGGGTTAGTGCATACAGATCCTGTGTGGGTTAGATCCTATGTGGGTCAGTAGGGGTTAGTTACCTATCAATCCTATGTGAGTTAGCGGGGGTTAGTTACCTATAGATCCTGTGTGGGTCAGCAACATTTATTCTTAACAGAATAAGATGATCTAGTTTATGAATAATCATCTGTAATTCTGTACTTAAGTTATACCTAATTGTGAGCTGAGTATTTTACCTCTGTGGTACTTCAATCTTTGTGGTGTTACCTGTGTGGTACTTCTATCTTCGTGGTGTTACCTGTGTGGTACTTCTATATTCGTGGTGTTACCTGTGTGGTACTTCTTGATTCATGGTGTTACTTATGTGGTACTTCTACCATTGTGGTATCATCTTCATGGTGTTACATGTGCGGTACTTCTATCTTCGTGGTGTTACCTATGTGGTACTTCTAGCTTTGTGGTGTTACCAGTGTGGTACTTCTACCTTTGTGGTATCATCTTCATGGTGTTACCTGTGTGGTAATTTTATCTTCATGGAGTTACCTGTGTGGTACTTATATCTCTGTGGTGTTACCTGTGTGTTAATTATACCTTTGGGGTATTATATTCATGGAGTTACCTGTGTTGTACTTCTATCTTTGTGGTGTTAGCTGTGTGGTACTTCTACCTTCATGGAGTTACCTTTGTGGTGTTATTTTCGTGGTGTTACCTGTGTGGTACTTCTTCCTTCATGGTTTTTCCTATGTGGTGTCCTTCCATCATGTATAAGACGAGTATATATTGATAAATTAGGTATATTTATGCATATATGCCTAAGTAGAGTTGATGTTTTGGTTTGTGGGTTTTTCTTTGTGGAACTCTAGGAGACCTACAAGAGTCTTGGGGTCCCTATTGAGTATTGTTATACTCACCCATATATGGGATTCACTCACACCTTGTTTTTTCTGGTGCAGATGACGTACAACATTGATCGAGGCTGAGGGAGATAAGAATGTACGGTGCACAGAGGTGGACCCTTCAGAGTGATATGACATGGAGGGGACTGATAGATGTGGAGTGCTAAGGAGGTGATCTGTACCTACCCTTCAGGTAGGAACCTCAGAGGATGAACCCATAGCTGTTTTCATTTTTCTTTCAGTTGTATTGTACTTCCAGTCATACTTGTACTTTTATAGTTGGGATTTTATTCTAGCCCCTTTTTACTTTCAGCACTCTTTTACTACAACAGTTTACTTTGTGGTTGCATCTTATTGCATTCTAGTCTGTGTGGTTTCGTCTTGTTGTGTTCTTAGACTGTGTGTCTATACATGTTAAAAAGGAAATGCCTTCCCGTTTAATGGATACATCTTTCCGATGCTAGTCGCCAGCCCCTAGCCTATGGAAGGCGGGCTTGGGGTAGTCACGACATGGGCCCCGAGGGACGGTACGTGACAATTTATGTATGTAATACTTGGGTCACCTCACCCATATTCTTATACATCATTACATAGTTGAAAGTGTTTAATATGTATATCAAGATCCACTTTGTAGAAAAAAATGCATTTCCTTTGGATTAGATTGATATTAGGCACAAAGGATGACTGCATATATAATGTCATGCCTTTGTGTTGTTAATTACGTAATAATCTCAATAAAACTACTGAACTAATTCTCCTTAACAATTTTCCCTTCATCATCCATACTCATATTTTTTCGCACTTGAATTGGTGTGGAAACCCCTATAGCCTCATGTGTGTTAAACTTCTTTAAAATATATTGTTCAAAATTTTCCCATTATATAAAGATATAACATGATGCTTGAAATTTTTTTAACCTTAATAAAAATATCATTTATCTAATCATTGAAATTTCTAACCTTTATTTCATGTTTATTGAAAAATCCTCACATAAGATTTATTCATTGTTATAAAATATTATATCATTAATATAAACAATCACAAAGAGTGATGTGGTGTTATTATTTTTTACACATATATTTCTATTTGCCTACCCTTTCAAAAATTTCATTTTCTTTAGGTACTCATCATGTTTAATGTACCTATATCTTGGAGCCTAATTTAACTAGCATAGTTTCTTCTATAAATTATATAACTTTATACCATTTGAATCTAGCATAAAGCATTTAGGTTATTCTATGGACACTTATTCATTAAGAAGACAATTTAAAAAAGATAATTTAATATCCATTTGACATATTTTAAACATTCCCCAAGATGCAATAACTATAAAGATCCTAATAGATCCAAGTTTATATATGGAGTAAAAATTTCATGAAAGTCAACCACTTCAATTTTTGAGTTCCATTTAAAAACATTCTTGGACTTGTTTTTAGACAGTTGACCTTTCTCATACATATTATTTCAAAAGAACCATTTTTCTCCAATCACATTATTATCTTATAGTATAAGAACAAGTTACCTTGTATCATTATTCTTTATCTAGTTAAGATCTTTATTCGTGGATTGAATCTTCTCTTTGAGTTCAAATTATTTCTCAATTATCTTGGGTTCAATTTTTGATAGTAGGATAGTATGGCTTGTGTCCATCATCTTGGATCTTTTCTATACACCTTGATTCTAATATCCAATAATTTTCTTAGTTTCAACATGTTTTCCCAGCCATTTATTTAGCCCTTTGAACTTTAATTATTCATCATCATTAATGGAATGTATATAATCAGTATCTTAAATATTATTATTTTTTATTTTATTAACTTTTTTCAACAGGTTTAGAACATACAATATCATCCTCATCATATATAATGATAGATTTTTTATTCCTTCTTTATTTTAAAAAACTATATCATCACTATCAAAATTTATTTTCAATTTATTTTATACAATATAGAGGAATTATCATTTTGTGTATATCTAAAAAAGATACCATCTTCATACTTTTCATCAAAATTTCCTCCTCTTATATCCTTATTGATCAGGCATGGACTTCAAAAAACCTTTAAAATTTTAACATTGGGATTTCTTTGGAACCACATATCGTAAGGAATGATGTTTTAGTTTAGACTTATGATACATATATTCTTAATTGTTATAGTAGTTGTGTAGGACTATAAATAGTAATACCATGAGGTATCAGGCTTTTCTAGCACATTTCTAGCTATATTAACTAGGCTCATATTTTTTCTATCACCCACTCCATTTTATTTACAATGTATATAGACCATTGAATTTATGTCTAATTACATGTTTTTAAGATATTTTTGTGAATTTTATATGATCATATCACTTACATTATCTGATCTCAGTCTCTTCATGTATAAGCATATTTTATTCTCTCTAAGTATTTGGAAAATATTAAATCTATCTAAGGGATATGATTTTTTTGACACGAACATGATTCATATAATCCTTATAAAAAAATTTATGAAAGTGATGAAATATTTTTCTCAATTTTTTGACTTCTTAGTCATAATACCACATACATCACAGTGAAATAGTTCAAGAGGATGTGATGTTTTAATCTCAATTACCTTATGAGTTTTGTTCACTAATATTCCTTTTATGGATGTTTTATAAAAAGTGATGGTATCTTATATAAATATGGGTATATTCGATATAGATTCCTATTTGATTAGCTTATTTATTTTCATCAGACCATGGTGACCAAGTCTTTTATGCCATAAATTAGTTTTTTCTTATTGATTTAACTAACAGTCTACACCTTCTTTTCCAATTTGAATCAAATTTATTCGGGTCTTGAAACCCCTTTTTATATAAGAACCTTATTTTATGTTTTTTACTATGCATAAAATTCTTCTAAAGATCGCTTCATTTCTAATATCACATAATTTTGATATACTAAAAAAAATTGTGCTTTAACCCACCAATAAAACACATATTGTCCGTACTAATGTTATTTTTTACAATGTTTGTTGTTCCAATACATTTGAACTTCACTGTTATATCATTACCATATTTCAAAACTAATAATTTATATTTCTCAACATGTATAAGGTTTCCTAGATATGTTCTTGTGAGATAAAAACCCATGGTCTATAATCCTAGGATTATCTGATGTTAAATATTTAAATTATTCATAAACAATATTTTCATATTTCACTATATGAATATTATTTTGATTATTTTGAAACCTCTGTCATATATTCAAATGATCTAGGATAAAATAAACACATATATATGTGGTGTGACCTTCTTGATCATATCCTTTATAGACCAGTTGAAGGATTCAAAATCATTTCCTTAAATCAACATTATGCTTATGTTTATGAGGAATTTTATATGTTCTCATCTATGATTGATGTCTCCCCCTTAATTCATGATCTATTTATAGTCCTATTAAAGACCTATTATACTAATAGTAATAAGAATATTGGTTAAACAAAACAAAACACTAGTGGTTTCCATAAAATTAAATTTCCTGATAAAAATTATATTGCTAAATAGACTATTTTCTTAATCATGTTTATCCATTAAATGTGCAAACTCCACATGTCCCTTTTGTGAAATTATTCCTTAAATGTTTTTGGATGATGAAGTTTATTATTATTATTTTTTCTATCCACATATGTGTAGATTTTGACTTTATTTGGACCTCTCAGTTATAGTATATTTCAATTTTTCATTTTATTCTTCAATATAAGTAACCTTCCATTATGACAGAACTTCAGTATTCATTAACATATCATGTATGATATCTTATTCAGAATAACTACTTATAAAAAATTTCATAGATCATTTCCTTATATCTTTAAAATAATTATTTATAATACATTTATTTTTCTCTTTATTCTTAATTAATTATTTAATATAAATATTTTTTCATTTTATCCAATTCATTATCCCTAACGATAATTTTAGAAGTTCTATTTTCAATGATTATACATTTTTTTCGACATCAATCTCTAGTATTTAAATTTATTTGATCAAGTTGTCTTGTTCAAACTATAATTGATTTTTTTAAAAACCTCATTTTAGTTGAGTGTTATCTTCTCTAATCCTACCTATTTATTTTAAAAATGTTTAAATTTTCATCCTCATAGTATATTCTTTATCAGTAATTTATTCCATTATAATGTAAACATTGTTGTATTATGGTTTATCTTCTGATATCTTTACCTATTATTCTTATTGAGTCAGGAATACTTTTTTAGAGGCATCTCTTGGAACCCCCTCTTCATCATTAACATATATATCAGTATTAGATACACCTTCCTTAATTGATATAAATTTACTTCTTATAGAACTAGGGGAACGTCTCATTTTTTTCCTTTTGACTAAGTATATGAGAGATCTCTCCTATTAGTTCTCATGTTGGAATAATATTTATTATCTTTTTCTCCAAAAATTATCATAGGGAATTTTTATGATAAGTAACCAATATTCTAATAATCTAAAAATTTGAATCAGTGTTTTCCTCTATATTTACCTCTTCTTACACTTGTGAAAATTATTGACATAATTGAAAGAGTATTTACCATATTCTTACATATCTTCTTTATTTGAGTACTCTTACTTATCTTCTATACTCATACTATTTAAGTCTTTGAAGTCCATTTTATTTTCCTAATTACCTTTGATTTTAATAGCTAGTATACTTCTCATTTCATAGTTAATGACATTGTTGTGGATTTTATCTATGTTGAATTCACCAGTATATCTCTCTTCTAGGGTTGAGATATTAGAATTATATTTTTCAAGAAGAATTCTCATCATCCTTTTTAACATAGTATAACCATCATGAGTTTCTAAAACCCCTAAAATAGTCTAGAAAACCTAGTTTACCCTGATAAATAATTGATCAACAATTTTATACTCTGGCATTCTAATATTTTTAAACTATTGATGACTAATTTTTATATTTACTTATTTCACCTTCTTATTTACATCATAAATTCTATGATGTTTCTTCCAAATATCATTATCAGTTATAAATCCCATGACCTGTGTAAACTAATTCTATAATAGAGAAGATAAAAATGAATTCTTATCCTTCCTGTCATTTTTTATATTTCTTTTTTTAAATCAAATCTCATTTTTAGGTTTCATTTTTTATAGAGAATCTATATTTAATAGAATCAAGAACATCAGGCTCTAGAGAAATAATATAAGGGAAAAGTATCTCTTTAAATGAATGAAACCTTTTTTCAAAAAAAGGGATTATTTTTATACTTACTAAAATATATTGATCTACAAATAGAGTTTGAGAGAAACAATACAGTTAGCCTAGAATTGATGCCAGTTGTTGTAACACACCAAGGGTGATTCTCACTGGGGGTGAATTAGTGTGTATAGTTTTTTTAAATTTCCCATAAAATCTTATGATTATTCAAAACCTCTCCCAACATACTCACTGATGAAAAATGAAAATGAACCCAACAAATTTGTTAAATAGGTCCACCTCATTTATGGATGATGATGTCCTTGGTGTTTTTGGTTATTATCCCACACACACAACTCCATTATTATTATCTAAAGGAACTCAAGAAAGGTAATGCCCATGAATTCATAAAACTAATAGAACTAACTAGTTATAATATCACATCAAAAAAAAAACTGTTGAATAATGATCATTAATGTGTTTATGAGCCTCCACACAGATACCATATATGTTTATCTTATTCTTCTTCTTCCTTACAAAATAGTCTCTTGTGGATTTCCTAAGTTCTTCTTCTTATTATTTGATACAATAATGTATAAATTATACTCTTATAGTTTAAACTTATTATATTTCATGATTTGTTGTTATTTATATTCACCAAGTATTATATGAATATTATTTCCATAATGGTTATGGAAATATACTCGAATCCCAATGGAATAAAATGAATCAGTCAAAATCATTAATCTTTGGTTCAAAGAATCATTGGAACTATTTTTATATATCTAAATAAATACTCTATTATTTCCTTCCGTAGGATATTATAAATATTATAGGATTCCTCTAAATTAATAGTTTCTATAAAATTTATAGAATTTACTTAATTTTAACACCTCCACATAGGCATACATCTCATCATATGACACTTCTTCAGCTGGTTCTGCTTTGATTTCATATTGGATCATGATAACCGACTTGATTTTGATGCTTTGAATCTAAAAATATCATCACAAAAAAACATTATTTTAATTCATTATATTTTTTAGAATAATTATTCTGATTTTCCTTATTTTTTCCAATAAAATGAAAAATAAATTTTACATTTTTAGTTTAAAACAGAATTTACTAAGTGTTTCATATCACAAATAGTGGGAGTAGATGAAACATATACTAAACCTGAACAAACCGACTCTAATATTCATATTATTCAAGTATTTTCATGTTTACAGGTACACTGGTGTAAAATAACAACTACAATAATTTTCAAACACATGTACATGGATAGACAATGACATACGCATGGTGTGAAATGATATACACATTGAGGGAAAAGGTATAATGTTGATTCTAAAACACACATTCATAGTAAACCAATGACACATACATTGTGTGTAGTGACACATACATTGAGGGAAAAATATGGTTATACTATCAGTCCTTTGAGAGTATCTCAGAACCAGACTGAACATCACTTAATTAAGATCTTCTATTTATCAACTGATCTCTAGGGTTTCTCAACCACTCAATTTATTTATAAACTTCATATAGGGGATATATATTTAATTAGTGGTATCTTAACTTATCTTAAATAGTTTTCTTATCAATAAAAATAACATTTTTGATCATCCATACATTCTAGAATCTTCTATCGTATCTTTAGATATTTGATTTCCTTTTCTAGTCAACATTTATATTCCATTGGTATTTTTATAGATCATGAATATCAACTGAAACAAACTTCACACTAAATATGTTTTCTCAATAAATACAACAACATACTCAAGAGGGTTTAATAGGAATAATACTCTTCTTAGATACATCAAAACATAACCCAATCCATGGTATGAAGCATCAAAATAAGCCTCAAACATAAACCCATCATCTTGAAGATGGAGAAAATGATCACTGCACAACTTATCATTAAAATTATTGAAATAAGCCTAACACTAGTAAGTTTACACAAAATCCCAATCCAATTAGGTCAAAGATGTCAGAGGTCTCTCTTTCTAAAATAATCTATGTATGAACTTCCTGTAATAACTTTAATGTCAAAGGAATCTATAAACCTCTAAAATATTTTTTGAGGTTACCCAAGAAATATCGACCTAGATCTTTGAAGGATTTGTAACTACTCCCCACTAAGATTTGAAATGTCCTAATAAATAATCCTCAAAGGCTAAAAACTTACTATTCAATAGCTTCCCAAAGTTTTGATGACATTAAGGAACCCCGAATATAGCTCAGAAATGATTTTTATGCTCCTACTCCAACATAGAATATATAAGGTTGTCGTTAATGATCACCACCATGAACTAATCGATAAAATCTAAGAATATACATTTATTTAGTCCAATTAACATAGTTAGATAGTGCATGAAATATAAGGGCATCCCCACAGACACATAGTTTCTATAAAGACATTTAAAGGAAGAATTTATAATATCCTCATTATTCACCAACATTTTTTGATTTACTAACCATAATTATTTCTTTGAAAAGCAATTATTTTTTTCATCTCATTAAATAAATCATCAATCCATTGAAGAGGATAGTGGTTATTTAATGTCACTTGATTAAAGTAATGATAATCTATATAAAATAATAGAATTCGTTCTTCCTTCTCTAAAAGAAAGACCAAAGCACCCTAATCCATCACACTAGGATGAATACATCATCACTATAGAATATTATATATCCAAATAAAAAATCTCACAATTAAGAAGGTTCCACTATATGGGGATATTAATATTGGAGAGACACCTGACTAAAAATCAATCCCAAATGTGTTCTCACATCAATGGGGTAATATAAAAAACTCTTCATTAAATACATCAATGTACTCTTCTATAACTTTGGGAAAAATCACTGGATAATCTTTTAGAGTTGGTACCCTAAAACTAACTATTTTTTAGTTTTGATTAGTGATATGTTGAAATAATTGAATATTTATTAATATGTTTTCACATGATTTGTGTTCTTATATATAAAATTAATATGATAATGTATTTATATATTCATCACATTGAAAGGTCATAGATGTTTCCCACTATGATGAGAACCTTAAAGTGCTATGATGATATTCTTAAATATATACTCTAAAGTTAGATGAAATATGTTTGATGAGATACAATTGAAAATGTATATCAGGTGTGGGTAGTTCATAAGATATTGATACTTCTTCTCATGATGTTCACACTTAGTAATCTCTAAGTGAGGATGTTATGAGAACAAAACTGCCCATAGGAATTCAAAATTATATATGTGTCATTTGATATTCTTATATGTTAATGTGTATATAAGTCCATAAACTTGAGATTATTATTAACGAATATCATTAGTCACATAATTCTATGTATTGATGAAAACCATGATTCCATATGCACGTATAGAGTTATGAGATGATGTGTTCATTATGAATGATACAAATTAATGAATAAATAAAGAAATTATTTTTCCCTTACATTTTAATGTAAGTAAATATATTTATCTATTTTATTTAAATAAACATATATAATAAATCTAATTCCATAGTAAAATATTGACATCTTCATTTCAAAAATTCAATGATAGATAAAACTAATAAATTATATTGATGACACAAAATATGCATCCTACTTATTGAGATATCGAGAAAAATGGATTAAATTACAAAGTTAGCTTCTATAAGAGGTTTTCATTTTTAGAACATTAAATTAATTTTCATGGGATTTGTTGACATATTTCTAGACACAGATCTTGTACTTAAGGCTATTTTCACTTTATTTCACTCAAGATGATACCTAGAGGTCCTACACACTAACTGTATCCAGAATCTTAGTTAAATATTATTTGAATTTGAAAGTTTTAATAAAGATTATTACCGAATTATGGTTTAATAATTATTCTATATGTGTTAATAGTATAAATTCAATAAAAAATAATTTGAATAATATAAATGTGAGTTTGATATTAAATAAATATCTATTCATAATTTTATAAATAGTTATATGAATATATAACATCTATTTTTCTCTTGTTTATTCAAAAGGTAAAAAATAATTGATTATTTAGCTATATGAATATTAAATATTTTTTTTTCTTATTAGTGAATAAAATATTTATTTATTTATTTAATTAACAATATATTTTTATTTATTTAATTAAATAAATAGTTATTATTCATGGTTTGATAATATATGCGGAGTATTTATGGGCTATGTTAAGTATAATAACACATAATGTAATCAACCAATAATTATATGATTTATAACAAGGGTTTTACCTTCTTAAATTTACATGATATTTTTAGTTTAGAGTTTAATAGAATTAGTTAAAAAATTACATTAGATAATGAAAAATTTCACATACTATACATTTATTCCATTAAAATAGAGATTTATGTTTAGACCGCTATTCCATCCAAGAAACTTTTTATCTGTTTAAGATAAGTCATCGTAGTGGGAATATTGACTTTAATAATATTTATTCTAATCCTTAGATCATGTGAAAAGATTTTGAAAATGTTGGACGATAAAAAAAATAGTCAATAAGGGGTATAAAATAAAAGAATCATATCTGTTCAGTGAAAAACATGAAAAACCATGAGGATTTTTACCTTTTCTAAATAAAACACTGAGAACATAAATAAAACATTTAAATAAGTAAAAATCAATATTTTCTCAAAGAAAAATCTTAAAACCAATTATAAAGTATATGATAAATAATGAATGCATCTTGAGTCATATGGGAACTCATGAAAACATTCCTTTGAAAAGTAAGCCTTTCACCTTTAAACTTTCCTAACCTCATGAAATTATTAGATTTTTATAAAAAACTTTTTTTCAAGATAAATATAGGTGACGTGGATAATCTTATTAATAACCCATTTTCACTTGTTTTTATCTTATTTCAAAATAATTTAACCCTATTTAATTATATAGGAGTAATTATCCTGATTATCTCCATCAGTTTTTCCTTCAAAGGCTACATCATTATCTAATGCATTAGAGAGGCTTATTGGGATCACAAATCTTCATGAGATATATTGGGATCACCCATCATATTCAATAATTCCCAACTATTGTATCATGAACATTTTTATAATCTTTCAATTTTTCATCTTAAATCCTTTGTAAAACACATTTTAACCCATAAGCAATGCACCTTCCATTTTTACATAATCATAAGGTGAAATATACTTTTTCTTTTAAAAACTCTTAAACAAATGTAAAATTACTAGAATATTAGGAATAATATGTTATTTAAAAAACATGTAATCATGTAAAGGAATATTAATAATTTATAATTTTTATGACTGAAGGAAAAAATTTCAACCTTTATACATTAAAAAACATTCATTTTCACCTTTATATAAAATAGTACAAAATAACCTATATGGAAAACATTTCAATTATTACATTTTATTTTTTATAAAGAAAGTAAAATAAAATTGAAAATGGAATTTATACAATTTTTATGAATAAATAATAACATTATTGAAACATTGAAAAGAACAAGGATATGGAAATGAAAGAGTTTAAAACATTTAAAATAATGCTTTAAAGGAAAAATAACGTACATCGAGTCCCAAATTGTTTCATTCATATGTATAACCTCATGAGTAATAAAATTACATCAGTTTTCTAATTTATTAAGAACCCTTTTAATGATCATTTCATTTTCATTATTCCCTTTATTTCTTTTTTACCATGTTTTATTAAGTCACAAAAATGGTTAAGGTCACATTAGAAATTTTGAGGAAATTTGATTAATAACCTCAATATAACATTGGTGTATTAACTGTGGTCCAAGGGATTATGGTTAAAATAAATAAATAATCTTAAAATTTTATAATTATCATTTTTATTCATTAGATACACTTTTAAAACCAACCTTTTAAGGAATATATTAAAATAAACTACATCATTTCCTGGAGACGGCTGTCCATATGTATGTATGAATGACATTTTCAATTTTATGATGGGTGGAAAAGAAATAAAGTAGATAATTTTTTAATTATATATAATCATAAATATTCTATAAAATTAATATTTATTCATTATTATTATCCTTATGTAAGGTCTTTTAGGGTGGATATGAAAAATGAATTACATCACTTCGTGGAGGTGGTAGTCCACAAGTGTGCCCAAGTGATGTTATCATTTTCTAATGAATTTTATGGTAATAATGTTAAAAATATATTGTCTTATAATAATAATAATTTTATCATAAATATCACATATATTCATTTTTTTCATCATTTTAACCATCCATAAGAACCAGTGATGAAAAAATAAACACATTTCTTCATGGAGGTGTTAGTGCACATGTACGCACAAACAATGTTTTTATTTCCCGTTGGAATAAAGAAGAGATAAATATTGTTTTACCATAATAATAATAAGAAATTTATATTAAAGATACAAATTTTATTATTTAAATTTGGTTAAGGAATATTGGATGTAGGAAGAAGAATAAATAAACATGAAAATGATCGGTTAAGAGTTATGCCACTTCTTTGGGAAACTACCTTTGGCTTACACATTAACCATTATAGGTTTGGTATTTTGGTGAGAGGAGGACCTCTAAGACTTTGTTAAGGGTGTTCATAAGAGATTTTTTTTGGGATTATCCACATTATAATGATAATAATTCCTGAGTAAGGGAGGAGAGGAGGTTCAGTTTTACAAGGGAAGGGAGTATCACACTTTTAATTATTCAATGTTCTAAAATAATATTATGTCAATGTCATGGTAAATTGGAAAGTAAATTTTATTAATATAAAATTAAAAGGGTAAAAATAATATAATCCAATAATATTTAATATTAAATATTTTTTCCCTTATCACAAATAACTTACCTTAATTAACCCGATTTACCCTTTACCATGGGGACACATTTTTACCATGGTTACTAATCATAATGTGAAAAAATGAGAAAAAAATAATTAATAATTTTGAACATAATGATTCATAATAAGGGATACATTTTAAAAAGTTAAATTTATATATTTTTATGAATTACTTTTAATATAATAGAAAAATTTCAATAGAAAATAGTTTCAAGAAAATTGAATTTTTAAGTGAAAAAATGAAATTATACCAAAATAAAATGTAATGTTGATTTATATAGAATTAATTATATTATTTTCAATAAAATAGATCTTAAGTTAATTTTAAACAAAATAAAAAATATAATGATACTTTTAAATTACTTCATTTTAATAAATGAAATGATGGTTTTGTGAAAATCAACATTTTTCATTATTCACTAAAAAATAAATATTTTCAGGTAAATCCAAAAAATTCACCATAAGATATATTCAATATTTTGACCCCAAAATTGAATTAATTTTTATAAAATGATCATTCTAAATAAATAAATTTAATTTTTAAATTAAATAGTTCAATATAAGGAAAAATAATTTAGTGAAATAAAATGAGTTATTTTCAATTGAATAATTATATAAATATATATATAAAAATATGATAAAAATTAATCAATAAAATGAATACCTAAAAATAATTATATTTTCTTATTTCTATGATTACCTGGGATTCCAAATTCTACCCCTTTAAAAAATTTCATCCTCATAATTTTATTCATTATTTAAACAAGTAAAGGTTTTTCCGTTATAAATTTTTTTGATTACCATGGGGATTCCTTAATCATGCTATTATTCCATAAAAACTTACCTTGGTTAATAAAATTATTTCATAGAACCTTCTCTATGTGATCCAAAATTTGTCTCAGATTTTCTTGATAAGAGTGATTCTCCTCTAATTTTTCCACTTTAGGGATCAAAATAAGAGACGCATCAAGTGTATATATCTTTAGTAATGAAACATTAAAAAAATCATGTACCTAAGATAAAAAAGGAGGAAAGGCTACCCAGTAATAAGCTGAAATCACATTCTCCTAAATTTATAAGGGCCTAATGAACTGTGAACATAGAATTTTTGTTACCAAAATAAAAAACACTTATACAAGGAGATACTTTTTAGAAAACATGATCACCTACCTGAAATGAATTGTTTTTCCTCCTATTATATTCATAACTTTTCTATTTAATATGATTTTCCCTCATACAGTGTTAAATAATATTTACCATTTTAACCATCTCTTCTACCAATTCTGGTCCAAGAAAATTCCTATCACTAGCTTCATCCCAACATAATAAAGTTCAACACCACTTTCCATATAATGCCTCAAAAGTATCCATCAATATACTAAAATAAAAAATTTTATCATATAAAAATTCTACCAATGAAATATGTTGATATCGACTTCTCTGATAATAAGAATCTAAATCTCAAATAATATTCTCCAAATTATGAAAAATTCTCTATAACTATCCACCAAATTGAGTGTGAATGGGTTTTATAAAATTAAATTTCATAACCAATATATTTTGAATCCCATTCTAAAAAATTGAGATAAATATGAGATCATAATCAGATATAATATATATAGGGAACACATGAAATCTAATCTTCTCTTTAAGATAAAACAAGGAAATTTTATCCAAATATATATTACGTCAATTAAAAAGAAAATGAACTAATTTATTAAAATGATAAATAATAACACAAAAAACATTATTATCTCAATATTTATTTGGAAATATCACCACAAAATCCATGGATATATTCACTTAGTTCCATTCAGGAACTAGAAAATACTAAAGAATACCCATCGATAATTGTCAATCAGCTTTAACCTATTGAAAATGAAACATTTCATGATAAAATAAATAATATATTTCTTCATACCTTCTAATAAATAATATTTATGAAGGTAACTATATATCTTAGTACTACCAGGATGAATAAAAAATAAAGATATATAGGTTTCAATCAAAAATTCATTCTTCAGCTGGGAATCACTCGGCATATAAAACCAATTTCCAAACATAAAAAACATTCTTTTTTAGCATTAAATTTAGGAAATTTATCTTATTTAACCAATTATACCTTTTCTTTTAAGATGTGACCTTTCATCTGAGCCTTCTTAATTATTTCTTTCAAGGATGACTATACTGACATCTTATGAAAAAATGAGGGTGTTCCTATATAGACAATTTATAGGCCAATATTCCATAAATCATTAACCAAAGGATCATGTTCTAAATGTTTTATGGTAAATGACACAATATATTTTGGAATCAAGGAATAAACTACCTTGTTTTATTTTCCTATATGATAGTGAATCATGAAATCATAATTTTTTATGGGTTCTAACCACATTATCTTCCTCATGTTTAACTCTTTTTGATTAAATATATATTTTAAAATTTTATAGTCTCTATATATTTCAAATTTTATGCCTCATAAAATATAAATATATATTTTTAAGAAAAAATAACCCCTACATACTAAATATCATGAATAAGTTAATTCTAACGATGGAGTGTTAATTGATGTGAATCATATGCAATTATCCGATCATCTTGCTTTAATACAAAACCAAGTAATTCCAAAGAAGCATCTCTATAAATAATAAATTCACTATTTATTATTAAAAAAAGATAATATTGGATAATCATAAAATATTCTTTTCAATCATCAAAATCAATCAACACATTCATTTGTATTGATGAATTTAACTCTTTTTAGAGTTGACTTAGTTAGTGGGATAGATAACTGAGAAATTTTCTAAAAAATAATCAGTAGTGACCCAATAATATAAGAAAATTATGAATCTTAGTTACATTTTTGGATCATGAACATTCTTTCACCACTTTATATTTAGCAATATCAAAAATTATTGCATCCTTAAAAATAATATTTCCATGAAACCAAATTCGTTGTAGCCAAACGTAAAATTTACAATTTTTTTCATATAACATATTTTATGAAGGTTTTAAAAACAATCATTATAAATTTCCCATACTGCTACTATATTATATAATATACATAAATTACATAAATGAAAGCTATATTGTTTTTTCCATATACTCTTGGAAATATCTATTCTAAAGATCTATAAATATAATATTTTCATTTATTAACCTGAATAGAATAACCCAAAACTCTAAAAGATTATACCTTGTATGAAACTCCATCCTTAGAATTTCCTCTAACTTTACCTTATTCTAGTGATACATGGACCTGATATCAGCCTTTGAAAAATACTATGAACCCTAAAGATAATCAAATAAGTCATCCATATGAGGAAATTAATACTTTTTATTAACATCAATTTTATTGAGTGTTCTATAATAAATTAAAAGTATCATGGAACCGTCCTTATTTTTAACAACATGAAATGGGACACCCCATAGAGAAGTGCAATGGTGGATGAAACCCTTATCAGTAAACTCATGTAACTATCTTTTTAATTATAAAAACTGAACTAAGTCCATTCAATAATGAGTTTTTGAAGTTGGATTATAATTAGGTACTAAGTAAATGGTAATATGAACATCCCAATCAAGAATAAAAATAGAAAAGTAATTAGGAAATACATCCATATGTTCATTTACTAATGGAACAATATAAATTTGAATAATTTATTTCCTTTAAATAATATATAAAATTTAATATGCATTCCAATATTTAATATGTTTATCAAATTCCTGATATGTTATTAATGTTTTGAACTAATTATTATATATGTATTGAAAATTACTCTGAAAATTTAATATGACTTACTTAGCTCTGTATTCTATCTTAGCAGGGAAAACTAAAATCCAATCCACAGACAGAATAACATAAAAATATATAACGGGAAAGGAAAAAAATTTTGTAGGAAAAACCATTGAATAAAGAATAATAAAATGGTTCCAATAGATTCTTATTTCCTTAATAGTAACCCAATATTTTTTTCCAAAATTTCCAACATCATTTCTTGATATGGTATTACCATTATAATAACTAATTTCCTAGATATGAAAGAATGTGTAGATCCTAAATCAAACAATATATTGATATAATCTAAATAAACAAGTAATTCACTCACACCACTTCATTTTTTGATCTAGAATCTACCGTAACAGTATTAAAATTATTTTCCACACCATTATTATTTAGGTCATGATGATTCCCACCTTGATGAACTAAATTCAAGAGTGCATTTGTGTAATGACCCAACTCATTTCAAATAAGCATCTCACTACGGGAGGACTATATGATTTTCCATTACTAGTCTAATTAGAACACTTTTTGTTGAATTCTTGAGCTAATTACTGATCTTAACACATTTATAAACCATTAATAATCCTAAAAAATAGTATTTAAATTGTCTTTTAACACATTTGGAACATTTGGTTGACTTACTTAAAGATTTATTTTTTGACTACTCCTTTATTGTTTTCTACCTTGACCGTTTATTACTTTAGATTTCATGAAGTATATAAGTGTCTGAAAAATCCATCTCAACTATCTTTTCATAATGAATAACTTTATTATAACATTTAAATTCAAAAGAGTCTAATTATTCTCATAGAATTTTTTTTGGAGCTATATAAAACATACCGATTTTACTACCACGGTCTAGAACAAAATTTGGTGCATACCTATAAATTTAGGTTAAATTTGACTCATAAGAAGTCACTAAGTCTTATTCTATTTACTTTAACAGTAATTTTTTTATTCTGGTCAATACTGAATAACTTTAAGAAAATACTTCCCATGAAAAATATCTTTAAATACTATCCATTCTATAAAATCAATCCCATCATTTTCCTTAGTATTATTAATCACACACCACCATAGATCAAATTTATAATCAAAATGATAAATAATAATCATTAAAATTTAATTCTTATTACATTATATAACTTAAAAAATGTTGTTTCTAGATCATTAATCCATCATTCAGTTTTCACTAGGTCCAATGATCCATTGAATGTTCACTAATGGAATTCATGTTAATTGTGAAGGCCTATTAGCGACGGGATCCCGTCGCAAATATCCGGTGGCAGAAAACGCTGTCGCAAATACAATTTTTTGGGATGGTCCCGTCGCAAAAAATATTATTTGCGACGAAAAACATTCCCATCACAAATAATCTTCCAATTATATGTATTATATATACATAAACATTTTCGCGACGGGCCCATCGCAAATAGTTTTTGCGATAGGATATTGTCCTGACGCAAAAAATATATATATATAAATTTCTGTGACGGGCTCGTCACAACAAATTATTTGTGACGGGACAACTTGCCCATCACAAATATTGTTTTAAAAATATTTAGTTCGACTATTTGCGATGGGGTGGCGTCGCAAAAGCTCCCATCACAAATAATAAATTAATTAAAAAAAATAAAATTTAATAATATTAAGATTAATGAATAAAATTATTACTATTGTTAAAAAAATAAAAAAATAAAAAAATTAAAAAATTAAAATTCTCAATATTCACAAAAAATATAAAAAAATAAAAAATTATTAAAAATTAAATTATATAATATTTGAACCGATATAAAAGACAGAAAATGTAAATAATTCATATTACAATTTTAATTCAAATGTTTGTAACATAAAAAAATCTCTAGGGGGGTGTCATCTTCTAGAGGGGCTGAAGGAGCTGGTGGAGGAAACTCCATCCCTAAACTAAGAGTCAGACGGTGCATGTACTCCATCTACTCGTGATGCTACTGCTACCATCGACGACTCTACTCCTCGTAATGCTGCTCTTGCTGCTGCCATCGACAACTCTGCTCCTTGTAATGCTGCTCCTGCTGTTGCGGCCACTGACACATCTCTCCTTACTGCTTCTACAAAGTCTCTATATGCTCAGCCTGAGCTCGTAGCTGGTCTTGATACTATGAGCCAGAAGATGATGCCTCTCCACGAGCTCCTCTCGAGCTGGACGCTGACATCGAAGCAGTACCATAATAAGTACCAGGAGTTAAATGAGAGCCGATGCCAACTACTTTGTTTCTTTCATATAGTAAGGGCATGATTTTGGACCATTTGTACTCCAACTAGATAACATGCCATATACCGGAAAGTCACTAATCGTCCACATTAATGCAGCTTTTAATATGAAATTTTGGTTCGTAGCAACATCATATGTATTAACACCATCACTCCACAATGCATTTAACTCATCAATCAATGGTTTCAAATAAACAATAATATTCTTTTTCAGATGTCCTGGGATTAATAGAGTCAAAAATATATAAGGCTCATTCATCAACATCCATGGAGGCAAATTTTACAGAGTTATAAAGACAGGCCAACATGAATACAGACCACCATAAAAACCAAACGGACAAAAAATGGTCAGTTGAAAGACCCAATCGCACGTTTCAGGCTACTATAAAAAAAGACGGATGCAGAAGATAAAAATGTTTCCATGAATCACCATCAGATGGATGATTTAAGCTTTTATCAGTTGAAATCTTGGTTTTGTGCCATGACATCATTGACACTGTGTTCTGAGACATAAATAAACGTTGCAACCTGGGTGTAAGGGGGAAATATCTCAACTGTTTTACTGGAATCGATCTAGACTTCCCTGGTTGAGCTTCTTTATACCTTGATTGTCCACATGTGGGACAAATATTCAATGACTCATTTTTGCCAAAATATAAGATGCAATCATTTGGACATGCATGAATCTTCCGATAACTAAGGCCCAAATTACGAATCAGCCTCTTACTCTCATATTAATTTGCAGGCAACACATTTTCTTTGGGTAACATTGTTTTAACCAAAGAAAATATCCGATCAAAACAGTTGTTTGGAAATGCATTATATGATTTAATAGCCAAAATTTTTGCAACTGCTTCTAATATGCTTATCTTACAACTAGGATATAATGCATCCTGAGCAGACCTCAACAACTCATAAAATTCGGATGGTTCCAACTCATGAGTTAAATCAATATCATTGTGAGTTTCAGTTTGTTTCAAAGATGGACCTACAACATCATGTACTAAATTTTGAAACCATGATGGATCCAGAATCAATTTATTAGGATCTTCTCTGGAACTGCGTTCACCGTGTTGATACCAAAAAACATAATCTGGTTGAAAACCAAACCACAAGAGATGTCTCCTAACTTTATCAAATGTGTCAAACATTCTCAGAGCACATTTTTTACAAGGACACTTAATTGTGCATTCTGAAACATATTCTGGTTTTGATAATGCAAATTTTCCCTTCATTATCCAAGCAGATTTTGTTTACTAATTATTCCTAATCATTCCTAATTATGCCTAATTATTACTAATTATTACTAATTATTACTAATTATTACTAATTATTACTAATTATTACTAATTATTACTAATTATTACTAATTATTACCTATTATTACTAATTATTTGTAATTATTACTAATTATATCAAATTATATCAAATTATATATAATTATTCATAATTCCTAATTATTCCTAATTATAGAAAATTAATCCTAATTATATCTAATTATATCTAATTATTCCTAATTATATCTAATTATTCCTAATTATTCCTAGTTATTCCTAATTATTCCAAATTATTTCTAATTATTCCTAATTATTACTTATTATTACTAATTATTACTAATTATTAATAATTATTACTAATTATTCCTAATTATTCCTAATTATTCCTAATTATTCCTAATTACTCCTAATTATTTCAAATTATTCCTAATTATTCCTAATAATTCCTAATTATTCCTTATTTTTCCTAATTATATCTAATTATAGCTAATTATTGCTAATTATAGCTAATTATAGCTAATTATAGCTAATTGAAGGTAATTATAGCTAATTATAGCTAATTATAACTAATTGTAGCTAATTATAGCTAATTATAGCTAATTATAAATAATTATACCTAATTATAGCTAATTATACATAATTATAGCAAATTATACCTAATTATACCTAATTATAGCTAATTATACCTAATTATAGCTAATTATACCTAATTATAGCTAATTATACCTAATTATACCTAATTATTACTAATTATTCTTAACTATTCCTAATTATTCCTAATTATTCCTAATTATTACTAATTATTCCTAATTATTCCTAATTATACCTAATTATACCAAATTATACCTAATTATTGCTAATTATACATAATTATAGCTAATTATTCCTAATTATTCCTAATTATTCCTAATTATTCCTAATTACTCCTAATTATTCTTAATTATTACTAATTATTCCTAAGTATTCCTAATTATTTCTAATTATTTCTAATTATTCCTAATTATTACTAATTATTACCAATTATTCCAAATTATTCCTAATTATTCCAAATTAATTATTCCTAATTATTCCAAATTATTTCTAATTATTACTAACTATAACTAATTATACCTAATTATACCTAATTATAGCTAATTATATCTAATTATAGCTCATTATAGCTAATTATCCCTAATTATAGCTAATTATAGCTAATTATAGCTAATTATAGCTAATTATAGCTAATTACAGCTAATTATATCTAATTATAGCTAATTATAGCTAATTATACCTAATTATTCCGAATTATACATAATTATAGTAATTATATCTAATTATTCCTAATTATAGCTAACTATAACTAATTATAGCTAATTATTACTAATTATAGCTAATTATTACTAATTATTGCTAATTATAGCTAATTATAGCTAATTATAGATAATTATAGCTAATTATAGCTAATTATAGCTAATTATAGCTAATTATAGCTAATTATAGCTAATTATAGCTAATTATATCTAATTATAGCTAATTATAGCTAATTATAGCTAATTATTACTAATTATAGCTAATTATTACTAATTAGAGCTAATTATTAATAATTATAGGTAATTATTACTAATTATAGCTAATTATTACTAATTATAGCTAATTATTACTAATTATAGCTAATTATCACTAATTATAGATAATTATTCCTAAATATAGCAAATTATATCTAATTATATCTAATTATAGCTAATTATATCTAATTATAGCTAATTATAGCTAATTATATCTAATTATATCTAATTATTACTAATTATATCTAATTATTACTGATTATATCTAATTATTACTCATTATATCTAATTATTACTAATTATATCTAATTATTACTAATTATATCTAATTATTACTAATTATATCTAATTATATCTAATTATTACTAATTATATCTAATTATTACTAATTATATCTAATTATTACTAATTATATCTAATTATATCTAATTATTACTAATTATATCTAATTATTACAAATTATATCTAATTATATCTAATTACTACTAATTATATCTAATTATTATTAATTATATATATTTATATGTAATTATTACTAATTATATCTAATTATTACTAATTATATCTAATTGTTACTAATTAAATCTAAATATTACTAATTAAATCTAATTATTACTACTTGCATCTAATTATTCCTAATTATATCTAATTATTCCTAATTATATCTAGATATTCCTAATTATATCTAGTTATTCCTAATTATATCTAATTATTCCTAATTATATCTAGTTATTCCTAATTATATCTAGTTATTCCTAATTATATCTAGTTATTCCTAATTATATCTAGTTATTATTAATTATATCTAGTTATTCCTAATTATATCTAGTTATTCCTAATTATATATCTTTATTGCTAATTATATATACTTATTGCTAATTATATGTACTTATTGCTAATTAAATCTATTTATTGTTAATTATATCTATTTATTGCAAATTATATCTATTTATTGCTAATTATAACTATTTATTGCTAATTATATTTATTTATTGCTAATTATATCTATTTATTCCTAATTATATCTATTTATTCATAATTATATCTAATTAATATTAATTATAAATAATTATTTATAATTATAACTAACAATATCAATTTCTTAGTAAAACTAAATATAGTTAAAAATCAATTGAAATCAAATTAAATTAGAACTAATAAACAACAATTAAAATTAACATAAAAAAATAAAATAAATATAAAAAAAATAAAATATAAATGCCTTAAACTTTGATATTATGAAGATATTGACGCCCTCTGATTGCTCTTGTATAAAAAACTTCAACGAAAAAAAAATTCTCTTTGAAATTGAAGAATGGAGAGAGAGAGAGAGCAAGATCTGAATGGTTTGGGAAAAAAACGGATGGGGGTATATATAGGTTAGATTAGTTGCGACGAGATTATTAGTGACGGACGTCTTGTCGCAAATGGTACTAATTGCGACGGGTCCCGTCGCAATTACCCTCACCTGCATTAATTACAGTCGGCAGTTAAAAGGTTATTTGCGGCGGGTCCAATCACAAATAGTACCTGCCGACAGTCTTTTTGCGACGGGACGACATCCCGTCGCAAAACGTTATTGACCGCCGTCGGGTATTTGTGACGGGTCCCGTCGCAAATACCCCCGCGCGGTTTGGCACACAAGTCGCGCGGTTTGACGCGCAAGTCGCGCCAAACTATTTACGACGAGAGATGAAATCCCGTCGCAAAGATCCCGTCGCAAATAGAGATTTTTTCCGTAGTGGTTGGAGGGTTATATTTCAAGAAATGCTCCAAGATAGACATGTTCATATGTGGGAAATTTAGCCACTCTTTTTCATGGGTTCTATCGTTAATATCTTATATCTACTATGTTAATACTACAACAAAATTTTCTATTTCCAACATTCTAGGTTGTGGATTCTATTGGTTATCAACTCCTTGATATATTTTTACCTCATCTCCACGTTTATTTTAAGAAAAAACACACTTACTAGAAATGGATTAGATTAATAAAATTGGAAATATTCAAAATAAATCTAATGATAATATAACCATAAATTAGAGTCTCTTTAAATTTTATTTTAACATTCGACTAACCATTAAAGGTATCCAAACCATTTCTCTAATGCCAACCATAATGACCCATAACACAATCAACCAATAATTTAAATATTTGTAATAAGGTCTTCACTTTATTACATTTCCAGTATCATTTTGGTTTAGAGTTTTATATAATTATTTTAAACAATTACACAATAAAGTCTTAAATTTCTATAGTAGTTATTTTTTCCATAAAAACATATCTTTATGTTTGCACACCTATATTATCTAAGAAACTTTTGTTCTATGTAAGATGAGTCTCCATAGTGGAAATCCTAAATTTTCTAAAATTTCTACATATCCTTAGATCCTATTAAAATTATTTGAAAATATGTGTTGTGAAAAAAATCACACAAAGGTTATAAAAATAATATAATACCATTAGTTCAGTGAAAACATGAAAACCCCTAAGGACCTTTACCTTTTTCACAATAAAAATTTGTGCAGATAAATAAAACATTTTCATAGAAAAAAAATATATTTTATCAAATAAAACCCTTTAAATGAATAATATTGAAATAAAAAAATAATATAGGCATCTCAAGGTATGTAGGACCTCATGAAAATATTCTTTTTGTAGAGACCCGAAGCTTAACGTACATGAACATTACATTACTTTTGCGGAATACTTAGTACAAAAAAAACACACACACAAGGATCGTAATAGTTTAGTGTCTTTGGAAACTCGGAACGTAATCTTCTAATCGTGGTGAAAGATCTTCAATATCTCCCATAAAGATCTTCCCCTTTTTTTTTCTTACCTAAAACCTTTCTTTATATCCTGGGGAAAAGAAAGCATAAAAGGGTGAGCTCAAATGCTCAGTAAGGGTAAACAAAAGAAATATCAATCACATCATATACATAAGCACATAACTATTGGAAATATTAACCTGCAAAAGAGATCATAATTTCATAACATGGGGTAAATCATGACAGTGAAATGTAATCACAATAATCATAACATAAAATATGGAACTTTGTGGCATTCACACATAATCATAGATAATCATTTCTTGTTAGTCAAGACTCATTGCCAAGACTATCTTAGTGGACAAAGTCCCTTTCTGAATCGAGTAACCCTCGTTTCAGTCCTGTTTCACTGAACCGGTATAACCTACCATTCCAACCATATCTATCTCATGAGATATAAAATCTTTACCCAATGCATTGGAGGGAGATATAGGTCCCACCCATCTTATAATGAATCCTTTCTTATGTGTGCCACATAATCATAAACCATACATCATAGTGTAACCCATGTAATAAAAATGGGATTCTTAAACAACATGACATCATAAAACAATTCATATAAGATAAAGGAATTCATAAAAATGTTTCCATCACAACATAATCAAATCCATGTAATAATAGGGATAAAAAGAGAACCCTTTTTTTTATCTTAGATGGAAAATAATTTTGATAAAATACTTGAACTTCATTCTTGAGAAAAATATCCTTTCTACTTCAAAAACACTTTTCCTTTCTTAACATGTCATACAATTTTAATCTAAAAGATGTTGATTAAAAATAAACTTGAATACTTGTAAAGGAAGATTCTTGGAAATAATGTTTTAGAAATCCATTCATGCCGTATAAGTTAATAAAAACATTCTTTGTACTTTTTTCGGAAAAGTCAAAAAGTACCTCGTACGAAAAACGACAAAAGATTCCTTTCATATCTTTTACTAAAAACTCACCGAAGGGTAAAATTGGATTTAAACAATTGTACGTGGATGGAAATAATATTACATATTGAGGAAACATGGATTTGGATGATAAAATACTCCCCCAGTAAATACCAAAGTATAAGCAATCTCGGATAAAAATGAGATTGTGATATTTCCCTTACCTTAGGTCCGATTTGCTTTGTACGTGTCTGAAGATCCTGTATAATGGTTTAAATAATGTCATTGACTTATTACAGAATCATATTCATTGTTATGATATCATATATGGTTCACTTATGACATTATATTACCCGTTCTTTTGTAAATTCCAAGTTAAAGAAGCGTTTTGGGTAAAATCGTTTCATTTATTGTAGGTGTTTTGACTTGTTGTTCTTGACATTATTATTACTTATATCATGATTTACTTACTTCCAGAATATAAAATATGATTTATATATCATATATATTCAGTATATATATATATATATAATAGATAGATAAATGAAATGAAAAACACCGTTCATGGAGACGGTAGTCCATACGTACGCATGAACGCTGTTTTCCTTTCCTTATTGTCTTGAATGGAAGTAAGTAGATGACATACATATATATATATACATAAATCCAGTAGCTTTATAATTTCATATATTTCATTATTATTTCTTATATATACTTTATAATCATTCTTAAATGGTTAACATGGAGAATGAATCTCATCGCGTCGTGGAGACGGTAGTCCGTACGTACGCACGAGCGATGATATCATTTCCATAAATATTGAATTGAATTGGAGTGGATTATACAATATATCAGAATCAATATGATGTTGTAATAACTATGTATAGTTATTCTTTACACCATTATACCCATCCATGTAAGGTGGTGGTGTAAAATAGATTACACCACGGCGTGGAGACGGTATTCCGTACGTACGCACACGCGGTGATTTCTTTTTCCGTAGGATGGATAGATGGTGAAATATGGTTGTTTCATACTTATAATAACATATCAGTATATTAGTGATACTGATTTTATTACTTTATAATGAAACAACCTAAGAAGAAGAAGTGGAAGAAAAAATAAAGATGAAAGAATTGGTAACGGTAATTACCTCTTCTTTGAAGCGCCTTTTGGAGACCTCCTCTTAGGGAACTAAAATTGGTCTTTGAGGAAGACCAGAACCTCTAGGATGTTTCTAGGGAAGTGGAGAAGAGATTTTTTCAGGGGTTTTACGAGCTTGAGTGCTCAAATTGGTGTGAGGAGGAGGGGGAGGAGGTGCCCTTTTATAAGGGAGGAGAGGGGCACCTTAGAAATATCTCAAAATATTATTTTATATTAAAGTCAAAATCGGTTTATAATGGTTCCAAAGGGTCTTATTTCGAAGCTATAGTGGGGATGGGTCGAAATCCTATCAACCAATAGGATTTAGACAAGTTTAGGGTATTATTTTAACCTTATCAATTAGATTTAACTCTAAGTTAAATAATTTAACTTTTACCGTGTCTTTTTGTTTTCTTTCACTATATGGTTAATACACTTACTATAACATGCCAAAGGAACCCCAAATTGTTTATTATTAATATATTTATCTTTATCTAAGTCATTTGGCCGAACCTTAGATTTTTAGGAATAAAATAACAATTAATAATATAATATTTTATTTAAAAACTATTTTGTGTCAATTTTGACACTATTTGATATATGATTTTTGTGAAAGTCATAACAGAATTATATGTTCGAAACAAGTTGATTAAATCAACACTAATATATCATAGTAACCTATAAAATTAGTGTAATTCATAAAAAGTCTCAAATTACATTCATTTGAGCATTTATAACATCAATTATGTTAATATTTCCTTAAAAGGGTAATTACTGCATCATCGTTGTGTCATAAATAAATTAATTTATTTAAAGTCTAAAAATTATAAATAAAATATCATTATGTAGTAAATCTTTTTAGATTTCTAATGAATATTTATAGTCGAATTTATCTTATGTATATCCCCATATTAAAAATTATTTACTTATTAAACTTTGATTTTAACTATTTTAACCCTTCTTTAAATAAATTAATAATAAATGTCCTAATCTAACCCAAGTGGGCCTAAATGGTCATATTTTATTCCTAAGTTTATTTTTGGTCAAATTAAACTTATCCAATAGAATTAGGACATGTGTTAGGGTAATATTAATATCATTTTTACCCTTAGTTACCCTATTTACTATTAACCGTGGTAAAAAAAGTAAAAAGTTACTATTCACCAAAAAATTATTTTTATCACATTGAACCACATTTTACTTACTGATATCAACCGTGTCTGTCGGATTTTCGAAATTACATTCACAGAAGCGGTAAAATTAAGTTTTATGCAAAATTCAGTTTTTAACCTACCACTTAGTGGTTTCACTATTCATCAAAAATTGAAAGTTTTCAGAAAAATACCAAAATTTCACCCTAGGCTAATTTCGGTATTTCGAATCCAAAAATGAAGTCCATTTTGAAAAATAAAATTTATAAAATTTCAAAAAGTGGTTATTATTATTCATAACGGCTAGTTTTAATAATATTTTAATAGCATATCATTGTTTAGTGAAACTCGGTATTGCGTACGATGCAAGCTATCGAGGAAGGTCGCGATTGCGTGTAATGAAAGGCAAGTCAAGGATGCGTGTTGTGCAAGCTCGTTTTGGTGTAGCGTACAACACAAGACATTAGTGAAAAAGAATATTTTTCATAAAATCTCGGGCTGTTACATTCTACCCCCCTTAAAATGAATTTCGCCCTCGAAATTCGTCAGGGTTATAAAAGGTTTACTATTCAAAAGTTTCTTTAATAGAAACCCACATCGTAAAAAGGAATACCAAAACTTGGCTTTAAAAACTAAAGTATGAAATGTAACGATTACCCAAATAAACTAATCACTGGGTTTCCACATAGGTGAAAATATGGATATGGAAGAGAAATCTAACCATCATGTTCTGATGGAGAGTGGTAGAGAACATGGCTATGGAAAATCCTGTAATCACAAATCCATAAATTTGTGACGATCTAAGGTACCATCTGATTCATCAGGTATAAGATCACTAGGACAACCTTTTTGGTTTTCAAGATCATTTCCCTAAAGTTGAAAATTTGAATTAGAATAAATAATTTCTTTATTTTGGTACAATCTCACTGTTGTTCATGCCTTGAACAATTTCCACTTCATCTCTTAAATAAATGAAGTTGAATTTGTTATTCGTGAAGTGTTAGTATGACAGGTCATTCCATCTGTCTCAAACAAAAGGTTAGCAAAAATTATATACATAAGTTGATCTATAGTGAGATTAATCACATATGGTTCCTAAAATGGACTTATACTTCATATATCATATTGCTTAATATAATAAAACTAGTTTCTACTAAACAGGGACTTCCTGTAGGCCAGTGGTAGGCGATAAAGGCCAGTCGCACTTCGGTTGTGGGTTCGATTCCCACAGCCTTGTCCGAAGCGATGGGCTGTCGCCCGTCCTGCAGGTTGTCCTTTTTCTAAAACTACATTACTATAACATCCCATCAATAATATCAAAAATCTTCTATCCTTAAACAATACTAACTTATGTCCAACATAATCCATTCTAATCTTTAGGCTTATCCATAATACTGCAGTCCACTCTCATAACATAGTGAAAACGATTACCAGAGATTTAATACCATCGTTGATCCCCATATATCATAGGATATATCTTTTTGGTCACATTCCAAACATTCAAAGGCCTTAATCATGTATTCTCTTGAAAAAATGAATACCTATTAAACCATAGTGAAAACATGAATGCTGTCAAAAGATAACTCTTACCACATACCAAAATCCAAAAATTCTATATACTCAAACCATGATATAACCTTTTCCTTATATCAGTCATGAGCTCATGAATACTATCAAACATTTAATTTTCTCCTTATCCCTTCCTTATACGCATATCATCTTCATTCCAAAAATATCTGAATAACCTTTCATGGATACTGGTAGCATTAATCACATACTTTCAAAACTCAAGGAAAGACAAGAATGTAAAAATCCTTAGATGTCTCTTTATTCCATAGTACCATGAGATTTCTTTATACAACATTACACTTGATAAACATGTAATCATTCCACTACCTTCTTAAACCATTGACCGAGCTTCAACAATTCTTTCATCTCACATATCATTTGTAGTCTCTTCATCATCATCAACATAAATACTACTCATACGACTATACTGATTCTCTTCATGAGACTTTCCCTTAGGGCATTGGTTTGCATAATGCCCGTACATTCCACATTTAAAACATTTAACCATTGTTGATGTCATAGCAATACCATTATCCTCATCCCTGGTGTTAACTGAACCTTTTCCTTTGCACTTACTGGCTTTGTGTCCTTCTTTTCCACACCCAAAGCATCTTCCAGTTCCTTTGAAACATTCTCCTTGATGCCTCTTCCCACATGATTTACATTGGGGAAATTGAACTTTCTTTCCTCTATGATCATCATGAAACTCCATCTTTCTCTTATTAGCCGAGTCAGGAAACTTACCAAATTTTACTTTATTGATCATATTATGAGATTGCTGATTCGGCATAATAATGATGTTTGGACTTCCAAATCCCATTTCATTTGGTTGCTCATGAAGAATATCATTCCATTGTCCATCATATCCTCCATTATCGTGAATCATCTTGTTTCCAGCCATTTTATAAAACCCAAAAAGAATAGTGTGAGAGGCAAAAATCATGCTAAGGAAAACAACATTATAAAGGGGGAGTATCCTCAATATCTAACTTCTTAGGTTAAATTCTAAGATCGTTACCGTAGTTATAGGACTGTATCCTATACGTATACTTATCCTTAGGGACATCCCTAGACAAACCTTATAAATATCTCTAGGGATCTCACTAAAGTTCTCGCATCCTAGTTTCCAAAGGTTGACTAAACCTTTCCTCTGATACCAACTGTAGAGACCCTAAGCTTAATGTACATGAACATTACATTACTTTTTTGGAATACTTAGTACAAAAAAAACACACACACAAGGATCGTAATAGTTTAGTGTCTTTGGAAACTCGGAACGTAATCTTCTAATCGTGGTGAAAGATCTTCAATATCTCCCATAAAGATCTTCCCTTTTTTTTCTTACCTAAAACCTTTCTTTATATCCTGGGGAAAAGAAAACATAAAATAGTGAGCTCAAATGCTCAGTAAGGGTAAACAAAAGAAATATCAATCACATCATATACATAAGCACATAACTATTGGAAATCTTAACCTGCAAAAGAGATCATAATTTCATAACATGGGGTAAATCATGGCAGTGAAATGTAATCACAATAATCATAACATAAAACATGGAACTTTGTGGCATTCACACATAATCATAGATAATCATTTCTTGTTAGTCAAGACTCATTGCCAAGACTATCTTAGTGGACAAAGTCCCTTTCTGAATCGAGTAACCCTCGTTTCAGTCCTGTTTCACTGAACCGGTATAACCTACCATTCCAGACATGTCTAGCTCATGAGATATAAAATCTTTACCCAATGCATTGGAGGGAGATATAGGTCCCACCCATCTTATAATGAATCCTTTCTTATGTGTGCCACATAATCATAAACCATACATCATAGTGAAACCCATGTAATAAAAATGGGATTCTTAAACAACATGACATCATAAAACAATTCATATAAGATAAAGGAATTCATAAAAATGTTTCCATCACAACATAATCAAATCCATGTAATAATAGGGATAAAAAGAGAACCCTTTTTTTATCTTATATGGAAAACAATTTTGATAAAATACTTGAACTTCATTCTTGAGGAAAATATCCTTTCTACTTCAAAAACACTTTTCCTTTCTTAACATGTCATACAATTTTAATCTAAAAGAAGTTGATTAAAAATAAACTTGAATACTTGTAAAGGAAGCTTCTTGGAAATAATGTTTTAGAAATCCATTCATGCCGTATAAGTTAAAAAAACATTCTTTGTACTTTTGTCGGAAAAGTCAAAAAGTACCTCGTACGAAAAACGACAAAAGATTCCTTTCATATCTTTTACTAAAAACTCACCGAAGGGTAAAATTGGATTTAAACAATTGTACGTGGATGGAAATAATATTACATATTGAGGAAACATGGATGTGGATGATAAAATACTCCCCAGTAAATACCAAAGTATAAGCAATCTCGGATAAAAATGAGATTGTGATATTTCCCTTACCTTAGGTCCGATTTGCTTTGTACGTGTCCGAAGCTCCTGTATAATGGTTTAAATAATGTCATTGACTTATTACAGAATCATATTCATTGTTATGATATCATATATGGTTCACTTATGACATTATATTACCCGTTCTTTTGTAAATTCCATGTTAAAGAAGCGTTTTGGGTAAAATCGTTTCATTTATCGTAGGTGTTTTGACTTGTTGTTATTGACATTATTATTACTTATATCATGATTTACTTACTTCCAGAATATAAAATATGATTTATATATCATATATATTCAGTATATATATATATAATAGATAGATAAATGAAATGAAAAACACCGTTCATGGAGACGGTAGTCCGTACGTACGCATGAACGCTGTTTTCCTTTCCTTATTGTCTTGAATGGAAGTAAGTAGATGACATACATATATATATACATAAATCCAGTAGCTTTATAATATCATATATTTCATTATTATTTCTTATATATACTTTATAATCATTCTTAAATGGTTAACATGGAGAATGAATCTCATCGCGTCGTGGAGACGGTAGTCCGTACGTACGCACGAGCGATGATATCATTTCCATAAATATTGAATTGAATTGGAGTGGATTATACAATATATCAGAATCAATATGATGTTGTAATAACTATGTATAGTTATTCTTTACACCATTATACCCATCCATGTAAGGTGGTGGTGGAAAATAGATTACACCACGACGTGGAGACGGTATTCCGTACGTACGCACGCGCGGTGATTTCTTTTTCCGTAGGATGGATAGATGGTGAAATATGGTTGTTTCATACTTATAATAACATATCAGTATATGAGTGATACTGATGTTATTACTTTATAATGAAACAACCTAAGAAGAAGAAGTGGAAGAAGAAATAAAGATGAAAGAATTGGTAACGGTAATTACCTCTTCTTTGAAGCGCCTTTTGGAGACCTCCTATTAGGGAACTAAAATTGGTCTTTGAGGAAGAACAAAACCTCTAGGATGCTGCTAGGGAAGTGGAGAAGAGATTTTGGCAGGGGTTGGCCGAGCTTGAGTGCTCAAATTGGTGTGAGGAGGAGGGGGAAGAGGTTCCCTTTTATAAGGGAGGAGAGGGGCACCTTAGGAATATCTCAAAATATTATTTTATATTAAATTCAAAATCGGTTTATAATGGTTCCAAAGGGTCTTATTTCGAAGCTAAAGTGGGGATGGGTCGAAATCCTATCAACCAATAGGATTTATACAAGTTTAGGGTATTATTTTAACCTTATCAATTAGATTTAACTCTAAGTTAAATAATTTAACGTTTACCGTGTCTTTTTATTTTCTTTCACTATATGGTTAATACACTTACTATAACATGCCAAACGAACAACAAATTGTTTATTATTAATATATATATCCTTATCTAAGTCATTTGGCCGAACCTTAGATTTTTAGGAATAAAATAACAATTAATAATATAATATTTGATTTAAAAACTATTTTGTGTCAATTTTGACACTATTTGATATATGATTTTTCTGAAATTCATAACAGAATTATATGTTCGAACCAAGTTGATTAAATCAACACTAATATATCATACTAACCTATAAAATTAGTGTAATTCATAAAAAGTCTCAAATTACACTCATTTGAGCATTTATAACATCAATTATGTTAATATTTCCTTAAAAGGGTAATTACTACATCATCGTTGTGTCATAAATAAATTAATTTATTTAAAGTCTAAAAATTATAAATAAAATATCATTATGTAGGAAATATTTTTATCTTTCTAATGAATATTTATAGTAGAATTTATCTTTTGTATATACCCATATTAAAAATGATTTACTTATTAAACTTTGATTTTAACTATTTTAACCCTTCTTTAAATAAATTAATAATAAATGTCCTAATCTAACCCAAGTGGGCCTAAATGGTCATATTTTATTCCTAAGTTTGTTTTTGGTCAAATTAAACTTATCCAATAGAATTAGGACATGTGTTAGGGTAATAGTAATATCATTTTTACCCTTAGTTACCCTATTTACTATTAACCGTGGTAAAAAAAGTAAAAAGTTACTATTCACCAAAAAAATATTTTTATCTCATTGAACCACATTTTACTTACTGATATCAACCGTGTCTGTCGGATTTTCGAAATTCCATTCACAGAACGGGTAAAATTAAGTTTTATGCAAAATTCAGTTTTTAACCTACCACTTAGTGGTTTCACTATTCATCAAAAATTGAAAGTTTTCAGAAAAATACCAAAATTTCACCCTAGGCTAATTTCGGTATTCCGAATCCAAAAATAAAGTCCATTTTGAAAAATAAAATTTATAAAATTTCAAAAAGTGGTAATTATTATTCATAACTGCTAGTTTTAATAATATTTTAATAGCATATCATTGTTTAGTGAAACTCGGTATTGCGTACGACGCAAGCTATCGAGGAAGGTCGCGATTGCGTGTAATGCAAGGCAAGTCAAGGATGCGTGTTGTGCAAGCTCGTTTTGGTGTAGCGTACAACACAAGAAATTAGTGAAAAAGAATATTTTTCATAAAATCTCGGGCTGTTACACTTTTGGAAAAATAACATTTCACTATTAAGCTTTATTTACCACATGAAATCAAAATATTTCCATAAAAACCCTTTTTTCAAGAATAATATATGAAAATTGGATTGTCATATACATAATCCATGTTTAGTAATGTTTAACTCATATTGGAAAAACTGAAATCCAATTAATACCATAGGATTAAACTTCCCTATTATCTCCCCACTTTCACCTTTGAAGACTACATCATTACCAAATGCATTGGATAACTATATTAGATTCTCCCATCATCATGAGCTATATCGGCCTCACCCATAATCATATATAATGGTCAAGTTCTATATAATGAACAAAAAATTTTCAATCTTTCATTTTTACATCATAGAACTGTTGATTCAAAATGTGTTTTGACTTTCCCATCAATCATTTGTTTTGGAAATCGCAAATCACACTTTTCATAATCACATATATTTTTTTTATCATGTATGTTGTTTCACAATCATAATAAATAAAATTGTCTTTATTATATGTTGTATTCTTATCATAATCATGTATGTTGTTCACTAACATTGTTTTATATGCTGTTTCATAATTGGAACCAGATTATGTACTACATCGTAATTAGGAATCGTAACCAGATTATGTACTACATCGTAATCTAGAATCGTAACCAGATTATGTACTGCATCTTAATCAAGAATCGTAACCAGATTATGTACTACATTGTATTCACAAGCATCATAACCACATGCATCGTAACCATATACATTGTGACTAGGTTAAGTACCGCATCATAATTATGCATTATAACTAGGTTATGTATTATACTATTATTTATGCATTGAATTCAAGTATCATAACCCAGTTAAGTTTCATGCATCATAACCATGTTAAGAATCGTAACCAGGTTATAAATTAAAATCACGATATGCACTGATATCATGATATTCCTAGTAACATATTTAGGTATTTTACTTTTTAAATGCATTACACTCTTATCAAAACTTCAATATCGATTACATGTTACTCATACTTATTGTTTCATATCTTTTCACTTACTATTTTCTAACTAAAACGATGTTGTTGAGTTTGTTATTCACCAATCAAAATGATGTCATCTATTCTATTTGTTTTGACCGTTGTAATTCTAGGTGTCTATGTCCATCTATGTTTTTCAGAGATATATGACTATTGGAAGAAATACAACTATTGGAACATGAGGCCTATAAAAAGGAGGTCATTCGAACCAGAATACACAAATTTTTCTTCTATCATGTTATATAGAGAGATGATGTGACTTATCCCTTGCATCATGCAAAATCCTTGAATATACAGGAAGTGAACAACTTGTTCCATGTTCTTGTATTTCTATAAGTTCTTTGTTTTTTCTTTTTACAACTGATCATTGTGATAATGATCAAGGGCTTCTGGGGAGAGGAAGACATGCAAACAATCATCGTATCAAGGGATTTAAATTTCTTGAGAGACAAATTTACCGATTAACTTCTTAATTGGGGGATTCTAGGGATATGAAGACTTTCGTGCAAATTATTGTATCGAGGGCTTACAAAGGTGGTGGTAAGACATACCTGTTATCCTAGGTGAAAGGATACCCTACTCTTTGGGATAAAATAATTGTAATAATTTTACATTTCCACTTCTATATATAATGTAAATATAATTGTATTTTTTTCTCTTTATATTCATATTCATTTCTATTATAATTGTTTCAATTACGATTCTTTCATTACATATTGTATTAAGTGATTCTATAGACTGTATGGTAGAATCATTTATATTTTTATTAATTTTTATATTATATTCAATTCAAATACAATAGTTTTTCATTACTTAAGGTATTACTTTGTTTCATATCCATCGGATACAAGACTTATATAGTTATTTTCATTGGCTATGAGTTGTGTTAGTTTAAGACCTGTTAAAATAAGTTCTTTCTCAAGTGTTTAAATACAATGTTTTTAAACCTACAATTCACCCCCTCTTGTATTGTTCCATCTAATATACATATACATATATATTTCAATCAAACAATTGGTATCAAAGGTGGTTCCCTTAATTTGTTTTACTTTCTTTATTTCTTTCTGTAAGATAATTTTATTTCATTTAATTTTTTTGTTACTACACTAACATGTAGAGAGGAAAAGTATTGTTTTATAATATAAAAGGAATGGATATTTGATCAATTTTCAACATAAATCCAAATTGACCACCTATGATTATGCGAATAATTATGAGTACTGGAGATATTGAATGGAGACTTTTTTTATTAATACAGGAGTAGAAAACTTTATCATGATTATTAGAGGTTACAAAATCCCAGACAAGGAAGTCTGTACCATCACCAACCAAGAGAAACAAGAATATCAACTCAACTACAAGGTACAATGTACATTGTTGTATTCCATGAACAAGAATATATATAGTATGATATCATCATGTGAGGTAGCCAATTATATTTGGAATAAATTAGTGGTCACACATTTTGGTACATCTAAGTTATAGAAATAAGAAGATCCATGCTTCGAGCATAATATAATGGGGTTTTTTCCCTTATAGAGAGCTAGTATGCAAGATTAAAGAAAGATTTAGGAGAATATTCAATAGTATAAAATCTATGGGTTAAAAGGGTCTTGATGATAAAGCACTTATGGACAAGATATTTGTTATAATGCCCAATGAATGGGAATAAAAAAGGATAGCTATTGATGAAAAAAGGAAAGTTACTCAAATCACTCTAGATGAGTTATTTGGAACTCTTCTTCATTATGAGACTAGAATGATAAGATTTTTTTATTTTTATAAGAAGAATAATTGTAATGGAAGTATAGATTTTAGTATGACATCAAAAGCTAAGACACTGGAAATGATAACAAGATCCAAATCTAAGAATATTTTTGTTATATCAGAATCAAGTGATAGTGATCACCCAAAGAATGTGATATCCAATACTACTTGAAGGATAAAAATGATTTTTGGAAAGAAATACTTTCAATACAAATTCATAAAAAATATAGGAAGGATAAGAAAGACTCAGAAGTAAATTTTATGAATGTAAAAGAGCAAGTCATATTAGACCAGATTTCCCTTTTCTAAAAAGAAAATACATGAAGGATAAACATTATTAAAGAAACAAGAAAATTTATTACAAGATTAAGACTAAGAAATTCTTGAAAGAAAATGATACTTGGAGAGAAAGTGGTGTTGATTCATCAGACGAATCCTCAGAATACGAATCTTCTGGTCAAAAGAATATACGACTTATAGCCAGAATACCTATTGAAAATCATTGTTTCATGGCTAAGGAACACAATGTTGAATCTCATTTTAATGTATCTTTAAATAAAAATTACCCTGATGAGAAATATTCTTACACTTCAGATGAAGAATCTTCCTCCGCATATGACAATTTACCTTATTTTGAAGAAGTATCCAGATTTTCCAAATTACTTGAGAATGAAAATTCTTATCCCAAGAAAAATATTGATAAGAAAAATTCTAGAATATCAATTCTTACAAAATATGTATCAAATATTTCAAAATATCATGATAAGAAAACTCTTGATTTTGAAAATATTTCAAAAACCTTTATGGATGTAAGTTCTAAGAAGGATAAACTTTCTAAGGACTTTGAACAACTTGTTTTAAAGAAAAATGTTTTTTAAACTAAAAAAATTACAAAACAATTTCTTGGGAGAATGATATTTTAGTCATTTGAATAAAATCTAAAATAGTTTATCTTAAGAAACTTTTATCAAACTTTACTATTGGAAGGAATTTTTTTGAAAAAATTGTATTCTAAAATTCATCCTCTAAGGAATAGTTCTGGAATTGGTTACACTCACTCAAAAACTGATTTTTAGTCATAACTATTATGTTCCTCAAAATGATCCATTCTGTACTAAATGTCAATATGGTGGACATTGGGAAAAAATTTAATCTCTTAATAAAACTAAATCTATAGGATTTTATAAAAATAATTTTTAAAAACAAATGTGGATTCCTAAAATTCTTTTATCTAACATTTCTGGATCCAAACAAGTTTAGGTTTCAAAAAAATAAGATTTTCTTTTTCAAGAAAACAGGAAGTGTGCCAACAACAAGAACATCTGGTATGTGGATAGTTATTTTTCTCGACACATGGTCAAAGAGAAATATATATTTACAAAGATTATTGAAATGAAAGGTGGAAGAGTAACATTTATAGATATTGCCCAAAGAAAGATCATTGGTATAGGTAATATTGTTCTTTTAGGAAAAGTTTTAACTTCAAATGTTTTGTTTGTAAAAGGACTTAAGCACAACCTTATAAGAATAATCAAATTATGTGATGATGGTTACCTTGTGAATTTTAGTAATGATTAATGTTTTGTTCACAATTCCAAGGATTAAATCATCATTTCTTCCCATAGGCATGAGAATGTATACACAATCAACTTAGAAGACCTTAGGATCCAAGACCTACCATGCTTTAGTGCAATGGAAGACAAATCCTGGTTATGGCATAGCAGGTTTGGACACTGTAACCTCAGGAACCATTGTAAGCATTCAATTAAATAACTTTTTAAGGATCTACTAGATCTAAAGTACGATTCTTTAAAAGTATGTGACCGTTATCGATATGGAAAGCAACATAAAACTTGTTATAAATCAATCAATGAAGTTTCAACTTCTAATGCATTATAGTTAGTGCACATAGATCTTTTTGGTCTTACACAAACTAAAAGAAATAGATGCAAGTATTATGTATTTGTTTTAGTTGATGACTACACTAGATTTATAAGGCTCCATTTTCTAGGAAATAAATATGAAGACTTTTTCTATTTTAAAACTTTTGGAACCCAAGTTAGAAATGAGAAAAACCTACCACTGATAACAATTCGCAGTGATCATGGTGGATAATTTAAAAATTTGGATTTTGAAACTTTTTGTAGTAAGAAAGGTATTACTCAAAACTTTTCCGCTCTAAGAATTCGTCAGAAAAATAGTGTTGTTGAGAGAAGAAATCATATTCTTTAGGAAATGACAGGAACCATGTTGAGTGAATACTCCATTGCTAAGAATTTCTGGGCTGAAGATGTTAGTATTGTATGTTATATGATAAATCATGTTTTAACTAGACCTTTTCTTAATAAAACACCATATGAATTGTGGACTGGCTGAAGACCCAAAGTTATTTACCTCAGAGTGTTTGGATGCAAAGTATTCATATTGAATATAAAAGATAATTTACATAAATTCACACCCAAATCCGAAGAAGGAATATTTCTTGGTTATTCTATAAATTCTAAGCCTTATAAAGTTTTTAACAAAAACTCTTGTACAGTGGAGGAAACATTTCATGTTATGTTTTATGAAACCGAACCATTTGTTTTTAAAAAATCCTTACCTACATCAACTGACGTGTTTTCACAAACTGATTATCAACCTTTGATTGAAAACTCTTACAAAAAGGTAACTACTCAAGAAAATGTTTTTGAAACATTTACCACAAAATGCGTTCTATCTTATGTTGATGAACATGTTTTACAAAACCCAAATCAATTTTTTCTTAGGAATCATCCTAGTGATAATATAATTGGTGAAGTAATGCAACCTATTAGAACCAGAAATTCCTTGAGAAATGAAATAGAACATCTTGCTTTTCTATCCCAATTTGAACCTAAAACTTCGAATGAGGCATTATGTGATGAAGATCAGATTAAATAAATGCAAGATAAACTAAATGAATTTGAAAAGAATCAAGTCTAGACCATAGTTAGAAGACAAAAAGAAACAATTTTAATTAGTGTAAAATGGGGTTTTAGAAACAAATGTGATGAAAATAGATTCTTTATAAAAAATAAAGTAAGACTTATTTCTAAGGGATATAATTAACAAGAGGGAATATAATATGAAGAAACCTATGCTCGAGTAGATATACTTGAATCTATTCAAATTTTATTAGCCTTTGCAGCATACTTCAATTTCAAACTTTTTCAAATGGATGTAAAATGTGCTTTTCTAAATGGTTTTGTACAAGTTGTTTTTGTAGATCAACCTCCTAGTTTTATATATTCAACACATCCTGATCATGTTTTTTAAACTCACCAAAGCTTTGTATTGCCATAAACAAGCCCCTAGTGCATGGTATGATAGACTTACAAGATGTATTTTACAAACAAATTATGCCAAAGGTACTACTAACCCAACCATTTTTATCAAAATGGAAAATATAACACCCCAAGATTTCATAGTAAGTTATTTTTTTAAAGTAAATTAATAGCTTGCGCTACACACAACACCGAGTTCAAGCGCACCATGACTTACCAAACTATCCGTTCAAAAAGAGGTTATGAATAGTATAAAATGAATTTTTAATTTTATATACTCCATATAATTTTAGAATCCATATCATATGTTTCTAGAATATAATATAATAACAAATTCATTTTTTTAGATAAAAGAAGTATTTTTCAAAAAATACAATTTTTCCACCATTTAATGGGGAACCCTTTTTAAAACCAATATTTGAAACTTTTATATATTAAATTTAATGATTTTAAATTTTTCTTTAGAATCAGGACATAAAAACTTATTTTGGATAAATTTTTGGTACTTTTCTAATAACATTCATATTTTGATAAATAGTGAAAAATACTAAATTTTCATTGAAAACAAAATTTTTAATCGAAATAATTTACAGTGTTAAATTTTTAACTTCAATGGTTTAGAATTATAATAAAATTATATTTTTATCATTTAATACAATTTAGTTCATTATAAGTAATTTCACATTTAAATTTGACATAAACACATGTCAATCTTTTGATAGTTTTTACTTCTTTAAAACCTGCTTTTTGGTTTTGACAACGAGAATTAATTTTAAATAAATTAATGATAATTATATGTTTTGAATTTGGTAAAACAATATTCATGTTTGAATTTGGAATAACAAAATTATATTAGGGTGAATTTTTTGTGTTTTTCTGAAAACTTTCAATTTTTGATGAATAGTAAAAAACACTACGTTATTTGTTAAAAACAGACATTTTATTTAAATAATTATTTATTTTATTTATTTTAAGTTAATATAGACACATAATACCTATATTATTTCAATGTGATTCCTTGGAGTCATTTTTATAATAAAACTTGATGTATAAAATTTTATTGAACTTTTTACGTCTTTTACCAACCTTCTAAGAGAATTTGAAAACTTGCATAAAAAATAATTTTACCACTTCTATGAGTTGAATTTAAAAAATATGAGAGACATTGTTTAAATCAGTAACTAAAATTTGGTTCAATAAGATGAAAATAATTTTTGGTGAATTGTAACTTTTGACTTTTATTTACCACAGTTAAAAGTAAATAGGGCAATCAAAGGTGAAAATGATGTTATAATTACTCTAAAACATGTACTAATTATATTGGATAAGTGTAATTCAACCAAAAAAACCTTTGGAATAAAATATGATCCTTTTGGTCCACTTGGATTAGATTAAGACATTTATTATTATTTTATTTAAAGAAGAGTTAAAAGTGTTAAATTCAAAGTTTAATAACAAAACTATTTTTAATATAGGGTTACATATATGCTAAATTTGACTATAAATATTAATCAGAAAGATAAAAATATTTTCTACATAATTTTATTTTATTTATAATTTTTATACATTAAATAATTAAATTTATTTATGAGACAATGATGATGCATTTATTACCTTATTAATGAAAGATTAAAATAATTGATATTATAAATATCCAAATAAATGTAATTTGAGGATTTTGACGAATTACACTAATTTTATATGTTAATATGACATGTAAGGGTTGATTAAATGACATCTTTTCGAATTAATCATTATTTTATGATTTTCACAAAAACCAAATACTAAATAGTGACAAAATTGACCTAAATGAGTTTTAACAAAAATACTATATTATTGGTTGATATAATATTCTTAAAAATATAAGGTTCGTACAAAGGGTTTAAATAATATTATATATTTAATTAATGAACCACTTGAGGTTGTCTTGTATATTTAGAGTAATTTTATTAACCATATAGTGTAAGAATACAAGAAGACACGGTAAAAGTAAAACTATTTAACTAATAATTAAATCTAAAAGATAAGGTTAATATGTTGAATTAAACTTGTTTAAAACCTATTGTATAATATTATTTTTACCCACAACCACCTTATATTCTAAATAAATCAATTTTGATCCATTTGAAACCAAAAATGATATATAATAAAATAATATTTCAAAGTTTTCCTAAAGTGACCCTCACCTCTCTTATAAAAGGGTACTCCCCCTTATCTTAATTTCACACTCCAAATCCATTTGGATCAGCCAAAACCTTCCCAAATATCCTCCCAACTACATTAAATACATCCTAGACTCCTTCCTTTGATAATAAATCCAACCTAAGGCACCCTTTTGATCAAATCAAAAGAAAGTACTCGAAGAAGAGGTAATAATTTTACCACCCTATTTCATGTTCTTTTCTTCTTACACTTCCTCTTTATTTGTTGATTCTATACCAAAAAATTAAATAAAGTACGTCCTATATATTTTTATGTTGTTATAAATATGGTTCAACCATATTCGTTATTCTATCCATCCTATAAATGACAAAGTCACCATACGTGCGTATGTACGGCTTACCATCTCCACGTCGTGGTGTAGTTTATTATTAAAAAACTTCATTATTTGTATGGGTATAATAATGAGTATAACTGATATGAATAATAAATATACCATGTTAATGACTATTTATATATGATATATCGTCCAATTATATATGATTTCACCATCAAAAGAATGATATTTTCACTAATGCGTATGTACGACTTACTGTCTCCATGACGCGATGAGATGTCATTCCCCATCGTAACCATTCAAGAATAATTTTCATTTGATGATTAAAAATAATATTTAAATACTTGATATCATTTTGTATATTAATCAAATACATCCTATCCATAACTAACATGATATACGTAACAAAACATATAAAGGAAAAAGAATCAATTAACATCCGAAACAATGATAGTACTAAAATATTATTAACAAAGAAATATTATAAGATCATATATGATATCATATTTATGTATATGGTTCATGTATAATTTAATAAAAAATATTTAACTATTATATATTAGGTTAACATACCCTCGACTAAGGAAAAGTACAAGGTATGTGGTTTCTTATCTCACTTTCAATTCCGTGAGATTTCTATTGTTTGCCACGTATTTCTTGCATGTGGTGTATTATGTACTACCATTTAATATATATTATAATGATTCTGTGATTTATTTGGGGGTTATTAACTTTTTTTCATATGAGTTTATTGATTACAATGTGGTAAGGGATTTTCATATCACTTCTTATTCCCATGAGATTCATGTATATTGCCACTACTTTCTTTTGTGTGGTGTATGTACTACCCATGATTGTATTGTTTGGGTAATATACTTTAATTTATGGGTAATTAAATCTTCATTTTATGATTCTTATTTCATGGGGTGTATGATTCGTAAGTTACCAAATCAGTAAGGGAATTTCAAATTTGAATTTCCACTCATTGGGATTTATGCATACTTCATTGATTATTTTACTCCAAGATTATGTGTGGAATCATTATTTATTATTTATATAGTAATTTACACTCCCCGTTATATGGATTTACCTTTGATACACATAATCACTCCATTGATAAATTCAAATTCCATTGATATGAACTTGTTAAAGGTAATCTTAACTCAATTTCCATTCATTGAGTTAAACATCCAAGTCATTGGTTTTGTTCTTACAAGAATATGTGTGAATGTAATCTGATTGATTTACACTGAATATCCAATTATATGTAGTGTATTTATATTGGTCACACATAATTATTTCATTGATTTATCCTTAATCTACGGATACAGTATTTATAGGGCATTTCGTCTCAATTTACATTCCTTTGAGACCTCTTTGTTGTTATGTACCAATTCACTTTTATATGGTGTATATATTATCCTTTGACATATTATATAATAAATCCTTTTATTGTCATGATATTAAAATTTTTTGATTAATGTTATTCCTCAATTACTTGTATTCAATCCTCTATTATTGGGTTAGGAGCTCTTTAACTAAAATATTGTTTTAAATGTTTTAAATATTTATTCTTCTAAATAATTTTCATTAATGTCCATGTTTTAAAAATGGTTTTACGTATTTATTTATATGGACATGATTTTTTTGAAATTAAAATTCATTTTTAAAAATTTCAAAGTCGTATGAGACAGTTTTATTCAAAAATCTATTTTAAATCACTTCTTTGATAAATAGTGCGACATTTAAATATTTTTAAGAAAAAGAGGATATTTCTCTCAAATAGTTTTAATGACTATTTCATCTCTTTTAATATCCTTCAGTATATTTTATTCTTGATTTAGGTTGATTTATTATAATAAAATCATCCATATTGTATTGAATGAGTTATATTTGACTGTGGATGTGCTATTTTTATGCCATTCATGGTTTGTGGTTAAAATGTTGATATTTTGTATGCTAGTTTTAATACGAATGTTTAGATTATGTTTCAACCTTTCATATAAGGAATGTATTGGACATAGCAAGTGACGGGTGGAGCTCAATATAGCTCCTTGATGCATCAGTAGGTCTCATGAGACAAACTAGTGTCTTGGCATAAGGCCTTGACAAAATCTTAGTTGTAGTCTTAGAACGAGGACTTAACTATGTGGTTATGATGTCTGGAATTATGCTTCCATCATTATGAAATTCGCTATTGATATTACATGTGATTATTCGACTAGTATAATTTCCATGTGAATAAGTAAATGTAATTATTTTATTTATCTTTTCCATATTATGATGTAGTTTTAGTTTAAAAGGATTGTGTTTTAGTCTTATACATTGCCTTAAATGTTTATTATTATTTATGATAGTTTCAACTATATTGTTATCCTTACTCAGCATCTAAGCTCACCCCTTTATTATGCTTTATTTTTACTAGGATGAAAATAAGTATATTATGATTAACCTTCAAGGATATGCTAAGGGATATAACAGTGTTCAAAGGGGACACAATGTTGTTTTTTTATTTCATGATGTAATGTAAAACTTATGTATGTTTCTAGTACTTCCAAGGCTACTAAACTGATCAGTCTTTAGGGAAATGATTTCCTATATCATTCTAATGTTATGTAATAATGCATTGATTCTGGGTAACTGGGGTTGGGGTGTTATAGAAAAAAATGCTTTTATTGTTAAAATCTATTTTGATGACATTATATTTCATTCAACTCAACAATCCTTAACTGATTCTTTTGGGAGTCTAATGAAATCTGAGTTTGAAATGAGTATGATGGACGAGTTAACATTATTTTTTAGATTTTCAAATATCTAAAATACCAGAAGTAACCTATTTATCTCATCATAATTATATCAAATACTTTCTCAAGATGTTTGGATATGAAAACACTAAAAGTATTATCTCTCTAATCGGTACCTAAAATACACTCGATCTTGATGAAGCTGGAAAACTAGTGGATCAAAAAACTTTTAGAGGTATGATAGGAAGTTTTTTATACATGATAGCTAGTCATCCATACTTAATGTTTTCAATATTCTTATGTGTAAGATACCAATCTAATCTAAAATAATCTCATTTAAAAATAGTGAAAATAACTTTCCTCTACTTAAAGGAAAATTTGGATTAAGGATTATTCTATTCTTCTGGAACTGATTTTTTTGAAAAGTTATTCAGATGCTAACATTAGTGGTTGTATAATGGATAGAAAGAGTACATCTAGAAAATGTCATTACTTATTAGATTATTGAGTTTTTTTGTCATGCAAGAAGAAACACTCCGTGGAACTTTCCACTACTAAAGATGAATATGTAGTAGCTGGAAGTTTTTGTGATCAGGTGTTGTGGACGCAACTCACACTCAATGACTATGGAATGAGCTTTTCCAAAACATAAATACTATGTGACAATAAAAATTACACTTCTCTTAGTAAAAACCATGAACATAACTCATGTGAAAAAACATAGATATTAGGAATCACTTTATTAAGGATCACACACAAAAAAGAGATATTTTCTTCCAATTCATCGGAATGCAAGAACAACATGCTGAGATTTTCCCAAAACCATTATCTTCCGATAGATTTGAATACATTAAATAGAAACTAGGAATGATCATTTTAACGAAATCCTTCACATCTATTTCTTGTTTAACCCATGTCCTTACATTAAGTTACTCTTTTTCAAAGGAGGAGTATAAATAATTTTTTTTTGTTTTACCCTTTATGTTTTATATTTTATTGGTTTTACTTATTAGTTTTGTATATATCAATTTATCATGAATTGGTTTTGCATGAATTAGTTTTTTTATCTATAAATTTTACTACAAATAGTTTCACTATAATCGATTTTACTCTTTAGTTTTTCATTTTATCGTTATTGGCTTTACCAGTTTCATGACTCTATCGATTTCATAATTTTATCAGTTTTATGACTTTATCGGTTTCATGTTTTTTTTCCAGTTTCATAATTATCAGAACTAGATTATACTATTAGTATTATGATACTTTATCATTACTAAATTATAGTAATTGAAATACTTTATCGGTACTATATTATCGGTGATGGATTACCTTGTCGGTACTGGACTATAAATTGTAGGTTAGTCTATTGGTTCTAAATAATCGGTACTAGCCTATTTTATTTTATCAATTTTTGAATTTCTATCCATTTTACTCTTTTATTGTTTGTATTGTTTTTATTAGAACAATATATTGAAACCAATATATCTTTCCTCATACTCTGACAGGTACAATTTCTAAAGATTTATTTTAGTTGTTTCAATAATTGTTTATCAGTTTTTTGTTTTAATTCCTAATCGTTTTAGTCTGAATATGATTTTATTTTAAATAAACCTTAAGAGTTTGAAATCATTCTTGGACATTGGATATTTCAGATCTAATCTTAACTGTCAAATTCTTTTTAAAAGTACATATCCCACATCGATCTTATCTATTTTTCTCTCAAGACCAGTTGCTCTATAAATAGTCAGCATTATTTGAAATTGGTTCCTACCTCATCTTTCTGTAATTAGAGATCTACTTAGTTTTTGTAATAAGCAGGATCTTCAAGGTGTGAGTTAATTTTTCGTGACTGAGTATAACTATTCATCTCCAAAAGAAATACCTCCAAAGGAATTATCTTCCATGACCTTTCGAGGTGAAAGTTTGGTATCTGGAGACTTCTACGAGTCTTTTGATTCATCTTTGAAAATAATTATAGGTTTTCAAGGCTGGGAATCTATATGTGTTGAACGACCAAAATCTGATCAGGATTATGTGTGTCATAATGAGGTGTTACAATTTTATGAATCAGTAGAGACAAAAAAGGCTCTTAAGATATCTTTTATGATGTATGAAAATAAGTATAGAATCTCCATAAAACAAGAATCTACGTTTTAGGTGTTCCATTTAAGGGTGATGCATTATTTCCTTCTCATAAAATACCAAAAGTTGATGGAACTTTTTATAAGTTTAAAGTTAAAGAATTTTTTTTAGATTCATGAGGACAAGAGAAAAGTAAGTCATTTATCAGGAGATAATATACTTATATCCCTCTGGATACAAGGGTTTTTGGTGCTGAGAAAGGGTGACAAGGAAACTTTGAAAGTTTCAGATGTGTATGTTCGTGATTATCTACTAAACATGATAAAGTTCAACCTTATGGGTTTCATCTAAATGAAAATTAAAAATCCTAAATCTAGTGCTATAAAATCATAGCTGATCATGTTTCCCACCATTATTAGTATGCTTCTGAAAGAATTCTTGATCTTGTGTAATGTTACAATCAATTCATTTCCAACTTACTTCAAGTATCCCTTAATTAGTAAGGATATGATAAGGAGGCTCAAGTTATGATTCAATCCTGAATAGAAAAAGTTTGAGAAAGATCCAGATGTAGAGAAAGAAAAGGAAGTAGTTGATGGTAGTGAGAAACCTTATAAACCATCCAAGAAAACTTATAATAAAAGAAAGGTAGTTAAGACTATAACTCCAAAGTCATAAAATAAATAAAAGGATGTATCTGATGAAGTTTATACTTAATGGAGAAAGAAAATTCAAGAAAGGAAAGAAGGGGATCCTCAGTTTGGATTGGATCCTTCTGATGCCTTGGAATTGAAAGTAAGGTTAGAAGAAACCTTGAAAGAAGAATAGAGAAAGAAGAGATTGAATAAGAGAAATGCTGAAGCTATTCACATTGATAGTCTTCTTATAATAGAAGAGCAACTGAAAACTAGAATTATAAAAAGGGATCCATCTGTTAGGACTCAATCAGTTCCAACAGACAAATGCATGGAGAAAAAGTTTAGGAATAATCATCTACACAATATCTTGCTAAATAATTTGAAGAAGAAGAATAAGAACCAAAAGAATATTCCCAATAAGAACATGATCAAGAAAAAGAAAGGGAATAAGATAAGGGAAAAGAAGTGATAGAATTCAAAGGGAAAGAATATTAAAAAAAGAATTTATACCATAGAGTCATCTAAATTACCATCAATTATTTTTCCATATCTGGATCCTCATCCCTCCAAGAAAGTATCTCGAAAGGTTTCCTCCTAGAGAGTCATTCAGATTTCTAATAAAGAAGAATAAGAAAAAGGAGAATAATTCGATAAGAATCGGAATCAACCAACTCAAGTGATTGACACTGAGACTTATTTAGGTGATCTCCCACAATACACTAATAATGTATATTCTGAAAGAATAATCCTATGTGTAACGCCCCGACCCCAGCTACCCAGAGTCGGTGCATTACTTCGTAACATTGGCATGATCACAAAAGATCAAGTCTCGAAAGACCGATTAGTTTAGTAGCCTTGGAAACGCTGGATACATTCATAAGTCTTACATTACATCATAAAGTGAAAAACTAATAACAAAGTATTCATAGACCACACTCATATCCTCTTCTGACTATCCCTGCAGGTCATTCATAAAATACTTCTTCACATCCTGGAAAATATTAAAACATTGAAAGGGGTGAGATCAGATGCTCAGTAAGGATAACAATATTGCGGAAGCTTTCATAAATAAACATAAACATTTAAGGCAATGTATGACTAAAACAAAAGCCTTTTAAACTTGAACATCAACATAATATGGAAAAAGTAAAATGAGATAATGCCATTTACTTCTTCAACTGGATATTCTACTGGTCGAATAATCACATGCAATATCAATAACCACTTTCATAATAATGGAATGCATAATGCCAGACTATCATAACCATGTAGTCAAGGCCTCGTGCCAAGACCACAAATAAGATTTTGTCAAGGCCTCGTGCCAAGACACTAGTTTGTCTCATGAGACCTTCCGATGCATCGAGGAGCTATAGCGGGCTCCACCCGTCACTTATTAAGTCCAATGCATTCCTCATATGAATAGTTTTAAACATATCATAAACCATAACATAATAGTATCACATAAAACATGCATAAAAGAAACATAACATTTCCACATTTCAATCAAAAGATATCAATAAAACACGTTGATATAATAAAAACTCTTTAAAAACCATTTTCAATACCAAAATAAAAGAAAGTTAAAACTTTGTATTTATTTTTCATTAAAAAAAAGATGGCTTGTAGAGGAAGCCGAAACTCAAATAATGTTCACGGCGGCGGAGAAGTCACTGTCGCCGCATATGTACGGAAAAAAAACATTCCCCTTTTGTCATTTATTAAAATGCTTCGTATAAAAAGATTACTTTTGAATAAACTTAAAAGTCAAAGGGGTTTATACACCGTATAAAAGAAAGTTGTGTATAAAACCAAATATGCCTCAATGAAAGGAGATTGAGATGAAGTCCTTAAAAAGATAATTTTTAAAATAAAATAGATCTATTATGTGTATTCACTATAGGAAAACATAAAGAAAGTAAAAATACAAAATAGGACATAATAACATCATGACATAATTTGAAAGTAGGAGATTAACCCAAAGACTGGAAGTTGGGTTAAGAAGTTCCCATAACTTGCGTCCTGTCCTGACTCGACCATTCTTTAACCTCCTGAATAATAAACTAGAGTTAATTTATATTTACTTAAGAACCTTTTTCATGTTAATTATTCATTTTATATCCCTTATTACCATGTTATGAACATTATGTAATTATTTAAGTTTATAACGGTCATTTTGTCGATCTTAGGTAGTTGAGTCAAAAATAAAATTCTTATAATTACAAGTTGTTCATGTGGTGATATATCCATTATATATAGAATTATTTTCATGATTTAGATGTCATATATATAATATATATCCAGTATATACATGTATTTATAATATTACATAACATTTAGAGGTAAGAAATGAAATTCACCGTTCATGGAGACGGTAAGCCGTACGTACGCATGGACGCTACTTTCATTTCTATTTCGTATTTAATGGAATGAAATCATAATTATATAAAGGTATAATATAGTTCCAGTATAATATCATATATAATATAATTTACTCCATCCTCTATACATCCCACATATGGCATTAACGATTCACATCACTTTTAGGGGGCGGTAGTCCACACTTCCTAAAATGAAATTATCGCGTTTACCCATAATGGAAATCTTAAGGTATGTCATAAATGAGAAATACAGAAGAATAAGTAAAACATAAACATATTATATATCCTATATAAATATAGTTACATCTTAATGGCCACCTTTTAAGGTGTTATATGAGTGTTGAACAATCATCGTTTCGTGAGGCAGAAATTCGTCATCCACAGAAACCGTATGTTCTTTAACCATTAGATGTAGGTGTGTGTAAGTTTAGCACTAATAATTCTTATAAAAACTTCCTAGTATATTGAGTATACTGTTTTTGTTACAAAAGAAATGAATAAAAAGAGTTTAGGGGGTTGGAGAAGAAAAATAAAACAAAACAACATTAGAGAAGACATTACCTCAAAATCGGGTAACTCTTTTTGATTTGAGCCAAAGGCTTCCTTGGAAAACGTTCTGCCCAAAGTGAGGCTTCTAGGAGTAATAGGGGGAAGTTGGGAGAGTATTTGGTCAGAGTTTGGCCGAGCCAAATTGTTTGAAAGTGTGAATGAGGTGGTATAGGTGGGAGCCTTTTATAAGAGGAGAGGAGGGGCACTCTTGGAAAGTAAGGAACTTTTACATTATTATACAATGCTTTTCGGATTATAAAGGTCCCACAATTATATAATTCGTGGATAAGGTGATAAGGGTTCAAAAAATACCCATCCAATAGTCTTTGGACAAGTGTAAGCCTTGGATTGTACATTATCCTTTCATTTTATTAAAACCGTTAAATAATGAGGTCATCGCTGCATCATAATGATGTCATAAATAATTTAATTTATTTAATGTCTAAAAATTATAAAACAAATACTATGTTGTAGGAAATCTTTTTATCTTTCTAATGACTATTTATAGTCAAAACTATGACTTGTATAACCCCATGTAAAAATTGTTTTAGTAAAACATTTCATGTTTGTGTCATTTTTTACTTTAACATTAAATAAAAGGTATTTATGTCATTTTCTAACTAAAGTGGCTCCATGGGGTCCCCAAGTTGACCCATGGATTTTCCTGGTTGGCCATGGCACATCCAATGAGGGCAGTACATGTGTCAAGCTCATCTCATATTATTAAAACATTATTTTTACCTTAAACTACATTAATTACCTCTAATCGCGATTAAGAACTTAAAAGTTACTATTCACAAAAAATTATTTTAATCTCATTGAACCACATTTTACTTCTTAATTACAACCATGTATTTCGGATTTTTGAAAATCAAATCACAGAAGTGGTAATATTTCATTTAAACAAAAAATCAGTTATTTAACTACCACTTAGTGGTTTCACTATTCATCAAAAATTGAAGTTTTTCAGAACAATGCCAAAATTTCACCCTAAGCTATAATTGATATTCCAAATTCAAAAATGATGTATATTTTAAAAAATTACAAACATATAAGTTTCATTAACTAATTTTATAATTAATTCCCGCTGTCACAACAAATAACGTGTTTTTAAGAAACAATTTATATCAAAAGATTGGCAATTGTTTATGTCCAATTTCAATGTTAAATTAATTATAATGACCACCATTGGATAAAATGGTAAAAATATATTCTAATTATACTTTAAGACTACTAAATATTATAATTTATCACTATAAATTATTTTGATTAAAAAAAGTTGTTTTTAAGTATTTTCCACTATTCATAAAAAATTAGAAGTTCTCAGAAAAATACCAAAAATTCAACACAGGCTAATTTCGATATTCCGAATCCAAAAATGAAGTCCATTTTGAAATATAAAATTTCTATAATTTTAAAAAGTGGTTATTACTATTCATAACGGCTACTTTGATTAGTCGCGGTGTTTTAGAACTCGAAGTTGCATACAATGCAAGCTTATTGCATCATTGAATGAGAAGCGTATTGTGGAAGCTCGGGGTGTTAAACTATGAATGGAATTCAGTATATTTAATAGGCTTTGAATATATTAGAGAAGTTGTTACTGTTCATTCCGAAAGTTGAATCCAGGCTAAAAATTATTTCAAATATCCATAATGACAGAACAGACTCTATGAAGGTTTTGATGGAAATATTTCTATGTTTTGAAGCTGATTTCAAGATTTTCAATGAACATGCTACTAAGCTCAGTAAGGATTAGAAAAAGGTTGTGAAGTGGTCATACAATGTTTATGATAGTCTCCGGAACCATCTAGACAATCAGGAAGAATTGGTACCCCATGTAAATAAACTCAACTCTCCTTATATAATGTTTATTGATGATTTGAATGAAAATATTAAAGACTTTCAAAGACGTGGTACCTCAAATGGAGTAGCCTCATAAGAGCTTGAGAGTTTAAAGGAAAAGTTATAAAAAGAGATTAATGAGTTTGTTTCACTCTTAAATAGAGTTTTTATCTTAGAAAAGTCCTAGAGACTCAGGTTGGATGATTTCAATAACAAGGAAGCAAGGATTAAAACATAGGAAGTAAAGATTAAATCCCAAGAAGAAATCAATCGACTTTTACAATAAAGGCTCCATAAGAAATAAAAGTTTATTGATGAACATGATGAGATGATGAAGGATCAAAAATAATCTCTTAAAAAACTCATAGAGGATTGCAAGGAGTTTAAAAATATGAATCTATTGATGTTTAATATTTTGGGAAAACAAAAGGGAAAAGAATGATGTTTGAACTCTTGTTGTAATGAAGTTTTTTCTTTAAGTTACAATTATTGTTTTTTATGCTGATTCTATAACATTTTTCAGGAAATAAATACTTTCCCTTATTCATTTTGAAAATCACAAAGGGGGTGGGGGGATGGTTTTGAAAAGAATAATTTTTATGAATTCCTTATTAAGGGGGAAAATTCAATAAAAAGTAAAGAGAATACAATGCATAGTGTTTTGGTTTAAACCAAGGGTTTAATTAGTCATATTTACTATTACTTTTAGAAGAGTTATTAAACTCAGGGGGTGATAAGTTTTTTATTATTTGTTTTTTTGTTTTGTTTTGTTCTTTCCAAAAAGGGAGATATTGTTGAGTCAAAATGTGTTTCAACTTTCCCATCAATCATTTGTTTTGGAAATCACAAATCATAATTTTTTTAATCACATATATTATTTATCTTTTATGTTGTTTCACAATTGTAATCACTCACATTATCTTTATCATATGTTATATTAAGATCATAATCATGCATGTTGTTCACTCACAATATTTTATATGTTGTTTCACAATTGGAACCAGATTATGTACTACATCGTAATTAAGAATCGTAACCAGATTATGTATTGCATCGTAATGAGAAATCGTAACCTGATTATGTACTGCATCGTAATTAGGAATCATAACCAGATTATTTACTGCTTCTTATTCTCATGCATTGTAACCACAAGCATCATTACTATATTCTTCATGACTAGGTTATGTACCGCATCATAATAATGCATCATAACCAGTTTACATATTATAATATTATTTATGCATTGAATTCAAGTATCATAACCAAATTAAGTTTCATGCATCGCAACCATGTTAAAAATCATAACCAGGTTATAAATTGTAATCGTGATATGCATTGTTATCATGATAATCCTAGTAAAAAAGTTATGTATTGTACTTTTGAAATTTATTACACTCTTATAAAAACTTCAATACTGATTACATGTTACCCATACTCATTGTTTCATATCTTTTCACTTACTATTTTCTAACTAAAATGATATCTTCAAGTTGATTATGCACTAATAAAAATGATGTCATCTATTTAGTTTATTTGGACTGTTGTAATTCCAGGTGTCCAAGTCCCTCGGAGTTTTTTCAAAGAAATATGACAGTTGGAAGAAATATGACCACAGGAACCAGATGTCTATTAATAGGAGGTAATTTGAACCATAATAAATAACCTTTTCTTCTATCAAGTTCTATAGAGATATGTTATGACTTCCCTCATACATCATGTGAAATCCTTAAAGATACAAGAAGTGAACAACTTGTTCCATGTTCTTGTATTTCTATAAGTTCTTTGTTTCTGCTTTTTGGAACCAATCATTGTGATAAAGATCAAGGGATTCATAGGATATGAATAAGTGCAGTTGATCATTGAATCAAGGTCTTTTAATTTCTTGAATGATAATGGTTCTGATTACCTTATTAATCAAGGGATTCTGGAGATAGCAAGACAGTTGTTCCGATCATTGTGTCGAGGGTTTACCAAGGTGGTGGTAAGGAAAACCTTTTATCCTAGGTGAAATGATGCACTACTCTTTGGGATAAAATAATTGTAATAATTTTACATTTCCACATCTATCTGTAATAGAAAGTGAATTTTATTGTTTCCTCTTTCTATTCATATTCATTTATATTGTAATTGTATCAATTACGATTCTTTCATTACATATTATATTAAGTGATTCTATACATTTTATGGTAGAAGAATCTATATTTTTATTACTATGATTATTATATTCAATTAAAATAAAATAGTTTTTCATTACATAAGTTATTACATTATTTCATATCCATCAGATCGAAGACTTATATAGTCATTTGTATTTGTTGTGAATTGTGTTAGTCTATGACCTTTAAACTAAGTTCTTTCTTAAGTGTTTAAAAACAGTGTTTTTAAAACTAAAATTCACCCCTATTATATTGTGCAATATAATTTAAATATACATCTATATAACAGTAAAAAAACCCTTGTAAAAAACCTTTGAACCCATAAGAAAAACACCTTCCATTTTTTCACAATCATAAGGACATATATCATTTTTTAATGAAAACTCTTAAAAAATAAAAAATTACTCAAATAGTGATAGTAGGATATTTTATTGAAAAACCATGTTAACTTATAAATTAATATTGATAATGAATAATATCTATGATTATAAAAAAATCCTTCCAATATGTATACGTTAAAAAAGATTCTTTTTTTACTTTTGTAAAAAGTCCAGAATAACACATACAGAAAATGTTGAAAATATTCTTTTTTAAAACATTGTAAATAAATTCAAATATATTTTAAAATTCCTTTTATAAATTTTTTATTCATATATAGTAACATTCTTAAAACATTTAAAAGAACATGGATATTTTCAAGAAAGAGTTTAAATCATTTATAACATCGTTTTAAAGAAAAAATATCTTACCACGAGTTCCAAATCATTTCATCCGTATATCTACCATCCTGATTAATAAAATTATATAATTTTGTAATTTCATAATAATAATTTTAATTTTCATTCCATTATCATTATTTCATTTATTCCAATTATTACCATGTATTATTTAGTAATTAAAATGATTAAGTTCACATTTAACATTTTAAGGACATTTGGTTTATAACCTCAAAATAACATCAGTGTGTTGACCATGGTCAAAATGGGTTATTTTTAAATTAAAAAATAATAATTTTAAACACATTATAATTATAATATTTATATATTTTATTCACTTTTAAAACCAAACATGTAATTTAGACATGAGAAATGAACCATGTCATTTCATGGAGACGGTATTCTGTACATACATGCAACTAACGTTTTTAGTTTTTTAATGGGTGGAAAAGAAATTAGTTTGATAATATATTACTTTTATATGATAATAAATATGTTATAGTTTTCATATTTATTCTTTATTTCCATCCATATGGCCATCCTTTTAAGTTAGAGATGAAAAATGAGTATCATCACTTCGTGTAGGTGATAGTCCACACATACACACGAGCGGAATTATCATTTTATAACTGATGGTAGGGTAAGATTTTAAGTAATATATTATCTTTAAATAATCACAATTTTTTCATAAAAATCATATATATATATATATATATATATTATTCATTATTTTAACTTTCCATATGACCCAGTGATGAAAAATGAAAGACATTACTTCATAGAGGTGTAGTCCACACGCACACATAAGCGATGTTCTCATTTCCCATTAGATGTAAAAGGAGATAAAACAGGGTTATACCATAATCATAACAAATATTAATTATATAAAATATTATTATGTTATTATTTATCACTAGTTAATAAATATTTGAAAGTGGTATAAGAATAAATAAACATGAAAGCACTCAATGAAGAGATATCCGGCTTCTTTAAGAAATAAATTTTTGATTACAACTTAAGCCTTATAGGTTTATCCTTTTTGTGAGAACATAGGCACTAGGAAAAAGGTAAGGATTTTGGGGAACATATTTGTGCAGTTAATTGGATGATCTAGATTTCTCAAAAGGTGTGAGGAAGTGAGAAGAAGAGGTTCCCTGTTATAAGTGAGGGTAGTGGTACACTTGTAATTATTCAAATTTATAAACTGATATTAAGTCACTATCATTGTCACGCGGCACTTAAAAAATTAAAATTAGAGTAAAAGTTTATAAGGATTGAAATAATACCATCCAATAGGATTTAATTTGAAATTTTCTTTCTTTATCACAAAATATTTACCATAATTAACTTGATTCTCCAGATACTGTTGTGACACTTTTTTACTATGGTTAATATTTATAATGAAAAAAAATGAGATTTACATACTTACTAAATTTTAAAATCCATATTAAAAATATTTAACCTATTTTTCAAGATTCATTTTTTAAAATATTAATAAAATACTTTTAATTTTTTTGTGGAAAATTAAATGAAAATATGTTTTAGAAAAATGTGTTTTTAAGTATAAAATTCAACTAATACCAAAATAAAATATAATGTTGAATAATATGGAATTATTTTAATTATTTTTAGTAAAATATTTATTTCTTTATTTATGTTTTTGGGATCATTATATTATTTAATTTTTATATAAAAACATTTTAAACATTTGGACATTTTCTCTTTTAAAACCATATTTCTCATTGCATTTACAGGTTTAATTTAAAATTAAATATTTTCACTTATGTGAATGAACATTTACCAAATAGATTATATATTTTTAATCATAATAATTTATATTATATAATAAGGTCATATTAATTTTTTACTGAAATGAATTGTGGAAAAAATAAAAATTATTTACCGTAGTTATGGTAAAAATTGATTTACCAGGGGTTAAACTAAAAAGTTAAGGATTAAAATGACCTAAAAACTTGTATAAAATATATTCACAAGACATATTTATAATATATAAGGTATAATTATTGATAATACTTCATTTTTTACCGTTTTTTAATGTTAAAGATATTGTAATACATTTTTCTTTTTAAAACATTGCAAGTGTGCCACTCACCTCACTTATAAAAGGCCACACCCTCTCCTCTCTTCTTCACACATTCAAAAAAAATTTGGTTCAGAAAATCCCTGCCCAAGTCATATAAAAAGTTACCAAATATCATCCTAAAATACTTATTTTTTTTCATTAATTCAACCTTTAAAGGCTTTTGGTGTAAACCTAAAGAGGTTACATGAGAAATAGGTAGCATTCTTCATTTAGATTTTTTATTTTCTTTCTTCCTAAAACTCCATAAATTCTTATTAAACCATTATGATATAATAAAATAATAATATTATGCATAACTATATGTTTTTACTAAAATATATTTACCTATAACAATACCCACTTCCTTCAAATGGTTAATTAAATCATCATTCAAGTGTACGGTGGATTACCACATCACGAACTGATGTCATTCATTTCTTCCTTACCGCCTATCGTGGTTTGGTATAATGATAGATATAAAGTATATATATATATTATATTTATAACATAATTATACCTCTGGATTCATTATTTCTTATATAATGTTTTTACTTTCCATTCTAAAGAGCATACGACAACATCACTCATGTGTACGACGGACTACCGCCTCGCAAAGCGATGTGATTCGTTTTTCACTAATGATTTACATGGAAGGTAATAAGGATGAACATAATAAATAAATATTATATAAATGAAATAATTATTATATCGATGATATATTTATCATTATAAAAATATAAAATATCATTTTATTTTTTACCTTTTCACTTACTTAAATATGATAACATCGTTCGACTACATGTGTACTACCACCTTCACAAAAGCGATGTGAATATATTTCATCACTAGACGACATGGATGATATATATGTTTATATTTAAATAAATAATATTATATTTATAAAATCATTATCATTATGAATTTTTTAAATATTATTTACCACCTTTCCGTAATTATCATTGAAAATTGGAAACGTTACTCATGTGTACGTACGACCTATAATCTCCATGATTGTAAAGTAATTTATTTATCAAAACCACATTTAATGATTGATCATAAATTATAATTTATGTATAAATAAGATAATTATTCATGATTATTATTTTTTAGATTATGTAACTATATAATATGTGCCAGAACCCGATCATTCATGAAAAAACATGCATGAGAAAGCAAGGAAATTAACACCCAAAACAATGAAAGTAATGAAATATAATTAAACAGTGGGTGATAATATGTTATAATATGATAATATATAATATTATAAAAATGTATAATGTTCTGGTATAAAATAATAACATGAATAAAACCATTATACATGATGTTAAATCATTTTCAACTAGAAGGAAGTGTGAGGTAGGGGATTTCATAACTCAATTTTTATTCATTGGGTTAAACTTATACATCATTGATTATGTCATGATAAGATTTTTTATGTAATTAAATTTTATTATTTTATGTTTTATTTACACTTTTTTTATGTGGATTTAAATTTTATACATAAAACAATCATTGATTAATACCTACTTCAATGATATGATCTTCGTAAGTGACTTCGTCTCAATTCACCTTCATTGAGGTATATTGTAAAGTTATAAACCAAATTTTTTATATAGTGTATATATTGATGATTTGACATGAAATATCATGATTCATTAATAATTCATGGAATTTTATGTTCCAATTTTAATTATTTCATACAATTGTATTTTAATTAATAGTTACCAAGTGGTAATAATTTCATAAATCAATTTCTTTTCATTGAGTTATATTACTTATTTTTTGTCTTTGATATTATAAGATAGTGCATGAAAGGACTTATGATTATATTATGTTGTATCTAAACTTATTTTATATGGATTTACAGTTGATACACAAACTATACTCATTGATTAATTCTCACTTCAACATTATGATCATTGTATGGGTTTATTTCACAACCCCATTTTAATCGAGATTGTTTATGCTTAGAATTACATTAAAGGACATTATTTGATTACTGTATATTAAACCCTTCAACTTTATTCTCCAATTTTTATTCATGATTTTTTCATGTAAAAGTACCATTTTTTCACTATTTGGTAAATAAAATTACTGAGAAAATATTTTTAAGAAAATTTCACTTGAATTCTCAATTCGGTTGGAAATCCATTTTATTCCAAAACCATGTTTTCTATAAATGTTTTCCAAAGTGTTTTTATCATTTTACAGATGATTTATTAAATATAAGATTACCCATTTTGACGTTTTAATTTTTTTTTAAAGAATATTCATTTCAATTTCAAAAAAAGTCCTATTTGGATTTTACAGAAAATGTAAAAGGAATATTTGTTTAAACATGCTTTACTTGTATATAATTTCCTAGAATAATGAACAATAAATGTTTTAAAACTTCCTTTATAATTTTGAAATATAATTTTCAAATTTTATGGTGAACATTTAGTTTTAAAAATAGATTTTCAAAGTGAAAATTATATTTTCATCAAGAATGTTTTTAAATATCATTTTATGATATTTATATTCATCAAAGAAAATAACCCTTTATTCTTAATCCAATGGGTATATGTTGGATTAATTCCATCCTTATTCATTATATGAATAGTTTATGATACTTTTTACCAAGGAATTCATTGAAATTAACTTTATTGATTTATTTTTGTATTCATTAACTTTTCCTTGAAATATTTAATTTTCTATGATCATTGGACATTAAATTTACTTAATATTAATGGTATTTATCATGGTTATTATTTTTTATATAACCATATCTCATTTATACATATGGTGTTTTAATTTAAAAGTCATTTTATTGGATGGAGAAATATTGATAAATTCACATTCCTTACTAAATATTGTTATTTGATAATAAGTCACATTGTTCATGAATTAAATATATTATTTAATATATGAGGAATTATTTGGAAATAGTGATATGGGATGAGTCTTGTTATAGATATCCCCTCTATGCATCAATAGGTCTCATGAGATGAATTATTTAGGTAACATTAATTAAATAGGTTTCAGGAGTGTACCTACCCATCAATTTTAAACTATCTTGAGGAAAGATATTGATGGTAGATGTATCATGATACCTGAGATCAGGACATCCAATAATTAAGAATTTACTTTATTGGTAATGTAGTTATTTTTATCACTGATATTTTTGGAATGATGTTATCTCTGGATTTATTTTATTCTTAGTTTATTGATTAAGTGGTATGTGTTTTTAGTTATTTACCTTTCCATATTTATTATTAATTATTCGGTTATGATAGTCAAGTTAATTATTAAATGGATTTTTTTGAGTTATTTACCTTTCTATATTGATTATTTATTATCTTATCATGATTTTCATGTTTTTTAAATAGAATGTCTATTTACCTTGACATATTTATTATGCATGATCTTATATTGATATTCAAGTTGTTTAAATGGAATGTGTGTTCAGTTATTTACCTTTCGATGTTGATTATGGTTATTGATTCATGATATTTTCCACTATACTTAAACCTTAATGATAATTTGAGCTCACAATTATTATTTTTCCTTTCCCAGGAATCCAGGAAGTGTACTATAAATGACATGTAAGGATATTCTAGAGGGAATAAAAATATTATAAAAAATATATGTAGTAGTTTTTTATAAAATGTAATATAGGGGTTATGTATGTATCTAGTTTACCTAGAGTAATAAACTATTAAGACATTTAGTATGAGATTCCTTATATCTTCTTCTAATATTATTAACCAAACACTAGTTCGGGGGTACTAGAGTCAGGGTCACTAAAGTTGGTATCAGAGGAAGTTTAGTAGAAACTAGGGGAACTAGATTATGGAAAACATAGATTAGAGAACAGAAATATATGATATAATTTGAGAATATTTATAAAATTACATTGTAAAGTATTTTTAAATTAAATATTATGGGGTTTTCTTGGTAATACATCCCTGTATGGATAATAGAAGTGGATATGGTTCTAGAACAAATGTACCTAGCGGTAATAACTTTGAAAAGGGAACCTTGGACTTGACCTGATCCTCACCTGGTGCACGAAAATGGGTCTTATTATGCATATATTTTGACATTCTTAGGGGATATACTATAGATAATTAAAAATTTATTTAAAAACTATATTGAAGGATTTGAATATATTTTGATTATTAATTGCGTAGGTTAAACCTAATGTGTCTTATATTGAAGATATTGTTTCATGATTTAGACATCCTATAAATGATTCTATGGTTTTACCACTACAATTATTATTTCTTATACTATTATTTTTGGTTTTAGTCAATGGTTTGAACCTAAATGAATCAGGTTAATATTTAATTTAAAGAACAATGCTGTGACTATGTGAATCCAAATGGGATGATGATAGGAGTGAAAGATATCATGATTATGCCTAATAATTGATCCTAGAATATAATAAAAAACTTGTAGGTTAACCAACTCCTTGACTTACGAAAGAAGAATAGAATAGAGTCCTCTATGATCTCATGTGGTGGAGACCATGGAGGGAATAAGGATAAATTTCATTCATGTTATAAATGTGGAGAGTGACACCCAGTAAAGTGTGTCAAAGGAATGGTAAAATATTTTACTTGTGGAAAATAAGGGAATAAAGAAATAAATTGATAATGAAAAATGAATATTATGATGTAAGGGAGACAAATCTCAGCCTATGGATCCACTTATAGTTTATTTTCTTAAATATAGAGAACCTAGGAATTATTTGAGTAAATAGACTCTTCTAAAGGTTAACCCCAAGACCAAGGAATGAACTATGTTGAAATAAAATGGTTGAAGTATTTATGTATTAGGAATGAAAAAATAAATTGTATAAGTATTTTAATAATGGTATTTTGGTTATAATAATCATGAAACTTCAAAGTATTGTGTTAAATTTTAGAAGAATATGTGTATTAATTAACTTAAGAATTATAGATACCATTATTGGTTTTTGAGTTTAATATAGATCATAAGTTAAAATTCTTAAACACCCATTTTTAAGTTTTATGTGATGGGAGTCTACTAATATTAAATATATTTTGAGAAAAAATTATGGCAAGTATATTTTTTAGTGGAAAAGTTATTTGAGGAATGATGTATTTACATTTTATAGACATATTTTTGAAGGTATTTATAAACATTAAGGTTGATATTATCATTAATGAAAATTTTATAATAGTAAAATATTATTATTATACTTTGTATAAAAAATAAGTTTTAATGAAAACCTTAGTAAAAAATTTTATTTAATGGTTAATTTTATTTTAAGAATTCCCATCATATTCTTTTGGGAATTTTATTGGAATTATTTTAAAATAATTTTAGAAAAAGGACAACCCACATGTCGGGTTCCAAACCATCACATAAGGAAAGGTTTTGGGTCTTGAAACCATAATTGAAGGATGATAAGGGTTTAATTCCTACCACTATGCTATGTGATATCCTCGTTAATATGTCATTATTTATATGATTTGACAAATAAATATTAATGAAGAACCAATGGTGCTACTATGGAGGCTTATAGATTAATATAAATGGAATTTTTCAAAATGGATTTAATATTTTGAATCAAAATAATTTATATTATTTAATAAAGTGAACATAATTTTTTAACAAAATTAATAGTGAAAGTAGTCAAAATTATTTATTGCGGTTAAGGTAAAATTGGATTTACCGAGGGGATAAACTAAAAATATAAATGATAAAATAACCTAAAAACTTATAGAAAATATTTTTTTTGGCCATATTTAGACACCATAATATCTATGTTTCTACAATACTTCATTTTGGACCCCTTTTTCATGTGATAAATGTGGGTACACATTTTTCTTTTCAAAAAAATTACATGTGTTCCACTCACCTCACTTATCAAAGGCCACCATATACTCTCTTATTCACACCTTAAAACCCTTTTGGATCAGAAAATACCTACCAAAACAACTTACCAAATTATATTATCTAATACTATAATCCTTATTTTGTCCATAAATCCATCCTTTGAAGGATTTTGGTGCAAAACTATCGAGGTTACCTGAGGAAGAAGTAATGTTCTTCAACGAGCGTTTTTCTTAATTTTTTCTCCACCTACTTAAATTATTATTATACCTTGATAATATAAAAAACTCAGTATATTTTATATAATAATAAGTTTTTATGCTTATTTCATGACCTACAACAATACCCACTTCCAGAAAAGGGGTTACAAAATCATTATTTGTGTGTACGATAGACTACCACCTCATGGATTGATTTCATTAATTTTTATATTACCACCTATTGTGATTGGGTATGATGATGGATATAAAGTATATATATGATATTTATAACATAATTATTCCTATGGATTCATTTTATAATATATAACTATTTTAATTTTCATTCTGTAGGGGATACAATAATGTCTCTCATGTGTATAGTGGACAACCGCCTCGTGAAGCGATGTGATTCGTTTTTCACTAATGCTTTACATGGAAGGTAATAAGAATAATTTTAATTAATATATGTTGCATAAAAGATATAATTATGATATTTATGAAATATTTATAGTTTTCAAAATATAATATATCATTTTATTTATTAAATTTAACTTACTTAAAGATGATAACATCATTCGTGTATGTGTGGAATACCGCCTTCACAAAGAGATGTGAATCTCCTTTCACCACCACACCATATGGATGATAAATATAATTATATTTATAAAAATAATATGGTATTTATAATATCATGATAATTATTTAAATATAAAATATTACTTTCCACCTTTCAATAATGATTATTTAAAAATTGAAATGTTACTCATGTGTACGTATAACCCACCGTCTCCTTGATCGTTACATACTTCATTTCTCAATAAAATATTATAATGTTTGTATTAAAAGTAAAATTGAATTAATAATATGATAAATATTTCATTATTATTATTCATGAGATTTTTTAACAATATAATAAGTGTAAGAACTGGATCATTCCAGATGAAACACACATGAGAAAAAAAGGTAATTAACACCTGAAACAATCATAATAATGAATGATAATTAAAGAAAGAGTGATAAGATATTGTAATTTGATAATATAAGATATTATGAATATATATGGTTATTTTATAAACTAATAAAATTCTTAAATCCACTATAATGGATGTGAAGTCATGTTTAACTAGAAGGAAGTGTGAGGTAATGGATTTCTTAATTTAATTTCTATTCATTAGGTTAAACTTATACATCATTGATTATGTCATGATAAGATTATGTGTGTAACGAAATTTAATTATTTTATGTTTTATTTCTAATTGTTTTATTTTTATTTACATTTTATACACAAAATAAATTCAATGATTATTCCTTTCTTCAATGATGTGGTCTTTGTAAGGGACTTCATCTCAATTTTCTTTCGTTAAGACATATTATAATGTTATGAACCTAATTTCTTTTATATGATGTATAAACTTCCCATTTTACATGTGATATCATGATTCCTTAAAAATTCATTGTATGTTAATTTTAAATTTCAATTATTTCATCCATGGGGGTTTGACTTAAGAGTTACCAAGTGGTAAAAAATTTCATAAATCAATTTCTTTTCATTGATTTATATTAATTATTTATCATCTTTGATATTATAAGATTATGTGGGGAATGTATTTTTATTGTCTTATGATGTATTTACACTTTTTCTATGTGTATTTATTGTTTTTACACATAATTTACTCATTGATTAATTCTTACTTCAATGTTATGACCGTTGTAATGGTTTATTTCATAATCTCATTCAAATCGATACTGTTTATTATTTAATTTACATTAAAAAAAATTATTTTGTAATTTCATAAAAAATATATTTAATATTATCATCTTATGGTAATTCATGATGTTTTCATGTAATATTACCATTTTCCCACTCTTTTATACTTAATATTACTAATAATGTTTTTAATAAAATAATACTTCATTTCTCTCTTCTATTGTAAATCAGTTTTCTTCCAAAAACATATCTTCTAAAAATGTTTCCCAAAATGGTTTTAACCTTTTAAAAATGATTTATTAAATATATTTTTAACCATTTTTAATTTTTAATTTTTTTTATATTAATCATCAGTTATTTTTCAAAACAAGTTCCATTTGGATTTTACAAAAAATGTGAAAGGAATCTTGGTTTTAACATACTCGGCATGTATGAAATTTACTACCATCATGAAAACTCATTTTTTTAAAATAAAAATTTTAATGTATCAAATATTATCTTCAATGTAAATTATTTTCCAAAAACAATTTCAAACTTTTATTTTTAAAAAGTAGTTTTCAATTTGAAAACGATATCTTCCTCAAGAATGTTTTAAAAGATATTTTTCTAGTATTTATATTCATCAATGAAAAAACCATTTATTCATACTCAAGTGGGTATATGTTGGATTAATATTATCCTTTTTATTTATATAGATTTTTTGAACTTTTTACCAAGGAAAGTAGTGACACTCACCTTATGGATTTATTTTTGTTGTCATTAAATTTCCCTTGAAATATTCACTTCCCTATGTTAATTGGAAATTAAATCACCCTAAATATCTATATTATTTATTCGAGATACAATTATTTCCTAAACTAAACCACATTTCAATATATAGTGTTTTAATTTTAAAGTTGTTTGATTGACTAGAGAAATATTGATAAATTTGTATTCTTTATTGAATACAGATATTTGATGATAAAGAAAATTCTTCTTAAATTAAATTGATTATTTTATATATGAGAAATTATTTGTACATGGATATATGGGTAGTGATCGATTATTTATATCCCATAGATGAATAAAAATTTCTCATAAGATGAATCATTTAAATAAAATTATTTAAATGGGTTTCTAATGGATACCTACTCATCGGTTTTAATATTTTCTGAGAAGAGATCTTGAAGGTAGAGGTATCATAATGCTTGAGATCGCAAAATAAAATAATTAATCACTTCCATCATTGATAATTTGGCTATTTTATCCATGATATTTTTTCAATTATAATATTGTTTAATGAATTTCATTCTCAGTTTATTGATTAAATGACACGTGTTTTCATTTATTTACCTTTACATATTGATTATGTCGTATTTATTTATGATAGTAAAGTTATTAATTAAATGTAATGTTTTTTAAATTATTTACCTTGAAATATTTATTATGTTTTATTTTTTCTACCTGCCAATCATTTTTTTTTCATTTTCAAAATCCCGTTTAAGGGGTTACCGGTCCCCATTACACAAAATCACCACATCCATTAAACCACTTCACCACATCCAGAAGAAATACAAATTTCAAATTTTAAGAACAAATTAAAATACACCGTCAGCCGGCTCGAGCCACGGGCCGACGTCAACTTCACGCGCCCACGATCATTTCAAACCTGCCAGCATATCCCACGACTGTGTTGACAGGCCTCACGCCGCGCACCATCCAGACCGAACGTCAATCCCTCACCACGCAACCACCCAAACGCCAATCAAAAGCCATGAAACGATCCGAACCACCGTCACGTGCCACACATTCTCGGAACACCGGCAAGGTTCAACAACACCCATCATCGTCTTCATCGATGACCATCATCGTCATCCCTGGCGAGCTTCGCCGATATAAAACCATAACACCACCGGCGAGAACCCGTCACCTCCTTCACAAAAACAAGGAACCGCAAAAACAACACGTGTTCCACAAACAATCAGAAATCCATGAAAAAAGGGAACCCCACAACAGACACCCTAACCAAAGAAGAAAGCCCTCAGAAACCCTCAAACACCCTCCACCACCGTAGCTCAGAAGACAACCTCCACAAGTTGAAAAACCGCCACATCATAACAACTCATCACCAAGAGAAAACCCGAGGACGCTCCGTAGAGTGTGCCGGTGCATTTGGTTTTACGCCCTTTGATCAGACCATCGGAGACGAAGTAGTCCATGCGTGACGCAACAACCAGAAGAGACCGCCATGAGACCACTGCAGCAAGCACCCGAGACCTCGGAAGGAAATTCACCAGCGGGAAGAGGCAGCGGCGAGAACCCTAGCACTGCCAGCTTTAAGCGTAACCCGCTAATCGAAAACCTTCAAAATTGAAAAACAACACAAAGGAAACAAGAAACAAAGAACCCCCCTCCCCAAGACACTCCAGAGCTGTTGTCAAACATAATGGAAAGAAGTCACCTCCAAAAAAACCCGGTCCTGCCGATCGAGTCTCCGACATCGACAAGCCGAGCCGACCAAGCCGGAGGGACGATTCAAAGTGAAAATAAACAGGATGAGGAGGCCGGGGAGGGAGGAGATAGAATAATATAGGAGAAACCCTAGGAGCTTCAGGAGAGAAAGAAGATGCCGCTCCGAGGCCCCTTAGTGAGTCCTACCATCTTTTATTCTATCATTATAATGAATTTTTTAAATGGAATATGTGTTCAATTAGTCTCCTTTCTATATTGATTAAGTTTTATCTTATCATGATAGTAATGTCATTTAAATGGATTTTTTGTTCAATTATTTACCTTTCCATATTTATTATGCTTATTGATTCATGTTAGATTCCTCTATAATTAAACCTTATTGATCATTTAATCCCATCCGTATTTTTTTCCTTTCCATGGAATCCAAGATGTGTGAAATTAATGATATTCAAGGATATATTTGAGGGAATAAAGATATTCTCAAAAAAATATGTTGTAATTTTTGTTTTCAAATGTAATATAGTAATCATATATATATATATATATATATATATTACAAAAACTACTAAACTATTGGGACCGTTGGGATACGATTCCCTTTTATCTTATTCCAATGTAATATTCAAGTCATTGGCTCTAGGATACTGGATTTGGGGTCTTTATAGTCTTTTCAGAAGTTATTATCTATATCTTATGCAAATTTAATAAAGTAGAAACCAAATTTAGGTTACTGGCATCGAGTTCGTTATAGTTGGTATCGAAGGAAGTTTAGTAGATCCTTTAGGAACTAGATTTAGTAAAACATAGATTAAGGAATATATTCCTTTGATAATCTTTGAGGATAAATATTGAAAAGCTTCCTAAAGTTTTGGTAAGGTAGGCATTATATTTTTTTCTTAGAAATACATCCTTGTCTACATACTACAAGTGGATGTGGTTCTAACACAGATACACCTAGGGGTAATAACTTTAAAAAAGGTGTGTCAGTCTTGACTTGAGCATTATTTTATGGTTCTGAAAAATAGGCCTTACTACACACCTGGTCCGATACTGTTGAGGGATATGCTTTGGATAATTCAAATTTTATTTACAAACCATTATAAAGGAATTAAATAGATGATTATAGTTAATTACTTTAGTTAAACCTAATGTTTCTTATACTAAAAACAAGGTTTCATGATTTAGACAATCTATAAATGATTAAATTGTTTTCCCAATATTATTACTATTTCTCACACAATGCTTTTTGTTTTTAGTCAATGGATGGAACCCAAAGGAATCATGATGACATTGAACATGAAGGGAAATATGGTGACTATGAGAAAGCAATAGGGATGATGACTAAAGTGAAAGATATCATGATTATTCCTATTTAGTTGTATTGAAATATGATTAATAACATATACCTTAACCAACTCATGGACTCACCATATAAGAGGAGGACAGAGTTCTCTAAGAGCTCGAGTGGTGGAGACCATGGAGGAAAGAAGGATTGATTTACTTCATGTCAGAAATGAGGAAAGAGACACACAAAAAGGTATCTCCAAGGAATAAAAAATGTTTTATGTATAGAAAACAAAGGAATAAATTAATGAATTTACAAGAAAAAATGAAGAGTATGATGTAAGGAAATAAATTTCATCCTAGGGATCTGTTTATAGTTTGTTTTCTTGATTGTGGGGAATTTGGAATTATCTGAGTTAATTCCCTATTTTAAAGGCTAAATCCTAGACCAAGGAATAAATTATACTGAAAGAAAATGGTTGAATTATTTATTCATATTCCAGAGTTATATAGTAGAATTATTTTTACCAATGGTATTTTGGTTATAAGAATAATGAAACATCTAATGATTGTTTAAATTTTTAAAGAATGTTTATCTTCATTAAAATAAGAGTTGTGGATACCATCATGAATTTTTGAGTTAAATATTTATTATAAGTTCAATGTCTTACAAACCACTTTTTAGGATTTTTGTGATGATATTATACCAAGATTGAAGATATATTGGGAAACATTTATGGTAATTCAACCCATTGGTTTAGTAAATGATTTAGTGAAAATGCTTTTTAAGGAGGAATTCTCTTAAAATTTGTGGGAATAAGTTTAAAGGTATTGGTAACCTTTAAGGCCTATCTTATTTTGATATTGAGGTAATTATGGGTTTTTTCACATTGTGAGCATTATAGTAATTATATTAATATAGTTTTAGAAAAGGAAAACTCGTATGTCGGGTGACTACCTGTCACATCTGATAAAGCCGTTGGGTTGAACCCACAACTGCTGGGTGAAAAGGGTGTCTTAACATCAAAAACTAAACCACTGGTTATAAGATAGAATTCAATGTGACCTCATGAATTCTAGCCTATATTAAAGTGGCTTATGAATAATAGTGAGCGTCTGAGTCCTTCAACGAAGAGATTATACTTGCAGTATCATTTAATGGGATCAGTATTCAACAAAAATCAATGTAATAAATAGTGATAGTAAAAAAAAACAGAAAGGTAATGATGACCAAAATTTCATAAAAATAAAGCATGTCAAAAATTTACAAGGATAACCAGTGTACAATATAGTAGATAAAGTAAATAAATAAATAGTGGGGCCTCTAGATTCTGTCCCGGTCTACTACTAGCTCCATGCTCATTTTCTCATCTATCCACTATATAGCTCTTTCCATTAATTAGATCCCTCATGAAATCTAAAATTATATCAAAATTACTGATTAGGGAGTGAGTACAAGACTTAATAGGACACCACCAATGCATCATTAACCTGGTGTGATTAGGTATACAAGTGTATGTTACAAAAATAATAAATTCATAACAAGTATAGTAACACACAATCCAAAACTATGCAGTCATATACTCATCAATATTCTACAAAAACCTAGTCTTACCTATGTCTAATCTATGCTGGAAGGATAATCAAGGTGTCAGAAGAAAAAATCATTAGATACGAGGATAATTAATCACTTTACTCGACATCATGTGATCATAAAACATGGCATCCATACACCTTAGGGAAGTCATGATACTCACATTCCCTAGGCATTGAGAGTGTCTCATCATCTATTAGGAATCAAGAACATAACCCTTGGCATCTAATACTCATCTTGTTCATCAAGCTTCTTCCCCAAGGCATCATCATCTCCCTACCTTGTGCACAGGTCCCTCATCATCATTGTTACAAATCATTCCCACTCCCCTTATAGGGGGAAAAATTTCATCATATTCCACCTACATAGTCTCCGAGAATAATACCAAAAGACACACATAACATGTTAGGATACATGAGAAATCATATAACATCATGATAGGAAAGTTGGCACAATAATACATGTGATCAACATCAAAGAGAATAATAAGCTACAAAAGTACTCATGGAAACAAGTGTCCCATATGGTTCTCAGTGCTAGACATAAACCCACATGTGAACATAATATACCATGGTCATAAAAAATTTCTACACATAAATCATATTAAAGAAACATGTGTAACAGATCCCAAAATGTTAAGGAACTTCCTAACTAAAAGTTTTTGAAAGGTAGACCACCATGTGTGGTTTGATAGTTGGATTAGAAACCTCCAAACTCAATATCACCTCTTTGTAACCTTATTATCATAAACCTCAACACTCAAGGTTCACCAAGTGTCCCCAAAATCAAAAACCCAGTATTTTATTTAAAAAAGAAATAAAATATCATATACGATTTGAATTTCTCTCTACTAGATAATTTTCAAAATTATCATTAAAATATCACATTTGATGATATTTTATCTCTGCTAAATAATTTAGAAATTATCATTTAGACCAACACATGCACTCAAAATATTCTCTATAAGAGTTATTATCTTTTGACACTTTATCATAATTTATCACAAATTGTCTTTTTATGGTTAGTTATTGATAATTTATCACAAATCATCCTTTTATAATTATCTCTTGATAATTTATCATAAATTATCCTTTTATAATAATATTTTTCTAATTTCTTATGAATTATCCTTTATAATTATCTTTTGATAAATTATTTAATAAAATATCCTTTCATAATCTAGAAAGTATCGTTTGAAAATATTAACAATTAAACTTTGATAATATAGTAATGATGTTTTGATAATTTTAATAATTACCATTTGATAATCTCAAAATTACTATTAAATGAATTTTAATAATTATCATTTGATAATATCTCAATTCTCATTTTATAATTTTAATACTTATCATTTTTTAATCTAGAAATCATCGTTTGATAATTTTAATAATTATCCTTCTATAATTTTTTTAATTATCTTTTTATATTTTGCATAATTATCCTTTAATAATTTATATACAATTATCTTTGATAACCATAAAGAATTTATCTTTGATAATTTTTTGGAATTATAATTTGATAATTCTTAAATATTATCTTGAGCTAAATTCACAACATTTATCTTTTGATAATTTCTATATAGATTATCCTTTTACATTTGATATAATTGTCATCTCATAATTATTTACCTATCATCTGATAATTTATGTAAATATCCATAGATAAATATGTTTAAGAGTTTTATTTTGATGATTTAGGTTTCATTATGTAATTTAAATTCAATTAATGTTTTTTTTCTAGAAATGAGAAGGAATAAAAAAAGAAAAGAAAATAAATAAATAATGATAATAAAAGAAAAAAAACAAACCTTTTATGAGCATGAAACAAGGGAAATAGAAATATGATTCTTTGTTAAGAGATCATCTGAATCGATCAAATGAGGTTCACTGATCCTGTGATAGGGTATTCTAGAGTCACCTGAACTCAATCAATTTGAACAACACTGAGAGCTAAGCAGTTCAGTTATATTGAACATCCAATGTGTAACCCTATGCATAGCCAAACTCTAGACCTCAAAATCATGTTCTATCAAACATTTCAACCGAATATTAATAATGGAGGGTTTAATATAACACAATTATGGCTTTTCAAATTTATTCATGTCAAAATGGTTGATTTTAGGTGATTTTAGGACCAATGGGGGTGGCTATGGTGGCTTCAATAGGTAGAGAAGAAAATAAGCAATACATTTTTTTATAATTAATTAATTTAATAATTAAATAATTAAATATATTAATATAATGATAGGAAATATCAATCATCTGATTCACACAAAATTTATTCCCCATATAGGTTAGATCCCATGTCATGGACCTAACAATGGTCATGGATTTCTCAAATAACGCACCGTTTGAGAAATATTAAGTTACATTCGGAAAATAATATAATAAAAATATTAAATAACTTATGATCATGTGAGATCTGAACAAAATACCGATGCACAAAAAAGTTATACCCTTATTAGGGTAAATACCATGTCCTAGAACTAACAGTGTCTAGGATCTCTCATACGATTCACCATTTTGGGGGTTTTCAAGTATTTTCGAAAAATAAAAAAAACGTCACAAATTATCCTTGTGTGCAATATTACCAAATTTTTTATGCTAAAAAATTTTATGCCTTGCCAAAGGTAAAAACTATGTCCCAGACCAAACAGTGGTCTCAAATTTCTCACACAACACACTGTTTAGGACATATTCATTTATTTTGAATAAATCATGTGTGTGTAATATAATAAGTTTAATATTTTTATTTTATCTATGATAAGGCACTATGGGCCTCATAATATCACACTAAATCAACTCCTGACTTTGAAAATATCCCATATAATATTCCAAGGTGTTGACTAGGATTCTACCCTTGTTCAAAGACTTTAAAACATTTATTTAGTTATTTTTATTGAAAAATTATATTTTCACATAAAAATTCCAATAAATTATTGACAAAGAGTGTTTTTATTATCTTTAATAATTTAGAATATTACAATTATTCCCCTATATCGACTTATAATTCTTGATAAGTATCTATACTAGTCTTTCTTGAATAAATCATGACACTAAGCTCGTAAACCATAATCATGTTTTAACATTTCATCTTGGATTCATCTATACTGCCACCGAATTCAGACCACTGGTACCATCTTTATTCACAATGCCTTTATGATTCAATCTATGATCTAAACCATACAATCCTCATAAGATGCATTGGTTTCCAGCTCAACATCCTCACAGTCTATAATATGTTCAAGGGCATGTATGTCCCATCGAAACTATGACACATGAAACATGTATTTCATACCTTGATAGCGATAAGGGAGGTCCAAATGATATTACACTACCTCTATCTACTCAGTGATCTCAAAGGGGACAACAAAATGAGATTCTAGAATACCCTACTTCCTTGGATGTATGTTCCTTAACTGAGTTGTCACTCTCAAGAAAACCTGATCTCCCATAATGAAATCAAAGGCTCTCCCCCTATGGTTGACATACAATATTTTTCTTCTCTGAATAATGATTAACCTCTTCTCAGTCAGATACACCCTCTTAGAGTCCTCTTGAAGAAAACTATTCCCCCAACTACTACATCACCTACCTCATACAAATCAATGATCAACATGGTCTCTCCTAAATAAATTTGTAAACTTCCATTTCAATTGAATCCTAGTAACTTTTATTGAATGTGATCTCAATAAATTCGAGGAGATCAGCCCACACTCCACCAAATTCTATCACACAAGCTCAAATCATATCCTCTAATTTGTGTATAGTCTACTCGAACTGTCAGTAGATCTGAGGATAGTAAAACAAGCTCAATTATAGATGACTCCCTAGGAATTTTTCAAGCCCTTCCATAATCTAAATAATAAATGTGCATATATACTTGAAAAAATTCTCATGGGAACTCCATGGAGGTATATGATATCTCAGACATGGATCTTTCCCAACTCCTCCACTGAGTGAGTATTTCTAATCGGTAAGAAGTGAGAAGCATTCGTTAGCCGATAAACAATCACCAAGACTGAAACATAAATCATTGGGGTCTTAGGTAACCCAGTCACAAATTCCATCATTATTTCCTCACACTTCCACATTGGTATCCAGTGTGGTAATGACAAACCACCAAGATACTGGTGCTCAGACTCCATTTTATGATAGGTAAGGCATCTGGAGAAACAATTGGTGATGTATCACGTCATTCCTAGACATGATAACTACCACCTAAAGTCATGATATATCTTGGTCACCCTAGGATGTACTATCCATATAGAGGTATTGCAATCAATCATAATCTATTCCCAGATAGAGGTAGGGACTACTAATATTTTGCGTACCAAGATCACATCATCATCTTCCATCAACCATCCATGTATCACGTAACCTCTACCTAGTTGTTCCCTCCCTACATAAAAATATGAGTACAACTTCTATTTATACATTATTTGGTCTATAAGTGAAGATGTGACTACCAAGGGATTATAATTATGAGAACACAAGTATTATCAGGCATCCATCATCTAATCATCCAATAAGCTCATCAAGCGCCACTTCTCCTCTAAAGGCCTCTCACCAGGCTCCTTCTCATTATGTGACTTATGGATAAGAGCATATTCAATGATATTACCTTTACATAGTTCATACACTATATAAAATTAAAAAATCTACAAATACTCAACCCAAGACATTTTTCTCGAATTTAGGTCCCTCTGGGTGAAGATATAGAGAATTCTCTAATGTTATACATAAATAAAAAATATACCACTAAAGAGATCATATCACCAACACTTTAGAGCATTGAAAACATATTCCATCTCTATTTTATTTTTATTATATCTCCTCTCATGGGGTTATAGCTGATGAGACCCATAGGCTACTACCTCCCATCTATGCATCAACACTGCTCCCATAACAATGAATGATGCATCATAGTACACTGTATAATGAATCCTAGAATCAAGGATTTTTAGTACTAGAGTTGTCTTTAACCTCCACTTTATCTCAAGGGAATAATCTTCACATTGATTTTACCACTAGAGTTTCACACCCTTCTTTGTTAGCTTTAACAAGGGTGTTGATAGTCGGGAGAAGTTTTGGATAAAACATTGGTAATATCTTACGAAACCCAAAAGATCCTAATATCAAACATTTTTCAAGGCAATTTCCAAAACATTACTACATAAAATTTCTTTATGTCTATAGATATATAAGTCTGAGACACCACATGGCTTAGGAACTTCACATATAGAATCCAGAAGTCACATTTTGAAAGTTTGGCATAAATCCTATGTTCTCAAAGTGTACTCAAGACTACCACCAGGTTCCTAGCATGCTGGTCTTATGTTAGTGAGTATATGAGGATATCATTGAAAAACACTATTATTAATGAGTCTAAGTATTAATGAAATATCTTATTCATGAGGTCTATAAACACTACAAGTTCATTTTTTATTCCGAGCGGCATCCCCAAGTAGTCATATAGTCTATACTTCCTCTGAAACGCTGTCATTGGAATGCCTTTCTCTCTAAATAAAAATTTATTATAGCCTAATAAAATACAAAATCATGTAGAACTTCTAGGATCCACATAGATGATCAAAAAAATATTTGATAATAGGCGATGGATATCAGTTCTTCAATGCCACCAAGTTCAGATTTTGATAATCAACACATATACGAAGAATATCGTCCAACTTCTTGTTTAACAACATTGGTGAACCCCACAATGATGTATCCAACCTTATGAATTCATTACTATATAAGTATTCTAACCAAACCTTGAAATCCTTAATCTTTTTTGGCCCCATATGATATGGGGTATTGAAATGGCTGCACTACCAGCATGAGATCGATCCCATCTTAACATGTCGTTCGTTTAAGGTCTCTACTCGGTCAAAGATTTCTAAAAATATTTCAACCCAATATTTATTATCCTAAGGGCCTATGGTTTTCTAGAATAATGAAGAATTTTTGAGTTGAAAATCATTTCCTATTCAACCAAAGTTCTGAAATCCTTTTCCTAGGACATACACTAAGCAGAAGACTTTTGGTTGAAGCAGACCTACTGCCTAAAACTGAGAGAAGGTGTAGGAACAACATCAACTATATTACCCTATACACCCTATGGTAAAGAATAAACATACTCCCTTGTAATATTATTATTTCTTGATTTCCAAGTAGTCCCATAAGACTCATTAAGGCAACATCTTCTGAAATGAATAGGAACACAATTTTGAAAAGACACAGATTCAATAGGATAAACCCTAATCAATCTATGGGATAAAAAAATGTTTCTCTTAACCATTATATGGGATCACACAAGGTTTTCATAGGAGTATACCCTTAACTCATGTTATACCCTATAATGAACTATATACTTATAAAATAATTTATTTTCATTTTGGAATTAAATATTAAAATTCATTATAAATTTATAATTAAACAAGTTGTATTTAAAGAAATTAAGGAATATATAAAAATAGAATAGTAACCTCGCCTATGAAAGTATAAATAAAATTTATGTATCCTATAAGTGAAATTATAATGTATTTTTATCATGGATTAAGTAAATAAATATTTTAAAAATGATAAATTAATTATTGGTGATTTTATAAAATAGAAATGTTTATTTAAAATTTTATAAATTTTTTTATGATTTTAAAAAATTATATTTTTATAACATAGATTCAAAAATAAATATTTTTTTATTATAATATAATATTTTGATACTTTAATTAATTTTTCAATGCATTAAAGAATTAGTTATAATTTTAAAAATGGAAATTTTCAAATAAATTATGTTTTTGATTAAAAATTAAATTTCACATATATAGAAAATTATTTTCATTAGATGGAGTTAATTTTTTAATTCTACACATTAAAAAATGGCTGGATTGAATTTTTGGTTTTTTTTAAATAATTGATTTTTTTGGTGAATAATGGAATACGATAATTTACGGTATATATACATTATCAGATAAATAAATTATTCCTTGAGTCATGAATTATTTAAGAACCATAATCACAAAATTAACCTCATTATTTTAATATATTTAGTAATAATGATTAAAATATTTATATTCTTTATCCAAAATATTAAACTAATGACTATAGTAATGGGAAAACACCCCTCTCCTCCAGTATAAATATCACCCCTCGGCACCTCTTCTTCTCACACCTGAAAGCCTTGTAGATTTTTTAATTTCTACCCAATTCCATTACAAATCCTCTTCACATGTCCACTACCTACTGGTCTCACCAAAACTCTAAAACTGAGGGCCATAAGGAAGTTCTCAAGGTTGAGAATTCCAAAGGGAAAATCCTCTTTCATTTTCTTTTGTTCTATTTTCCATTGTTTTTATTTTTTTGTACTCTATTAAAATCCCCTTATCTAAGTGGAATTAAAAACCTATTATCATATATATCTTATAAATATATCGTATTTATATAAAAATTCATTATAAAACTTATTCTTCACTCCATTTTATTCTATAAATGAGAACATCGCCCATGATGTGTCGATTTTCCGTTATCGTGGACGATACACTTTCATTTTTCATTATCAGCTTCAATTACAATAATAAAACCATTATTATGGTTAAATAATATTTTATTATAAATATTATATTTATTTAATGTTCTAGAACAGATATATAAGTATGATATTTATTAAAATGATATAAGTTTGCGATGATCGTAAAAACAACCAAAATAAAGTAAATCATTTTCATTAATGTTTTATCTAACGATTCATATTTATATCAAAAAATGATATATGATATAATTTAAAATTATTTAAACATATTAACACTATTTAATTCTAATTTTATAGTTTTTCTTTAATTCTAAAAAAATCCACAATTAACCAACCATGGAAACTATGAAATAAATGCACTTAAAACAATGAAAATAAAAAAATATTATTAATAAATGTGTTGAAAGATGTTAAAATAATATAATATAAGTAAATGTAAATATTAATATGGATATTTAATATATTAATAACACTCTTTAAACCATTATACAGTAGGTTTTAACATGTTTGATGGAAGATGAACCCGAGGTAAGAGAATTTTTAACCCAATTTCCATTCTTTGGGTTAACCTTATACTTAATTGATTATGGGGAACTAAGATTATTAGTGACATTAATTTTGATTGTATTATGTTTTATTGTGTGTATTTACAATTTATACACATATTCCATTCTTTTTATCAATTATCACTTTAAATATATGATATTTGTAATGGACTTTTCTTTAAAAATCCTCTTTTAAATGTCTATTTTTACAAAATACAAAAGGAATGATTTTATGCTAGTATTCATGTTTTATTATTATGTTTAGGTTCTTGCTAACTATTTATGATGAATGATGGGACCTATATCTACGTACAATAAATTGGGTATTTTTATGTTGGAGGTCGACCAAATGGTTACTCCAAGTGTAACTACGATGGTAACACCATTAGGTAGTCGTCAAGGTTTCATTGTATGGTAGCTGTGAGGGTTACATTGTAGGGTAGTTATGAGGGTTACAGATAATATGGTATCCATGAGGGTTAAAATAATAATTAATTAATTCCCCAAGTTACCTTTATGGTTTTGTTTATGTTTTTTATGTTTTATGTAAATCTCAGGTTTTTACAATGTAACAATATGATACTTATTGGGTGAGAAGTATGTATTTGTAAAAATTATTTCATATCATTGTAAGTATTCATAGAATAATGGTTTATCTCCATCTTTTTATATCCCTTAATAATATTTTTATTCTCAACCCAATTTTTAAAATGTTTTTCATTGGTTTAATTATTGGTAAGAGTAAAGGATAATCCAAGATGAATATTGTGATGATTTTGGATGAAAATATTTCATGTTTTATTAAAATATTTTTTTGGAAGATATGGATATTATTTTAGTAGTACCCACTTTGTATTCTTATGGGTTGATATGTATGAATTATTTCCTAATTATCTGAAACTCTAAACTAAAAATATTTGTTGGAATGTTTTAAAGTGAATTATAAAATAATTTATGAGATTATGTAATGTTTAATGCCAAGTCCTATTAGTTGGTATCATATCACAGTTTGGATAAATTTATGGGTTAGGATTATGTTAATAGAATAAAATAAATTATTTTTACCTTATGGTTAATTTTAAATGATATATAATTTTAATATTACCATGTTTTATTATCTATGATATGTCTATTTAGAATGGTTTTACATATACAAAACATGGAATCTGAAGTTGGCAGGCACTAAGAGGATGATATCTTTCTGAATCCGCTACTCAGAATGGTTGAAATTTGAAATAAAAAGTATTTTTACTGTATTGTATTAGTTTTCATAGGCTAAAAATGGTGGTGGAATCTATAAAAGAGAATAACCTGAGATACCACAAAGGAACATGATAACAATGAAACATTTTATGAGGCAATACCCTCTTGCTTTCAGTGGATATTTTAACCCAGTAGTGACTGAAGGGAGGATTAAATACCTTGAAAAGATATTTCATTTCATGGTGTGTTTAGATAATCAAAAGTTTAGTCCTTATATTTATCATATTAAAGTTGAATTTGACCAGTGGTTCTCCATGGCCATGAATATCAAGGATAATGATGAGATTGTTTCCTTGGAATGGGGTGAATTTAAAAATATTTTCCTTGAAAAATATTTTTCTGAGGTGGTTGGAATTAGGATAAAAAAGGAATTCCTTTAATTTAATAAAAACAATGAAGAATCAATGGCCATGTATGAAAAAACTTCACCCAATTGGAAAGGTATTCTCTAAATTTTATTCAAGATTTTGATAGTAAAATCAATCATTTTTACTTCGGATTGAAGCCATGATACGAAAGGGCTTTGGCCTCCTTTGAATTAGAAAGTTTTGAGAAACTTGTATGATGTGATGAAAGGTTAGAAATGGAGTTTTCAAATGATCATTTTTACTTTGAAAAGATGAAGAATAAGTGGTCCAGATGGAATTCAATGGGCAAGAATTAATCTAATAATTCTGAAGATATGAAATTCCAGTTTCTAGTTAGTTGTAAGTGTGGTAAAAACACCATTGGGAATGCCTTAATAAATCTCAGAAGTGTTTCTGACATGATAAGTTTGCAAATATGTCTCAAAATTGAAATGAAAAATAACTTAGTGATGGTATTTTTAATTCTAATAAGAAAACTGTAAGGTGAATTAAATGTGGTGAGAATGGGCATTCTGTAAGTAAATAATTTGTTTAAATTAATTATTGATATTTTGGTCAAATAGAATTTTTTTTTATAAAATTAAAATTAATATAATGATTTTAACGAAAGTATATTTTCATAAAATATATTTATTAATAAATATTTTGTTTTCTTATGACAATAATATAATCTTATGAGACTTTAATTAATTTTCCAAAGTGTTTTAAAATTAGTTATAGTTTTAAAACGAGTATTTTTCAAATAAATTATGATTTTAATTAAAAAATAAATATATCATATTGAATAATTTTTTTTTCATAAAATGTAGTTCATTTTATAATTCTACAAGTCAAAAAATACTTGGCGTGAATTTTTTGGATTTTCTAAAATAGTTGATTTTTTTGTAAATAGTGAAAACAGTAATTTATGATATATATACATTATAAGATAAATACACTATTACTTGAGTCATGAATGATGTAAGCACCATAATCTATAACTTCCACTAATTATTTTAATATATTTAGTGATGATTCTCAAACTATTAATATTCTAGAGCCAAAATAATAAAAAAATGAATATAATAACGAGAAAACACCCCTCCCCTCCACTATAAATTCCACCCTTGTCACCTCTTCTTATAACACCTAAAAGACTTGTATCTTGTTAATTTTTTCCCAATTACCTTCCAAAGACTCTTCCCATGTCCAAGACCTACTGTTCTCACTAAAAGTCCAAAAATAGGGGCCTTATGGAGGTTCTCAAGGAGGAGAATTCAATAGGTAAAATTCTCTTTCATTTTATTTTATTTTCTTTTCAATTATTTTTATTTTATTATAATATCTTCACCTCCCCTTATACAAGTGTAATGAAAACTAAAATATCATATATATACTGCAATTTTATCATGTTTATGTAAAAATCATCATCAAACTTATTATCCTCTTCCTTTTAATATAAAAATGAGAACATCATCCGTGATGTGTTGTTTTACCGCCATCGTGGATGATACAGTTTCATTTTTCATTACCAACATGAAATCTAGTAATAAAAAAATTATTATGGTAAAATAATTTTTTATTATACATATTATAGTTATTTAATTTCCTAGAACTAATATTTAAACATGATATTATTTAAAATGATATAAGTTCATGATGATTGTAAAAACCACCAAAATAAATTAAATCATTTTAATTATTGTTTTTTCTAATGATTCATCCTCATATTAGAAAAAATGATATATGGTACCATTAAAAATTTAGGGAACATATTAACACCATTTCATTCCAATTATGGGTTTTAGCTTCCATTTTACAAGAAAACCCATAATGAACCAATCATAGAAACCATGAAATAAATGCACCCAAAACAACGAAAATAACAAAATATTATTAATAAATGGGTGCAAAGATGTTATAAGAATATCATATAAGTAATTATAAATATTAATATGGTTATTTAATATATTAATAACACTCTTTATACCATTATACAGGATGTTTGAACATGTTTGAAGTAAGAAGAACCCAAGCTAAGGGAATTATTAACCCAATTTCCATTCTTTGGGCTAACCTTCTACTTAATTGATTATGTGGTAATAATATTATTTGTGAAATTAATTTTTATTATATGTATCTATATTTTATAAAAATATTCTATTATTTTTATCAATTATAACTTCAAATAAATGATACTTGTAAGGTAATTTTATTTAAAAAACCTCTTTTAAATTTCAATTTTTTCAAAATTCAAAAGGAATGTTTTTATTAAAGTATTCATTTTTTAGGATTATGTTATGGTTATTGGGAATTGTTTATAATGAAGGGTGGTACCTATATATCCCTCTAATTCATTGGGTATGTTTATGTTGGAGGTTAATCGAATGGTTACTCCAAGTGTAATTGTGAGGGTTACACAATAAGGTAGCTGTGAGGGTTACATTATAAAGTAGCCATGAGGGTTATATTATATAGTATCTGTGAGGGTTATAAATTATATGGTTGCTATGAGGGATAAAATCGTAAGTAATTAATTCCCTAGGGTACCTTTATGGCATTATTTATGTTTTCTATTTTTATGGAAATCTCATATTTTCACAAAGTAACTATATGATACTTATTGTCGCTTCAGCGGTGGTATAGTGGTGCATGGTTTAGGGCCATAGAAATAGAATTTGGTGAGGTATGGGGTTCGATTCTTGGGAGTCTTCTCTTGGGATAATTTCCACCTCCCATGCTCCACTCACCTTGTTCGATCACCCAATGTCTCACCAGGTGGGCCGAAGGGTGCAAGCCACCTAGCTGAAAAATTGTTGTGTTGAACCATTACTGATTGAACTATTACTGCATGAGATACTCATCTATCCTGGCTGAAAATGGATCCTTCCTGACTGGGGATTATCCATATGACCTCTTCGTGGTATGGGGGGTTCATGGATGTGGAGGGTTTTGAAAGGCCACTCCCGGGGATTCCTTTTTTAAAATATAACTATATGATACTTATTGGGTGAGAAGTATGCCTTTGTGGAAATGATTTCATATGATTATAAGTATTCACGGACTAACAGCTTATCTGCATCTTTTTATACCCTATATTGATCTTTTTAGTGCTCATCCCAAGTTTTAAAATGTTTTTCAAATGGTTAATGATGGGTAAGTGAAAAGGAGAAGCCAAGATGAATATTGTGAATATTTTTCATGAAATGATTTCATGTTTTATTAAAATCTTTAATATTTTTGGAATAAATTGATATTTTTTAGTAGTACCCACATTGTGAGCTTGTGAGTTGATATGTATGAATTATGTCCTAATTATCTAAAACTATAAACTAAAAATATATTTGAGATTGTATAAAAGTGAATTCTAAATGAATTTACTAGATTATGTAATGTTTAAGGCTGGGTCCTTATATATCCCTCCTAAAACTAACCCTTATTTCCATCCCTTCACATTAATCACCATTATCTTATATATGATAAGAAAGTAGAAAGATTATTTCAACTAATTAATGCAAATAAAGTTATATCACATAACATGGAAACAAAAATATATCACACTAGAGAAAATTTCCAGAACACATAGAAAAAAAACATGGAATTTAATTAATTAGCTATTATGAAGCACAACAACAAGTATAAATATAGTTTGTGAACCTATGTTCCTAGTCATGATGCCTGAACGCACCTAGAATATCATAAATCAGATATCAACATCATGTGAATCACCCCTGATAATTTTAATCAACAATAATAGAAAAACATAATTTCTACACTTTATGGAAACTTGAGATTCCACTATATAGTACTGGCCATGAATTGTCATAGTTCCCCAACCCGAGTCCCAATAGAATTATCTCTTTTCCATCCTGTCCCAAACCAAGAAAATATAAGAAAAAAGTTAGTGATTCATGATGCTCTAATACCATTTTGTAACATCCCAAACCAAATCACTAGGTCCGAGCTAAAATTCCACATGACCGCATGCGCACCTCCATATATTTAAGAGGATACTGACTAGAAGTGAGGGTCTAAGTCCATCAGTGGTGAGACTATAACCTCAGTACCATGTCTTGTGATCAATATTAAATAATAAATAATCTAATATATAATCATATTAAACACAAGGAAAGGTAAATATGGAATACATGTCATAAAAATAAAGTATCTCCCAATGTGAAAAGTACAAACAATGTGCATTGATATAGATAATGTAAATAAATAAATATAGGGTCCTTTGGAGTCTGTCCTAGTATGCTAATATGTCAATTCTCCTCTCATTAACTATCAACCATATGAACATCTACCTTCATCAGATCCCTCATGAAATCTAAAAATGCATCAAAATTCCCAAGTAGGGTATGAGTACATGACTTAGTAGGACACAAAAAATTTATTCTTAACCATGTGTGTTTAAATATACAAGTGTATTCCATAATAATAATAAATGTGTAACAAGCATAGTAACGCACAATCCAAAACTCAATAGTCGTGGACTAATCAAGACACCACAAACCCTAACCATACCTGCTTTATATTTATGATGGAAGGATAATCAAGGTGTTAGAATAAACAAGGATTGGCCATGAGGATAATGAATCATGCTACTCGGCATCATGTGATTAGGAAACTAGGCATCATTTCACATCAAGGAAGTCATGTTCTCATCATTCCATGGGAATTGAGAGTGTCTCAACATCCACTAGGAATTGAGAACATACTCTTTATAATACTTTATTTGTTGAGTTCATCACATGACATCCTCAAGGAATTATCATATCCCTACTCCGTGCATAGGTCCCTTGTCTTTATCAAAAATCATGCGCACTCTCCCTATAGGGTATAAACATGTCACAACATTCCACATTCCATGGATCTAATAATAATACCAAAAAACACACATAACATGGTACGATAAATGAGAAATCATAGAACATCATCATAAGTAAGGTAGAAAAAAACTACATGTGATAAACATTGAACAAGAATAATAAATTACTCATAGAAAAAAGTGTTACAAAACGTTCTCAGTGTTACACACAAACTCACATGTGACCAGAATCCAGCTTGGTAATAAAAAATTTATACACATAAATCATATTAAGGAAACATGTGTAACAAATACAAAAAAGGTAAATAACTTCCTATATAAAATTCATATATATAAATGAAAAGGATAAACCACCATGTGTGGTTTGATAGTTGGAGTTGAAACCTCCGTAGTCAAGAACACCTCTTCACATCCTTATCATCATAAATTCCAACACTCAAGGTTCAAAAAGAGTCTATAAAACCAAAACTAAATATTTTATTTCACATGAAATGATACTTTTTATCTCCTCGACAAATTCCAAAATATCATTAAAATATCATATGTAGTGATATTCTCTCTCTCGTGAATAATGTCCACATTATTGTTTTGTCCAACACATGCGATCACAATATTCTACATATGAACAATTATCTTTTGAAAATTTCTCATAAATTGTACATTTATAATTACCACTTGATAATTTATCATAAATTATATATTTATAATTCATTATAAATTATCTTTTATAATTTATCTCTTGATAATTTATCACAAATTAACCTTTTATAATTACCTCTTGATAATGTATCATAAATTATCCTTTTATAATAATCTTTTGATAATTTCATATTAATTATCCTTTATAATTATCTTTTGATAAATTATTCTATAAATTATATTTTGAAAATATAGAAATTATCATTTGATTATTTTAACAGTTATCGTTTGATAATATATAAATTATCATTTTTAAAACAATCCTCAAGAGTCCATAAGCTACACTACAATCAGTCACGTCAACCAGACAATTGGTTTCCATATGCCTCTCCACATGTCATGTGAAAGGTACTATCCCCTTCTATCTGGATTTTTATTCTACCTTCTCAATGGGATGTTATACTAGAGGTACTGAGTTTGAGTTATTTGGGAGGATGAATAAAACCCCAGATGGAAGGGTACATTTCCTGCCATGTGGAAAGTGGTGAGGCATAAGGCTTCTACTTGGATAGTTGACATGGGTGATTATAGTGTGACTCGTGACATACTGAGGGTTGTTACCTTAATCTAATGATTGTAATGATGAAAAGTCTAAAATTCATAAAAGTTATGCTTCATATAGGGTAAACCCCACATCTCGAACCTAATGGTGGTCTCAGATTTATCATACAATGATCTGTTTATGAGATATTAAATAATTTTCAAAAAATAATATAATAAAAATATTAAATAAATTTTTATTGCATGTGATCTAACTAAATGTCTGACACACACAAAAGTTATACCCCTCCTAGTGTAAGAACCATTCATTGGACCTAATGGTGGTATTTTATTTTATATATGATGCTCCATTTGATAGATTTTCATATATTTTCAAAATAAAAATTAAAATATCTAACAACTTATCCTCATGTGTGATCTAACCAAACATTTGATGCTCCCAAATTTTTTACTCTACCTAGGGTAAACAATGCATCCCAGACCTAATGGTGGTATCATATTTCTCACACGATGTGTAAAGACCCGTAAAATTCAAGGAAAAACCGAAGGGGGGACCGGAATTTCCGGTCCCGTTGGAGAAAACCGGCCGGCCAGCTGGCCGGCCGGAAGGCATTAAACCGGGGGAATTAATCCCCCGGCCAACACCCAAAACCCCCTCTTTATGAGGGGGGCGTTTTTTTTAAAAGGGAAGGGGGCAGCCGGCCTCTCCTCCCCGTTTCCGCTCAAATCAGGCCCCCCACGTGTGGGGGGCGTTTTAAAAATTTGGGCGCGGCACAAAGGCCGCGCCGCCTCTTCCAGGAAGCGGGGCTTAGCCCCCGCGTGCGGCTCCTCGCGGCACCCCGCGCCGCCGCGGCACCCCGCGCCGCCGCGCCGCCGCCGGCCGCCGCCGGCCACCGCCGCCGGCCACCGCCGCCGGCCACCGCACCGCCCAGGGGGGGGGGGGGGTCGGACCGGGTCGGCCCGGACCCGGACCCCCCGTTTCGAACCAGAATCGGCTTTTGGCCCATAACTTGAGCCTCGGACCACCGATCGACAAACCGTTAGCGGCAACGCGATCCTTAGATCGAGACGGTCGTTTCGGTATATCGCACTCAAGGTTTCGGATTACTTTGAGTTCGGCCGGGTTGGTTCGTTCACGAAACCAACCGGGCTTTCGGAGCGGAAACGCTCATATCTTGAGCTACGAACGTCCGATTGATGCGCCGTCAGTCGCGTTGTGTTCCTATTAGTGAGACGGATCTTTTGGCATACTCCGCCCGAGGTTTCGACGCAGGTGGAGTACGGTCGGGTTGGTTTAGCCTTAAAAACCAACCGGGCCCCGGAGACGAAAATGCCAATAACTCTCAGACCGGGCGTCCGATCGACGCGCCGTCTGTTGCGTTGAGTTCCTGTTGACGATACGGAACTTTTGGATACATCAACTCTGGTCTTTGTGACAGTTTATGTATCAGCCTCTCGGCTCGTGGAGCGGACCCTCCGAACGAGCTTGCTGTGTGCGGGAACCCTAGTACTGGCTGCGACTGTTACTGCTACTACTACTGCTACGACTGCTACTGTGACTGCGACGACGACAGTATAGAGATCCTGTGTGGATTCGACGACGACGACTACAACACTCAGCGATCCTACGTGGATCAGTGCTACAGGTCCTGTGTGGGCCCGATCCTGTGTGGGTCCTTGCGCTCAGCGGTTCTGTGTGAGCCAGCGCCTACAGGTTCTGTGTGAGCCCGATCCTGTGTGGGTATTCTGCGGGGGTTAGTTACCTATCGATCCTTCGTGGGTCCGACGACTTAGATGGATCAGTGATCATCTTTATCGTCCTTTGAAGAAGTATACCTGTGTGAGCTGAATCCTATTGCTTTCCTGTGTGGATTGTGTTGTGCAATCCTGTGTGGATTACGTTTTGCTTTCCTGTGTGGAATACGTTTACTATCCTGTGTGGACTGAGTTGTACTTGGGCTCGGAGGTTGGAGCGTATTTGAATTGATGACTTAGGTATATGTATGGGCATATACCTAAGCAGTGTCGGTTGTTACTTCGTGATTGTTATTTTCTTCGTGGTTTATCCTTTGTGGATTTTGAGAGACCTTCAGGGGTCTCAGGGTCCCTACTGAGTAGCTTATACTCACCCCTGCATGGGCTTTGCCCGCACTACGTTGTGTTGGTTGCAGACGACGGACATCGTTGACCTTAGCTGTGGCTTGCACAGCGGGACGGTACCCGGAGGTGGACCACTGGGCGGGACGTGCTCGGAGCAGACGGCGGGACCCGTGGAGCAGAGGAGCTATCTGTACCCACCCTTCAGGTGGGATTTCCAGTGGACAGCTCGGAGTAGCGGCTTTTACTTTTCAGTTGCTGTTTTCCCTTTCGAGTTGTACTTTACTTTCAGTTTGGGTTTGTATACTGGCCCATTTACTTTTCCGCACTTTCAGTAGTACTCTACTTTTGTTTAGTGTTTACTTTCTGCTTGCTTACTCTGTGGTGTTTGTTTACTTTTCAAAGGCAATGCCTTCCCTTTTTACTGGGATTTACGCCTTGGTGCTAGTCGGCAGCCCCTGGCCTATGGAAGGCGGGCTTGGGGTAGTCACGACACGGATCCCGAGGGCGGGTCGTGACACGATGCACTATTTGGGAGATATTCAATTTCTTTGGATAAATCAAATGTGTGTAATATAATCTATTTAATATTATTATTCTATCTATGCTGAGGATATAAGGGCCTCAGACTCTCACACTAATTCAACACCCAACTCTGAAAATATTTAATAGAATATTCCAAGCTATTAAATGGGATTCTTCCCTTACGCGAAGCCTTTAAAACATTTATTAACTGAATTTTATTTAGAAATTACATTTTCACATAGAAATAACTATAAATTATTTTCAAATAGGATTCTTGTTATCTATAAAAATTTAGGACATTACAGGTGTTTCATTTACCAATATCTTGCGTGATGTTTTCGTTAATTTTTCATTGTTTTTACATAATATATTTTAAGGATAAATATTAGTTTTGAAAAATTGGTGTTACTATTGAGGATTATAGATTAATGTATTACATTGGATGATTTGTGCTGACCATATTTTTTTGGAAAATAGTTAGAGATAGGAAGAAATACTTGTCACTCTTTTACGTATATTATGATTTGTTAAAAGTGAATTTTAGTTCTTGAGACCTAAAATATATATTTTTATATTAATTTCTTGGAGTAAGAGATGAATTGGAAATTGATATTGGAACAAAAAAAGGTTGAAATTATTCTTATAAAATAAACAGATATCAAGTAAGTATATTTCATTATATTCTTAGATAGTAAAATAATTCCTCAACATTAAGAAAAGGATCTTGAAACAAAAATGTTGTCTTATTACCATCATATATGATGAATAAAATGGTATTTTAAACCTCACAGATGAGTGGATTTTATTTCCTTATATTTCCATTAATCATTCACTTTCTCATGATCAATAACCTCTATCACTATATATAGTTATATATACTTTCCTTTACTGTCCATATCGTCACTTTACACCAATGGTCTCCTACTTAGAAACCTTGTTATGTGTTATTGGATATGAATTTGAAAATACCTTTATCTATTATTAAGATTGTGTTTAATTAACCCTTTTTATGATGTGGGTTTTCAATAATGGAATTTTCAAATATCAAACCAGTGATTTCGAGTCAAATTTCAAATTGCGACAATGCAATTTATTAAAGGTGGATAGAATGTAACAACCCAAGATATTAGGAGAGAGACATATTTTTCAATAGAATATATGACATAAAAACCAATGTTGTAATTTTGTGCAATACTCGAAGAATTTATTATATATTTATTCTTAGACAAATTAAATCTCTTTGATATCTTACGTTGTATGAAATATTGGGTTTAAACGAAACACATTAGTCTATTAAAATATTATTATTTAAAATTTGATCATTACAACTAAGCCATTAAGTTTGAGGGTATTAATTAGATTAAATAATTTATTAAAATATATAGTTTAAAATAATTTATTGGTAATATATTGATTATAAATAAAAATAGAATTCGTTTGAAATAAAAAAACTATTTTAGGAAAAACTTTATTTTTCTAAAAGATGGTTTAATCACTCTTTGCGTGCATAATTTAAAATAAAACATTACAAATATCAGAAAATTTATTTGATAAAATTAAATTTATTTTTGAAATAAAAAAATAAAAATTATCATAGTATTTTTTTGGGATTTTTTTGAAAATTTTCAATTTTCAATGAATGGTGAAAAATAATGATTTTTATTGAAAAATGATTTTTTATTTAAATATTTTACAAAGTTAAATTATATTTTAAATATTTTTTAAAGTAAAATTAGTTAAATTATATTAAAATTTTACAAATTTATGTCATTTTAATCAATTTCATTTTTAGTCTTGATGTTAAAAATTTCTACACTTAGGAGTATTTTCTCTTTAGAAGCCTTCTTTTTTATCGCATCTATGAGTATGATTTTAAATTTGATTCTTAAAATAATATGAATTTAATTTGGAAAAATGTATTCAATATTCAGAATAATCATAATTTATATCACCTAACAAGTTAAACATAAATTTTTACTATTATGAATAGTAAAAGCAGTGAAAATTAACTACCACAGTTAAGGAAAAAATGGCTTTACTGAGGGGTTAAACAAAAAAGATAAGGCTTAAAAATTTCATAAATATTATTAAAAACAAATTTTATGTATATAATTAGAACTTATAACCTAAATTGTTTGATATTTACTTATTCTGAGGATTTTCTAATGATAAAAACATGGGTGCAATTGATTATTTTTGAACACACCATCTATGTCCTCTCCCCTACTTATAAAAGGCCACCCCATGTCCTCCCCTATTCACATTTCAAAAGAAATTTTTTTCCAATAAATTAAAAAATAAATTAATTAATCCTCTCAAAAAACCCTATATCCCTTGTTTTGATCATAAAGACAACCTAGGAAGTATTTTGGTGCAAACCTAATGAAGTTGTCCAAAGAAGATATAACGTTCTTAAACAAGAATTTTTATTTTGATTCCTCTTCCACCGCCTTGAAATATTATTAATCCATAATTATATAATAACATTACCATATTCCATATAATTATATTTTTAAGGGAATTACCAATATTCTTATCCTCTTCCATCAAATGGGAAACAAAACTGTTGATTGTGTGTACGACGGACTACCGCCTCACGAACCAATGTAATTCATTCTCTATAAGCACATTTCAAGGGTGGATATAATGATGTATTTAAAACATTTATATGATATTTAGTAAATTATTATACTTATGTAATATTGATATCACATTTACCTTTGTACATTACATTTTAATTAAAATATGATAATGTCACTTATGTGTAAGGCAGACTACCGCCTTGTGAAGTGATGTGATACATTTTTCAATTACGATTTGCATGGAAGGTAATAAGGATAAATTTAGTGAATATATGGGATATATATTAAATTTAATATATTCTCTAAAATTAATATATCACCCACTCCCTTACCCTTTCACCCATTAAGGGAATGATGTTGTTGCTCATGCGAACGTACAACCTACCATCTCCACAAAGTGATGTGATCCATTCACCATGTTCAAATTTAAGTAATGATTATGAAAAAGTATATAATGAAAGAATGATATTTATAATATCAATATCATTATATATATTTTGGAACTATATAATATGTATAAGAACTGGTACTTTCATAACAAAACACGCCTGAGAAAACATGGGAATTAACACTCAAAAAATGAAAATAAAGAAATATTATTAACAAATGGGTGGTAAAATTTCATAATGGGGTCATATATGATATTATAAATATGAAAATGGTTCTATTATAAATTAACAACATTATTAAAAACATAATACATGAGGTTAATGAATGTTCAACAAAAATAAAGCGTGAGGTAAGGGACTTCATCTCAATTCCCCTTCAATGAGGCATATTTTATTATTATGCACCTAATTTCTCTTATATGACGCACATACAACCCATTTTACATGTAATAACATGAAAAAAATAATATTTCATGATATTTTAAGTTTCAACTTGAATTATTTCATCAAATAGTATTTTACTTGAATGCTACCAAGTGGTATGTGATTTCATCTCAATTTCCACTTCATTGAGACAAATATGTTAATATGCACCTATTCACTTTTATGTGATGTATATAATACATATTTTTTGAATTTAACATAAATAACCATTTATTCATGATGATTATTATATCATTTCTTTTTTATTATTTAAGGGGTTACAATTTAAAAGTTATAAAAGAGGCAAAACAATTATTGTACAATCTAATTTTCTTCTGTGATTGTTTACTTTCTCTAGAAACAATCACTTTCTTATGATGAGTCTTCATTAGAAAATATAATTATCAAAAATAAAAATATTATTTTATGATGTATATTATTAATTCATAAACCATATACCTTTTTTATAAATGGTTTTTACTGTGAATGTTATTTTAATAAATGGGAATATATTGATAAATATGTTCTATTTACTAAATGTGAATATTTGATGATCAGTCAAATTATTCGAGAATTAAATAAATCATTTGATATGTAAATAATGTTTTGGAAATGAATATTTGGGTGGGGGTAAGTTATAGTTATCCCTTCAATACTTTTTTAGACTCATGATACAAATTAGCTGTCCAGCTGTAGTTAAATGGGGTTCTGGTGTATAACTACCCATCATTTTTAAACTATTTAGTCAAATGTATTAATAGTAGAGGTATAATGATGCCTAATATCATGAATTATAATAATTAATCTAGTACTTAATTAATAATTCAATTATTATTATCCATTATATTTTCATAATGATATTTTATTTGGACGCATCTTCACTATCAGTTTATCGATTAAATGACATGTGTTATCAGTTATTTACATTTCCATAATGATTATGCCTTATCTATTAATAATAATCAAGTAATTGATAAAATAGAATTTGTGTTGAATTATATCCCCTTCTATGTTTCATTTTCCTTATCTAATCATGATGGTCAAATTCTTTATATGTAATCTGTATGCAGTTATTTATCTTTCCATATTGATTATCTTATTTATTCATGATAGCTTCCACTATACTTAACCCTTATTGAGAATTTGAGATCACTCTTATTTTTTTTCCTTTTTCAGGAATCCAGGAAGTGTGCTATGAATGATATGAAATTATATGTTATAAGGAATAATGATATTCTTGAAATAAAATTATATTGTAATTTTTATATTCAAATGTTATATTGGAATATTGTATGTAGTTTACCAAGAAAACTAAACTATTCAGTCTTTTAAGATACATTTCCTTGTATCTCATTGCAATATAATAAAGTAGACACTGGTTCTAGGTTACTAGGGTCCGGTTCATTACATTTATTACTCGTATTTACTCATAGAACAACACCCCATGCAATATCACAATACACCATGTAAGCTACATGTTGTGTAAGTATATAGTGCTTGACCAAGACTATACAGAGCATAATCACATGCCATTTGAGTGACTGAACACAATATATATAAGTGTACATATTTTTCTGTCTCTAGTATATTCTATGATAAATTCAAAAGGCAATTTAATAATGACCATAGGGGTACAAGTTGTTTAAGTTTTAATATTAAATTAAATTAATTTATTTAAAATTATAGTGGATAGAAATATCATGGAATTTTTTTATGGGAAATTAAGATAAAATTATTAAATTATTAATTTATTAACTCTGGAGTTATATATTAACAGATAATTAATTAAAGTGAATTTTATCTACTTTTATTAAATTTTTAGTCATTTCATGTGTTAATTATCCTATATTTAACTAACCAATGTTTTTTTTTGGTTTTCTATTTAATTTAATTTTTATTTCATGGGTTAATGTTGTGATAAAACTTTTATAAAATTAAATATGATTTATTTAGAGTCATCCATCTCACCATTATTATGTATGGGCCTGCACATCGATAATTTTTTTTATATAACCTCATGCCCATGGTTCCCCTCACCTATGTGTGAGTAAATACAAGTAAAGGATGACACTCTAATAAGAGGAGGTAGTCCATTTCCTGAGTTGATGTGAAGCCTACCAAGGAGAAATAGATCCAAGTGGAAAAATTTAAATTGAACCAAGATCGATTTAAAGAGTTATTACTTTGGGTGAAGAGTTGGTTTATCACCTTCTTGACAAATTGAATAATAGTAAATCACATGATCATGCCACATATTTATTTTATTTCCATCTAGTTAATGTTTAATTATTACTTATGATATTATTATTTATTTGTGATCACATAAAGTAAATTAATTAACAAGCATAAAGATGGAATAAAATAAATGGATTATTCATAAGTTATTTTATCAAGACATCGTTAATTAATTACATAAAATCCATGTAATATTAATAGACATGTAAAAATATAAAATATAAAATATTTATGTATATGATAAAAATCCATGAAAGACAAATTAAGTTTTTATATCCTTTAATTAATTTATTTAAAATGAAACAATTTTTTAAAGTGATTTTGTGGCCCTAGATAGGGTGATTAAATTATCAAGGAGTTTTAAATAATGTTTTGGGTTCACGTAACCATGTTAGTATTGAGGGTTAAATACCCAAACATGAATCAGTATAACATAAAGGTAAGTGTTAAGGAAATTTTGGTCATATATTTTCAAATCATGGATTCTACTAAATAGATCAAGGAACTATGATTTAATGTTGTTATAAAGTCTACCTACCAAAATACATTTGAATAATTTGTTTGGCCCAATTATTGATTTTTAAAATGGATATATGAATCCTATCCACTAGATAATACACATGACTAGATATTCTTAATCCAATGGTTTGGGATATTTCTATTTGATACAATAGTATAATAACAATAGAATAAAATGTATTATGTCACACTTTGGTAATTATCATAAATTATCAAAATATTCTTTTAATAAATGAAGAAAATGGAAAGGGAACCAATTAGATAACTATGATAATTTTTATAAAAATAACATGTTCTCACCAGAACTAATTTCCTAGAGTGGCAAAAATAATTTATACACTATATTACGATATTAAAATTTATACTATGTGTTTGAGTCCCCTATACCTGTCCAACCACCACACTAAATGAGCATAGGTGAAAAGTGTACTTATAGGAGACACATGGAGAATGATTTTACTATCTGTTTCATCATGCTATCAACTCTGACTATATATTTAAATATTCAACATGAATATATGGATTCATATACCATGATATCTCATATAAAATCTCTTGAGAAAGATAAACAGAGACACATGATAGATGAGATTATCACTGCACTTTACTAGTTTAAACTGCGAGACAGGTACCTATCAATTGATCTTAACATAAAAATTTTGAAGTAAATTGAAAAATTAGTGAACTTGTGAATTTATTTGGAAATTAAATTATCAATTTATCTCATTTTATGATCTTTATCACCCAAATAATCCATTTTAAATTAGAACTATGGAATGAACTATATGGAGAAACCGTTCTGGGATATTTTGACAAAGTTTCACCAAGAATATAGGGAATAGTGGGAACATGGTTACTCACTCCTTCTAATAAAAAAATAAAAAAATTTCGAAAAAAACATAGCCTACTCAAAATCAATGATGATTTTTTAACATACTTAAAAAAGGTTCAAAAGCAGCGCAAAGAATAGGAAACTATTTTCTTCTCATATATCAAGAAAGGTCGTTGGAAGAGGATCTGTAGTGAATTAAAGAAAATGTGAGCATATGATTCTAATTTTGGTATATTAATCATAATATATAATATCCCTAATTGATTTATTGGGTATTAAATACTATCTTTATTAAATAATAGTAACCATGGAATATCAGAAACATTATAAGAAGTGAGATGAGTTATCCTAGTAGTTGAGATAGGCTAATTCCTATGTAAAAAGTGAGAAACACATGACTTACATTTCTAAGTGGATTGATTGGAGTTTAGATTTTATTTATATTTATTTTTATGAAAACATTTATTTCAATGTTATATTGGACACAACATGAAATCATATATTTTTAAATGAATGTTTTTAGTAATACTTGAATCATAGATATATAATATATGAAATAAATGATAAATTTAAAATATACTAATATATTTTGGTAGGATAATTAATTGTCTATTATATTTCAAGGATATACCCGAAAGGGTATTTAGACTCCATGGAGATAAAACTATTAAGTATTATTGAAACAATTCCATGTTATATTCAGACAATGATACATTTTAAAATAAAGGTAATTCACCAAGATTATAAAGTTAGTTCTGCCTTACTTCATAGACTATTCCCAAGATAATATATAGGTAAATTAATATACCTCATAATATTATATTAAGAATTTTTTGGAATGGAATATGTATGTATGTAAGAAACTTGGTAAAATTTATAGGATCCTATGGGTGTTTTTTTGAAGAATATATTAGCCAATTATTCATCGATCATTTAAATGTTGAGTGAAGATTTTTATAATCTCAAATTACCTTATTCATATAAAAATAGTGATTTCCTTACAAGGTTGATAAAGAAAGATTGTTATATATAATTATACTCTTCTATAATATTTCAATACATGCTCCACAAATAACAGCCTAATAACTACCCACATTCCAACTAGACTTTCTAATGGATATCATATATGTTATGAAATAATGGGAGTCAATTATGTTACAAACTCATGTATTTGATGAGAACCATCTATTTAAATCTAGTTATAGCTACAAACATACATCAAAGAAAATATAAAATGAATCTTAGTTTATATTTTTATGGACACTCAAGATATTAACATCCCCAAGATAGAAGTGTATTAGTCTAAAATATCATTATTTCTATGAGAGAAGCACATTTATTATTAAGATAGTGGGATGAGATTTGGTTTCAGTGAAGTATAGGCTTCACATGAACATAAGTTTTCTCAGAAACACAAAACTCTACAATCCTTAGTGGATGGAATTATTGTAGAGACACATACTATGTAGGAATGTTATAACCATAAAGATGTCTTTATATTCAGCTATATGAGTGATTTATCATTATATAAGAATAATGAATACTAAAAGGAATAAGTAAATGGAAAACTACTAGTATTGACATGTACAAGTGATTTACGATAGAATCCACATACCGAAATATAATTCTATATTTTGGAAGATCCTTCAATTGATGTAAATTCATTGGTGGGTTATCAAAAGATACTATACATGGATGGTATAGTTCATTACAAATAGATCATAATAGGTTATTTAAGGTTCAATATATATCTAGATATAGTTTATCAGAAAAACTCATACTTTTTCATTATGCTAAAATACATTAGGATTCTACATGGTATTGCCACCTTTTATAATTATTGAATATTATTTTGGAATGAATGTTTTACTAGTGTTTAAAATTTGTTAGTTTGAGCACTATTATTTTCCTAGATAGAAATATTTGATAAAATATTGAAAAATATGATTAGTCTTATAGTTTATTAAGACTAAGTATAATTTCTAAAATAAATACTTATGTAGAAGTATAGTTCTAAGAAAAAATATATGTAGACATAGATAAATTTATTTTTTTGATCAAGTAAAAATATATTCATTGACAAGTTATCGTATACTGTGTCACGTGACATGAAATATTTGAAATATTTTTTGTGAAAAAATGGAGAAAATTGTTATAATAAATAGATATTCCTAAGAGAACTTTAGAAATATATCTCACATTCTGTGATATGTTCTGAGTTTTGATATTGCTTATGTATAAATCCTAATAAGATAATATAAAACAAAACTAGGGGGAAAATAAAGGATGAACATCAAAATAGTTTGAAATCAATTAAGAAAGTAAACTTTATGTGTACCTAGTTTTTGAAGAAATGGTTACACTAAATTCCAAGTAGATTTGAATCTAGTCTTCTTTCAGATCAATTAAATCTAGCACCCTAGTTTAGATAAGGTAATATAAAAGTGAAATATATATTACAACCCATGGTTATCATATCTATTTAAACAGAGTATGTTATATATTTTGATGCTACTTAAGAAGTAGATTTAGTGATGTCTTGTTCTAGATTTTTGAGTTATTCCCATACAGTAAAGTGTGATAATATTATGATGAACTTCAAACTATAGTATTATCCAAAACATTTGGAATGATATAGGATAAAAGGTATATACATTATGATATCAATTATTGAGGGATTTTCTCTAAGAGATAAAGTCACATTAAGTAGAACAACCACTAGAATATAGTGTTCATAGAAACTATAGACATGTCTCAGTAAAAGTGTAGATAACATGTGAGAACTAACAGATTGAAAAGATATCAGTAGTTATCTCTTGTGAATATTTTTATTTATTGAAGTAGGTTCCCAAAAACAAATAACTTAATAATTTCTATTATTGGAAAATTTATAGACTTGGATATTTATAAATATCCTATAACATAATGTGTATTCATTTATATAACATTAACATGATAATGTACATAGAGTATCCATCACATTGAAATGTTATCAGAGTTCCACACTATAATAAAAACCTTAAAGTGTTGTGGTGATATTCTTAAATATATGTTCTATTAATGGATGAAATATATCTAAAAGGGCACAAAAAATTTTGAATATTAGGTGCTGGACGATCATAAGACATTAAGACTACTTCTCACGAAGTTATAACATAGTAATTTCCAAGATAAGAGTTTATGAAATAGAACCAACTGTAGGGATTCTACAAGTCATATGTGTCATTATATATTACTATCTATGGACATATGTATTATTCCTTAGAATTGATGTTATTATTAATGTATATCACGAGTTATTACTTTGATATATTGATTAAAACCATTATAACATATTATCATAGAAAGGTAGGATATCTTCGGTGCATCATGAGTGATATGATATTAAAAAACAAGTTAAGAAATGTTTTATCCCTTTTTTTATAATGGAATTAGATATCTATGGCCCTTTGATTGAAATGAAACTATCTAATAAATCCATGGGTAATGTATAATATCAAAATATTCATTTTGGAAAGTGAAATAAAGATAAAATGAAGCATATAGATTAATGAAATAAAGTATGCTACTTTATTAATGAAATATAAAGACAAATATATTATATTACATAGTGGGAATCCCTATGAGTTTTTCATTAATTTGATATTAAATTTTTTCTTTATTTGTTACATGATATATTTCTAGACATTGATCTTTGAATTTAAGATAGTTTTCCCCAATTTCATTGGGGAATAAGCCTAGAGGGCCACACTCTAAATGTATCTTTAATATGAGTAAAATTATATTTTAATTTATAAATTTGAATAAATATTTTTCAATAATGTGGATTAATAATTATTAAAGATGTGTTGATCATATAAGTTCAATCTTCAGTTATTTGAAAGAATAAATATGTGAGGTGAATATTAAATAAATATTTATTCTAAATTTATTAAGTAATTACATGAACATAAAATATTTATCAATCTATTATTTATTTAAAATTTAATAAAAAATTATTTATTTTATTGAATTAATATTAAAAAAATGATTCATTTTCTTATTGGTGAATAAAATATTTATTTATAGAATGAATAATACAATGATATTTATTTATTTAAATAAATTTCTATTATTAATGGTTATATAATTACTGATTAGGATTTATGGGACAAGTTATCATACATAAGAAATGATATTTAAATATTTTATTATTTTAGTTCACGTCAAGGAAGTAATGGTATTACTATTATTATTATTATTTGATATAGAGTTTTTTATGTATTAAGAGATTGATTAAGGGTATGTATGTAATAATAAATTATCTAACCTAAATATATAAACCCAATTATATAATTTTGAGAGGTTTTTGAATCTTTTTTGTATAACACATATCCTCCATAGACAATTCTCACAAACATTTTAGAGATATTTTCAAGAACTACCTCAAGAACAGAGTGTGATGATCTTCCTCCTCCAGAGATAAAGAGAACAAGAGAGTGTATTTTAAGTAAACCCTAAAATTTTTTATTGTGATAATTGGTGAATGACGAAAGTGTTTTGGATATTCTTTGCTTTCACTTGGAGTTCTAATTCCAACATTTTGAATTTGTGGAGCATGTCTAGATAGTACTAGAGGGATTATATCCTTTGATCCTTTATTTCAATGATTATTAAAAATGAGTGATCAATCAATCCAATAATGAATAAATAATTTCAATCATATATAATTCTTATATATATAAATATATTTTAAATTATATGTGAAATCATCTTCTCATTGATTCATCTAAGGTTTCGACCATCAAGTTATGAGGATTCATTCTAAGAAACTGATGGAATCAATTGATGGGAACTGGCCTGATCACTTCTATTGCACCATTCAATCTTTATGAAATTTCATCTAACTTAATATCTACATGGTTATCATAGAAGATATTGATTCAACATTCCTGCAACCCATCTGATTGTCTCACTCATCCATGAACATGATATGACCATATTGGAATCATAGAATACAACTTCCCTCCTAAATTAATCCATAATAGGATACAATAAATACATCAATCCCATAGTGACGATGATTTTATATGGTTGTATCAAAAAACAAAGGAAATATCCCAAGGAGAGATCCTTCCCCAAATACAATCTCACAATCTCTACATGTATTATGTAATCTTACTCAACCTCCAACTATTTTAATCATTTACAAGGGCACTAGAAGCCTCTCCACCTCAAGTCCAAAACAAATAATAGAGAGGGTGAAATTAATGATTGTGTATATTATGAATAAAACAAATAAAATTCCCAAGTAAAATATAAGAAGTAATATCTCACATGATGTCTGGATTTCTTGGATCTATTAACTTTGAGGAATGCATATGACCATGTTTTACACCATGAACTCTATGTTCATGATTGCAACCACCTCCAAGGTGGTGATCATCTCTTTATCATTGAGGATGAGGGGAATCATGGGCCTATCCTCTACCAACCTAGTCCCCTATATAGTCACAATTACCCATATCACCCTATTATTGCTGCTATCTCATAGAATACTACTATAAAGGATGAGTGTGAAAAGGGATACCAGATCCATACTGACTGATGAAAAAGGTCAGGAACTCAAAATTATGATGGTTATATAGTCCTCTTATAAAAAAAACTAATGATATCCCCAAAAGGTTTTAACAACTATTAGACCCCAAAAAATGGGATAAAGATGGATGAAACTGTCTCCCCTCTATCTAAAACTTTTTCTAATAATTTTTTTGGAACATATGGCCCCAGATCAGCTCCCTAGAGAGCGTTTAAGACTCCCTTCCCATTATTATCCAATCTTAGGATGCATTATCTATATAACCTTCACCATCGTCAATACCTCAAGATAAGTTAGAAACATAAATTTGGTAACTTGGAGCTAGATCTATGGATGAAATCCCCCTCAAAATGAATCACCCTAGACACATCATCTAGAAAAGGTTTAATGAATAATAGAAAGGATTCTTGAAATAGATGCCAAACCCCCACAAAACTATGTTCTCCCAACAGAGAGTAAGAATATCCTATTGAAAATCCACCTTCACAATATATGAAATAAACTTAACCTAGATGTGGTTGCATTGATTATCTCACAAAACCATAGACTCATCATGGCCCTTAATGAACAAAAACAACCACTACTATGTAGCCCCTTTTAGAATACTAATTTCCAATGAAATTAAGTATTTCTTATAAGCACATATTAGACTATATGAAACTATTATTTCCTCCAGAAAAACCTTAGTCTCCAAATTTGAAACGAATTTGTCATACTTATATAGGCTATAACACTGAAACTCTTGAAGAATCTTCTTTAAAGAATCATGTTTATCAACTTGAACTCCACGATGATTTGTTGTTGTATCTTTCTGAACATCATCATCATGAACTTGTTGATGATATTGACCTGAATCAAAATTTAAAATTAGAAAACTAATAGGGGATTCCAAAAATTGATTATGAAATACTTAATATTTATTAATTAATATTTATCCTGATTCTAATTTTATACCAAATTCATTTTTTTAGAAAATCATGATGCATATTCCTTATATAGGTTTCTACTCTACACGTAACATCACTTCACTCATCATGTTTAATAAAAATAAGATCCCTATATTATATCATATGGGGCCCTAAAATCTAGTGTCTCAGTAGTTATTCACTTCTCAAATGACATACTAAGTTAAACTGACATTGCTTCCCTACCAAACCATGAAATTCTCACCAATGTATATCTCTAAAATCTACCATATCTCTAAACCAAAATATTTGAAACAATTTTTCTTAATACACCCCCACTGGTAGATCCCCAAGACTAGCTGTTAATATTGGTGTGACGCTTGATGCCTATCTCCAATAGGCCATGGGTTAATGACTTACACTTAGAGTATAAAATTCATATACAATTTGGAGTTATTATCAAAAAAATATACTAATAAATATAAAATAATTACAAAAAAACTCCATAATAAATATAAACATCCCAACCTAAATTATGAAAATTCATAAAATAGAAAAATGGAAATTGAGAAATAAACTAAAATCACTCATATTGAAGTGATAAGTAACTCCATTAACTCAACAAAAAAACAATGAGAAAGTAACATCCAACCTGATCACTAACTCCCACTAACAGACCTACAAAATAGTAATATATGCAGGGGTGAGAAGGCAAGTATACTTAGTTGGATCCTCCACAAAAAAAATTTATGAAAATGTGGAAGAATCATATGAAATCCCTAGTGAATAAATAAACTAAATCATCACCAAAATAGGTATACTAAATTTCAAACATTACCAAGACTCGCTAACCAATAAAAACACTAAAATAAGTAATATAATAACGAATCTTATAAAAAAATATGGGTACCCTGTTACCACTTCCCACTATACTAATATCTAACAACTTGATGACTTATGTCTTGATACTCCCATCTTATCAATAAGTAATACTATACATTTTTTACAATATATCATAGACACATCACCATCACATCCTATAACCCTTTTATCCCATCAAAACCACATCCTCACATCTCTATAATAACACAATAAAAATGAGATACATGAAATCCATATATAAATATACAATATGTGTTAATCCATTATAACCCAAGCATAAACACACATGTAATACCTGTATATTCCGCAACCTTAAGATTCCAGAGCCTATACATGTAATTTTGTAATGCATTTGAGTCATTATAGCCTATTTGAGAACATTTACTATAATAGTAAACCACTATATCCTTGATATTACTACATACACTATACATATAGAGGAGAGAGTGGAATAGGGGGTGTAGTCAACTATATGTATTCTAAACCACCAAGTTGGTGGAAAAAGCCAGAAATTATGGCCAAATATGGGAATCTGCCATCAAAACTAACTCAGCTGAAGGATTGTAAGAAATAATAGAACATAACCATTCTTTGGGAAACAATGTATCCTAGATTTGACCTTCAACTAGTGTCCCACATGAAAACATGGTTTCCCCAACAAAGGACTTGGAAGATAATGATTTAAGTATACAACCATCAAAGGTAAATCATTCACAATGACCATTTAAAAAAATTAAATTACCAAACTATTTAAAATATCCCATAATCAATTATATTTATCATTTATATTAACCATTAATGTAACACCCCAAGATTTTATGAAAAATATTCTTTTTAATTTCATTAATGTCCTGTTTTGTATGCTACACCAAAAGGATCTTGCACAAGACACATCCCTGACTTGGCTTGCATTACACGCAATCGCGACCTTCCGCGATAGCGTGTGTTTTAAGCAACACAAAGTTTCGCTAAACAACGATATGTTATATAAACTAGCCGTTATGAATAGTAATACCCACTTTTTGAAATTTTATAAATTTTATCTTTCAAAACGGACTTCATTTTTTGATTTGGAATATCTAAATTAGCCTAGGGTGAAATTTTGGTATTTTTATGATAACTTTCAGTTTTTGATGAATATTGAAAACACTGGGTTACTATTTAAAAACTGACTTTTTATTTAAATAATTATTTATTTTATTGAATTTTATTTTAGGTAAAAATTGATACATAATACCTTTATAAGTTCAAAGTAATTCATCTGAGTAATTTTATAATAATTTTAGATATATAAAAATTTTATTGAGCTTTTCACAGTCTTTTACCCACCTCCTAGGAGAATTTGCAAATTCACATAAAGATTAATTTTACCTCTTCTGTGAGTGGAATTTTGAAAATCTGAGATAAAAAGTTAATATCAAGGACTAAAATGTGGTTCAATGAGATGAAAATAATTTTTTGGTGAATAGTAACTTTTTACTTTTTTACCACGGTTAAAAGTAAATAGGGTAATTAAGGGTAAAAATGATATTATTATTAACGTAACACATGACCTAATTCTATTTGATAAGTTTAATTCGACCAAAAAAAACCTTAGGAATAAAATATAACCATTTAGGCCCACTTGGATTAGATTAGGACATTTATTATTAATTTATTTAATGAAGGGTTAAAATAGTTAAAATCAAAGTTTAATAACTAAATGATTTTTAATATAAAGTTATACATAAGATAAATTAGACTATAAATACTACATAGAAGGATAAAACAATTTCCTACATAATGGTAATTTATTTATAATTTTTAGACATTAAATAATTTCATTTATTTATGACACAATGAAGATGCAGTAATTATTTTATTAATGATATATTAACAAAATTGATGTTATAAATACCCAAATAAATTTAATTTGAAACTTTTTATGAATTTCAATAATTATCTAGTTTAATATAACATGTTATAATTTACTTAAGTAACTTTCTTCGAAGTAATCATTCTGTTACGATTTTTACAAAAATCAGGTTCTAAATAGTGACCAAATTGACATAAAATAGTTTTTGAAACAAATATTATATTATTAATTGTTATTTTATTCCTAAAAATATAAGGTTCTTCCAAATGACTTAGATAAGGATATATATATTAATAATAAACAACTTTGGGTTCTTTTGGCTTGTTATAGTAAGTTTATTATCCATATAGTGTAAGAAAACAAAAAGACACGGTAAAAGTTAAATTATTTAACTTAGAGTTAAATCTAAATGATAAGGTTAAAATAGAAACAAAAACTTGTCTAAAATTTATTTTATGAGAATATTTAGACCCATAGCCACCTTATCTTCCAAATAACTCAATTTGGAGCTATTAAAATCCTAATTTGACTTTATAATAAAATAATATTTTTAGTTTTTCCTAAGGTGCCCCTCTCCGCCCTTATAAAAGGGAACCTCCTCCCTCTCTTCCTCACACCACTTTGAGTCTTCAAGATCGGAAAGACCCTTAAAATTTATCTTCTAAACATCCCTAGAAAAATCCTAGCGGTTCTGGTCTTCTTCAAAGACCAATCTTAATGCCCTAATGGGAGGTTTCAAAGAGGCGTGTCGAAAGAAGAGGTAATATCTGTTACCGATTCTTTCAACTTTATTTCTTATTCTACTTCTTCTTCTTTAGTTGTTTTATTATGAAGTAATAACATCAGTATCACTAATATAATTATACTTTATTATAATTCTGAAACAACCATATTTCACCATCTATCCATCCTACGGAAAATGAAATCAACGCGCGTGCGTACGTACGGAATACCATCTCCACGCCATGGTGTAATCTGTTTTCGACCACCACCTTACTTGGATGGGTATAATGGTGTAAATAAATAACTATATATGATTATTGAAAATTGATATTTATTATTAAATATTATACATACACTTCAATGCAATTCCACGATCATGGGAATGATATCATCGCTCGTGCGTACGTACGGACTACCATCTCCACGACGCGTTGAGATTCATTCTCCATGTTAACCATTCATGAATGATTATAAAGTATATATAATAAGTAATCATGAAATATATGAAATAATAATGATACTGTATTTATATGTATATATATGTATGTAATCTAATTAATTTCATTCAATTCAATAAAGAAATGAAAACAGTGTTCATGCGTATGTACGACCTACCGTCTCCATGAACGATGTATTTCATTAAATTTAATCGATCTATCATATATATTTTTATATACTGAATATATATTATATATAAATCATTTTTTAATTTCTTTAATTAAGTAAATCAATATATAAGTAATAATATCAAGAACAACAAGTCCAAACACGTATGATAAATAAAACGATTTAACCCAAAACGCTGCTTTAACATGGAACTTACAAAAGAACGGGTAATATAAAGTCATAAGTGAACCATATATGATATCATAACAACAAATATGATTCTTTAATAATTCAATGACATTATTTAAATCATTATATAGAAGGTTCATAAATGTACTAAGCATATCAGACCTAAGGTAAGTGATAACTTTTCCAATCTAATTTTTATCCGAGATTGTTTATTCGTAAGTATTCACTGGGGTTATATCTATCATCCATGTCCCTATTTTCTAAAAATGGTTTCATGTATGTTTAAAGAACTTTTACCCATTTTAGACTTTTACTAAATGTTATGTAAGGAATCTATCTTTTGTTTATGTTACGATGTACTTTTTTTGACTTTTCTGGCAAAAGTATGAGAAGAATGTTTTTTAACTTATATGGCATGAAATGATTACTACAGTTTTATAAAGAATTATTTTTATGACGATTCCTCTAAAAGAATTCATGACTATTTTCAACAAAATCTCTTTCTTTTAAAATTTCATGACGTTTTGTGAAAAGAAATTGATTTTGAAGAATAAAGGATATTTTCCTAAATAATTCATTTCAAGTGTTTTATCAAAACCATTTTTTTCATCTAAGATGACATTATTTCATATGTGTGTGTTTCAAGTATAATGTCTCTATGATTTACATGGTTTCAGTTTTCTTATTATGAAATTATATTCATTTCTTTTATATGGATTATGTGATGATGGGATGATGTTTATGAAACCCATTTTATTCGTTGGGTTATTATGAATGATGTATGTTTTTTGTGTGGAAAAAATAAGAATGATTTCATTTTGAGATGAGTGGGACCTATTTATCCCTCCAATACATTGGGTAAAGATTTATATCTCATGAGATAGACATGGATGGAACTTTAAATTAATCCGGTTCAGTGTTATAGGACTGAAACAAGGAGTGAACTCGATTCAGAAAGGGAATTTGTCCACTAAGATGGTCTTGGAAGCAATGCCTTGGATAACATGGAAATCATATCACGTGATTAATGTTTTTCCACAATTAAAAGTTTTATTGCCAATATATTTTATCATGATTGATGTTCCCCTATGATATATGCCTTAGGTACTTCCAAGATTCATGTATTTGCTCAAGATTTTGATGTTTAGATTTTATGTTCACTTTTTGCATTCAAATGTTTATGGATTGTTTTATGGTCTCTATGTTTACCCTTAATGGGCATTTGAGCTCACCCCTTTTATGTTTTATTTTCCCCAGGATATAAATAAAGGTTTTAGGTATGAAAAAAAGGGGAATATATTTTTGGGAGATGTTGAAGATCTTTCACCACGATTAGAAGATTATATTCCGAGTTTCCAAAGACACTAAACTATTACGGTCCTTGTGTGTCTGCTTTTGTTATGTACTAAGTATTCCACAAAATTAATTTAATATCCATGTTCATCAAGCTTTGGGTATCTATAATTAAAATCCATGGTGCTATTATATTGAAAATTTATTGTTCTTTTTTTAAACCCATGTTCTTATAGAACTTATCCAATCTGATCCATGTTTCCCATTTAACAAATCATTTCCATCATCAACACCAATTCCCATATATTTATTTATAATTAATTATCATTCCACAATCTTTCTTATTCTATGACTTAACCCAATAAATCTCAATGGATGTATATAAACAAAGTAAATAAGAATTACACAATAAGAAAAAAGTAAGAAATATAAAAAAATAAGCAAGACAAATGGGAAATCCCAACTCTAAAATTATGATAAATATCCCAACATCAACATCATCATAAAATTTAGGAAAACATATAATCCTATATCTTGAGTTGTGTCATCCATCCTGCCATTAGTTTCCTCAACCACTGCCACAACCAAGGAAAGACATCCCACCTCTCACATAATATACCAACCATATAAGTTTTAAAATAAATTAAAATAAGGTATTTATCTTTATAAGGTATGCATTTGGTAGAAAATTATATTTATAGCCTCAAAACTCAGGGGGAAACCATGTCTATAAAATTGAATCATATATGATTATAAAAAAAAATATGTGCTTATAGTATCCCCAAAAATTTATTTCTAGAAACCAATATTTTCCTTTAGCGTCTTTAATTAAAATATTAATTATGATAAGGTTTTAACAACCATGAAACCTCACAATGGTATCTAATAGCTACTGTATTCAACCAATGAACATGCTCAAGAAACTCCCCTCACGTTAAATAATTAAAAAGGAGTGATAAACTTAATTCATGTTCCACATCCATTATTCTCTTTATCATACTATCTTTACATTGCTATCTAGATTTTAATCATATCAAAATATGACGTGGAATGATAAAAAACAAAAAAAATATTAAACACACCATCTAGAAAATCAAATGAGGAAACCATCATGATTAATTTCATAATTGTATGAAAATTCTATCAGCCTTCAAAAAATTTACAATTTCTATAATTCTGGTTAATTATATTCATTATGTTCAATATAATATATTTACCCATTGGAGATAATTAATTTTAATACCAAACCAACATACAAAAAAAGGATAACTCATGAATCTCATACCATAATTCATAGACATAACAGAGAAGGGAATGGATGTTCTCAGGGTCTGGATGTAAAGATATCACAATTCATAGTATAGAAGTAGCATTGTGTAGGTACATGGATAAGAAGATAAGATTTTTGAAATGTAAAAAACATAAAAAATGTAAATTTTTAAGCTGGTGGCTTGGTCAACTCAAGGGAAAATGAGACAAACTTTGATCATCAAGTTCTGAAAGAAATGAAATACCAATCATATGAGAGGTGTGACACCATGAGATTTTGTGAAATATTTTATTTCTTATTAAAATGAATTAATTTTCATTGATGTATCTTATTTAACTAATTAAAATATTCCTTTCACCTAGAACCTAATTCTCCTGCGCTATACACAACACCAACTTGGTAAGCATTATACACAACACATAATTTCTACAAAACATAATTTTATTGTTATAATTATCTAAATGAGATAATTATAACCTAGAAGTTAAACATAGTAATATGAATATTAATAAATACTTTTAATATATTATTTATAATGGTTTCACATAAATAAAACATATTTATAATGAAATATATAATATTTGGTCAAGCCTTTATATGTTTTAAAATAATATTTTCTTAAATAAACTTCTTTTTTATGTCCTTTTGTGAACAATAGAAAAATTAATTTTAGTAACTAATGAAAATTGAATTTGATAAAATGAAAATCATTTTTTTAATTCATAATGTTGAAATTATCTTTGGGTGATTTTTTGGTATTTTTCGAGAAACTTCATTTTTGGGTGAATAGTAAAAATTACTACATTTTAGTTAAAAAACAATCTTCCCCTTTAAGTAATGAGTAGTGTTGAATTATATTTTAAATTGGTTTTTAAAGTCAAAATAGATAAATTATGAATATTTTAATTCAATATATATCATTTGATTCATTTTTTATATTGAAATTACATATAAAAATTTATTGAACTTTTGAATGTTTTTACTATAAAAACTTGCTTTCTCGCCACACCTATGAGATTAGCATTAATCTTAATTTCCCCACTTCTGTTATTTTAATTTTAAAATATATATATACATGGTTTTAATAAGTATGATATTTTTAGTCTAATAAGACAAACTTAATTTTTGACGAAAAAGATTATTGAAAGTGATTAAAATTAATCACATCAATTCAAATTAATCACATCGATTAAAATTTATCACAACGGTTATGGTAAGATTAAGATTAATTAGGAACTAAACCTTAATCTTAAGGACCAAATGATATAGAAACTTTTAAAAAATTAATTTTATGCCAATAATTTGATCATATCTCCTATTGTTTAAATTTTATGGGTTATTGAGATATTATTAAATGGATGTTCCCTATATAAAAGGTTAAGTAAGAAAAAAGACATAAAGGGATATTTCCTTACCTTTTACATTTATAAAACTTTATGATATGTAACAAATATCATATTTTAATATATACATATCATTTTAAAAATAAATAAGTTATTTTTATCATGAAATATTATCAATAATTTTTAGAGATGATTTTGTGACTTAAAATTCTTACGAAACACCAACATAGTGATTATTTAGTTAATAATTAATTGAAATAAATTATACTATAAATCTTAAAAGTGATGTGAATTGACTAAATTATTATATTTAATTATTTTTTATGATTAATATATCATTTTACACATCTGTAAAATTAATTCCAATATTTGTTTTGATATTTTAAAAATTGAAATTAAATAAGTAATGTAAAAATTGACATTATTGTTATTTTATAATAAATGATTTTTATTAAATGATTTAAAATTAAGAAAAATACTATATTATGATAAGTAAATTTTAAGGGTTAAAAAAATATTAAATATGTTCTATGAATAGACCAATTTATCTTGTATAATTAATATATTTACCCATAGTATATAAAAACATTGTTAGCACGATTCAGGTTTAAGTACTTTTTTTCACGTCACATGCACTTGTTTTAAAACATAATTTTCTGAAAAACATGATATTTTTATTTTATAAATTAGTTATAATATTAATAATTGATTATATATATATATTATATAATAAATATCAGTTTAGTATATTTTTAATAGTTAAATTACTTAGGTTAGAAAACTATATTCTTTAATAAAAACCAAAATAATAAAATTTGGGAATCTTAGAAGTTAAGGAACCTAATTATTAAAATCAACATATTTTTGTGTGGTGTTTATTTAGTTCAAAAATAATTTCAAATTATTACATTATTTTTCCATTATGGAGTCACATTAGGTAAAGTAGAACTCCCTTTATTGAATTCCTTTTGGTATTTACAAGTGTGTCCCCACCCACCTCTATAAAAAAGAAAGCACTCCACCCCTTCCTCACATCTATCAAGACACTTTGAATCATCCAAAATCTACCCAAATAGTATCCAAAAATCCCTACCTTCATCCTAGAATCACAAATTTGGGAATAAATCATTCCATTGAATCCCTTTGGTGCAAACAAAAAATGGATTTACCTGATTAAGATGTAACACCATCCCTCAAACTCCATCCTTTTATTTATTTCCCCACTCCGTAAAGTCTTCTTATTAGATTATAATATAACAACACCTGTATAGTATATATAATAGTATTTTTTTAATAAGTGTTATACCTACACTTACACAAACTTCCATCTAATTGGTAACAAACATATTGTTTACGTGTACGGTGAACTACCGCCCCACAAAATGACGATCGTTCATTTTTTTCCGTTACCACATGTCATGGTGGAAATTATGATGGAAAATATATTTATATATGTTATATATTATATTTATTATGTATTTAATCTTCTTTAATCATTTTAAAATACATATATTTATACATTCCATTTGGTGTAAATATGATAATTTTTTTGAGGGTGTGTGGACTACCACCCCCTCAAAGTGATGTGATTCATTCACACACTACATGGGAAGTATTAATGATGGGTTTAGTAAACTTATATGATATATATGATATAATAATTATAATTTAAAAATTATATATATACATAAATATACATATATTTCATTTACTATCTTTCTTTTCATTCGATAATAAAATGAAAACAACATTCATCCGTACATACAACATACAATCTCAATGAACAGTGTATTCCATTTCATACATATATATTCTATAGATTATTATAATACAAATATAATTAATATAAATTATATTTATATAATTTTATACATTCTATAAATCATGATATAAGTATAAGGACCAAAGATATATCCAATTAAGACACATGTGAAGAACAAAGAAAATATTACCCAAACTGAAACATTAACATAGGATTGCTAACAAGTAGGTAATATAAGGTCATAATAAAATAATATATGGTATTATATATAATAATATTCTTATTTACAATATTTATTGTACATGAATATTGTATGAGTATTAATCGATTCAAGACACCAGGTAAGGGAATTTAATCTCACTTTTTATTTCAGTGAGATACATGCTTTATTCACGACAAATTCCTTTTGTGTGGTATATACACATCATATGGATGTATTATATGGTTAATATACTTAAAAATATTGGTATTTAGATAACCATTTTATGATATTTATATCATTGTATTTATGTTTCAAAAGTTACCAAATCGGTAAATTAATTTTGTCTCAATTTTCCTTCTTTTAGACACATGCTATGTAATGCACTCATATTTTTCCATGAGGTGTGTATACTAACATTTAAATGTTATACCATGAATATTATTATTTTAATGATATTTTAAGATTTATTTAATTTCATTTTATTACGTGGGGAGTATGGTTCAAGCTTACCAAGTTGTATGAATTTATTGAAATAATCTCATTACTTTTCAAAATCTTTTATGTTTATGTATCCTTTGATGAAATCATATGATCCATCTCTTAATAAAATTCATGAATTTTTATTCTCCTCTATTTATACATGATCTATTCATGTATTGATACCATTTTTCTAATTTTTGGTACATAAGACAGTTAAGAAAGTGTTATTAAGAAAGCCCGACTTCACCCTCTATTCAGTTGGAAATTTAAGTTCTTTTAAAACCATGTTTTATAAAATAGTTTTCAAAAAAATTTCAACATTTATTTATAAGTTTACAATGTATTTTAAAACAAATTGTTTTAAAAACGTTTTCAACAATTATTTATACGTTTTCAAATTATTTTCAAAGAAATGGTTTTCAAAAAGTTTTCAAGATTTCCTCATAAGTATTTAAAGTATTTTTGAACAAATGGTTTTCAAAAAAATTTCAAAAAATATTTATATGTTTTGAAAGTATTTTAAAATAATTTTTTTTCAAAAAAATTTCAATATTTATTAATAAATTTTCAATTTATTTTTGATTAAATGTATTTAAAAATGTTTTTAATATTTCTTTATAAGTTTTAAAAATGTTTTCAAAGAAGGTTTTTAAAATATTTTGAAGATTATTTTATAATTCGTCAAGGAAAAGGGTTTTAAAAATGTTTTCAGTTTTATTTTTATATTTTTTCAATGAAAAAGGTTTTAAAAATAATTTTCAATCCTTATTTCTAAGTTTTCAAAGTATTTTTAAATAAAATAGTTTTCTAAAGGTGTTAAGTTTTAAAAAGCGTTTCTCAGAGAAGAAAGGGTATTTTTCTCAAGAAATGTTTTTAAAATATCTTTCAAAATTATTTCATATCTAAGATGAAATCCTTTGGTGTTAATCATGCCTTTATGGAGAAATAGTTCAATTATTCTATTCATATTCTTTCTTGAATGGTTTATGTTTTGATATAATGATGCTTACGACACCCGTTTCACTCTGACAGGTTATATGATTTTGAAACCCTCTTCTTTTCACAAGTTACTCTTATGATGAAATGTTTATGAAACCTGTATCTTTTTCTACATGTTATAAAATTATTACATTTTATGATACCCATTTCATTTCATGGGTTATTATATGATTGTTTATGATTTTGTGGCACATGTCTATATGATTTAATTATGAAATGGTTGGGACCTATAGTTCCATCTCATGAATTCAGTAAATATTTATATCTTATGAGATAAAAATGGCTAGAATGAGAAATGAACATGGTTTAGTAGTATAGGGATGGAATGAGAAATGAACTCGATTTAGTATTATAGGGATAGAATGAGAAATGAACTCATTTCAGTATTATAGGGCTGGAAGGAAAAAGAAAATCGATTTAGTTTTATTATACTAGAATGGGGAGTGAAATCCGTTTAGTAGTACCTTGCTAGAATAGGGTGTGGACCCAATTTAGTAATGGAATTTTCCACTAAGATGGCCTTGACAACAATACCTTGACTAATATGGAAATCATTATATATGCTTTTGTGTCTGCCAAAATTTCATTTTTTATTCCTATGTTATGATTTCATGGATTATGTTCATTATTTCCTTATGATTCATGTCATATGAACTACCAAAATTTATTCCATGATTCATGTTTATGATCTTTGATAAGTAGGGTATGATATTTTATTTTCATGATCTTGTTCTAATAACCTTATGCTCATGATTATGCTTACATATATCCATTGTTTACCCTTATTGAGCATGTGATATCACACCTTATTATGTTTCCTTCCCCCATGTTATGAAGATATGCATTATGTTTTATGTGTATAAGAATGGTTCTAATCATGAAGAACAAAGTGTAAGATAATGTATCTCATTTATGTACTAGTGTTTATGTTTCCATTTTTCAAAAGGCACTAGACTAGTAAGGCCTTTGGGCGTCTCTTTGTATAATGTTTTAAGTGTTCTTCTAAAGTTTTGTAATGTTAATGTTTGTAAAGACTGGGTCACTATAAGAGGATCCCTAAATAATGAACATACATGTGGGGGAGCTCATCAACCCCACCAATTTGGATAAAAATAAGTAAGTAGATACAATTTTTTAATGATCTGCACTATATCATTTAATCCCCAGTAGGTAAAACAGTAAATGAAAAGGGTGAATAGATTAAAATAAATATACCAAAACATCTAAATTTTGGAATATAAGTCTAAGTGAGATCACCTCCCTGGGGTTTTGGTGTCCAACAGAGGCATGGTTTCCTTGACCACAGATCCCTTCAGAATCCTCGTACCATGTAGAATAATTTCCATCAATATTTATAGATCACTATTGATTAGGCTATGATGAAGGGGATCCAATATGAAAAATTATAACCCTACTTTACAACTTGACCCCACCTTGACACAACACCCCCATGACAAAACAATTGTCATTTCAACCTCCCTACATCCCATAGATAAACTCTCTAAGCCCCATACCCACAAAATGGGAATTTTTCCCTTTCCCATATTACACATAGAAACAACCAAAATCATCCAATAACCATGCCCTCCAAAATATGATAAACCACCACATAGAGGGCCTCCCTATCACGATTACTCACCCAAAAGTGGGTATTTCACAATCTATATTCAAGAAGAACTAAAATTAACAACTAGAATGAAAAATTATCTAAAAATATCTCTATAAAATCTTAAATCGTGTGAATTTTGGAAGATTATAGAGCCAAAAACCAGTCTTAAATATCTAAAAAACCTTCGAACTCTATCTTCCCATCCAAATCCTAGAAAATCATAAAGGAAGGGTTCATAAAAACCAGGAACATATAGAGAATATATAGAATATGATCACACATTTATATAAAGGTAATGGAAACATTAACTGAATTACATCAGCAAATTAAACCTAAGAAGAAAGAATAAGACTTGTGAAAGTTAAGTGCAAGGATATTTAGTAATGAAAATAAAGGTCATATCATGATCCATTGTGGCACAACACTATTCTACTAGAAATTGATGAATAAATGGATACAAATTAATTTTTCACATTGTGATGAATATTTCCAGTTTATGATTTATAAAATATAGAGGATTTGAATTGACTTGATGACTTGGATTTATCAATCAGGTTGGGAAGTTTTTTAATTTTAATTAATAACCTATTTGAATATCTAATGGGGAGACCAAATTGGAAGCAATCTGATAGATATATTTAATGTGTTGGAAGCTAGAAGCTAGTTGAATAATAAATTTTTAATTTAAATATCAAAATTCTAAAGATATATTGGAACATTATCTATAGTTATAAAATAGAAAACATTGGAAAATAGAATAGAATAAAAAGGATCTGATTGTTCCAAGAAGGGATAATGAAAAAGAATAAAGGTAGTCAACAAAATGATTTTCATTATATATCTAAAAAAATATGATTAAGTTATTGGTTTGAGTTATATTAGTGATCATATTCTAAAGTGAATAATTTTTGTACATATATATGAAGATAAATCAGTGGATAATTCCTACACTAGAATTATTATATTTAAAATTTTATTATTTTGAGAAGTTTGTTTGGAAGACATTACTTCAACTATAACAAGACCCAACCCACAAAGGCCCCTGACTATTATGGTAGTAAGCTAGGTTTTCTATCCCAATACCATATCTAATAGGATAGGAAATAGTTGTTAGGATGAAATATACAAATATACATCAATGGGGGTGAATTGTGTCCTTTAATTTTTTTTAAAATTATGCCTCTTGGTGTCGACTGATGATTATGAAGGTAAGTGGTGTTTATATTCTATAGGAAATTATGAGAAGAGGATAAAAAATAATATAGAAAATAGTTGTTTATAGTGGTTCGGGTAATAAAGATCCCCTAGTGCACTCCACCAATTACTCTCTATGCATGTTTGTTGAATTCCACTAGTCAGGTATTCATATCATAAGACCAATCCACAACTAAGTGATAGAAGTTGACACCTTTAAAAACAAGAATAAAAATAGATTGTTCTGGTTCTATAATAGAGAACTGATAAACCACAGCTTAGATCGAGAAGCTGATACTCAACCACAACTGAGTAAAATTAGTTGAAACTCTCAATAAAAATATATTGATAAAAAAGGGTTCCGGTTGAACATTACAGTTGAAAAAAAAACTAACGGTATATGAATCTTCTTCTTCAGAAAATATTTTCTTCAAGAAAAAATAGTTATGAAGTGATCTGGTTTCAATAGATATTTGAAATAAAAACAACAATGAATAGTAGAGGAAGACTTTCACCAAATACTAAAATTTTAATACGTATATCTCCACTGTAACCTTTTCTGTAGAAAAACATAGTTTGATTGATTTATGTAGTAGCTCTATAAAATATCATTACAAGAATTAAGTTTCAATCATGAATGTGTGTCACAATATATAGCTCTATATATATCTCAATATGCATCCTTCTCTGAATAATACACACACACAAATATATATATAGAACAAATACACTGACATAAGTAAAGTAGAGAGCGAGTATTTTTAATTCAGATCCATTAAACTCACCTGATTAATCGTAAGAATTCAAATTCATTAGACAACTCAGAGTATTTGTAACATCCTATAATAATATGATATAATTTCTCCACTTATTACAATTTTTTGAATTAATCATAATGACCATTGGATGATACAAAAATAAGCTTTAAATCAGCTTGATATTTTGTAAATACCACTACACGAAAACTGTGATAAAAATGTAAATTCAAATCTCTGATAATGAAAAGTCAAATGTTAGGTTCCTCCACAAAAAAAATACCAAACGTAGGGTTAAACGACGTAGTATTCATTCTCTTAATGTAAATGTGACAACGTAAGGTTGATAAAAAAAGTAAGGTTGATGATCCATATGTTTCCTTATCAAATATAGGGTTCCATACTTACGTAGGGTTCTTTAACCATACTTTTTCTCCTTTTTAAATGTATTTTTTCATCCAAATGTAATGTTCTTTATCCATATGTTTATGTCAATGTAAGGTTTCTTAACTATATGCATTGATCATTTAGAATAAGGTATAATATAAATGTAGGGTTTGTTCCTTACATTATGTTCTTCAACATACTCTATGAATGGTGTTTCCAAAATACGTTTAAGAGTTTTCTGAACAAATTGAAGAATATTTCACGTGACTAATAATCATGAATATAATTCCAAAATAAATAATATAAAGAATATTAATTTTATAAAATAAAATTAAAGTAATATCATTATTAAAACAAATAAGGGTGTTTTTGAGAATAAAATTAAATAATATTTATAGTGTATTGTTGAGACAATACATGCCCAAAAATCTACCCCTTTTTGATGATCACAAAATCCATAAAATTAATAATAGAATTTTGAATTTTGAAAAAAATTGAAAAGAAAATAATTAGAAATTTTATTAAAGAATTATTTTGATATTTTTTTTGTGTTTACCCAAATTTCTCCCCTTTTTGTGAGATCAAAAAGAAAGTGAATAAAAGGAATAAAACATGGTTAGTTTTGCATAGATCTGTAAGTGAATGTTATAATAATTTGTTTAAATAAATAAGGTCGTATTTTTGGATTCAAGACATAAGCATAAAAGAATATGAAATAACATGCACAAAAATAAAAATAATCAGATTTTATTGATCGAGAACGTTATAAATATAATATTCAGTTTCACCAAGAAACACATTTAGTTAACTAAAATAGTTAGGGTACAAAATATTGGGTAGGAGTTGGCTCGATTAAGGTTATAAGGATTTTGAGCAGTTTCAAACATATATTTTAACTCTTCCATCTATAAATACAACTTCTTCATTAGACTATCCCCCAATTAAATAATTAAAACTATGGAATATTGACTAATATGTAAGTTCTCAATGAGATTGAATTTTAAAAAGTTATGAAAACTCTCCTCTTACTACATAAACTGGTCAAAATTTTCTATGAATTTGTTCTGAAGAAATATGATACCTGGTTCATTATGTGTAAGTTTGTCAACTAAATATTTCTTATTTTCCAACAAAACTGATAGAGATGCACTATTGAACTGAAGATTTTGAATATGATCATTCATATCTACCATGATAAAGTTGATTGCTTGAAATCTTAGAATGAGATCTAGACAGGTAGTAGGAGAAGAGGTGGATGTACTATTCTGAATTATATTACTCTTGATTGATTCAAAATGAATCTACAAATACCAATTTAGATCATCAATGTCTATCTTAGAAACAACTGTAGATTTTATCTTTCTAACCTCATTCAAAATATCTCTCTTGAAAACATGAAATTCATTCTTGGAAACAGAATTTTCATTAAGATATTGTCACTTTTTCTTGAAACTTATATCTCTTTTAAAAGATTTAAATTATCTTCCCGAGACTTATTAAACTTAATTAGATGATACTCAACCTAATCTGACACGGAATTTGATTTTCCTTCATCTAGATGTTGTGACTGACCAACAACCACAATTTCTAGAGATCTTGAAGGATATTTTCCCATAGACTTCTCCATTGGTTTTTAATTGTTTTTTCACTTGTAAAAGAAAAAATATCAAGAACATACATTTTGTATTTAGTTGTAGATTCTGTTATCTTATCCATATGATAAAAAACAGAGAGAAGTAAATTCTCAATAAAAAAATGTAGCCACATTTTCAGATCTGATCAACTATTTCTCTTCTTGAATAGCTAGTTATTCCTCCAATACAAATGATAAATCAGTAGTATCCAAATCTCTTATCTGGATTTCAACCTATTTATCTTCCTCATAAAAGTCTATTATAAATGTATTGACTTGGTATCCTCCACTAGACCCAATACTAGCTCTACAATAGGTGGATCTACTCTTTTTCATGGTTTTATAACCAATTCTACCTGTACATCCTCTTCTTCCTCTTCTTATTATTCTTCTTACACAAGTCTTAATTTTCTTTGGTTTGGATTAGATAGTCCTTCACTATAGGTTTCACCAATTCCTTCATTCCTAATTTCACTTTGCTCCCCCTGAGAAAAAGATCCTGATCTTTGTTAGTCATTTTCACCAATTGGAAAAAGATTTCCTTTGATTGTACTCTAGTAAAATCCTAACTTCGTCAAGGTTCCCACATTGAGTATATTTCGTTGATGAAATTTAATTCATGAATTTATTAATCGAATCATTCATTTCATAAAAGAATTTGAGAAATTATCCTTCCATAAGGGTAAAAATTCATCCTAGCATCTGATAGATAGAATTAGTGCAAATATCTAAACATCTACCATGGGAAATTTAGCTTTATTTCAATCAAAAAAAGAAACATGATATACATTTCTGGATATAGAATCTTCTCCATCTTAGCCATTCTAGGATCAATTCCTGTTTGAATAAACTTAACTATTATTTTATGGTCTACCTCGAGATCCTTGAAAAACATTTTTCTAATGTTTTTTTAAGCGAACATAAAATAAATAATATATTCAGATATATAGTCCTTATATATGATAGAACTTAGATTGAAATGAAACACTCCGTAATGAGAAAATTTGAAAATTTGAGAAATTTATATCCAAGAAACTGAGAATTTCTTATCATCTATTCTTGAAAAGATGTATCTTCAGTATCACCAAAACTAAAATGAACACTGTTATAGAAATTTTTTAGTTCTAGCTCAAAAAGGAATTCTGAGTTCTCCTCATTGAACAAATATTCAAATCCTTGAAAAGATACTACTTTCTTCAGGAGTAGATTTGTCTGATAAAGCCATTTGAAATCAACTAATATTCCTTGAAAAATATTTCTTCCATATTTTTTTGACGTTTCAGGTCACTGGATTCACTTTATTCACTTCACTTATTTTTCATAATTTCGGAGAAAAAAAAGCTCTGATGTTTTTGGGTTTTTAGGGTTTTAAAACAAAATAGAGGTAAGTTCATGTTGATGAGGGACAACGAGGGTTTCCATATTCGAAAAGGGATTGAGAGTTGAAAAGGTTTGGTATTCGAAATGTTTCTGACAGTCCCTTGTTTCCCGTATCATTATGTAGGATAATCATTAATTTTTTTGAAAATACACGGCGTGAGTAGATATAAGATTAAAATAAATTAACTAAAATATATAGCAAAAAGAGTTAAAATAAATCATATTTAAAGTAATCAGTAAATAATATTAGCACAACTAAAATTGAATAAATAAATAAATAAAATAAAATAAATAAATAAAATTAAAAAATATTAAAATGATTAACATTTTAAAAATTAATTAAACATAACTTCCCCATAATAAAATTAAAACATACTGTTGGAAGTGGTTTAGTAAAATTACTAGGTAGTTGATATTCAATATTTACAAATTCTAAAAATATATTCTCTTTAAGAACATGATCTATTAGAAAATGATGCCTAATACCAATATGAATAGTTCTTAAATGACTGTTTGTATTTTTTTAAAATATTTATAGCTTTTGTATTATCACATAAAATAGGTGAACTATTAAAATGTAATCCAAAGTCCATTAGTGTTTTTTTAACAACAATACTTGGGCACTACAACTGCCTGCAGATACATATTCTATCTCGACTGTTGATAGGGAAACTTAGTGTTGTTTCTTACTTGATCATGATACTAAAGATTTTCATAAAAATAGAAAGGTTCTTGAGGAATTTTTTATCTAATCTACAACCTCAAAAATCAACATATGAATATGATATTAAATTAAAATGACAAGTTTTTGGATAAAGAATTGATTGAAAAATAGTTCCCTTTAAATATCTAAAAATCTGTTTGGAAGTAATAAGATGATATTCTTTAGGATTTACTTGAAATATATCACATAAAAATACTGAAAACATAAGATTAGGTCTGCTAGAAGTAATATATAATAAACTACCAATCATACCTTTATATAACTTATTGTCCACTGGTTTTCCAGCTTCATCCAAATCATGTTTTATATTGGTACACGTGGGAGTTGTGTATGTCTTGTTGTTCTAAAGACCAAATTTTTTCAATAAATTAGTAATATATTTAATTTGGTTTAAAAAAATTCCCATAATCTTTTTGATAAATTTGAAGTCCTAAATAGTAGTTCAATTCTCCAATCATACTCATTTCAAATTCGTTTTACATAAGTTTTGAAAAATCATTACAATGTTTTTTATTAGTTGAACCAAGACTAACATCATGAACATATATTTTAACTAATAATATATTAGAACAAATGGTTTTATTAAAAAGAGTTGGATCTTCTATTCCAATAGTAAATAAAATTTTCAAAAGAAAATAACATAATCTTTCATACCAAACTCTAGGTTCTTGTTTAAGGCCATAGAGAGATTTAGTATGTTTAAAAACAAAATATATTTTTTTGAGAGTTTTCATTATTTGTAGGTTGTTCAACATAAACTTCCTCCAATAAATATCCATTTAGAAAGGAAGATTTAACATCTATTTCATATAATTTAATGTTCATATGAGATGTATATGCTAAAATAATTATAATTTCTTCTATTCTATCTACAAGGGAAAATGTTTCATCATAATATATACCTTCTTCATTATTATATCCTTTAGTTACTAATATAGAATTGTTTATAGTTATAATCCCTTGATCATCTTGTTTATTTCTAAAGACCCACTTAGTTCTTATAACTGGATAATTTATTGGTCTTTCAACTAATTCCCAAACATAATTCCTTTTGAATTGTTTTAGCTCTTCTTGCATTGTTAAAATACAACTCTCCTCTTCTAACACTTCTTCAAAAGATTTAGGATCTAGTTTAGATAAAAAGGATGATAATTCAATAAGGTTTCTTGTATTTATTTTAGTTATTATTCTTATGTCTAGGTCTCTTATTACAATTTATAAAGGATGATTATTTAAGGTTATAAACTGTCTATGTAATAAAAATTTATGTTCATCAGTATTAAGTTCTTCTAAGATAGACTGGGGTTTTTATGTTATTTTCAAAATCATTTTTCAGGTTTTTAAGTCTCATATTGTTAGAAGAGTTAGTGATTTCATCAGTTTGATCTTTCTCTTTAATAAAAGGGTCAGTTTCATTAAACATCACTTGAATTGATTCCTTAAAAATTCTTGAATTATTATTAAACACTCTATAGGCTTTCGAGGTAGTATAATATCCTAAATTTTTTCCTTCATCAGCTTTTTGATCAAACTTACCAAAATTATCCTTGGTGTTCAGAATATACACCTACTTCCAAAAACATTAAAGTACTTTACCTTTAGTTTTCTATTATTCCAAATTTCATAAGGTGTCTTTTTGAAAATAGGCTGAATTAAAACTCTATTCATGATATATCAGGTTGTTCTTACATCTTCTACCAATAAGTAGGTAGGTAGACTGTATACATTTAGCATAATCCTAGTCATTTATTGAATATTTTTGTTTATTCTTTCAACAATTCAATTTTTTTGAGATGTTCTTGGTCCAGAAAATGTGTGATTAATACCCATATTTGAGAAAAAGGAATTAAATTCCTAATTCTCAAATTCTCTAATATGATTAATTCTTAATTAAATTATCTTAAAACCATTTTTATTTTCAATAATTTTACAGAAACATTTAAAAACAGTAAAAGCTTCACTTTTTAGTTTTAGAAAATAAATCCAAGTAATTATAGAGTAACCATCAACTAAAACATATAAATATAATTTTACATAAAAAATTTATTGTATTGATGGTCTAAAAAGATCCATGTGGATATGTTATAGAGGTTTTGAGGTGGCAATTTCATTAATGTATTTGAAGGAAGATATGTGTTGCTTTGCAATTTGGCATGCATCACAAAATTTGTCACTATCAAACATAATACTAGGTAAATAAAAAAATAAATGTTTCTTAAATTATTTATGTAAAGAAAAAATATTAAAATGACCATGCATTATATTCTATATCCAAGACATGTTTATCTCACTACTGGAAAGCTGACCTTTCCCAACGCTTCTATACCAAAAGTTTGTAAAAACCGTCAGTATAGGGCAACTTTTCCCAATGATTTGGCCAAACCGTTGGGAAAGGGTGTGTTTGAGGCCACTTTCCCAATGGTTTGGCCAAACCTTTGGGAAAGGGTGTACCTATCCCAAAGGTTTGGCCAAAACATTGGGAAAGGTCCCCCATATTCCAACCTTACACCTAGAAACAAAAGACCTATACCAACTATTTTGACAACCGTTGGTATAGGTCCTTTGATTTTTTATCGGATCTTCTTACCGAGAACAATATATAAATAAAAATTTAAAATAATTATGAGAATACATATATATATTTATGAAATTATGTTCACAAAATTCATGTTAGTTTAGTGGTTAGGTCGTTCAATGATAAACTAGGGGTCGTGGGATCAATTCCTAGCGAATGTTTATTTTGAAATACATATACCAATGGTTTTATGGAACCGTTGGTATAGATTTTAATATTACTTATACCGACGGTTTTCCCAAAACCATTGGTATAGACCTATCCCAACAGGTTACTTCACAACGGTTCTCCAAACCGTTGGTATAGCCTATACCAATGGTTCCAAACCCTTGGTATAGGTTAGTTTTCCAGTAGTGTCTTAGTGGTTAAAAAAATCACTTTCTGTTTACACAAGGAATTTAGATCCAAAGTATAAACATTATCAGTTATAGGTGATATAAATTTAAGTAGTCTATATTTAAACACATAGAAGGAGTTGTTAGAAAAATCAACATAATATCCATCATAACAGAGTTGAGAGATACTTATCAGGTTATGGTTCAGTCCTTGTACATATAGTACTTTGTTTATTGGAACTGTTTTTGGATCTCCAACAGTTCCAAGTCTAATTATCTTTCTGTTTCCATTATCACCAAAAGTTACTATACATCCATCTTTTTTGAGTCAGTGTATTTAAATTTTATGAGTTTCCAATCATATTCTTAGAGAAACCATTGGACATATACCAAATATATTTTCTTTTTCTATGACCTATTTTCTATAGAGGCAATTAAAAGAAGAGTTTTTTTGGTACCCATATTCTTTTGGATCTAGCAGTGTTAGCTAGAAAAGATCAGATAATATAGTTCTTCATTGGGTTTTCATAACCCTTATTTACTTCAGATAAGCTATTTGAAATGAAAGCCTTTTTAATTCCACTTATATGAGGATATCTTAAATAACCGTTTTTTTGCATCTTTCTATTTCACTAAAATTCCAGTTAACCATTTTTGATTTGGGAACAAAATAATTCTTATATTGTTTAGATTTGTCACCTTCACTTCCTATACCAAATATTATTTTTCTAATGACATATTTAATTATTATTTCATTTAGAATATTTTCTACTTTGGAAAATAAGAGGGTATCACTTTTGTACCTTTCTACTTCATCATGTAATTATCTAATATAATTTTCATGATCAACACAGTTTGTGGTAGATGAGTTAAATTTTTCAATTAGCTCTTGATTTTATTTAAGTAAGGAATCTCTTTCTACTAGAATAGCATTGTGAATATTTTTTTAAAATATTTTTGTTTCTTAGGTAAGATTCATATTTTCCATCTAGAATTTTGCAGTAGACAACAAATTTATTATTTTAATAATCTAAATTTGAATCAAAATTAGATGAATAATAGGTTTGTACCTTATCTTATTCTTCAATGAACCACATATTTGCTTTTAGATGTGATTATTCCATTTCTGAATCATAGTTTGATGAGCTACTTGAGTCTTCAGAAACACTCCAAGTATCCTTCATTACTCTTTTTATTTTATGTTTGTAATTAACATTTTTCTGCTATGTCTTTTCTATCTTTCTTTTTTCACCTTTTAGCTGGGTACAATCAGGTCTTATATGACGTAATTTATTGCACTCATAGAATATGACTCATCTTGAGTCTTTATCATCCCTTTTGAAAGGTTTTCTGAATCCTCTTTTACTCTTATAAATCTTGTTAAAATTTCTAGATAATTGAGCTAATTACATTTTAGAATCAAATGTATCTGAACTCATTTATTCTCTAACTTCTTTCTTTATTATTTTTATTTCCTTCTGATATCCTACCTTTAGAGAAATTTTATCCTCTTTCACTAAGACTTTATAATATTTATCATCATCATTAATTTCAATTTCATACATCATCAGTATCCCAATCAGTTCTCTCATTGTCAGATTTTTGATAGGCGATGATTGCCTAATTACATATGATATACCATTCCATTTATTAGGTAGTAATATTAGTACTTTTAAAGATTTATCTTCTTGTTTGACAGGATCACCTAAGGCTATAATATTATTTATAATCTCTATAAGCCTTCTATTCATCTGATTGATACATTATTGTTCAAGCATTCTGAATGTATCAAATTTCATTTTTGTTATTGTATACCCCATTTGTCTTACATTTTCTGTTCCTTCATAAGAAACTGCAATGGTTTTCCACATTTAATAAGCAGTAGGACATTGTGAGATAAGGTTGAATTTATCTAGTCCAAGACCACATAAAATAACATTCATAGCTTTAGAATTTTTGTCATAGTAAAAATCTGTACCAGTAGTCCATGTTGTAGGATTTTCAAGAATTATATAAGGAGTAATGATATTATAGTAGACTTTGAATCCTAGATTCTTGAAATATAAAATCATTTGTGATTTCCATCAACCATAATTTTCACCATTGAAATAAGGATCCCGGACCATTGACATTCCTTCTCTATGATCTGTCATTTCAATCTTTTTATAGACCTTATACTTTGAGATTCATATAGATTTTTCCAAAATATCTCCTTTGAAACCATTTTTAGGTCATTATATACAAATATACACAAGAGGGGGTGAATTTTGTCTTTTAAAAAAAATTTCAATTCTTCCTCTTGATGTCGACTGATGATTATCCTGGTAAGCAGTGTTTATCTTCTATAAGAAATTATGAGTAGTGGATAAAAACATAAATATAGAACATCATTGTTTATAGTAGTTCTGGGCCTAAAGATCCCCTAGTCCACTCCACCAATTATAGTCCCTACGAGTTTGGTGAATTTCACTAGTCAGGTCCTCATATCATAAGACCAATCCAGAACTGAGTGCAAGAAGCTGACATCATTACAAACAATACTAAAAACAATTTCTTCTGGTTCTATAATAGAGAATTCATAAACCATATCAAATATTGAAAAGTTGATACTCCACCACAACTAAGTAAGAGTAGTAGAAAATCTAAATAAAAAAGATATTGATAAAAATGGGTTCTAGTTGAACTTTACAGTTAAACAAAAACTGATCGTAGTTGTATCTTCTTCTTCAAAAAATATTTTCTTCAAGAAAAATAATTCCAAAGTGATCCAGTTTCAATAGATATTTTAAATAAAAACAGAAAATAATAGCAAGAGAAAACTTATAACAAATACTAAGCTTTTAATATGTATATCTCCATTGTATCCTTTTCTATAGAAAAATAGACTTTGATTTTTGTAGTAGATCTATAAAAGATCTTCACAAGAATGCAGTTTCAATTGTGAATATGTGTCTCAATATATGGATCAATATATATCTCAATATATATCCTTCCCTGAATCATACAAGCATAAATATAGAACAAATTCAATGATATAAGTAAGGTAGAGAGACTGTCTTTTTAATTCAAATCCAAGAAAATCACCTGATTAATTGTAAGAATTCAAATTATTAAGACAGATCAGAGTAGTCATATATTCCCTTAATAATTGTAGAGAATTTATCCATTTATTATGATTCTTTTAATTAATCATAATGAACTTTGGATGGTTTAAAAAGTGATTTAAATCGTCTTGTTATTTCGTAAAGACCGTTGCATGGAACTCCAATAAAAATGTAAATTCAAATCTTCGATGAAAAAAAGTCAAATGTAAGGTTCCTTTACAATATGAAAAAATAAAAAATGTAGGGTAAACCACCTAGCATTCATTCTCCGAACATAATTTTGATGATGTAAGGTTGATAAAAAAGTAAGGTTGATGATCCATATGTTTTATTCTGAAATGCAAGGTTCCATACTTACATAGTGTTCTTTAACCATACTTTTTCTCTTTGTCAAACATAAGGTTTCATCCAAACTTAAGGTTCTTTATCCATATGTTTCTGTTAACGTAGAGTTGATTAACCATACGCGCTGCTCTTTCAGCATAAGGTATAACACAAATGTAGGGTTTTTTCCCTAAATTACATTCATCAACATACGGTATGAACATTGTTTCCAGAATACTCTTAAGAGTGGTCCGAACACTTTGAAAAAAATTTCAAACAAATAATAAGATTTAATATAATTAAAAAATAAATAATATAAAAAATATTAATTTCCTGAAATAAACTTAAAGTAATATCATTAGTAAAATAAACATGGATATTTTTTAGCATCAAAATCAATAAGATTTATCCAGAATTGTTGAGACAATACATGCCCAAAAATAGTTACTATCATCGAGTGGTCATAACCTACAATATAGAAGTCCTTATCCTATTTCATCCCATAAAAAATAAAAATATCTAATGCATAGAAATAACCATAAGCATAAAAGATATGTATAAAACACTAAGCTATATACAATTCCATCATGAGACAACTTCTAGGATCAATAAAAGATAATTTATCACATAATATATAATAAAAACGGTCAAGATACATGACCAATAACAAGAATGAAAAAAAAATACAATAAAATGAGTTAATGAGGTCATTGTAGAAAGGAAAATCAAAGCACAATCATAGCCTATTATAATAACCTCTTTGTACCACAATTCTTTACCAACACTGCATCCCCCATGGTTTCCACTTGGTGTCAACTATATACAACCCACATCGACTACACATTTATAAGACCATCACAAAACCCATGTTCCATCTATAAATACACAACACATGTGAGAAAAGGGTAATGTGATTTATGTATTTCATGTAGGTATTGTATGGTGTTTTAATATATTTATTTTTTGTATTTAAATGAATATTCTTGTCAGTTTTCAATGGTTTAACTCATTTTGTATTTTATGGTAGGATACACTAGATAATTAAAAAAGGAAAATGAAACTTCACACTACTAACGAATAAAAGTGTCATGACATCAGATTTTTGAGGATGATCATGGAACACTTACAAGGCACATAACTAAATAATTGAGGAAAAATGAGGCATCTAGATTAGAAAAATGAATTTACACATTATGTAATTACTGCACGGTGTTTATCGGTAAATGTTTTGAAAGAACTACAGGGAATGAAGTGGAGGAAATAAACATAAAGTGGATTTTATAGTGTCATGTCGTGACACTTGTGAAGTAGTATAAAAAATTCTACAGTACATGAGTTACCTACATGTGGTTCTTAATTTACACATAGTATAATCACTACATAGTGTGAAAAGTTCACAAAAGAACAGAATCACCCAAATTTGATGCATCTTGGTGATTTTATATATTTTATGTCATGGGAGCCACCTATGACTAAGTTTTGACCCTCCTTAATGTAATTAAATTTTGAATGAACACATATGGTAGCTATAAATTGAGGGCTAACCTTCTTCTGTGGAAGATATCCCAAAGACCAAGTTTTGGACCAACCAGCTACATTGTGTAGGGTCCCCCTCAGTTATATCTTAATTTTCATTATGATTCTGTTTTATTTATTCCATACCACTTATTGTATTATCACTAGGGGGAGAGTTATAACACGCCTTGTGCTGGGGTTATGTAGCTAAAAGGGGAAGGTGCTATTGGATTTATTCCCTTCTCTTTATTTACATATTTTTGACTATTGTAGTTCAATGAATTAATTTATAATATCTTTATTTTACTTTTATCATTACCATTGGTATCTTTATCTGAATAAAATATTATAAATTATTCAATTGGTTACCATGAATCATGGCCTAACCATTTTTATATTTAGGGAAAGCTGATGTAAAAATGGTATCAAGAAAAAATCGATTCAACAGAAACACAAAATCGTCTGTGTGAAGGGAAAAAGGGGATTACCAAATCATGGAGTGGATACCACAATCATTAGATCTCCTTCATCTCAACTCTAAAACCAAACATGATTGAATCTATTTGTTTTTATAAAAATAAATTTACACCTGAACCCTGAAACTACAAAACCCAAGAACACATTTCAAATCTGACCTCAAACCAAGCAATCAATCTTCATTCCTTTAATCTTTCGTTTTATTAAATTAATAAAACCCATATTTTATTAACCTCTTTCTTCAAATAAAATTAATCAATTATTTTTAAAACCAAAATAAAATAATTCACCATGTTTGTGGGAAAAATCTTGAACTTACCAGTATTATATTTTAATTAATTGAGTAGCCTAGTTTGATTATTTATAAATTTTTTATTTTGACTGGACCCGTATGGAAATAACAACACCCTACGTGCATGTAAAAACTGGTGTTTTTTTCTAGGGACGGTTACAAGTTTGTTTTTAGGTTTTTAATTTTATTTTTAATTTTTTTTATTTAAATTCATATTTTTACCACATATATATTTTTGGTTGTGATGGAATAGTATAAAGGTATGATTACTTCCAAGGAACGGTTCACCTTCCTATTGTAGGATATGGCGTGATTACTCAATAAAAAAAGAATAATGAAAAATAAATCAAATGAGTTATAAAAATGATACCAAATATTTGATTACATAATACCCCATATCCTGAAGCCATAATTATAGAAGGAGCATCACCAATAAAGAATAATAGACAATAAATCAGTGGTAATTACCACTTTTGAAGAAGACATTTATTCTAACCATGATGCCCTTTATTTTTCTGGTTTGGAAGATGATGAATAATTTAACCCTACTAAAAATATTGAGTGGGATGAAACAAACTCAATAAAACTACAAGTATAATAAAGTGAGGAATAATAATAAGAAGAATAAATAGAAGAAAATGGAACTTCAGCTGATGATTTTCTATAAAGCTTCCTCACAAAACTGGGACTGCAACCAAAGGAATAAGAAGAAAAGGAAGATGAAATGAATAATTCAACATTCATCAAATTTTGTAGGAAATATGATTGTTTTATATAAAGGGGATGAAGAACCATATGCACCCTATGATGACAATGCAGATGAACCAAAAAGAAGCAAAAAGTAAAAAAGAAGTTGAGGAGATGTCTACAAAACCTGATGTAACCATCAAATATGTCCAATACATGCAACTAGTTGTTAAATGTAAATACACAAGCTTTAATACATAGAAAATAAATTTCTTTTTTGGAATACATAATACATGACACAAACAGACGCCCAAATAACATATTAGTTTAGTACCATTGGAAACTCGAAACATAATATTCTAATCTTGGTGAAAGATATTCAACATCTCCCATAAAGATAATACCATTATTATTTCCTACTTAAACCATTTCTTTATATCCTAGAGAAAATAAATCATAAAAAGGGTGATCTCAAATTCTCAGTAAGGGTAAACATGGAGAACACAAAACAAACCATAAACACTTAAACGTAAAAACATGAACATAATGTTTAAGCATCAAAATATTAAGTTGTAAAATAAATCATGGTAGTACATAAGTAATAGATAATAAAAGAACATTAACCGTGATAGAATATCATTTTAATAAAACATATAATTTGGGAAAACTAATAACCACATAATATGATTTCTACAATAGCCAAGGCATTGCTTCCAAGACCATCATAGTGGACAATGTCCATTACTGAATCTGTTTTACTTGGTATTCCAGCCGTGTATTAATAAACCAAATTTACTTGTCATTCCAGTCATATATATCATGAGATATATGATTTAAACAATGAATTTGAGGGATATATAAGTCCCACCCATATCATAATGAAACCATTCTTATGTGTGCCACAACAACATAAAAACATTTACCATAGCATAACCCATGAAAAAAATGGGTTTCTTAAACATCATTCCATCATAACATAATCCATAAATATATTTCATAAAAATAATTATATAATTTACACAATAAAATAAAATTAATAATAGGGATAAAAATATAAACCATTGAAATCTTAGATGGAGAATTATTTTTATAAACACTTGTGCTTCATTCAAAAGGAAAATATACGTTTTTCTCTAAAAACGTTTTCCTTCCTCAAAATACCACACAATTTTAGATGAAATCATTTTATTTGAAAATAAATCTTTAGGATTATAAGGTAAGCTTAAAATAAGTAAAGAATTAATAAATCATAAAGATATGTTCATGTATTATAAGTTAAAAAAACATTCTCCTCATAATTTTGTCAGAAAAGTCAAAAAGTACCTCATATGGTAAACAAAAGAAATATTCCTTCCATACCATGTAGTAAAAGTTAGAAATGGGTTAAAATGTATTTAATAATACATAGAATATTAATAAAAATTTTATGATATTTTTTAGGAAGCAATCAAAAGGATAATAAATATATCCCCCGTAAATACTTACGTATAAACAATCTCAGATAAAAATGAGACTGCAAAATTATCCCTTACCTTAGGTCATATTTCTTCCATATGTGTCCTAAAATCCTGTATAGTGGGTTTAAAAATTATATTAACTTATAATAGAATCATAATAATATTTATTATATCATATATGATTCACTTATGACTTTATATTACCCGTTCATTGGTTAATTCTTTATTAAAGCAACATTTTGGGTAATAATCGTTTTATTTACCGTATGTGTTTTGAATTTATATTCTTGATATTATTACTTATATCATAATTTACTTAATTATAGAATGTAAAGAATGATTTATATATCATATATATTCCATATATATATATATAATATTGATAAATGAAATGAAATACACCATTCATAGAGATGGTAGGCCGTACGTATGCATGAACGTTGTTTTTGTTTCCTTATTGAATTGAATGGAAGTAAGAAAATGACATATATATATAAATATATCCTGTAGAATTATTATTTCATATATTTCATTATTATTTATTATATATTCTTTAGAATCATTCTTGAATGGTTAACGTGGAGAATGAATCTCATTGAGTCTTGGAGACGGTATATCGTACGTACACATGAGTGACGATATCGTTCCAATAATTATTAAATGGTGTTGTATTGGATGGTGTATAATATCTCAAAATTATTATAATTTTATAATAATCATATATATTTATTATTTCCACCATTATAGAAATCCAAGTAAGGTGGTGGTGAAAAATATATTACACCACAATGTGGATACGGTAAGCAGTACGTACGCACGTGCGGTGATTATATTTTTCATAAGATGGATATAATTTGAAATAGTTTTGTTTCATATTTATAATAACATATTATCATTTTAGTGATACTAATGTTATTACTTTTTAATGAAAAAACTGATGAAGAGGAAGTATAAGAAGAAAGAAATTTGAAAGAATCGGTAGAAGAGGTTACCTATTCTTCGACGTGCCACTTTTAAATTTCCTCTTTGGGCACTAGATTTGGTCATTTAAGAATAAAAAAACCTCTAGAATGTAAATATGGATGTTGATAAGATAAATGGGTAGTTTTTTTCCAAGATTTAAGGATTAAAATGTAGTGAAGAGGAGATGGAGGAGGTTCCTTTTTATAAGAGAAGAGAGGGGCACTTTAGGAAACTCTCAAAATATTAATTTAATACAAAATTATTTTCGGTTTAAAAATGTCAAAAACACATTTAATTCATAGTTAAGATGATTATTGTTCGAAATACTCTCAACCAATAGATTTTAGAGAGGTTTAGGTCTCAAATTTAATCTTATCATTTACATTTAACCCTTAGTTAACTAATTTAACTCTTACCATGTCTTCTTGTATATTCATACTATATGGTTAATATAGTTACTATAAAATTCCAATAGAACCACAAGTGGTTCATTAATTAAATGTTCAAAATTATCTAAGTCATTTGGAATAATCTTATATTTTTATGACTAGTATATCATTTAATAAAATTGTATTTGTTTTAAAAACTCATTTATGTAAATTTTTATACTATTCAAATCATGACTTTTTAAAAATCCATAAAAACATGATTCATTCAAAAAAACTTCATCAATTCAACGATAACAAGTCATAGGAATCCATAAAATTTTTGGATGTCCTAAAAAGTTTCAAAGTAAATTTATTTTAATATTTATAATCTTATTTATTTATAAAATTCATTAATATGGTTATCACTACATCATCACTATGTCATAAATAAATTTATTACTTTGGTGTATGAAATTTAAAAATAAAATATTATGATGTAGAAAATATTTTTATATTTCTAATGAATAATTATATACATAGAGATAAATTATATAATTCTATATTAAAATCAATTTATTAAAAGATATATTTTTAGGTTATAATTATTATTACATTAAATTAAATATTATAAAATGTCATTTTCACATCAAAATGAATCCATGGGGACCCAAATTGACCTAAGGATGCCCATGGTAGAAATAATCTCATAAAATAGGATTAGGAAAAGTGTTATGGTAGTTTAATATTATTATAATATTATTTTTTTACCCTTATTTATCATATTTACCCTTTAACCATGGTAAATAAAATAATCACTGAAGTTACTATTCATAATGTCAAAAAATAAAAGGTACGAATTTATATAGTTTGAACATTTTGATTTGAAATATGGAATCCATTTTTTCAAATTCAGAACATAGAATTTTCAGTAGTTAACTTAAAATTAATATCTATTGTCAAAACCAAAAAGGACGTTTTTAAGAAAGTGATAACTATCAAAAGTTTGACATGTGTTTATGTCCAATTTAAAAGTGAAATTACTTCCAATGAAAATATTGGAATAAATGATAAAAATATAATCCAATTACACTTTAAAACCTAATAAAAATATAATCTAACCATATAAATAAATTAGATAAAAGGGAGTTTCGAATTAAAATGTTGTATTTTTTACTATTCATTTAAATATTAATTTTATTAGGAAAATATCCAAAATTAAACCAAAGTAAATTTTTATGTCCTGATTCCAAATAAGAAGTTTAATTTTTCAAATTTAACTTATAAAATTGTCAAAAACTATATTTAAAATTGGTGTGTCATCAAAAGGCTACAAAACTGCATTTTTTTGAAAAATACTTATTTTATCTGAAAAATTGGTTTTGTTCTTATATCATGTTCTATAAAATGTGTCAGATGAATTCTAATTTTATATAAAATTAAAAATGTGGTTAATACTATTCATAATGGATAGTTTATATCCCATTAAATAATAATATACTGTTGTTTAGTGAAACTTAGTATCGCGTACAATGCAAGCTATTGAGGAAGGTCATTCTTGAATGTAACACAAGCCATGTTAGTGTTGTGTTTAGTGATATATTCCTTTGGTGTTGTGTATAACATAATCCAAACATAGTTCATTTACAAATTGAAAAAAATCTATTCTGAGTATTGCGTGAAATGAATTCTATAAAAAGAACTTGAAATAATGTGTAACACAAGCCAAAAATAGTGTTTTGTATACTGCAAGCTAATATGGTGTTGCATATAGTACCTGATAATCTTGGTTTAGAGTACAACTCAAGAAATAAATGAAATTAAAAAGAATATATCTCTTAAAATCTCGGGGTTTTACATTCTACCCCCCTTAAAATGAATTTCTCCCTCGAAATTTCTCAGGGTTATAAATGGTTTTATACTTGATAGTTTCTTTCATGGAAAAGCACATTGTAAAAAGGGACACTAAAAATTCATTTTAAAAAGGAAATTTATAAATATAATGGTTTCTAAAAGTAACTCATCACTTGGTTTCCACATATAATAACATAGGTGGTATGTGAAAACGTGGATATGGAAGTGAAATCTAACCATCAAGTTATGATGGATAGTGATAGAGAATAATATTTGGAGAATCTTAACTACTAAAAGTCCATAATTCTTTGATGATTTAAGGGACCATATGATTCATTGGATAAGAAGGTATTAGGATAACATTTTTGGTTTCAAGATGTTCTTCCTAAAGTTGATAATTTTTTATAGGAGGAGAAATACTTAAATGATTTCAGTACAATCTCACCGTTGGTCATTCCCTGACCAATTTCCACTTCATCTTTTATTTAAATAAATGAAGGTAAATTTTTCATTCTTAGAGGGTTTAGCAGATCATGTGATATAATGATATCCATTCCATCTGTCTCTACAAAAAGGTCAGAACAGGTTATCAAATATACATAAGTCTACCTATAGTGAGATAATACATTAATCTAACAAACTTTAATCAAAATATAACTTATACTATCTATAAATGGATAATATTATAATCATTCCAAATATAGAAAATATAAATCTTTTTATGTAGGTGAACTAAATCGACTTAACATTTGTCTCCCAAATCTCATTTTTCAGTTCTTGGTTTCCACATTCCAATAATGGGAATACCTTAATCATGTATTCTATTTGAACATGATAATTACATAAATTACCATAAAAACTCAGTGAAAACATGAATTCTATAAAAATTAACTCTTTTCACACAAAAAATACCAAAAATTCAAACAACGATATCAGTTTTTCCTTATATCATTCATGAGGTCATCAATACTATCAAACATCTCATTATCTCCTTATCCCTTAATTATGTGCATATCATGTGATTTCCAAAAATATTTCAATTACTTTTCATGGTTACCGGTACCATATAATTATTGAAAACCATAAAAAACCAATCCGTATATATTCCAATATTTTATAATACTATAAATGAGATTCCACAACACTAATTTGGAATCCCATTACATAAACACTTATTCATTCCACCACTTCGTTGTCATACTCAAAATCACCAATAGTGATATCATGTGACTTCACTTTTTATTTTTCCATAAGAGGTTGTCAATGTCGATCATTATTAACCCTTTTATTAGGGAATTGGTTAGAATAATGCCCCATTTCCTTGAACTTGTAGTATTTAAGTAATGGTGGTGCATTCTCTGTAGTCTTTTCTCAATTCACATCATTAGAAAACTATTCCCTACTACTCCGACACTCAACTGTTCTGTGACCTTATTTTCCACACTAGAAACATTTTATAGTCCCTTTAAGACAATATCCACAATTCCTTTTTCCACACTTTAAGCTTAAGGAAACATTCATCTTCGTTTCACCATTGTTTTGATATTTTAGCTTGAACTCTATATTTCGTTTCTTGTCAAAACCATGAGGTGGATATGTAATAATAATTTCCAGTTCTACCTTGATAGCACAACACAAAATATATTAATATCTAATGAAGTCTCTTATATCTAATGCCCTTATAAGACTTGGTTTTAAGACACTGAATAATCGATCAGCTTTACTTTCAGGTTGGATGATAAAGCCAGAAGCTTGACCCGCACGACTTCTAAAATTCTCCTCATATATACCAACAGATTCATCATAATTTATCTTAAGTTCAAGGAACTAATTTTCCATATTTTTTCAAAGAATACAAGGGAAATACTTCTTGAAAAAAAATATCTTAAACTCGTCCCATTTCATGGATTCAATTTCATCTTGCTACCTTGTATTCTTAATTAGAGTCCACCACTGGTCTTCTTCTCCTTTTAAAAGATAGACAACCAAAATGAACTTTTCACGTTCCGAACAACAAAGGATGGAAAATATCTTTTCAATGGTAGTGATCCATTTTTAAAAATAAGTTGATCAGAAGATCCACTGAAAGAAGGTGGATGTTTCCTCATAAAGGACTCAATATAATTTTTTTCCCTTCTCTACTCATTTAGAAGTCCATAATGATTCATAGATTTTATAAGTATAGAAATGAGATTTTTCATTCCCTCTACTATAACATTTGGTTGTTTAGGAGGAAAATAATTTCATTTACTAGTGCATTGATCATTAACACGGTTCCTTCGGGTTTCATCCATTTTCTAAAACCCAAAAAGAACAATGTGAGAGGAAAAAGCATACTCCAAGAACAAAATTATCAGGTGGGAGTAATTTAAATATCTAACATCATAGGTTTAATAATAGGTTATTCAAGATCATTACCATAATACTAATACTATAATATATAGTTAGAATTATCATTAGCGACATCCCTAAATATGCCATAAAAATATCTCTAGGGATCTCACTAAAGTTTTCACATCCTAGTTTCCAAAGGTTAACTAAACATTCGCTCTGATACCAAATGTGAAGGATCATGCTTTAACTACATGGAAATTACATTTATTTTAAGTAATACATAATACATGACACTCACAGATGTCCAAAGACCATATTAATTTAGTGCCTTTGGAAACTCAGAACATAATCTTCTAATCATTGGGAAAGACATTAAACGTCTCCCATAAAGTTCTTCCCCCTATTTTTCCTACCTAAAAACTTTGTTTATATCCTAGGGAAAATAAAGCATACAAAAGGGTGAGATCAAATGATAAGTAATGGTAAACATGGAGAACATAAAACATACCATAAACATTTGAATGTAAAAACATGAACATAATGTTTAAACATCAAAATCTTAAGTCAAGAAATAAATCACGGAAGTACGTAAGGCATCGATCATAATGGAACATTAACAATGATAGAATAGAATTGGAATAAAACATGTAATTGTGGAAAACTAATATGAACATAATATGATTTCTATATTAGCCAAGGTGTTACTGCCAATACCATCATAGTGGACAAAGTCCATTACTGAACCGATTTTACTTATCGTTCCATCCATGTATTACTAAACCGTATTTACTTGCCATTCGAGTCATGTCTATCTCATAAGATATAAATCTTTACTCAATTAATTTTATGTAGATATATGTCCCACAAAAATTAAAATGGAACCATTCTTATGTGTGCCACAAAATCATAAAAACATTCACTATAGCGTAACCCATGAAAAAAATTGGTTTCTTAAACATCATCCCATCATAACATAATCCATAAATGGATTTCATAAAAATAATTCTATAATTTACACAATAAAATCAAAGTAATAATAGGGATAAAAATATAAACCTTTGTAATATTATAGGGAAAATTAATTTTATAAAACACTTGAGCTTCATTCCTAAGGAAAATATACCTTTTTTTCCAAAAATGTTTTCCGTCCTCAATATACCACACAATTTTAGAAGAAATAATTTTATTTGAAAATAAGATTTTAATATTATAAGGTAAGCTTAAAATAAGTAAATAATTATGAAATCATAAAAATATTTTCATGTCGTACAAGTTAGAAAAACATTCTCCTCATACTTTTGTCAGAAAAGTCAAAAAGTACATCATATGGTAAACATAAGAAATATTCCTTCCATACCATGTTGTAAAAGTTAGAAATGGGTAAAAATGTCTTTAAAAGTACATAGAATAATGAGAAACATTTTATGATAATTTTTTAGAAAACACGGACAAGTATGATAAATATATCCCCAATAAATACTAACGTATATACAATCTCAGATAAAAACGAGATTGCAAAATTATCCCTTACCTTATATCATTTTTTTTCTATATGTGTCCGAAACTCCCTTATATCGGGTTTAAAAATATTATTAACTTGTAATAGAATCATAATAATATTTATGATATCATATATGATTCACTTATGACTTTATATTACCCGTTCATTTGTTAATTCCTCGATAAAGCAACATTTTGGGTAATAATCATTTTGTTTACCATATGTGTTTTGAATTGTTGTTCTTGATATTATTACTTATATAATTATTTAATTACTTCCATAATGTAAAAAATGATTTATATATCATATATATTCAGTGTATATATATATATAAATAGAATATTGATAAATGAAATGGAATACACCGTTCATGGAGATGGTAGGTTGTATTTACGCATGAATGCAGTTTTTGTTTCCTAATTGAATTGAATGGAAGTAAGTAAATGACATATATATAAATATATACCGTAGAATTATTATTTCATATATTTCATGATTATTTATTATATATTCTTTATAATCATTCTTGAATGGTTAACGTGGAGAATGAATCTCATCGCGTCATGGAGACGGTATATCGTACATATGAACGAGCGACGATATCTGTCCCATAATTGTTCAATGGTATTTGATTGAATGGTGTATAATATATCATAATATAATATAATTTTATAATAATAATATATAGTTATTATTTCCACAATTATATCCATCCAAGTAAGGTGGTGTGAAAAATATAAGACACCACAATGTGGATACGGTAAGCAGTACGTATGCACGCGCTGTAATTTCATTTTTCGTAGGATGTATATAAATTGATATAGTTTTGTTTCATATTTATAATAACATATTATTATTTAAGTGATACTTATGTTATTAATTTATAATGAAAAAACTAATGAATAGGAAGTATAAGAAGAAAGAAATTTGAATGAATCGAAAGAAGAGACAACATATTCCTCAACATAACTCCTTTAAATTACCTCTTAGGGAACTAGAGTTGGTATTTTGAGAATACCAACACCTCTAGAATGTAAATATAGAAGTTGAGAAGATAAATGGTTAGGTTTTGACCGATATTTAAGGCTAAAAATGGAGTGAAGAGGAGAGGGAGGAGGTGCCCTTTTATAAGAGAGGAGAGGGGAACTTTAGGAAACTCTCAAAATATTAATTTATTACAAAATTATTTTTGTTTTAAAAAAGTTCCATAACTAATTTAATTAAATTTTAAGATGAGTATTGTTAAAAATACTCTCAACCAATAGATTTTAGAAAGGTTTAGTTCTAAAATTTAATCTTATATTTTGGATTTAACCGTTAGTTAACTAATTTAACTCTTACAATGTCTTCTTGTATATTCATACTATATGGTTGATATAGTTACTATAAAATGACAATATAACCTAAAGTGGTTCATTAATTAAATATTAAAAATTATCTAAGTCATTTGGAGGAATCTTAGATTTATAAGACTATTATATCATTTAATAAAATATTATTTTTTTTAAAAACTCATTTACATCAATTTTTATACTATTCATATCATGAATTTTTAAAAATCCATAAAAACTTGATTCATTCAAAAATAAATTTCATCAATTCAAAGGTAAAAATTCATATACAAACATAAAATTTGTGGATGTCATAAAAATTTTCAAAGTAAATTTATTTTAATATTTATAATCTCATTTATTTAAATCATTCATTAATATGGTAATCACTACATCATCACTATGTCATAAATAAATTTATTTATTTGGTGTCTAAAATTTAAAAATAAAATACCATGATGTAGGAATTTTTTTTATATTTTTAATGAATATTTATATACATAGAGATCCTTTATATTACCCTATATTAAAATCGATTTAGTAAAAGATATATGTTTAGGTTATAATTATCTTTACGTTAAATTAGTTATTATAAAATGTAATTTTCACATCCAAATGAATCCATGGGGTCCCAAAATCAACCCAAGGATGCCCATGGTCGAAACTATCTCATCCAATAGTATTAGATAAAGTGTTATGGTAGTTTAATATTATTATAATATTATTTTTTTACCCTTATTTATCAGATTTACCCTTTAACCATGGTAAATAAAAAAAATCACTGAAGTTACTATTCATAATATCAAAAAATAAAAGGTACCAATTTATACAATTTGAACATTTTGATTCGAAATATGGAATCCATTTTTTCAAATTCAAAACATAGAAGTTTCAGTAATTAATTTAAAATTAATTCTCGTTGTCAAAACCAAAAAGGAGGTTTTTAAGGAAGTAATAACTATCAAAGGTTTGACATGTGTTTATGTCCAATTTAAAAGTAAAATTACTTCCAATGAAAAAATTGGAATAAATGAGAAAAATATAATACAATTAAACTTTAAAACCAATTAAAAATATAATATAACTATATAAATAAATTAGATAAAAGGTAGTTTCAAATTAAAATGTTGTATTTTTTACTATTCATTAAAATTTTAATTTTATTAGAAAAATATCTATAATTAAACAAAAGTAAATTTTTATGTTCTTCTTCAAAATAAGAATTTTATTTTTTAAAATTTAACTTATAAAAGTGTCACAAACTATATTTCAAATTGGCGTGTCATCAAAAGGCGGTAAAACTGCATTTTTTAAAAAATTATTTTTTTATCTGGAAAATTGATTTTGTTCTCATATCATGTTATATAAAATGTGTAAGATGAATTATAATGTTATATAAAATTAAAAAATTTGTTAATAATATTCATAATGGATAGTTTATATCCCATTAAATAATAATATATCATTGTTTGGTGAAACTCGGTATCGCATACAACACAAGCTATCGAGGAAGGTCGTTCATGAATGTAACACAAGCCAAGTCAGAGTTGCGTTTAGTGAAAGATTAATTTGGTGTTGAGTATAACATAATCCAAACATAGTTCATTTATACATTGAACAAAATCTATACTGAGTGTTGCGTGAAATGAATTCTATTTAAAGAACTTGAAATAATGTGCAACACAAGCCAAGAATAGTGTGATGTATACTATAAGCTAATACAGTGTTGCATATAGAGAAAGATAATCTTGGTGTAGAGTACAAAACAATACATAAAATAAATTGAAAATAACATATCTCTTAAAATATCATGGTGTTACATTCTACCCCCCCTTAAAATGAATTTCGCCTTCGAAATTTGTCAGGGTTATAAATGGTTTTCTACTTGAAAGTCTATTTCATGGAAACCCACATTGTAAAAAGGTACACTAAAACATCATTTTAAAAAGGAAATTTTTAAATATAATGGTTTCTCAAAGTAACTCATCACTGGGTTTCCACATAGAATAACATAGGAGGTAAATGAAAACATGGATGTGGAAGAGAAATCTAACCATCATGTTCTGATGGATAGTGATAGAGAATAATATTTGGAGAATGTTAACTACCAAAAATCCATAAATAAATGATGATTTAAGGGACTATATGATTCATTAAATAAGAAGTTATTAGGATAACATTTTTGGTTTGAAGATATTTTTCCTAAAGTTGATAAATTTTTACAGGAGGAGAAATACCTACATGAGTTCAGTACAATCTCACCATTGGTCATTCCCTGAACAATTTCCACTTAATATCTTATTTAAATAAATGAAGGTGAATTTTTCATTCTTGAAGTGTTATCACATCATTCAATAAAATGATACGCCATTCCATATATCTCTACAAAAAAGGTTAGAACAAGTTATCAGATATGCATAAGTCCACCTATAGTGAAATAATACATTAATCTAAAAAACTTCAATCAGAATATAACTTATACTATCTATAAATGGATAATATTACAATCCTTCCGAAAACAGAAAATATAAATCTTTTGAAGAAGGTGAACTAAATCAACATAACATTTGTCTCCCATATCTCATTTGACAGTTCTTGGTTGTCACATTCCAATCATGTGAATACCTTAATCATGTATTCTCTTTAAACATGATAATAACATGAATTACCATAAGAACTTAGTGAAAATAGGAATTCTATAAAAATTAACTATTTCTACACAACAAAAATACCATATATTCAAACCACGATATCAGTATGTCCTTATATTATTCATGAGCTCCTTAATACAATCAAACATCTCATTATCACCTTATCCCTTCACTATGTGCATATCATGTGATTTCCAAAAATATTGAAATCCCTTTTCATGGTTACCGGTACCATATAATTATTGAAAAACATAATAAATCAATACATATATATTCCAATATTCTATAATACTATAAATGAGATTCCACAACACTATTTTGGAATCCCATTAAATAAACACTTAATCATTCCACCACTTCGTTGTCATACTCAAAATCACCAATAGAGATCTCATGTGACTTCCCTTTTTCATTTTCCTTAATAGGGTTTTGATTTAGATCATAATTAACCCTTTTATTAGGGAATTGGTTAGCCTAATACCCCATTTCCTTTCACTTGTAGCATTGAAGTGATGGTGGTGCGTTCTCTGTAGTTTTTTCTCTATTCACATCATTAGAATCCTTTTCCCCATTACTCTGACACTCAACTATTCGGTGACCTTATTTTCCACACTTGGAACTTTTTTTAGCCACTTTAAGATGACCTCCACCATCATTTTTTCCCACACTTTTAGCCTAAGGAAACATTCATATTTTTTCACCATTGTTTATAGATTTTCCCATGAACTCTATCTTTTGTTTCTTGTCAAAAACACGAGATGAATATGTAACAATAACATCCAGTTCTACCTTGATAGAAAACCACACAATATCTTCATAGATACTTAAGTCTCTTATAGATAATCCCATTCGAATACTTGGTTTTAAGACACTGAATAATCGATCAACTTTACTTTCAGGTTGGATGATGAAGCCAGAAGCTTGCCCTACAATCCTTCTAAAATTCTCCTCGTATGTACCAAAAATATTCATCATCATTTTTATTAATCTCAAGGGACTATTTTTCCATATTTTTTTGAAGAATACAAGGGAAATACTTTTTGAAAATCAATTTTTTAAACTCATCCCATTCCGTGGATTCAATTTCGTCTTGTTGCATTGTATTCTTAATTAGAGTCTACCACTGGTCTGCTCAACCTTTTAAATGATAGACAACCAAAATGACCTTTTCATCTTCCAAATAATGAAGGATGGAAAATATCTTTTCAATGGTAGTGATACATTTTTTAGAAACAAGTGGATAAAAATATCCACTGAAAGAAGGTGGGTGTTGCCTCATAAAGGACTCAATAGAATGTTGTTCCCTTCTCTACTCATTTGGAAGTCCATAATGATTCATAGATTTTGTAATTATATAATTAATATTTTTCATTACCTCTCCTATAAAATATGGTTTTTCAGGAGGAAAATCATTGCATTGACCAGTGTATTGATCAATAACATGGTTCCTACAGGCTTCATCCATTGTCTAAAACCCAAAAAGAACAGTGTGAGAGGAAAACATCATACTCAGAAAATGACATTATTAGGTGGTAGTACTTTCAATATATAACATTTTAGGTTTAATACAATGTTATTCAAGATCATTACCACAATTCTAATACTATAAGATATAGTTAGAATTAATATTAGGAACATCATTAGATATAACTTAAAAATATCGCTAGGGATATCACTAAAGTTTTCACATCCTAGTTTCCAAAGGTTAACTAAACCTTCGCTCTGATACCAAATGTAAAGACCCATAATTGAAGTACATGGAAATTAAATTAATTTTAAGGAATAACTAATACATGACATACACATATTCCCAAAAACCATTTTAGTTTAGTGCCTTTGGAAACTCATAACATAATCTTCTAATCATTATGAAAGATCTTCAACATCTCCCATAAATATCTTCCCCTTTTCTCCTACCTAAAACATTTCTTTATTTCCAAGAGATAAAATCATGCAAAAGGGAGATATCAAATGACCAGTAAGGGTAAATGTGGATAACATAAAACAAACCATAAACATTTGAATGTAACAACATGAACATAAAGTTTAAACATGAAAATCTTGTATCATAAAATAAATATTGGAAGTACATAATTAATGGATCATAAAAGAACATTAACAGTGATAGAATATCATTGAAATAAAACATGTAATTGTGGAAAACTAAAAATAACATAATAAGATTTCTATAGTAGCCAAGGCATTGCTGCCAATACCATCATAGTGGAAAAAGTCCATTACTTAACTGAGTTTACTTCTCGTTCTAGCGATGTATTACTAAACCGTATTTACTTTCCATTATAGTCATGTCTATCTCATAAGACATAAATCTTTAACCAATGAATTGGATGGAGATATAGGTCCCTCCTGTCTCGTAGTGTAACCATTCTTATGTGTTCCACAAAATCATAAAAACATACACTATAGCATAACCCATGAAATAAAATGGGTTTCTTAAATATAATTCCTTAAAAACATAACCCATAAATGGATTTTATAAAAATAATTCCATCATTTACAAAGTAAAATAAAAGTAATTATAGGTATATAAAAATAAACCATTGTAATCTTAGATGGAAAATAATTTTGATTAAACACACGAGCTTCATTTTGAAGGAAAATATCCTTCCTTCTTCAAAAAAATTTTCTTTCCTCAAAATACAACACAATTTTAGAAGAAATAATTTTATTTGAAAATAAAATTGAATGATTATAGGGGAAGCTTAAAGGAATTAAAGAATTAGTAAATCTTAAAAATTCATTCATGTTGTACAAGTCAAAAGAACATTCTCCTTGTACTTTTTTCAAATAAGTAAAAATGTACCTTGTATGGTAAACAAAAGAAAGATTCCTTCAATACCATGTGGTAAAAGTAAAAATGGGTAAAAATGAATTTAAAAATACATAGAATAATAATAACCATTTTATGATAACATTTTTAGAAACATGTACATGGATGATAAATATATCCCCAGTAAATACTTACGTATAAACAATCTCGGATAAAAATGAGATCGCAAAATTATCCCTTACCTTAGGTCTGATTTCTTCCATATGTGTCTGAAACTCATGTATAGTGGGTTTAAACATATTATTAACTTGTAAAAGAACCATAATAATATTTATGATATCATATATTATTCACTTATGACTTTATATTACCCGTTCATTTTTCAATTACATGTTAAAGAAACCTTTTGGGTAATAATCTTTTTATTTATCATACGTGTTTTGAAATGTTATTCTTCATACTATTACTTATATAATGATTTTATTAAATCTAGAATGTAAAAAATTATTCATATATCATATGTATTCAGTATATATATATATAATATAGATAAATGAAATAGATTACACCGTTCAGGGAGACGGTAGGTCGTACGTACGCATGAATGTTGTTTTCGTTTCCTTATTGAATTGAATGGAAGTAAGTAAAGGATATATATATATATATATATAAATCACAAATAATTATTATTTCATATATTTTATTATTATTTATTATATATACTTTATAATCATTTTTGAATGGTTAACTTGGAGAATGAATCTCATTGCGTCATAGAGACGGCAAGCCATACATACCCATGAGTGACGATATCGTTACCATAATTGATAAATGGTATTGGATTGGAAGAAGTATAAAATATCATAATTATTATCATGTTATAATAATAATATATAGTTATTATTTCCACCATTATACCCATCCAAGTAAGTTTGTGATGAAAAACAGATTACCCCACGTCATGGAGACGGTAAGTCGTACGTACGTATGGGAAGTGATTTCATTTTTAATAGGATAGATAGATGGTGAAATAGTGTTGTTTTATATTTATAATAAAATATCAGTATATAATTTATAAATATGTTATTACTTTATAATGAAACAAATAATGTAGAGTAAGTAGAAGAATAAATAAACTTGAAAGAATCGGTAGAATAGATTACCACTTCCTCGAAGTGCCTCCTTTAAATTTCTTCTTAGGGAACTAGAGTTGGTAATTTGAGAAGACCAGTACCTCTAGAATGTTACTAGGGAATATTAGAAGAGAAATGGTTAGTGTTGGCTGATATTTAAGGCTCAAAATGTAGTGAATATGAGAGGGGTGAGGTTCCCTTTTATAAGAGAGGAGAGGGTCATTTTATGAAACTCAAAAAATATTACTTTATTACAAAATTATTTTCAGTTTAAAAATGCCCAAAAATCATTTAATTCTAAGTTAAGATAATTTTAGTTCTAAATCATCTAAACCAATAGGTTTTATACAAGTTTAGGTCTCAAATGTAACCTTATCTTTTAGCTTTAACCCTTAGTTAACTAATTTAACTCTTACCCTGTCTTCTTGTATATTCATACTATATGGTTAATATAGTTACAATAAATTTCCAGTCAAACCTCATGTGGTTCATTAATGACATGTTAAACATTATTTAAGTCATTTTTCTGAATATTATATTTTTAGGACTATTATATTATTTAATAAAATAGTATTTTTTAAAAACCAATTTATGTCAATTTTTATACTATTCATATCATGACATTTTAAAAATCCATAACAACAGGATTATTTCGAAAAAAACTTCATCAATTAAAATATAATAAGTCATAATCTCCATAAAAGGTTTGGATGGAATAAAAAGGTTCAAAGTCAATTTATTTTAGTATTTATAACCTCATTTATTGAGATCAGTCTTTAATAAGGTAATCACTACATCATCATTGGTCATAAATAAATTTATTTATTTGGTGTCGAAAAATTATTAATAAAATACCATGATGTAGGAAATATTTTTAAATTTAAAATTAATATTTATATATAGAGAGATCAGTTACACAACCCTATATTAAAATTTATTTAGTAAAAGATATATGTTTAGGTTATAATTATCTTTACTTTAAATTAATTCTTATAAAATGTCATTTTGACATCCAAGTGAATCCATGAGGTCCCAAAATTGACCCAAGGATGACCATGGTTGGAAAAATATAATCCAATAGGATTAGTACATGTGTTAGGGTAGTTTAATATTATTATAATATTTTTTACCCTTATTTACCAGATTTACCCTTTTACTATGTTAAATAAAAAAATTACTGAAGTTACTATTCATAGTGTCCAAAAATAAAAGGTAACTATTTATACAATTTGATCCGTATGATTCCAAATATGGAATCTATTTTTCCAAATTAAAAACAAAAAATTTTCAGTAATTAATTTAAAATTAATTCCCCTTTTCAAAAAAAGCGGGGTTTCTAAGATGTAATAACTATCAAAAGATTGACATGTGTTTATATCCAATTTAAAAGTGAAATTACATAAAATGAACAAATATGGATTAAATGATAAAAATATAATCCAATTACATCGGAAAAATAATAAAAAAATATAATCAAACTATATAAATAAATTAAATAAAAAGGAATTTCTGAATTAAAATGCATTATTTTTCACTATTCATTGAAATTTTATTTTTTTAAAAAAATACCAAAAATTCAAAAAAAGTAAATTTTTATGTCCTGAATCCTAAGAATAAGAATATTTTGTCAAAGTTAACTTATAATAGTGTCAAAAACTAGATTTAAAATGGGTGATCCATCAAAAGGTTGTAAAACTGCATTTTTTATGAAAAATACTTCTTTTATCCAAAAAATTGATTTTTTTCTCATATCATGTTCTAGAAAATGTGTATGATGAATTCTAATATTATCTAAAGTTTAAAATGTGGTTAATACTATTTATAATGTCTAGTTTATATCCCATTAAATAAAAATATTTTAATAATATATCGTTGTTTTGTGAAACTCAGTATCACGTACAAACAGAGCTATCGAGGAAGGTCTCTCTTACGTGTAATGCAAGACATGTCAATATTTCGTGATGTTAAAGCTTCCATTAGTTTTTCTTATAACATAATGCAAACTTAGTTCATTATCCATTGAAAAAAATATATACCCAGTGTAGTATAAAATGATTTCTATCAAAAGAACTTTAAATTATATGCAACACAAGCCAAGAATAGTGTTGCATATAATGAAATCTAATACGGTGTTGCATATAGCGCAAGATAATCATAGTGTGTCGTAAAACAAAATACATCAAAGAAATTAAAAAGAATCTATCTCATAAAATCTTGGGGTGTTATATTAAAGAAAAAAAATTTACCGAGTTTGGATAGATTTTGAGATCCTATTAGTTATATTTATACTATCTAGACTTGGGTCACCACCTCTGAGTTCCACACCAATTTCAATGAGGAGAAGTTGAGTTGATATGGGTGGATATCAAAGTCATAATTGGGTGAAAAAGATATGGTTAGCACTATAAAACACTCCAATCAGCTATCCTAAGTATGGTCAAGCTAAACAACCATTAAAAAAGATAAGCCATTATATTAAACATGATTTTTTTTATTTTTTTACTATTTTTAGAGACTCACATGAACTCGATTCAAATATTTAAAAATTAATTGATAATTTCATGTTCTTTCAAACTTTTATTTTTAAATTTCATGATCATCAACACCAATTCTAGCAGTAAGAAGAAAGATACATAAGAAGAGACTTCAGGAAAATTTACATAGCATGTAATCAAAAAACATTATGAAACTGGTGGAGAAGAACCTTCATAACAATGTTTCAAGAACTAATTTCCAGGGGATTAAGTTTTTTAAATTTTATTCTGTATTCCCTACATTTAACTGTCTTAGAGATTTAACAACCAATTGTATACCTGCACTTGAATCATTCTTTAATCAATTGAATTAGGAGACATAAACTACCTAGTAAAATTATCATTACAAAAATTTTAATATCTTTGTTAATAACTTTGAATGAGAAAAATGGGAAAAATAATTAGTTGGAATAATCCCATGGATTAAGATTCAACAAATCATGATTTAAGGTTCCTGTTAATCATTAAAAATGAAAATTTTCTGAGATTTGGCTGTGCATTAAATTTAAAATATTTTCATTAACTGATTTGATTATTCATATTAATTTCCCTGAGTTATTTTCCTAATAATTCATGTCATTTTTCAGACATCCTATTTGAAAATATTTTTCATTATTTCTTTATTATAATTCTTATGAAACTCGGGAATGATTTATTAAAAATCAAGCTTTACATATTTTCAATGCTATGAATGGAAAAAATAACTTTTAATATGATTGAGGCATCCTTTTTAACCCTTATCCTAAGACACACCTTAAATTAATCCATTTTAAATCCCATATAATCTATGAATACCCTTGTTATAAAATGAATCATGTTATGTGAATATCTTATCCATTCCTATCTTTCTATAAATATTTTGAATGATTATAAAAAATAATAATGGGGGAGATAGAGACTTATATAAGGGATGAATGGTTTGTAATGAATAAGTATAGGGTTTAATTTCATGAGATTTGGGCCAGGAATATTTATTGTGTTTGTTACACACCCTCGTAAAAAAATGAAAACGGGGGAAAATAAAAATGTGTTGTGTTTAGGAAAATTCAAGAAACACCATTTCCTGAACTATGATGTTGTTATAAATATAAAAAATTGTTATTTAAGGGTATCATTTGGGGTTTTTTGGTGGATATGATAATTTTCCCTAGAACAAAATATTGAAAAAGAAAAGAAAACAATAATAATAATAAAAGAGGGTGTTTAATTTATTGCATTTCATCTCTTTATGAGATTGCTCTGAGATATTGGGGGAAGAGGAGACTTTCATTAAGATATTTTTTATTATCATTCAATTTATAAGAGAGACAAGCCTCCTTCTTGAGACTTACTTGATTTACAACCTTTACCTACCATCCCTAATCCTCAGATTCATTTGATCCTAAATGGTGAAGCCCTCATGATTATTTGTGATTTTTTATTTATGCGGTGAAGATGTTATATGTATTGAAATACTTTGTTAGGTGACATGTTTTAAAGGTATGTTTTCAACTCTATTTACAATTTTACCCTGATGAAAAGCAAAAAAATTCAAAGTGAGGTAAATTGAAAATGGAATGGAAATTAATAATGAACTAAAAACTGAAAATGGATGAACGAAAATTATTGAATATTTTAAAAGAAGAAAATAAAAATACATGTTAGATTAGTTTTCTTTTAAAAAACAAGGCATTCATAAATTTATATATATATGTGAATATCAATAATTTAGTTTTCATTTCATCAATTTATTTTGTTGAAATTGAATTTAAACTATGATAAGGTGAGCATCATTTGTAGAATGTTGAGATTCCATCCTTGAGGAAAAGTATGAATTCCAGTGTGGTGGTATTTGATATTTATATTTCATGCATGTATTTTATAGTGTTTTAATATATCTATTTCTATATTTAGATGAATATTATTTCCAATTTTTGAATTATTTAATTCATTTTGTATGGAAAGATACCACAGAGAATTGAAAAAGGAGGGAAAAGACACTTCACATCATGAACTAAACAAGGCGTCGCGACACAAGATTTTTTAGGATGATCATGTAGAACTAACAAGGAACATTATTGAATAACTAATGAAAAATGAGGATTTTAAAGAATAAAATTGACTTTACATATCATGTAATCACTACCCAGAATGTGTCGATGCAAGTCATGAAACAAATATAGAGCGTGGAGTGGAGGAAATCAACATAAAGTGGATTAGACACATGTCATGGAATAACACATATGTTTCACACCATAAAACGTGTGAAGTGATCCTAGAAATATTTTAGACCATGAGTTACGTACACATGGTGCAAGATTTATATGTGATGTTATCACTACGTGGCATGTAAAGTTCACGACCGACCAAAATCGCTCAGATTTTATGCATCTTGAATATTTTACATATTTTTATGACTTGATAAACAACTATGAATACCTTTTTACCCTCTTTAATGAAATTAAGTGCTTCATGAGCCTATTTAGAGGCTATAAATTGAGGTTCATCAAACTATCATGGAGGAGATACCAGAGACCAATGCCTGGAGTAAGAACTTTTGTTTTGTAGGGTCCTCCCCAGTTTCATCTATGTTTTAATTATACTTTATTTTTCTTGATTACTTACCACTTATTTTATCATAACTATATTGAATGGGTATAGCTTCATTATACTAGGGTTATGTAGTTGAAGGGGGAATATTCCATTGGATTTATTCATTTTTATTTGTTCATGTATTTTGGATTGCCATAGTTTATCGAATCCATTTCCAATCTCTTTCATTTACTTTTATCATGACCATTGGTATATAAATCTAAAAGAAGCATTATAAATTATGAAATTTGTTACCCTAAATCAAGTCATGGCCATTAAAGTATTTATGGAAACCAAGTTTAAAAATGGTATTGAGATAAACTCGATTCAGAAAAAATCATAAATTTTTGGCATGAAGGAAAAAATAAGGATTACTAATTCAAGGAGTGGATACTATGACCATTGGATATCCCTCTTATTGACTATGACACCAAAAATTAATTGATCATTTTTTTTATTAAAATACGATTACACTTGAACCCTAAAACTACAAAACCCTAGAACACATTTCAAATCTGATTTCAAACCAAACAATCAATCTTCATTTCTTTCATATTTCATTTTCTTAAAATAAATCAAACACATATTTTATTCACATATTTCTTAATTAAAATTAATTAATTATTTTGAAAATCTAATTAAAATAATTTAATATCTATGTGGTTTTGACCATGAACTATATAATACTACATTTTAATTAATTGATTACCAAAGTTTTAGTCTTTATAACTTTTTTTATTTTGACTAGACTAGTCGGGAAATAACAATGCCCTATTGGTGGGTTACCATGCAATGTTGAGTATAATAATCCTCATTAGGATGAATCAAACCTAAAAAAACCTAAGAAAATAGTCATCTTAAACCATTGTTATGATGGAGTATCTAGGTGGATGTCAAGGATGAAAAATCAAGATATGATCTACTAATAGAAGATTTATGGACATAGAGAAGTATCTATCACCACATCTCTAACCCATGAAGATTCATACCTTAGAAGAAACAAAGAATTCTTGGAGAACTATAAATCCCAAAATTTATGAAGCTAGTAAATATTCATACATCACATCTTGAAGGAAACCTAGGGATTCATAAGGAAACACAAGTTTTGAAGTATCCAAATTATGTCTCCATTATTCCACACAACCACTAGAAACCATGAAGGAGGACCCAATCCTCACTGAATCATACATGTTAGTAGAGGGAACACCTTTCCCACTTTTCCATCACTATAAAACCAATAATCATTTATCCAAACTTTAAATGATAATAAACTTACAGAACCTCATATGATCTATGGTGGGGGACTCGCACCTTGGTGGAAGACACCTCAATCGAGGGAATTACTAACCCCTATGGGGGAACCATTCCATGCATGAGCTATTAAATGTGGGATTATAAACCATATAGATAGATTATCCTTGACCTAAGTATTTGGGGCAACACCAAACCCAATATTCCATGCATGGGACCCAAAAAAAACAACAATCTTACAGGGGACAGTTTTATATATATATTTTTTGAAAAAAAATAAAATGTGTAGGTTTATTTTATTAAAAAATAAGCATGAAAGGTGGTAGCCCTGCTGCTGCCTCCTATTTTAGTTGAATGTTGGTAGTGTACCTACTACCTTCCCCTCCCCTACCACCTTTTTACCCAGGTTGATGACTTGGAAAAGGCAGTGGGCGGGGTGCTAACTTTCACCTAATGTAAAGTCTAAAGGTAGGTCCCCTGATGTCGTCTTTCCCTTAACCCCGTATAAAAGGGAACCTGCCATCCCCCACCCCTCACTTCCCTTAAAATTCATATCCTCTCTTTACATTCTAAATCTTTTCTCTCTCTCTAAAATTCCTTTTCATGTGCGATAGATCTGGTGGTCTAAAAGAAGTCCTGATTTTTCACGAAGCATCATTTAGATTTTTTTTATTTAATTTAATGTTATTTATTTTTTATATTGGTTTATTTTTAGTTATATAGAAATACTTGATTTATTAAGTAGTTTAATCAGTTATTAAAATTTTATTTATTAATCATTTTAGTTAGTTATATATAATTTGAAATAATAGTTTTTATTAGTAATGATTAAGTATAGAATAACTAATGAATAACTTAGGATTAGACATTCTAAAATTTTGGTAGCATAAAGATTATGTGGTTATCTAAGAAATAAAATCCATGTCTAGATATAAACAAGTGGATGTGGCTCTATCATAGATGTACCTAGGAGTAATAACTCTGACAAGGTTTCCCTATCCTGACTTGGGGTATCCTAGTACACGGCAACAAGTCTTTTGGCATCCTGATTTGACACTCCTGGGGGATATGCTTTATATGGTTCATGTTTTCTTTACAAACTACTAAAATATATAATAAAATAATACAAAAAATTAGTATATTTATCAATTATAAAATAAGATTATGATCATATAAAATGAAATTGATAAGGGAAAATACATTAATTAATGAATAACTTATTAATGATTCAATACTGATTAAATATTAATTCACTAATTAAAAAACTATACAAAGAAATATTATTATCATAGTTTAGAAAATACAGTTATTATTAGAAATGATTAAGTATAGATTAATTAATGAATAACTTAGGATTAAAAAATTAATAAATATAATGACTAGTTAATAATCATTAACTACTGAATATCGTATGATTAATGATTTAATAAGGAATGATTATAAACTGATTAAGGAATGATTAAATAAATAATAACTTAGTAAATATTAACTACTAACTATTTAAAAATTGTGCTTAGAAACATTAGTATCATAGTTTAGTATATAAGAATATGTTCTAAAATTTTAGTATCATAAAGATTATATAGTTTAGTTTTAATATTTATTATTAGTAATGGTTATGTATAGATTAATTAAGGAATAACTTAGGATTAAAAAAATGAATATATATATAATTATTATCTAATAATATTTATCATTGATAAAATGAAAATTATGATCATATAAAGTGAAATGGAGAAGAAAAAACACATTAAATAACACATGAATAATTTACAACATACAAGAAATACGTTGACATTTTTCAATAGAACATGGTTTGGATGAGATGACCCTCACTTTAGACATGAGGTAAAATCCAGCTTATTTTCAATTGGTAGCTTAATAACATCTTCTAAACGTATGTACTTAACTTTGGAATTTTTAATATTTTTCATCACTCTAATGAAATATAATATAAAATCTAAGATATTTTATTATATGGTCAAAAGATTTTCAAAATTCCAAAGTTAAGTACATACCTTCAGAATTTTTTATTATGACACCAATTAAAAATAAGCTGGATTTTACATCATGTCTGAAGTGAGGCTCATATCATCCAAACCATGTTCTATTGAAAAATTTAATTTTATTTATCGTATGTTGTAAAGAATTCATGTGTTATTTAATGTGTTTATTCTTATCTATTCCACTTTATTTGACCATAATTTTTATTTTATCAATGATAAATAAACTGATTTACTATTTTATTCTTTTTTACCTCAATTTCCAAAACATTATATGAGTTATATTCTAATAAAATTTTATATAATGAAACATTACTATCATATTTTAGGGTATAAAAAGATATTCTAAAATTTCATTATAATAAATATTATATGGTCAACTATCATTTTCAATATTAGTTACACTATCATAATCTTGATAAAAAAATATTTTTGATGTAAGGAGTCATGTTTTCCTGTGTGTATTGCAATGGGGAGGTTATTAAAACTGAGCAAGGAACTTCTTACAGTACACAAAAATCAACAGTGGTAAGTATAGATGATTGTGTATCCCTAAGTGACCTTCAAGACATAATTTTTGGATTCATAAATCTGAGTACTGATCAAGAGATAAAGTCTATGAGCTATAGATATTTTTAATTCTTGACAACACTATGGAATATAGCTTGTCCATTGGTTGTGGATACGTAGTGGGTCCAAGTAATACATTTATTTTCTCAGTAGTCAAATAATACCATGATGGAGTTATATTTGGATGTTTCTACTGTACAACTACACCGTCTAGTTGTACAAAGACATATACTTAAAAGAGTGGTCCATGATGGTTCACTCATGAAATTGTGCCTTTTCAAAATGATGTAGAAGAGGAAAATCTAGATGATCTCTTGGATATACATGTAAATCCAAATTCCCATGAGGATTTTTGTAATGATGGAACTGATAGTGATGACAGTGCTAATGAGGAGGGAGTAGTTTAAGTTGGGGTGGAATTTTCTAGAAATTCATTAGTTGTACAACAGCCTCGACCTATAATAAATCACCCACCACTCTTTTCATCTTAGTTAGAAGTAATGACAAGTGTGGCTAAATTTGATTTTAATGTTCTCACACCCATAATTGAGTTTCCCTAAGTTATACCAGATTGGTTTAGTGAGATTCACAAAACCTTATATGTTGAAAGAAATATTTCAAGTAATGATTCATTAAAAATCACACTAAAGAGATTTTATATTGAGAGGCACTGCAGACATATAGTTTAGAAATCATGCTATAATAAATATCTCATACAATGTGAGAAGTATGGGGATTACTATAGATTCCATTTGTGGGTGATTCTAGACATTGCATTTGGAGGTTATAGAATCTCGATGATTGAGACAACTCATACTTGCATTCATCCAAGCCTGACATAATATCATACCTCATTGAATACTGAATTTATGTCATCCACTGTTGTTGATAATATTAGTACATTCCATTATGTTCTTATATCCCTTTTTTAAGAGAGGATAAGTCAAACATTTAGATATAATATTTCCTATAATAAGGAATTAATGGAGAAACATAAGGAAATTGTGAAGGTCTATGGTGATTAGGATGACATGTATCAGGTGTTTCGACAATTTCAAGCCAAACTAAGGCACAATAACTAAGTTGTATTCCATATTGATACAAACAATCATGTGTTTCAAGATAAATAACATGATCCATCTCAAGTTCAATTTCATCAGTTGTTTTGGGAATTCCTCCCTTGTATCTCCACATTTCATTTCAACAAACAGTTCATTTAGATTGATAGGAAATTTGTTTATAGAAAATACATAGGCGTATTGTTTATTGTGGAAACCCAAGATGAAAAATGTTCACCACTTCCTCAATACTTTTCATTTGTGGAGAAGAAAAACTATGAATCATGGGGTTAGTTATTTGGAATGTATCAGCAACCATTTCTTCTACATTCAAGTTGTATGTTTGATATCTGATCGGCATCAGAAAATCAATGTGGACCCTAAAACATGGATACCCCCAAATGCACATCATCGATACTATGTTAGATACATTGCTAGAAAAGTGAGTAAACCATTCCATAATGAACCTATGAAGAAATAAATCACAAGGATAGTTATGAAATGTCTTTGTTATTTGTTACTATTTCAATGTAAAGATAAAATCAATTTATGTGAAATATGATCACTTTTGTGTAGCAGATGTGTCGAATCAATGGAATTTTGAAGATTGTTTTGAAAAAATCTACAAGGCTAATCAATGATTGTATGATTATATGATGTGGATTCCAAAATAAAAATTAATATTGGCATATGATGGTGGGAAGTGGTATGGACACATTCCCAAAAAAATTATGGAAGTCATAATTGGTGTCTTTAAGGGACTTTGCTAGTTACCTATAACTGCCATAGTTCAAGTTACATTATATCATTACATGAAGTAATTTGTTAATATAAAAAAACTAGAATTAGATGGAATTCATCATGGGCTAAGGTACAAAAGGCCTTTTCAATGAGATATTGAAAAGAACATTGAAGAAGCTTCCAATTATCATGTCATCCTTTTCTGCTGACAAGACTCTTGATTTGAAGTTGAAGAGCATTTGGACCCCATCACAAATAGCATCAGTGAAAAATGGACGTCTTACTAGAAGCAATGAAATGATAATGTGGTAACATTCATGCCTTATGGTTTCCATGCACACACACCATCGTAGCATGTACATATGTGAACATAACATGGGTATCATTTGTTTACCCAGAGTTCCGAATGGACACCAATTCTAACTGTAATGTTACACCATGGAAGCCTATTGGGGAGTTTTGGTATTTCCTAATTCTTGAATTCCAGCCGATAGGGATATATGACATCAAAAAATTGCGTAAAAGAGGGATACTGAAGTCTAGTAGGATGCAGAATAAGATGGTCTCACCTCAAGAACAAGGGAAATATTTTAGATGCACCATATGTCATCAAGAAGGCCATAACCAAAAACAATTTCCTGACATTGTTGGATCGAGTTCACACTATCATCCACAATGAAGTATTGTATCTTATCTGATCTTCTAATATAGGTAATTATATTGTGTTATTATAAAATTATTCATTTTTTATAATTTTCTAACTTCACAAAATACTTTTACTATCAAGTAACTATAATCCTTTCATATTGACATTAAGAGGAATATGACAAGTGAATTTGAGGTGACATTAATGCATAATCAATCTGTACATAGCTAAAACATAAAGCATACATGTGAGAAAATAATAATGAAACATTCTATCATGTGGAAAATCATACATAAATTACAAAGCACAACATTTTCTAATAAAATTTTACATGGTGATGAAAAAATGTTTATATATATAAATAAAATAATATCTTACACAACTCCATTTTCTAGGTCAAAACATATCTTAAAAACACTTCAGTAATATGATTTGAAAAACATGAATACATGATCTTTTCTTTTGGGAAGAAATAACTTCATAAAACAATGTGAATAAACATGGCATGTATTACATTCTACAATTAATAACATTCTGATGACCATAATGTTATATTTACATTTTACACTTACTACTCATTTCATTTGATTATATATAGATGGAGGATACTATACTACTCACTGAGTATCATAGGCATGTTTCCCATGTCGTGTTAGATGGTGGTGTGGTTCGACCAATCAGGGTGTGTGAAGGTCACTTTTTTCATCACATGAATATTTCACATGCCATTAGACTATACTTGTGTTGTGGTTGCTTCTATGGTATTTCTGTACTGGATTTCACATTTGTTGACCATAACCAGCTTATTTCCCTCATGAAGAGGTGGAGACCAGAGGAAAACACATTCCACCTGACTGAGGGAGATATGACTATCACCCTTGTGGATGTGGCAGTGCTTCTCAGTTTTCCTATCCATGGAGAAGCTGTTATTGGACACACCCATGCATCTTGGCCTAACCTTTCTCAATGATTGTTGGGAACCTACATTTTTTCCAAACCTAGGGATACTAATGGAAAGTCAATATCTATGTCATTGATGGAGGAGAAGATTACATATTTATTCGATGACACTGAAGAACATACTATCATGCATTATGCCCGTGCATATATATTACTTCTCATTGGAGGGACCGTGTGTGTTGATCACTCTCATCTGCACATGCACTTGATGTATGAAGCCCTACTGGAGGACTTTGATCAGGTCAGGGTATAAAACTGGGGATCTGCCATCTTGGCATACCCATACTAAGAATTATGAATGGTATCCCACAGATACCAAACAGATCTCGAGGGATGTGTCATAATTCTTCAGATATGGGAAAGGGAGTGCATCCCCTCATTCCACCGCTATCTTTCTGGTTCGTTGCTCCCTGTGAAGATGCTTCATGATGCTTCATGTAGATGCTGGTATGATCACCCATATCTACTGGTTTTTGATACTAGTTGCATTTATTGAATTTAATGTCTCATTATGGGTCACTTTTGATGTTGTATTTTATAGGTTGAGTTAGAGGCACAATTTTATCATCGCCTTTACACACTATTTGGGTGCATACCACCTCAAGTTAGAAAGTCTCTTACCCGACCAGGTATATATATACAATCAATCGTTATCTAATTTTTTTTAATAATAGTAATATTTTTTTAGTAAGGAAATATTTTGACCAAGGTCACATGCCATTTCAGATTATATGGATTCCATATTGGGCTATACTGGACCAGTTTCCAGCATACTACACTGCTCGACTTCCTGATGTAATGGTTGTAGTGCCTCTAATTCACTTCCATATTATTGAGTGGCAGCAGCTTGATAGATTCATGCATCAGTTTTGTTATGCTCTGTCAATTCGATTTCTACTAAGACAAATAAAATAGATTTCATAGCATGAAGCTGATTGGGAGGAAGGATGAGGACTAGCACCGAGTACATGTTGACTATCTTGAACTCTAGTGCAGACATGTAGAGCCTCGTATATAGGGTGTACCTATAATGAGATTCTATCTTTTAAAGAAGATCGAGTATAAGATATGGTATAGACTGATGTATATACTGTATCTTACCTCACACAACATAGAGCTTCATAATATGGAAAGTCAATAAATTTCTATTAGTTTTATTATTGAACTATTTCCTAATTCATTTTGAATCTCATTACAACGTACTCACTCAGAGAATCTTCTTCGCATGAGTGGAATAGAGGATGATAGGTTCCTTAGTCGGTCAGTGGTCCATAATGAAGCATTGGAGCTGAGGTCATCTTATCAGGGGATTTGTGAGATTATCTTCGAGAGTCAATCCAAGATACAGGAGGTTCCTGCCCTAGAGGAACATCCTCCAGCAGCTACTAATGCTCAGAAGTCACGACAATGATGATGTAGACCACATCCTCTGGCAAATGAGCCCTCACATGTTCCACAAATAGAGGTCAACCCTGTGGAAGTCCAGCCTCAACCGATTGTAGATGTTAATCAAGATACATGGGATCTGTATTTCCAGATAGGATATCCATAGTTCTCTTCTTCTTGGGGTCCAAATCGATCACAGGCTTGGTTCCCCGCTGTGATGATAGAAGGTCCTTCTACTAACCTAGTAGTTGAAGGATCATGAGCGCAGTACTACATGCAGTTGACACCTCCTCCCACTAACACATTGGTGGATCATGCGGTGGTCAACATTCCAGTTCCTGAGGATCATCCCTCTATGGGTTATCTGAATCCACCCCAATAAGTAACTCAACGATCTCGATACAGGCGTACCCTTCATAGACCACCATGTGGGATGGAATATATGCCCCATAGACATTGATTTTTCTTCTTCATGTATATGTTTCATGTATAATAAAATGAAGATATTGTTGTTACTATCAACCATTTTTACATGTTTATCCATTGTTTTAGTTTTCATTAATATTTTAGTCACAATTTTTGTTTTATAAGCTTTAAAAATATAGAAAATAATTTATAAATTACACAAAAAATCATTTTATAATAATTATTTATATAACAATGAAAATTTATATTTATATATATATATATATAAAACCATATCCTACAAAACACCATTTCTAGGTAAAAAAAAATCTTAAAAAGACTTTACTAATATGATTTAAAAATCATGAAGACATTCTCCATCTCTTCTATGTTGCTTGTAAAAATTATAGCATTAGTCATCCCATGTATGATTAATGCTCAAAGTATTTCAAGAAACATAGGTGTGTGTCTATAAGAGATAGAGTATGTATGTCAATTTGACACATTGTGTGACCGCTATGACTTAATGTGTCCGTTATCAGTTTAAAATTGACAGTGAAAAAATGTCCCTCACTAAAAACAATGTAAACATGATTATATTTTATTGATAATTTAGGAAATTGATTCTTAATCCCTTTGTGATGTGTAAGAATCAGTCTTAGGTCAAACTGATACATGATGTGATCAGTATAGGACAAAGTACATGCTTCCAGTTTAAAATTACATTTTAATAAAAAAACATGTGATGTACTCAAAACAAAGAAATCGAATTCATATTGTTTTGATGATTTAGGGAAAAAATCCATATGTCATTTAAGACATGTAGGAATCAATCATACCTCAATCAGATGCACGGTGTGACCAGTATGACTCCAAATTCATATTTTAATTTTAAAATGACATCACTTTTAATAAAAAGGACAACTAACCTACTCAATATCGAGAAAACACATTCATATTATTTTGATAATTTAGTTCAATGATCCATAAGTCATTTGAGACATGTATAAATCAGTTTTACCTCAATATGATGCATGTTGTGACCGGTATGACTCTAAGTTCAACTTTTTATTTAAAAATGACATCAATTTTAATAAAAAAGACAATTGACCTACTCAAAACTGAGAAAACACATTCATATTGTTTTGATATTTTAGGGAAATGATCTATATTTATATCAAATTGAATATCAACTAGAAACCATACATATTTATTAAAAATTTCTCAAAATTGAGTGCCACAAAATCTATTTCTTAAAAACATAACATTTTTACATTCAAATTTTAATGACATAATTCTAAACAACATAAAACAAACACAATATATATATATACACACACACATACACATATATATATATTATAATATAAAAATATATATATATTTACAAATATAATAGCATATATAATTAAATTATTATTTTTTATTTTAGTAGAAAAGAGGTGGGACCCCCTAGCGTCTTTCAAGCATATTATTTTTTAAATTTAACATTCAATTTTTTTTAAAAAAAATCAGAAAAATTTAAAAAAAAAACTCGCCATGGGAATACTGAATCTGTGAATGATTTGATAGTAACACATGAAGCCTAATTTTAGGCATACATAGCAAAATCATAAAATTATATCACCTTAAAAATGGATGCAAATATCCTAACCAATTACATTATTATGATTGGTGCGGAAAAACACAATATAGGCTATTAATTTATTATAAATAACCACTATAGGAAAAATTTTCATTTAATCATAGTATACAAGTGAGATGATATGTGATAGGACACTTGGTTTATACCATGAGTTGGAATTAGGAATCAAATATTGGTCTTGAATTTTTCATCTTGAAAACTATATAAAAATCTTACAAAAAGATTGTAAATCCAATGTATCGTTAAAAAAGATTCACCCAAACCAATAATTAATAATAATAATAAAAATAATAAAATTATTATTATTATCATTATTAATATTATTATAATATATATACAAACATATTAACAAAGGTGGGGGAGTCCACTTCACCACCCCACTGTTTGACCTAATGCTTTCATGCTCCCCTCGGTCTCCCTCTATTTTAAATTTTTCCTCTTGTATTATAATTATATTATCAATATATATAAAGGGTGTCAGAAGAATTAATTTTTATTTCCACACCCCCATATTTAATATTATTCCTTTTTTCCACTCTGAGGTTTTGTCATAGCTCATGGATTTCACCCTTTTTTTTGGATGCAGTAGTGGTTGACCCCATCTCTATAACCACTACATGTCCATGGCTATTAGAACTTCTCCATTATCTTCAGTTGCCTCAGGATAATTGGAACTATTTATCTTCTCTAATGATACTTCATGTATTCTCCATCCTCCCTTTAGTATCCACCATTTCCTTTTCCACCTCATACCCATGCAACCTGTACAATATGGCAAAGCACTGCATGACACACTACCACTCCCCATCACACATCAATTATTAATGCTACCATTTACCTACCCTATTTTGGATGGATTCATTATTCCCACCTTCAAAAAATTATATGGTAAAGGAAAAATGGAAATCGATTCCCATTTTTATATTCATCATGAATATATGCTATAAAAAATCAAATGGGAATTAAGGAAAACACTACCTCAATAATATTTCCCCAAGAATCGAAATTAAATAAATAAAAACATAAATAAATATGAAAAATAATATTCATGAATATTGTAATCAAAATGAAATAGTGACTCGTAAATCAATGGTGAATTTTCACCCCTTAATGTCCATAAAATATGGGGTTCTGTTCATCGATTCCATTGTTGAAGAGATCCATCCAAGTCACTATCACATTCTCTCCCACTCCCTCTATCTAAGATTTAATTATTTGTAAATATATAAGGAGGGTGTTAAAGTTTCACTTTTAGGTAGGATTAAGTTTTAATTAATTAATGTGATTAACTAACTAATTAATTAAAATTTCACTAATGATGACCTACATCCTCCGAGAATCCTAATGAGAACTCAACAAATGTTGTTCCTATGGTAAAACCACCTTTTTAGACTCAACAGTTTTCTTGTATTTCTCATATGAGGCATTATTTTTATGGAAAAAGAATAATCTTGTAAAAAATGCATGTGAGAGTATAAATAATATTTTTAAACATAAAACATTATTTTTGAGTCCCCGCCACTCCTAAAATTTCACAATGGAGTATAATTTCATCTGAAACATAATGCACAATGATTAAAAATCTCAAACACTAAAAAAAGAGGTTACCACATCACCCATACATGCTTTGAGATTAATATATATTTATGAATTAGTAATAAACATCCCATAAAATTTAACATTCTCCAATGTTCCCCAAAAATTTTCTTGGGGTTAAACAAGGCATTTTAAGATCAGTGGAACCATTCATAAATTTTTCTAGGATCATTTACTAAGGTAAATTTACCATTTTACCTCTGAGGAGATCTTGGGACTCTTAGACTTTAAATTGAGAAAGTATGTCCCATTAAAAAACTGGTACACTATATCTTCCCGACCATTTGTCATTTTTATCCTCTAAAAGGAAAGTGGAAAAGGTTCCTTGAAAAACAAAACTCGTAAAACAACCCCTTTCTAAAAACAGTCTGACCATTACAGAAACTTCCTTTGTACATGAGGGTTTGAGATCTATGAAAACATAGTATTCCAACACAAAGGAAGGAAACATTTATTTCCATACTAAAGGACACCAACTCCATACCTTCTAATAGAAGGGACTATAAAAATATATGTGTCCTCTTAGGGAGAGTCCTTCTAGACATCCCATCAGGAAATGATCATTTCTAAGGTTGGATTTGATGGGAGTTCCCTATTCCCCCACCTTTTAAGAGAATTATATTTTGTTATTATATGATAAGAACCCACCCACACTACAATTCAATATATAAAACCTAATAATTATTCCATAACAACATTATAGGAGTTAAAAAGAAGCATGATATCATGAATACAGATCATGTTTTTTGATATCCATCATCAGCAAAGCTTGAGAACGAATGTTGATATCTCACCATAGAGATGACATTGGCCTTCCTTCCAAATCTAAAACATAAATTTGAATCCACCAACCATATACTTAAATATAAGTGGTATTAATGTAGTTCAAATATATTCTAGTTGTGTTATCATCACTATTACACAAAATATACCGATTACCACATCAGGAACAACACCAACCTCATCAAAATTTCTAGTATCACACCACTTACTATAGGGTGGAACAATCATCAAAAATACAATGTAAATGGTCATTATAATTCATATAAAAATACACATAATCTCCATTATAATGACCCAATCCTTTTACACATATCATTACATGATATTAAACATAATTAACTACAAAATTACAAGCCAAGGATCGTAAAATCTAGAGTCTTTGGAAGACTAGTTACATAAAACTAAAAACATGGGAATGAATAAAAAACATATTAATTTATCATCCATTTTGAGCTCCAAACATCATTTGAACCCTTAAAAATTACATTGGATAAGATGGGGATAAAATGAACAAAGGGATGAGCTAAAATCCTAGTAAGGGAAAAACATAAGAATAAAGCTTAGCACATCAGTTAGAAGGCAGAACATAATGATATAAAAAGTCCTGGAACATGATTAAACATAAGTAATCATAAAATATATAACATGGGATAATACAATAATAGAATATTAGTAATGTGGTGAAAACATAAAACCTGATGTTAGAACAAGTCAAGGCTCGTCTCACAAAGATAAGCATGAGTCAAGGCTTACCACTAAGAATGTTTCACATGGAGCATGTGTCAAGGATAACCACCCAGACCATTGCACATAACATCTTATGAGACTAAACATTACCCAATTAATTGGAGAACTATCTAGGAATACCCATCATAAAATGTTCATGAATATGTTTTACTCATAGTGAATCATATATAATCGATCTAATATAAACATAAGGTTTACCCATAGAAAGTATTGGGTATCATAATCATGTCATAAAGCATAATAAATGGGAATATCATAAAAGTGTCCAAGAAATAAAGTAATTATATTATACAAGGACATTAATAAAGGAAAATAGTCATAGATCATTATTAGTGATTTCAAACAAAAGTGATAACATGTAAAAAGATTATTTAAGAAAGATTATAATTAAGACATTTTAGTAGAGTTTAAGGAAAATATTAAAGAGAACTTAAAGAAGAAAAGGTGATAATATTTTATATAAAATCATAAGTGAACAAGGAATGTTTTCATAATAAAATTATTTATTTTATAAAAATAATGGTGACTAAAAATATATTATAGAGTGCACTTGAAATTGTGTAAGAATTTAATAAGTTCTTTGAAATCAGGGTTGCTTATTCGAAATAATTGAGTAGGGAACCTTTTAAAGACATGTATGTCCATAAAAACGAAGGATGGATGGATCTTGATACATTATTTTGGAACATATATAAATAATTTATAAAATTTTCATAAAAATAAATGACAATTTCATTTTAGTAAAAAGAGAGAAAGAGTAACCCGAAGGAATAACCCAGGTTTGAGTAGAATCTCTTACCTTAAGTCCGAAGGTATTCTCCACTTGATCTTAATGTCCTGGATAGTCAAATTAGATTAATTAATTATTAATTCAATAACCCTTTATACATTTATTTTATTTATTATAAATTTAGTATGTTTTTATGGTTTTTTATGGGTTAAAAGGTTCAATTTCATTTTTTAGGAGCATTGGTTTCCTTGGTTTTCATGATCAATTTACTTGTACACGTGTACAAATCATCTTATAAAGTGTGGGTAATTATCCTAAATTAAACATATATTTTATTAATTATATTAAATATGTTAAATTTTTCATATATATAATTTAATTTTATGGAATGAGTATGAATCATTAGATAAATAGTTAATAATAATCATTTGTGTTTATTTTGGATGTTTTCAATCACAATGAAATCATTTTGTTTTATAAATTAATATCATGTGTATAAAATGATTCCAAAACATTAAATATGATATAATACATATATTATAATCTCGTTCAACCATGAATATGGTTTCATGGTCAGCCTTGATGGTGGAATTGAAAGATTAAAGTACGTCGTCCATGAAGTTGGTAAATCGGTACCTTACAGACGATGTTTTCATTCATAATGTAAAAGAGATAGGATAAGATATTTGAGGAAGAATTACTCCATAAACAAGATACAATTAAATGACATATAATATACTATATTTTTTTCCATTTGGATGAGGGAAGGTGTGGAGAGAAAAAGAACTTGAAAAGAAATTAAAAGAAAAAGGAGGGTTTTACCTATTGATTCCTTCTTCTTGAGAACCTCATTCGGGTATTGGTTTTGGTATTTTGATAATAAATAAATATATTAGAAGTGTGGTAGGGACTTGGGATTATATTTGTGTATAAATTGTACAAGGTTCAAGTCTTGAGAGGTGTGAGGAGAAGAGGTGGTGAGGGGTAGTATTTATAGCGGAGGAGAGGGGTGTTTTCTCATTATTTTAATCATTAGTTTATTATTATGGCTCAAAACTAGGTATATTTTTATAATTATCACAAAAATATAAAAATAATGAATTATAGTTTGATATTTTTAGATTACATCGTCCATACATCATCTATGACTCCATAATACATGTATTTAGCTTTTATAGTAAATTATCATATTTTACTATTCACCAAAAATTCATGTATTTTAGAAAATTCCCAGAAATTAAACCTAATTTTTCTTAAATGCGTATAATATAGAAATTAACTCCATTTTATTAAAATAATTTTCTATATATGAAAATTTTAATTTTTATTTAAAAACATAATTTACAAAACAAAATTCCGATTTTAAAATTTTATCTGATTTTATATCACTTTGAAAATTTAACTAAGGTCTCATAAAACTATATAATAATTTTAAGACGTCAAAATAATTATTTATGAATACATTTTATGTAAATAAAGTTTCTTTTAAATTATTAAATTAGTCATAAATTTGTAATTAAATATTAATGACTTACAAAAATATCAACACTTAATTAATAATTTTTAAAATATTAATTTACTTATACTATGATATAATATAACATATTTTCACTTATAAGATAGATAAATATGATTTATAATTTCATTGGTAAGGTTAATATTAAATTTAATGGTTTAATTTTCATAACGTTTATGTTACTACTCTAAAGGTCAATTTACTATTCCTTTGGTATAACTTCTTTAACTTCTAAAAATGCCTTTTAGTTCATTAATTCAAAATTTAAAAGTTATTATTGTGTTATATATGTGATTTTATGTTATTATACCATATTAAATAATTATAAGAAGGTAATTTCAATTTATAGAATACATGGTTGTCACATTCTTCACCCCTTATGAAATTTCACCCTTAAAATTTCATTTTACATTCTAAGATGAAAATAGGTGTGGTTAATTTTAATTCATTTCTTCCTCTAGTTTCCATGTTTCCTTTTCATACTTATGGTTCCTCCATATCACTTTTACTAGGTGAGTAGCGTTTTTAATAGAACTTTATATCTACGATCAAATATCTTTACTGGCTACTCCTTACAATAAAGATCATTCTCCAACTATACCATCTCTAAATTCAGTACACGTGAGGGATTCAGTATGTACTTCCTCAAGAGGGATAAGTGGAATACATCTTGTAATTGAGACATGGTTGGTGGATTTTCTAGTCGATAAACCAATGCTCTGACATGATCAATAATCTTGGAGGGGTCGCTGTTCTTGATACTTAGCTTCCCTTTTTTCCAAAATCCCATAATCCTATTCCATTGAGATATGTAGAGGAATACCATGTCTCTAACATTAAACTCAAGGTCCTATCGATGATTGTATGCATAGCTCATTTGTCGAATTTGGGCTTCCTTGATGTGCTGCTGAATGGTTTTCACCTTTTCCACCATTTCTTCAACCATTTCCGGTCCTAGTAGCTTACGTTCACCGAATTCATCCCATAATTCCAGTGTTCGATAGATTTTCCCATAAAGGGATTCAAATGGATACATTTGGATGCTCCAGTGGAAAATATTGTTGTAAGAAAACTCAACCTATGGAAAATGTTGGTCCCATCATCCTTTAAAGTCCATAAAACATGTTCTCATCATATATTCCAGTGTTTGAAGAGTCCGATCAGATTGGATATCAGTTTGAAGATGATAGGTTGTACTGAAGTTCAGCTCAGTTCTTAGAGAATATTGGATACTTTTCCAAAACTTTTAGGTGAATCTTAGATCTTGATCAGATACAATCAATATTTTTACTCCATATTGCCTTACCACCTCTTTGATGTATATCTGTGCATGTTGATCTAGTGATAAGTCCTCTTGAATTGCAATAAAGTGGGTTGTCTTTGTAATATGACCCACAATAACCCATATAACATTGTTCCCTCTGGATGTCTTGGGAAGTTGGGTGAAAAAGTCCATTCTGATATTTTCCTATTTCCATGTTTGTATTGTGTAATTGTTTTATTAACCCTTTATAGTTTTTTATTTCAGCCTTCACTTGCTAACAAACCATGCACTTTGATGTATATTCAACAATCTCCTTCTTCATATTGCCCCACCAATTTTTCTCTTAGATATCTGAATACATCTTTGTGCTCCCTGGGTGAATAAAGAAGGTTGAGCCATGTTCATCATTTAGAAGATCCTTCTTTATCTCTGGATCAAGTGGTACACATTGTGGTTTCCCAAATCTTACGACTCCATCCTCATCAATCATGAACACGAAGGATTTATCATTCTTGATAGCTTCTACTTTTTCTAAATTTCCACTTCATTTCTTTGAGCATACTTTATTTTCTCCATAAGAGGTTGTTGAGAAATAATTTTAGAAAGGATTGATAATGTTCCTCCCTTAATTATTCCCATGTCCATCCTTTGTACGTCGAATAATATTGGATCCTTCTCAATTCTCATCATTGAAAAAAATACAGGATCCTTTCCACTTAGAGAATTTTGTAACTTATTTTCCTTATTAGGATGGTAGTAGATCGAGTAGTTGTAATCCATAATGAGATACAAACATATTATCTGGTTCAAATTATTATCCTTTTGTGTGAATATATATTTGAGTCTCTTGTGATCAGTATATATCTCACACTTCTCCCCATAGAGATAATGCCACCATATTTTCAACCCAAAGATCATTGCTTTCAACTCCAGATCATATATGGGATAGTTTTTCTCATGGGTTCTCAAATATCTTGAGGTGTATACTATCACTTTATCATTTTTCATCATTACCAAACATAATAATTTCTATGAAGCATCTCTATACACCACATCGAGTTATCCACTTGTTAGGTGTGTGAATATTGGAACAATGATAAATATCTTTTTGAGCTCCTTAAAAATTTCCTCACATTCTTGAGCCTAGAAAAACTTCACTCCATTTTGGTTCAGATTGGTTATTGGGTTAGATAATCATGATAAGTTCTTCAAAAATAATCAGTAATACCCAACTAGGCCAAGGAAACTATGGATCTCTGTTACAGAAGTTGGCCTAGGCCACTCTTTGATTGCCTTTATCATAGAAGGGTTCACAGATATCCCTTTACTAGTGATAAAATTCCAGAAGAATGATAATTCCTTCATCCAGAACTCAAATTTACTATACATTTCATAGAGTTTCTCCCTTCATAAAGATGACAACATAGTATTCAAATGCTCCACATGTTCCTTCTTTCTCTAAGAGTATATAAAAATATCATCGATAAAGACTACCAAATTTTTTTGAGGTAATCTCTAAAGTCTCAATTCATTAAATCCATGAATTTTTTTGAAGCATTAGTGAGTCCATAGGGCATCACTATGGACTCATAGTGTCCATACCTCGTTTGAAAGGTGGTCTTGGGAATATATTTCATCTTCACCTTTAATTGGTAATATCCTGACTAAAGGTCCACCTTAGAGAAATAGATGGACCCACACAGCTGATTGAAAAATTAATCTATCCATGTAATAGAATACTTGTTCTTTATGATGATTTTATTGAGCTTGTGATAATAAATTCAGTGGTGCATTGATCCATCCTTCTTCAACGAAAATAGATATGGTGCACCCCATGGTGAAGCACTCAGGCTTATAAAACCCTTGTCTCTATTCTCATGTAACTACTTCTTCAATTCTTCCAGATCAACATTGTCTATTCTATAGGTTTTCTTTGATATAGGAAGATATCCTATAATAATTTCAATTTAGAACTCAACCTCTCAATCAAGAAAAATACTAGAAAATTATTCAGGTAATACAATAGTTTAATCCCTCATGATGAGAATGTCTTCAAGCACAATCATCTCATTTGTCTCAATCATTTGAGTGATATATGCTTTCTCGTGTAGTATTAATATCCAAACATGATATGATGATTCTGAAGGAGATTCATCTTCTTTCTTACACTTGTAAATAATTATAGGATGCTATGGGATGTAAAGAGTAGTATCCCTTTCCTAATAGTTGATGTTATCTTTGAATAAAGATAGCCAATCCATTTCAAAAATTGCATCAAACTCTACCAAACGAAGTAATACAAGATTTACTGGGAGGTTCACTCTAAAAACATTAATCGGGGAAGAGTTATGTAGTTTGGATACATTAATTTCCCCATTAACAGTTGTCACAGTTAACTCAAACTCCATATTTTGAAGTGGTGTTTGAATAGTTCTACTAAACTTGTATGATATTAAAGAATTCATAGAACCAGAATCAAATAGTATGTTCACTATTCATGAACAAGTAACCAGCATACTTGTCAGCACATCATAGTCTGGATCCACCTAAAAAGCAGTGATAGAATATTCCCTTCCATGTTACCATGGTTGTTGTTGTTGATTTCCTTTGAAAAACCATGGATTAGGGAATTAGTTTTCAAAATTTCCATGTTTCTTATAGTGGAAACATTACACTATAGGATGAGTGTTGATCTGAACATTCCTTTCTTCTTCCACATTATTGGAATTATTCATGTCCCTTTGTAAATTCTAATACAGATTCCCCATCCTTCCAGATTTTAATCATTTCCTGGTTCCCTTTAGATAATTACCAAAATTATTCATCCCACAATTTTGACACATGGGATATTTGGTCTTCATTCCATCATGGGATTTATTTGCTGATCCACCCATATTAGACTCCAGTTTCCACTTTTTGTTCCTAATATCATGAGACCTTTGAGATTCTCTGACCCCCTTTCAACCTTGAAGTCACAACGGACAATCTCTTCATAAATATCGAAGTCTCTAATCACTAATAATTTTCATAGTCTTAGATTTAGTCTAATAAAGAATCAATCCACCTTGCTTTTAGTGTTAAAGAAAATGTTGGAGGTGTATCTTGAAAGCCTTTTAAAGTTTTCTCCAAACACCTCGATAGACTTATCTTCCTTCTGCTTATGTATAAGGAGCTCTCTTTCCATCTTGAGATGGAGGGTTTAGGGAAAATATTTATTGAATTTTTTTTTTTGAATTCCTCCCAATCAATGGAATCAATTTCCTCCTTGGACTTAATATTTTTTATCAGTTCCCACCAATAATTAGATTCCCCATCCAAATGATAGACCGCCAGCACAACTTTCTCTTCTTCTGAGCATTGGAGGATAGATAATATATTTTCAATGGAGTTAATGCACTATTATGAGAGGAGGGGATTGAAATATCCACTAAACATTATATTCCTTCTCTACATGAAGGATTATATTGAAACATTCTCTTTTTTTTTGAGAAGGATGGAAGTCCACGCGATTCATGTTATTATTTATAACTTGATCCAGTTGAGAAAGTACTATCATAATGTTTTGAGAAAATATTCCCTTGTTATTTTTAATATCATTAGGAAAATTTCCACATTTCCTATCATGTTTATTGATGAAATTGTTTCTTCTATTCCCATCCGTTAACTAAATAAATGAAAGTACAATTAGGGGGCTTGAATACATAGCATAAAAAAGGATAATTTAAACATAAAAGGATAGATTTTAAAGGAAAAGTATATCATAACATGTAATCGCCTAGGTTTCAATCTAGGATATCCATGATATTTTTACATACATATATTATTATGGGAATTTTAATTATTCCCTTAATAATTATTTGTAATGAGCTTATTAATTTACCAAATTATATCCCCCGGGAGTGTCAAAATAGGTTTGCAGTAAGGCTCATTGTCATGTACCAGGTTACCCTATGTTAGGACCACAACACCTTATTTAAGTTGTTACTCCTAGGTACATCTATGATAGAAGCACATACACATGTAACATCTATATAGGGATGTGTTTTCTTGATAAACCACATACTCTATACATACCAAAATTTAGGGATGTTTTCTTAGAATTAGTCTTATCTCTTATGTACTTACTAAATTGATCAATTCCTAATCTATAAAAATAACTAAATATTACTATGATATCAACTATAATGACCCAAACCTTTTACACATATCATTACATGATTTTAAACATAATTAACTATCAAATTACAAGCCAAGGATAGTAAATTCCAGTGTCTTTGTAAGACCAGGAACATAAAACTGAAAACATGGGCCTAAATAAAACATTTATTTATTTATTATCCATTATGATAGAACAACATACATTTATCCCTTACATCAGTATTTTATAACCTAGTAATAACATGAAATAATGGATTATATAAAAGCCTAATGAGAAGATAAATATAATAATAAATCTTAGATCCTTGGTTAGAAGGCATAATATAATGATATAAAAAGGAATGGAACATGATTAAACATAAGTAATCATAATATATATTATAGGGGATCATATAATAATGGAATATTAGTAATGTGGTGGAATCATAAAATTTTAATTTATCATGATTCAAGGATCTTTTCACATATAAAAGTATGAGTCAAGGCTAACCACTAAGACTGTTTCACAAGGAGCATGATTCAAGGATAACCACCAAGACTACTGCACATAATGTATCATGAGACTAAGAATTACCCAATTAATTGGATCTCTATATAGGTTCACCATCATAATATATTCAAGAATATGTTTTCCATATAAATAATCAGACATAATCAATCAAACATAAATAGAAGGGTTACCCATGGAAAGAATTGGGTATCATAATCATGTCCTAAAGCATTTTAAATGGTAATATCAAAAACGTGTCCATGAAAGAAAGGAATTAAATCATACTTGTACATTCACAAAATAAAATAGGCATATATCATGATTAGTGATGTCATACTTAAGTGATAACATGCAAAAAGAGTATATAAGATACTTTAGAATTAAAACATTTCACTGTAGTTTAAAGAAAATATTAAAGAGAATTTAAAGTAGAAAAGGGTATAATAGTTTATATAAAACCATATGTGAACCAATAAATTTTCATAATAAAATGAGTGATTTTTGAAAAATAATGGTGACTTAAATCATATTATATAGGGAACATGAAATTGGGTAAGAATTCAGAAAGCTCCCTTAAATCAGAATTACTTATTTGGAAGAATTGAGTAGGGAACCTTTAAAATAATTTATATCCCCAAAATAGAAGGATGGATATAATATTTAAATAAAAATAAAATATAATTTCATTTGGGTAAAATGAGAGAAAGGATAACCTGAAGGAATAATGGAGGTTCGGGTAGAATCCCTTACTATATGTCCGAAGGTTTTCTCCACCTGATCTTAATGTCCTGGATAATCAAATTTGATTCATTAATTAGTAATTAAATATCCTTTTATTCATTTATTTTATATATTATAACTTTTTTAAGTTCATTTATGGCCTTTTAGATGGGTTAAAAGGTTCAATTTCATCATTTAGGAGCGTTGGTTTCCTTGGTTTTCGTGATCGATTTACCTGTATATATGTTCGAAAGGTCATATAAAGTGGGGTTAATTATCCATAATTGAACTTATATGTTATTAATGATATTATAGAGGTTAAATTGGTCTTATATATAATTTATTTTTATGTCATGAGGATGAATCATTAGAAAAATAGTCAATGATAATCATTTGGGTTTATTCTGGCGGTTTTCGATAACAATGGACGGATTTTGATATATAAATTAATATAATGTGTATAAAATTATTCAAAAACATTATATATTATATAATAAATATATTATAATCTATTTCACCATTTAAATTTTATTCATGAATAGCCTTGGAGGTGGAATTGGAAGATGAAATCACGTCATCCACAAAGGTGGTAAATCAACACCTCTCAAATGATGTTTTCATTATTAAAGTAAAAGAGAGTGGGGGAGAGTTTTTATAATGAATTATTCCCTCAAAATGAAAGAATCTCACTATATATAAGATACTATAGTTATCATTCCTTTTGGATGAGGGGAGGTGAGGAGAGAAAAATAAAATAATGGAACATGAAAAGAAATTAAAAGAAAAGGAAAAGGGTTTTCCCTCTGCATTATTTTATCTTAAGAACCTGCTTAGGGGATTGTTTTTTGTTTTTATTAAGACCTAAATCTCTTGGATGTGGGTTAGGGGCTTGGGAGGAGATTTTAACATGAATTTGAGAAGGCTAAAGGCTTCAGAAGTGTGAGGGAAATAGGTGGTGAGGGGTGGTATTTATAGTGGAGGTGAGGGGTCTTTTCTCATTATTTTAATCATTAGTTTATTATTTGGGATAAAGACTATGAACAGTTTGAGTATTATTATCAAAAATATTAAAATAATGAAGTATAGTTCTAGATTTTGGACTTAAATCAGTCATATATCATCTATGAATCTATCATTCATGTATTTATCATTTATCGTAAATTATCATATTTTATGTGATTATACCGCATGACATAATTATTAGAAGGGAATTTTCATTGAAATAATTCATGGCCGTTACATCTATAACCTAGGATAACACCTACCCAAGTGATAAAAAATCCAAAAACAGCTTATAAAATTTCATCCTCCATTACATACTAAGTGTATTCATATTATGGGTATACCCACAATGATATTCAAGTCACACCACACCGAGGGTCACACCCTAGAAGGGAGGCCTCCACCTAGGATGTCTATGATGATATTTAATATGAAAATAGGTGGAAATAATCACACACATGTAGAAAAATATTTTATATGTTCCCAATATCTTAGAAATACCTTTAGGTTCATCACTTGATAACACCCAATCACACGAAACCCCTATGTGAAAATCAACACTATGGGCCTCTCCCACACTAGGGAAGAGTGAGGGCCACCACATTGATTGAAGGTGAGAAATATCACCCTCTCTACATAAGAACCAATTTTTCTAATTCTACCCACTCATGAACCACATATATCATCCACACCAAGAGAACCCTGCTAGGAGTATCAACTACCACACTTTCATGGTGCCACATTGATCTCATCAACTTCCTCAGTATTAAATTCATGGAGTCCAACAATACTATATAAATCCAAATATCACACTATGAGAGTTCAATGAACAACTAAAATTCTCATTGTAAGACTTCTGAAATTTCCCATGAATTATTAACATGATCCTCCTCAATCTGATAATCTGAAAATTCAATCCATCTTATTCTAAACCACCATAATAGGGATCATTATTCCACTAAAAAATATTCATACATCATACCCTAAATTCAAGTTGATGCATAAGCTGGTATCCTATCAAGGGACAACCATGGGAAACCCGTCATTAGAATTCATGAATTCATACATGTTCATAAGAAGTGAGTTCTAAACCATGAAAATAGTGAACAACATCCTACTTACAATTTGATTGGTACCTAACTTAAACTTTTTGAGGCTGGGTTCTAATCACCACACCTAAGGGGATCCCACTCACTATTAGTGGTGGAACTCACCTAACATACTCGACCATGCATATTCATGTAGAAGTATTACTAATTCCTAAATCCATATTAAGTTAGGTACCTTTAAAATATAGCTCGATTCTGTGGAAACTCTCTTGACTACCAATGTTTTGACTGAGGTTCCACTAAAACACCCATCTCCCAAACATTTGATATAGAACGAATGACTCATGTTTTTACTATTTAGTATAATGGTCTATAAACAAAGGACATGAATTATTCCCAGAACCTCACTCAATAACTCATAGTAATATCTATCCATCAGAAACATATTTTTATAGCTGAAACTATCAACACACTACACCTGACTAAAACTAGACAAAGGTGGTGTTCATAAAAGTGGATTTATGCACCATCTATCTTTGACTACTCTTGTGCCACTTAAAATTCCTTATAAAAGATTCCTGATAGGTATCTGGGACTAGAATAGTGAAGTCTTAAGTATCAATACTACTTCCCACAAAGAGGTCTATCCATAACACCCCAGGTCATCATCAGAAAAATAATAGCATTCTTCTAAAACATGGGTGTATCCCCAAGAAATAATCAATATTTCAATTATTTCATGATGGAATCTATAATAGGTAGTGTTTTATGGGAAGCACAACCACAATTAAATAACTCATACTCTGAATAATTCACTTAAACCATAGATCACCTACAATTCCACTTCCAAACATATTTAGGGAACACCTTTCAAGGTATGGGGGCTATGAAGAATACTCGGTTATGGTCCTTCTACCTTTCAGAGGGTCCAAAAAACCATATATAAACTCCATCATAAAAAAAGAGATCAAAATATAATCAAGGTATATTCATACCTTTCTGAGTTTGAGAAACACATCATCATATAATTACTTTTTATGTTGTATAGGATGCTAAATAGAAGAAACAACATTATGTCATTAAATTTTTTAACCAGATGGAACAAAAAGTCTATGACTCTATTTGGTCCCCTATCACTAGACTCACTTCATAATCCCATTAGGCCTAGAACGTTGGAGGACACATAGTATACCCATCCCATTGGTAATCCCTTCCAACTTAGTGGGAACTTCCATATGATTTATGGGGAAAATATTCACTATACATAAAGGGGATGGAAAATTCCACAGATCTTGTGGAAAGTGCATCCCTTAATCGAGTCATGGAAGAAATTATACATCACTCACTAATTATCAATGGGAGGCCTAAACATAGTCACATGATCATCATCACCCTATATTAGATTACAAGCTAGCTATTAGTTGTAACCACCCTTCATTTGATACGAATAATCCATAAGGATTATTGAATATAGGTATGAAATTATGAAGAAAGGATATGAAGGTTTATGGATGACAACTATATCATGCATGTACCAACATACCTATAAATTAGAATGATTTTTCAAATATTTTGGTTGACTATCTGCTTATGAGAGTCCCAGAAAAAGGATACATTGGATGATGCACCAACATTTGTCTCTTTGGTTTGATAATTGTACATCATACCCTTCTTAACATCATTTCCCTGAATTAATAAACCAATTCCCACTTGAATACTAACTCCAAACTTTGTCTCTATGAAAACCCACTTTGATACCAATTTGACCCAACCAGACCCAACGGGGACCCACCTGTGCTAGTAGTAATCCATGTGTACCAACCCAAATCCCACATCTAATAGACCATGGGCTGGTGACTAACACCGAGTAAAAATTACTCACAATATGGAATGTATTAGATTATAAAAACCTATAATAAATATATATATTCAATACATAAAAATAACTAGAAACATATATATATATATATAACATTGAGTTTTATAGAAAACATGCATGAGAAAAATGTTAGGATCAATAAAGGATAATTCAATGCATAATAAATAATAAAAATGGGAAACATACATGTCCAACAACCAAAATGAGAAAAAACATGAGAAACTAAGAAAATATTGAGATGCACCATATGTCATCAATAAGGTCATAACCAGAAACGATTCCCTAACATTACTGGATCGAGTTTTCTCTCTCATCCACACTGATGTTTTGAATCTTATGTGATCTTCTAATATAGTTAATTATATTATGTTATTATAAGGTTATTCATTTTTTATAATTGTCTAACTTCACCAAATACTTCTAATATCAAATAACAATAATCCTTTCATATTGACACTAAAAGGAATATGACAGGTGAATTTTAGGTGAATTCATAATCAATCTGTCCATGGCTAAACCATAAAACATACATGCGAGAAAATAATAATGAAACATTCTATCATCTGTAAAATAATATATAAATTAAAAATCACATCATTTTATAATAAACATTTAGATAGAGAAAAAAATGATTATATATATAAATAAATAAAACAATATCTTACACAACACCCTTTTCTAGGTAAAAACAGATATTAAAACCATTTTAGTAATATTCTTTGAAAAACATGAAGACATGCTCTTTTCTTTTTGTTAAGAAATAACATCATAGAAAATGTGAATAAACATGTCATGTCATACATTATACAAGTCATAACATTCTGCTGACCATAATGTTGTTTTTACATTATACACTTATGACTCATTTCATTTGTTTGTATATAGATGGAGAATACCATACTACTCACTGAGCAACATAGACATGTTTCCTAGGTGATGTAAGATGGTGGTGTGGTTCGACCAATCAAGGTGCATTGAGTGCATCGTTTTCATCACATGAAGCCTTCACATGCCATTAGACAGTACTTGTGTCATGCTGGCTTCTACGACATTGTCGTATTAGATTTCACATTTGTTGACCATCACTTTCTTATTGGCCTTATGGAGAGGTGGATACTATAGAAAAACACATTCCACCTGCCTGAGGGAGAGATGACCATTACCCTCGAGGATGTGGTAGTGCTTCTTAGTTTTCCTATCTTGGGGGAAGCCTTTATTGGACCCACCCATGAATCTTAGCCTGACCTTTCTTAGCGATTGTTAGGCATTGGCATTTTGGTCAACCATAAGGAAACATATGGTGGGTTAATATCTATGCTCTGTATAGAGGATAATATTCCACATTTACCCGATGATGCTGACGACCAATCTTTCATGTGTTATGCCCGTGCAAATATAATATGGCTCATTGGATGGACCTTGTGTGCTGATCACTCTAGGGTGCACGTTCACATGATGTATCAAGTCCTACTGAAGGACATTGATTGGGTCATGATGTATAGCAGGGGACAGGTCTTCTTGGCATACATATACATAGAATTATGCACGGTATCTCATAGAGACCGCACACATCTCGAGGGATGCATCATCCTTCTTCATATATGGGCATGGGGGAACATCCCCTCATTCCACCATCATCTTGCTGGTCCCCTGCTCCCTATGGTGATGTTGCATGACGCTCCACATAGATGCTGGTATGATAACTCAAATTTATTGGTTTCTGATTCTTTTAAAAGTTATTGAATTTAATTTCTCATTATTGACCACTTTTGATGTTGTATTTTAGAGGTGGAGTCAGAGACCAAATTTCATCATGACCCTGAAACACCATTTGGGTGCATAACGCCTCAAGTTGGAAAGAGTCTTACCCGACTATGAATTTATATAAAATCAATCAATTCCTAAAAAATTTAATAATAGCATCAATTTTGGTTTTTAGTAAGGAATTTTTTTTTGAAAATGTTCACATGTCATTTCAAATTATATGGACACCATACTGGGCTACACTGGACCACATTCCAGCATACTTCGCTAATGGAATTCATGATATTAATGCTATAGTGCCTCTCATTCACTTCCATATTATTTAGTGGAAGCAACTTGATAGAACCATGTTCCAGTTTTATTATTCTCAGCCAATTCCATTTTCACTGAGATAGATAAAGGATCTTCATAGCATGAAGATGACAAAGAAGTAGGATGAGGACTTGTGCTGAGTACATGCTTACTATATTGACCTCTAGAGAAGATGTGTAGAGCTTCATATCCAGGGTGTATCTATGATGAGATTCTATATTTCAAAGTAGGTTGAGTATAATCTATGGTATAGACAGAAGTCTATACTGTATCTTACTTGACAAGAAATTGAGCTTCATAAGATGGAAAGTCAATAAATTTCGATTAGTTTGATTATTGAACTATTTTATAATTCATTTAGAATCTCTTTACAACATTTTAACTCGGAACATCTTATTCGCTTGAGTGACAAAGAGGATGAGAGGCTCCTTAGTCAGGCAGTGTTCCATGCTCTAGCATTGGAGTTGAGGAAATTTTATCTTAGGATTCTTGAGAGAATCTTCAAGAGTCAACCCTAGAGAGAGGAGGTTCCTTCCCCAGAGGAACATCCTCCAGCAGCTACTAGTGTTGAGGAGCCACGATGATGACAACGTAGACCATGTTTTCCCGTACGTGATCCCTCACATGTTCCATAGGTAGAGGTTGACCCTCTAGTAGTACACCCTCAACCAATTTTGGATGTTCATCAAGAGGCATGGGATCCTTCTTTCATGATAGGATATATACAGTTCTCACTAGCTTGGGGTCTAAATCTGTCACAGGCTTGGTTCCCCGCTGCAATGATGGTAGGTCCTTCTACTAACCTAGTGAGAGACGGATCAGGAGAATAGTACGACTTGAAGTTGAAACCTTATACCATAGACACACAGGTGGAGCATGCTATGGTTGACATTCCAGTGCCTGAGGATCATCTCTCTCTAGGTCATCGGACTCCACCCCAGCATGGAGCTCGACGATCCCGATACGGGGGTACCCTTCATAAACCACCATGTAGGACATAATCTCATCCCTATATACATTTATTTCACTTATTCATGTATATGTTTTATTTCTATTGAAATGGTGATATTGTTATTACTACCAACCATTTTTACATGTTTAGCTAGTGTTTCAATTTTCAATAATATTTTAGTCACAATTTATATTTTATAAGATTTCAAAATATGGAAAATCATAAATATATTACAAAGAACATGATTTTATAATAAACTTTTACATAATCAAGAAAAAAAGTTTATATATATAAATATATAATCCATTTCTTACAAAACACCCATTTCTAGGTAAAAGCATATCTTAAAAAGACATTAGTAATATTCTTTTAAAAGCATGAAGACATGATCCATCTCTTTTATGTTTCTTGTACTACTCTGAGCATTAGTCATCCCATGGATGAATACATCATAGAGTATTTCAAGTAACATAGGTTCTTGTCCACAAGATATGGAAGATGCATGTCAATTCAATGCATGGTGTGACAACTATGACTTAATGTGTCTGTTATCAATTTAAAATTGATAGTAAAAAAATTCCACTCAATGAAAACTAAGAAAATGCGCTCATATTTTATTAATAATTTAGTAAATCGATTCATAATCCCTTTGTGACTTGTAGGAATTGGTCTCATGTCAAATCGATACACAATGTGATTAGTATAGTTCAATGTGTGTGTTTCTAGTTTAAAATGAAATTTCCATAAAAAACAAGTGACATATTCAAAACAAGGAAAACACATTCGGATTGTTTTGATACTTTAGGAAAATTATCCGTAAGTCATTTGAGATGTGTATGAATCAATCATACCTCAATATAATGCACAGTGTGACCGATAGGACTCCAAGTGAATCTTTTTATTTAAAAATGACATCCCTTTTAATAAAAAGGACAACTGACATACTCAAAACTGATAAAACACATTCATATTGTTTTGATACTTTAGTAAAACGATCCATAAGTCATTTGATATGTGTATGAATTATTTGTACCATAATTTGATGCATGGTGTGACCAGCATGACTAAAATTGTGTCTGTTTATTTAAAAATGACATTAATTTTAATTAAAATGATAACCGATCAACTCAAAATAGAGAAAAAACATTCAGATTGTTTTGATACTTTATGGAAATGATCCATATTTATATCAACTTGAAGATAAACTAGAACCCATGATTTGTTCTAAAAAATGGCTCAAATTTGAGTGCCACAAAAGCAATTGCTTAAAAACATAACATTTCCACTTTCAAATGTTAATGAAATAATTCCAAACAACATAAAACAACCAATATATTTTTAAAAAAATTCCACATGTACTTTTAAAAAAAATATCAGAAAAAATATAAAAAAAATCACCACGGGAATACAGACTTAATGGATTCTATGATAATCACACATGAACCCTTATTTCAGGTGTCACGACCCGTCCTAGTGGGGCCCGAGCCACAACTCCCCAAGACCGCCTCTAATAGGACAGGGGTTGGTGACTAGCACCGAGTAGGCATGCTACAAACATGGGAGGCGTTGCCTATAAACCTGCACACACACACACACACATCTCCAAGCCCATAAAGCTGAAAAGTGAAAACTGCTAGAAGGATAAGATGCATGCATACACTAAAACCCAACCAACATAGTATGACAGGAAATTAAAGTACAATAAAGTAAAACTATGGGCCAAAAGTACAATCCCACCAAAAGAGAGTCTGTAACAAAGTCCAACCTATAAAGAAAGGTGCTGGGACTGCAGTCTGTAGCTGTAGGAACACACCTCAGCATGTCTGATCTCACTGAGTACCATCCGGTCCTAGTCCTCCTAGAATCCTGTCAAAGGCTCCCTCATCTGCACAAGACACGACACGTGCGGGAAAATCCCATGGGGTGTGAGTATAAAAATTCCCTGTAGGACACCCCAAAACCACAAAGGAAATACAACAAGGGAGATACCACAAAAGAAAGGCACTGTCAGCTCTACACAGTATATGTCTACCAAACATATAACAAGAATATCCAGATATACTCATGCACGATCTACTGTCGTGAATACCACCACTAGGATCCAGCTCAAAGATTCCACTAAGCATACAACTATGAGAACACACTCCTAGGTCTAAAGAGAGAGATACGAAGTACTCGTTCAGGGAGAACACACTCCACAGGTACTTTGTGAACATGATGCTCAGATGAGGATAACAACCAAGTCATTGGGTGATTTTCACAACTCAGTATGAGATAATCCGCTAAGCAGAGGATCAGCACCCGGGTAAAGTTGGTCACTCCGATACCAATAACTCTACCTAGGGTTCCAGGAATGAATAGAGGATATGGCTCTATGTTTAACAGAGGGGATTCCAACAACTCTATTCAGGAAGTCCTGCTGAAGGGATCATACTCCTGTATAAAGAAAATGATACCAGAACCTTCAGGGAAAAGACCTAGGGTACGAACACTAATAAAACTAGTCCAAGTCATAGAAGGCAAGTTGCTCAAGACATGAAGAATTGGTTACACAACGTGTAGTATGGTTACACGCCGTGTTCTTTAAACCCAGGTACTGCCTGTGTAAACAGCCCGTGTCATCCGTTCAAGCTGTGTAAAACTAGACTACACGGCATATAGAAGGATCACACGCTGTGTTCCTTGAATCCAGGTACTGCCCGTGTAAACGGCCCGTGTCATCCGTCCAAGCTATATAAAACTGGACTACACGGTATGTAGAAGGATCACACGCCATGTTCCTTTACTCAGGTTACTGCCCAGGTAAACGGCCCGTGTTACTCGTCTTGTCGGATATAAAGTAACTAAACGGTGTGTAGAAGAATCACACGCCGTGTTCGAGCACCTGGGGCTCGTTCCATGTACATTGGCCATGTGCCCGTACACGGTCTCTGTCTATGTCGCCTGCCCGTGTACCAGCACACAGGGTATCCTGTGTATCTGGCCGGGTCTGGCTGGGGAGGGGTATACATGGCATGTCCTTGGCTGTGTACCATGCCCGTGTTGGTGTACTCCCAGAGTACACGCCATGTAACCCTCTAAGGAACACATGGTGTGTTTCGCATACTACACGGCCTGTAGTCAGGATTTTTCCAGAAGCATCGTCTTCCTCCTCGCGCCTTGGCCAATCCTCAAGATCCTCAGTTTCTTGTCCGTTCGTCCCGATACTACAGGGGTGGGATCGTTTCATCATACGAACACCATAACGAGTGTTTTCAGCTCTTAAATCAGATCATAAACCTCGAACGATCCATCAGAAGAAAAACATCCGAAAACTCGTATCTCTCGATCCGCTCCGAATATCCTGCCGAAACCATCATCTCACCTCTATGACATCGCTCTGGGGTTGGATATAAAATCTTGAATCATTGCGCCAAAAAACGAACACGCAACAATCGATTTAATCCAAGAATGCATCAGACACAACGAAGAAAATGAGGGAGAAAATACAAGACTCAAACAAGAGGGATGAACCTCGATTGTTGATTGTGAAAAACTGGGTTAATCGCCATTAGATCAAAACCACAACAAAAAACAGATTATAAAATCTTGAGTAATTGATTTCCCGATAAAACCTTAAATCACACCCTCCCGCAAAACGATCGATCCGCAGGCTAATCGGTTCGCAGATTAGTCCGTGTTCGTCGTAGGAATCAAGAATGGGGAAAGTAAAATAAAAAACAATCATCCTACTTGTATCTGCGGCGTTTGTTGGCAATGATCCGGTCACCGCGTCGTCGTCGCCGCGTTGGGAGGTTTTATCCAGAGCCTCCAGAGCCGCCAAGGGTTTCAGGGTTATGTGGTTTGTAATCGTGGACCCCTGTGCATGCCTTTATTTAAAAAAAGATAAGAGATAACTGTTGTAGCAGATTTAAAATATTTCACTGTAGAATAAAATATTATTATTTAAATATTTTATTACTCTTACGTCCCAAAAATGGATTTCACCACCAACCTGTGGCATCCGATATTAGGCCTCGCCTAATGTAAAATCGCTTTTCTGAATGCAATAGTGCCCTCAGATTTCTGATCCGAGAACCCGTTTAGGAGTTATGCCACTTTTTCAGGAAAACCACATCCGTGCATTATTTAATTATTTATTAAATTCTACATTTGTTCCGGGCTCACCGGGCCTCAGAACTCCATGCTGTCTCAGAGTCTTCTATCGAATTAATTCCCATATAATATTCAAATAATACATTGAAAAATCCGGGAGATTAAATCACACCCACCTTTGGGCTTTTATATCCCCGAAAAGCCAAAACAAGGGCTACTTAAATATATGTGGGTACTGCACGCGAATTTGAGCCTCCCGCTCCCACGTGCTCTCTTGGAGATTCCCGTGACACCACCGGACACACACTAAGGGAATAGCTCACCCATGAAGGATCCTCTCCTGATGATCATTGATATCCACTGGGTACTCGTCAAAGGTCACTCCATCATCGATGTCCAGCTCACCCCAGTCAATGACATGCGATGGATCATGCACGTACCTCCGTTTCTGTGACACATGGAAGACGTTGTGCACCCGGTCCATCTGAGGAGGTAGAGCCAAGCGATATGACACCTCGCAAGCTCTACTCAGAATATGAAAAGGGCCAACGAACCTCGGAGATAGCTTGCCTCCTCGACCAAATCTTTTCAATCCTCGCCGAGGTGAGACCCGAAAGAACACATTGTCTCCCTCCTTGAACTCTAAGGGCCTCTACCTCCTATCAGCATATGACTTTTTCCGACTCTGTGCAGTCTTCATCCGCTGCTGGATGAACTGCACCTTCTCTGTAGTACCTCTCACTATCTCTTGGCCCATGAGTGCTAACTCTCCTGGGTTAGTCCAGCAAAGTGGTGACCTGCAGAGCCTCAAATGGTGCCATACCAATGGATATCTGAGCATGTAGAGCATCACAACTAGCATCCTCGTGCTATGCTTCCCTGACTCGCTGTAAGAGTGGAGGGGTAACAAACATCGACTGAAGGTAAGATCCCTCATCTCCTTCCATGAAGGATAACTGTAAAGAGGACAACTACCTCATATCCTCATCCAGCAACTGAAAACTGGATTTCCTGTTGAGAGAATCTGCCACAATGTTCCCCTTCCCTGGTGTGTAAATGATCTCAAAGTCGTAATCCTGGAGGAACTCAAGCCATAGACTCTGTCTCAAATTTAGATCCTTCTGGGAAAAGATATACTTGAGACTCTTGTGATCAGAGTAGACATTAAACTTCTCACCCATCAGGTAGTGCTGCCACATCTTCAACGTGAATACTACCGATGCCAACTCAAGATCAAGGGTTGCGTAGTTCTGCTTGTGTGGAATTAACTGACGTGAAACATAGGCAATCACCGATTGCCTCTGCATCAGGACACAACCAAGACTGGTTCCTAATGTTTCACAGAACACTAATTACTCAACAACTTTGTTCGGTAATCTCAAGATCGGGGTGCTCGTCAGACTCTGTCTCAACTGCTGGAAAGCCTGCTGGCATCTCTCAGTCCACACGAAAGGCTAACCCTTTTGGGTCAAAGCTGTCATGGGTGCTAAAATCATGGAGAAATCAAGAATGAATCTCTGATAGTAGCCTGAAAACCCAAGGAAACTCCGCTCCTCCATCATGCTCTGGGGTTGGTCCCATGCTAACACTACCTCTACCTTGGCTGGGTCCACTGCTATACCATCTGCTGAGATAATGTGTCCCATAAAGTGGACCTCCCGTATCCAGAATTGACACTTTGAGAGTTTCCCGTACAAATTTTGCTCTCAGAGTGTGTCCAGAACCATCCTTAGATGTCTCTCATGCTCCTCCTCGGACGCAGAGTACACAAGGATATCATCAATAAAGACCACTATGAACCGATCTAGATAGGAATGAATGATCTGGTTAATGAGTCCCATGAACACTGTCAGGGAATTCGTCACGCCGAAGGGCATCACCAAGTACTCATAGTGACCATAGTGACATATGAAAGTTGTCTTCGGTATATCCTCATCCCATACCCACAACTGGAGATATCCTGATCGTAGATCAACCTTCGAGAACCATCGTGCCCCTCTCAACTGGTCGAAGAGGTCATCGATCCTCAGTAGTGGATACTGGTTCTTTAAGGTCACCTGATTCAAGCGTTGATAATCCACACATAGTCTCAAGCTCCTGTCTGCGTTCTTGGCAAACAGCACTAGGGCCGCCCAGGGTGAATCACTGGGTCTCACAAATCCCTTCTCCTGCAAGTCTTCCAACTACACCCTCAGCTCACAAATCTCTAAAGGAGACATCTGATATGATGATGCTGATATCAGTGTCATCATAGGTTGCAACTCAATGCAGAAATATATCTCCCGACAGGGAGGTATCCCAGGGACATCCTACTGAAAGATGTCCTCGTACTCAACCACTACTGCTATAAACTTGAAACTCAAAACATCTGCTACGCCAAGGGCTAGGCTAGCCAACTGATGTGAAATCGGTTGTGCCTTCCTATGCACGAGTCCATCCTGCACTTCCTGGGTCGCTCTTTCACTGACAAAAGAGAACCTCGTTCCATCACTACGGACACACAACACCCTTCACCTAAAACAGTCGATCTGGGCATGAACTGTGGATAGAAAATCCATACCAAGAATGACGTTGTAAGGCCTCGACGCTACCAAAAAGAGGTTCCAACCGAAACTCTCACCTCCAAGGGTTAGGTCACACTGTCTACAGAGGTGTGTGATCTCTGAATCTTCTCCATTCGGTGTTTCTATGCGTAAGTGTTGAGTCAACGGATCAACTGGAATCTCAAGGTCTCGAACATGATAAGAAGATGGAAAGGAATGACTAGAACCTCTATCTATCAGTACAACATCCAAAGTAGAAAAGACACAGATTGCACCTCTAATCATTCCGGGAGTACCTAGGTCACAAGCCTCTCTCGCCTGCAGTTGTCCCTACCTCTGTACACCAGCTCCCTGAGCCTGGGGTGGACCTTTTGGGGGTGGTGGTGGTAAAAGGTCAAAACGCCGACCACCTCCAGCTTCTCTCCCAGCTCTCCTACCACATCCTCCACCCCGCAGATCTATCTGCTCCACACGTTGCCTCTGTCTCGGTGGTCCATCCACTTCTCCTGTGTCAGTAGTACGGTCGGTCGGACAATCTCGAGCGAGATGCCCCCTTCCATCACATGAGTAGCATCACCTCTCTCGAGGCTGGATGGATGCGCCCTGCGAACCATGTACGGTAGATCCCCTATCCTGGGATCTCCTCAAAAAATGTCTCCCATTCCTGGGTCCCTGACGTCGGCTCCCTTCTTCCGAGGTCTCTGCTCCACCTCATCCACTACTGACAACTTCCGGTTGTCTCTACTCTTCCAAGAAGCTCTTGACCACCAAATCCCGCTCAAGCACCCCCGCATAAGTAGGAATTCTCATAGGGATGATGCTAGCTCAGATATCTCTGAGAAATCCCCACTCAAAAGTCCGAGCTCTGAAGTACTGATCTATGACCATATCCATAGAGTACCGCGAGAGGTCGGTAAACCACGATTAATAGTCAGACACCGACATGGTTCCCTACTGGAGCTGAAGAATCTCCTGTATACGTAACGATCTCAGGGTAACTGGTGAAAACTCCTCTCTAAAGAGATTCTCACACTCCGAACATGTAAGAGTCTCCTCATTGTGAGTCTGGATAACCGAACTCCACCAACGTCCTGCCGAGCCCTGTAGAAGACTCGCTACTAGGATCACCATCTGGTATGCTAGTGTCCTAACCAAACAGAAGACTCTAGCCACCGCCTCAAGCCAGTCCTCTACATCTTGAGGGTCAGGCTCGCCTCGAAACCTGAGGGGTATCTGTCTCTGAAACTCGTGGAGTGCGCTCAGCCTGCGCTCTTCCTCCATTGGTATAATAAGAACTAAATACTGCTCCACAGATGGGAGGATAACAGGCACACCAACCGATGGTAAACTTGGGGGATCTGGTCCTGGAATCGAAGCTTCATCACTGAGGGGGTCATCCTTGTGATTGAGCTACTGGATCCTAGCGGGTACGCGTCGCGGTGGCATCCTGTAATGAAACAAGATGTGTCTCAGTCAGTGATTATATCTGGAGAGATGACTCAAGAAGGACATGGAAATCACAACCCATTACTGTATGATGAATGTACCATTATTTTCCCCCTGCAACTACTGTTCTCATGTTCTGAGTAGAAAAGAAATTTATTAGAGTCCTCGTGTATGGATAGGTCGACCGCCCGCACCAACACTGGGGTCCCTGGCCTGAATGCTGAACTCGAAACACTTAGCACTATTTTCCCAAACCAACTCACAGACTCTCGGTCCTAATGTAGAACCGACCACCTCTGATACCACTCTGTCATGACCCATCCCAGTGGGGCCTGAGCCACAACTCCCCAAGCCCGACTCCAATAGGCCAGGGGCTGGTGACTAGCACCGAGTAGGCATGCTACTAACATGAGAGGCATTTCCTATAAACCTGTACACACACACACACATCTCCAAGCCCACAAAGCTGAAAAGTAAAAAGTACTACAAGGAAAAGATGCATGCATAAACTAAAACCCAACCAACAGAGTACGATAGGAAAGTAAAGTAAAAGAAAGTAAAACCCTGGGCCAAAAGTACAAGCCCACCAAAATAGAGTCTGTAACAAAGTTCAACCTGTAAAGAAAGGTGCTGGGACTACAGTCTGTAGCTGTAGGAACACACCACGGCCTGTCTGATCCCACTGAGTATCATCCGGTCCAGGTCTTCCAAGAATCCTGTCAAAGGCTCGCTCATTTTCAAAAGACATGACACGTGTGGGAAAAGCCCGTGCAGGGGTGAGTAAAACAATACCCAGTAGGACACCCAAAACCACAAAGGAAATACAATAACGGAGATACCACAAATGAAAGGCACTGTCAACTCTACACAGTATATGTCTACTGAACATATAATAAGAATATCCAGATATACTCATGCACGATCGACTATCGCGAATAACACCACTATGATCCAGCTCAAAGATTCCATTAAGCATGCAACCAGGAGAACACAATCCTAGGTCTGAAGAGAGAGATACAATGTACTCATTCCAGGGGAACACACTCCACAAGTAATTTGTGAACTTGATGATGAGATGAGGATTACATCCAATTCATGGGGTGATTCCGATAACTCAGTCTGATCTAATCTGCTAAGCAGAGGACCGGCGCCCGAGTAAATTTGGTCATGTAGATACCAAGAACTCTACCTAGGGTTCCAGGAATGAATAGAGGATCCAGATCTATGTTTCCCAGAGGGGATTCCATCAACTCTATTCAGGAAGTCCTGCTGAAGGGATCATACTCCCGTATAAAGGAAATGATACCAGAACCTTCGAGAAAAAGACCAAGGGTACAAACCCTAAGAAAACTAGTCCATGTCATAGAAGACAAGTGGCTCAAGTCATGAATAATTGGTTACATGGTGTGTAGTATGGTTACACACCATGTTCCTTGACCCCAGGTAATGCCTGTGTAAACGGCTCGTGTCATCCGTTCAAGCTGTGTAAAACTAGACTACACGGTGTATAGAAGGATCACACGCCGTGTTCCTTGACTTCGGGTACTGCCCATGTAAACGGCCCATTTCATCCATCCAAGCTGTGTAAAACTAGACTACACTGCATATAGAAGGATCACATGCCATGTTCCTTGACTCTGGGTACTGCCCGTGTAAACGGCGGGTGTCACTCGGCTAGTCGGATAGAAAGTAACTACACGGCGTGTAGAAGAATCACACGCAGTGTCCGACCACCTGGATCTCGCTCTGTGTATGCTGGAAATGTGTCTGTACACGGTCTCTATCCGTATCTCCTACCAGTGTACCAGCACACGGGTTATCCCATGTATCTGGCTGGGTCTGGCTGGGGAGGGTTATACATGGCTTGTCCTTGGCCGTGTACCCTGCCTGTGTACGTCTACTCCCGGAGTACATACCAGGTAACCCGCTGATGAACACACGACGTGTTGCCCATACTACACAACGTGTAGTCGGGATTTTTCCAGAAGCGTCGTCTTCCTCCTCGCGCCTCAGCCGATCCTTTGGATCCTCATTTTCTCATCCATTCATCCCGATACTCTAGGGGTTGGTTCATTTCATCATACGAACACCGTAACGGGTGTTTTCAGCTCTTAAATCGAATCATAAACCTCGAACGACCCATCCGAAGAAAAACGTCTGAAAACTCATATCTCCAAATCCACTCCAAATCGCCTATCAAAACTATCATCGTACCTCCGTGACATCACTCCGGGGTTGGATCTACAATCTCAGATCGTTGCACCAAAAAAAGAATGTGCAACGATCGATTTCCTCCAAGAATGTGTAGGACACAACAAAGAATGCGAGGGAGAAAATACAAGAATCAAACAGGAGGGACGAACCTCGATCGTTGTTCATGACGATCTGGGTTCGTCGCTGTTAGATGAAAAACACAACAAACAACAGATTATAAATTCTCGACAAATTGATTTCCCGAAAAAACCATAAATCACATCTTCCCGCAAAACGGTCGATCCACGTGCTAATCAGTTCATAGATTAGTCCTTGTTCATCATATGAATCAAGAACAGGGAAAGGAAAATAATAAAAAAATCATCCTACTTGGATTTGCGGTGTTTGTTGGCGATGATCCGGTCGCCGCGTCATCGTCACCACGTTGGGAGGTTTTCTCCAGAGCCTCCAGAGATGCCATGGGTTTCAGGGTTATGAGGTTTGTAACGCTGGACCCCTGCACAGGCCTTTATTTAAAAAAAAAAGATAAGAGATAACCATTGTAGTAGATTTAAAAGATTTCACTGTATAATAAAATATTTTTATTTAAGGATTGTTTTACTCTTATGTCCCAAAAACTGGATTTCTCCACCGACCTGCGCCAGACAATATTAGGCCTCGCCTAAGGTAAAATCACTATTCTAAACACAATGGTGCCCTCAGATTTCGAATTTGAGAAACCATTTAGGAGTTATAACACTTTTTCAGGAAAACCACATGCACGCGTTATTTAATTATTTAATTAAATTCAATATTTGTTCCAGGCTCACCGGGCCTCGGAACTACACGCCGTCTCAGAGTCTGGTCTCAAATTAATTCCCATATAATATTAAAATAATACATGAAAAAATCCGGGACATTACATTAGGTATATAGAGCTAAATCATAAAATTATATTCCCTCAAAAATGACTGAAAATAGCTTTAGAGATCACATTATTATAATCTGTGAAAAAAAACTCAATATAGACTACTTATGTATTAAACATAGGCACCATGAGAAAATTTCTCATTTCATCATAATAAAATTTGATATGGTATGTGATGGGACATGAGGCTTATACCATGAGTCAGAATTAGGAATCAAATATCGGTCTTGAATTTTTCATCTTGAAAACTGTTGAAAAAATTTACAAATAGATTGTTAATCCAATGTATCCTTAAAAAAGATTCACCCAATAAAATAATTAATAGTAATAATAATAAAATTATTATTATTATTTTATAAAATATATACAAACATATTAAAAAAGGTGGGGGAGTCCACTTCACCACCCCACTATTTGACCTAAGGCTTTCATGCTCCCCTTAGTCTCCCTCTATTTTTTAATTTTTCGTCATGTAATACTATTATATTACCTATATATATATAAAGGGTGTGGGAATAATTAACGTGTATCTCCACACACACATATTTAATATTATTCCCTTTTTCCCTCTCATACGTTCTGTCATCGGTCGCAGATTTCCCCCTTTATGCCGACTTTAGTAGCATCTGACCCCATATCTATCGCCACTATATGCCCATGGAGGTTAGACATTATCTAGTTTTGTCGGTCTCCTCAATCCAATTGGACTTGTTTTTATTATCCAATGATACTTCTAGCATGATACAACATCCCATTAGCATCCACCATTTCCTTTTCCACCTCATACCCATGCTACCACTAACATAGACCTAAGCCCTGCACAACACACTACCGCTCCTCATCACACATAAATGTTTGATGTTTCCATTTACCTACCATATTATCGATGGATTATTTATTCCCACCTACAAAAAAATAATATGGGAAAGGAAAAAAATGGAAATAAACTCCCATTATTGAATTCATAATGAAAATATTCAATCAAAAATCAAATGGGAATTAAGGAAAAACACTACCACAATAATAATTCCATAATAATAAAAATTAAATAAATAAAACTAAAAAAATACAAAAAATAATATTCATGGATAATGTTTTGAAAATGAAATAACAAATAATAACTCGATGGTGAATTGCCACCCCTTAATTCACATCCAAGATGGGCTTCTGTTTATCTATTCCATTGGTGAAGAAATCCATCCAAGTAACTATCACATTCTCTCCCTATCCCTCTATATAATATTTAATTATGGATAAATATAGAAGGAGGGTGTTAAAGTTTCACTTTTAGGGGGGATTATAGTATGATTAATTAATCTGATTAATTAATCAATTAATTAAAATTTCACCACCCATGATCGCCCTCTTCTGTGAATCCTAATGAGAACTCAAAAAATGTTGTTCCTATGGTAAACAACTATTTTAGACTCAACAAAAGTCTTTTATTTCCCATATGAGGTTTTCTTTTTATGGAAAAGAAATATCCTTGTGAAAAATGCATGTACGAGTATAAATAATAATATTTTTAAACATAAAAAATAATTTTTGAGTCCCCACCAAACATAAAATTTCATTAAGGCTTAGAATTTCCTTTGAAACCTAATGTACAAAGATTAAAAATTTCAAACACTAATAATAGAGGTTACCACATCACCATCCATTCTTTGAGATTAATATATATTTAGGAATGATTAATAAATGTCCCATAAAATTCAACATTCTCTAAAGTTCCTAAAAACTCTTATTGGTGATAATAAATACATTTTAAGATCAATAAAACCATTCATAAATTTTTTTGGTCTTATCTACAAAGTTAATTATACCATTTTACCTCTGAGGAGGTTTTGGGACTCTTAGACTTGAAATTGAGCTAAGTATGTCCCAATAAAAACTCGGTACACCTTATCTTACCCACCCTATGTCCTTTTTATCATCAAAAAGGAAAATTGATAGGGGATCCTCAAAAAATAAAACTCATAAAACAACCCTATGCTGAAAACAATATGACCATTACACAAACTTCCTCTGTCCACGAGGGTTTAAGATCAATGAAAACATGGCTTGCCAACACCAAGGAAGGAAAAATTTATTTTCATACTAATGGATACAGAATATATCCCATATATTGGAAAGGCCTATGAAACTATATGCGTCCCCTCCAGGAGAGTCCTTTTAGACATCCCATTATAAATGGTTCATTTCCAAGGTTGTATTTGGTGGGAGTTCCCTATCCACCCACCGTTTAAGACTATTCTATTTGGTTTTTATATAAGAAGAACCCTCCCACACTACACTTAAATAAAGAACACATAATAATTATTCCATAATTACATTAGAAGATTTGTAAAGAATTATGATATCATGGATACATGTTAGGTTTTTTGATATCTATCATCCTCAAAGCTTGAGAACCAAAGTTGATATCTCACCATAGAGGCGACATTGACCTTCCTTCCAAATGTCAAACATCCATGTGAATCCTCCATCAATATAATGATATCTAAAAGGTTTCCATGTAGTTGAAATATAGTTTGGTTGTGTTATCATCACTATTACACAAAATATACTGATTACCACATCAGGAAGAACCCCAACGTCATTAAAATTTCCAATATCACACCACTTTTTGTCAGGTGGACCAATCTGCTAAAATCCATTGTAAATGGTCATGATAATTTATATGAACCTACATATCAACTCTATTATAATGACCCAATCCTTTTAAAATATCATTACATGATTTTAAACATAATTAACTATAATATTACAAGCCAAGGATAAAAAATTCTAGTGTATTTGGAAGTCTTGTTACATAAAATTGAAAACTGGGACTAAATAAAACATTTCTTTATTTATAATATATTATGAGCTCTTAAATTCATTTAAGCCCTAACATACACACATTATAACCTGATCATAACATGAACCAAGGTATGAGCTAAAATCTTAGTAAGGAAATTAACAAAACAATAAAGCTTAGCACATGGGTTAGAAGGCATAACATAATGATATAAAAAAGACATGGAACATGATTAAATATAAGGAATAATAACATATATAACATGAGATACATAATCATGTAATCTTAATAACATTATAGAAACATAAAAAATGACTTTATATTGATTCAATGCTCGTTTCACTTAGTGAATCACAAGTCAATGCTAACCACCAAGACCGTTGCACATAGACCATGAGTCAAGGACAACCACCAAGACCGTTGCACATAAATTCTCATGAGACTAAAAATTACCTAATTAATTAAATCACTCTCTAGGATCACCCATAATAACATTTTCATTAATTTCTTTTCCACAGAAAGAATCATATATAATCAATCAAACATAATCATAAGGGTTACCCATGGAAATAATTGTGTATCATAATCATGTCATAAATCATTATAAATGGATGTATCATAAAAGTTTCCCTAAAAGAAGGGAATAAATCATACATGGACATTAATAAAGTAAAATAGAAATAGATCATGATTAGTGATGTCAAACTGAAGTGATAACATATAAAAATATTATTTTAGAAAATTTAGAGTTAAAACATTTTAGTGCAGTTTAAGGAGAATATTAAAGAGAATTTAGAGAAGAAAAGGGTGTAATATTTTATATAAAACCATATGTGAAAAAAATAAAGTTTTCATAATAAAATAATTTATTTTTGAAAAATAATGGTGTATTAAAATATATTATAGAGTGCACTTGAAATTGGTTAAGAATTTAGGATGTTCTCTTAAATCAGCTTTCTTATCAGGAAGAATTGACTTGGGAACCTTTTAAAAACATGTATATCCATAAAAAATAAGGATGGATGGATATTTATACATGAGTTTTGAACATATACAAAGAATTTAGAAAATTTAAAAATAAAATAAAATATAATTTTATTTGCCGAAAACGAGAGAAAGAGTAACCCAAATGAAAAATGGAGATTCCGGTAGAATCTCTTAACTTAAGTCTGAAGGTATTCTCCACTTGATCTAAATTTTCAGGATAATCAAATTATATTCATTAATTAGAAATTAAATAACCCTTTATAGATTTATTTTATTTATTAAATATTTATTATGTTTATTTATGGTCATTTCGATGGGTTAAGAGGTTCAATTTCATCGTTTGGGAGTATTGGTTTCCTTGGTTTTCATGATCGGTTTACCTGTATACATGTACGAAAGGTCATATAAAATGGGTATAATTATCCATAATTGAACATATATGTTATTAATGATCTTAAAGATGTTATATTTTATTATATATCATTTAGTTTTATGTAATTATGATGAATCATTAGATAAAAAGTTAATGATAATCATTTGGGTTTATTTTTCCAGTTTTTGATCATAATGAACACATTTTGTTTTATAAATTAATATAATGTGTATAAAATGTTTCTATAACAATAAATATGACATAATAAATATATTATAATCTATTTCAACAATGAAAATTGTTTCATGACCAGCCTTAAAGGTGGAATTGAAAGATGAAAGCTCGTCGTCCACGAAGGTGGTAAATCGGCACCTTACGGACGATGTTTTCATTCACAATGTAAAAGATAGAGGAGAATAGATTTGATGAATAATTATTCCATATACATGATAAAATTAAATGTTATGCAAGATACTAGAGTTTTTGTGCCATTTGGATGAGGGAGGTGAGTAGAGAAATAGAAAATAAATGAACTTGAAAAAAGGGGGCTTTACCTATTGATTCCTTCATCTTGAGAAGCACATTAGAGGATTGGTTTTGGTATTTTTTTAAGACAAAAAGATATTGTAAGTGTGGTAGGGGATTTGGAGGATATTTGAGTTGAAATTGGACAAGGATCAAGGCTTGAGATGTGTGAGGAGATGAGGTGGTGAGGAGTGGTAGTGGAAGAGATGGGTGTTTTCTCATTATTTTAATCATTAGTTTGTTATTATGGATCAAGACTGTGAATATTTTGAGAAATATCATGAAAAATATAAAAATAATGATATATTTTTTGACATTTTTGGATTACATCATCCATACTTCATCTATGACTCCATAATTTAGGTATTTAAATGTTATAGTAAATTGTCCCATTTGACAATTCAACAAAAATTCAAGTAATTTAGAAAAATACCAAAAATTTTAACTAACCATTTTTTTGATGTGTTGAATTTAGAAATGAACTCCATTTTATGAAAATTATTTTTGAAATATGAGAAATTTTTTTTAAAACATAATTTACTCGAAAAATACAGATTTTAAAATTATAACGGATTTTATATCACTTTAAAATTTTTAGTAAGGTCTCATAAAATTATAATATAATTTTAAGAAATAAAAATAATTATTTATGAATAAATTTTATGAAAATAAATTTTATTTTAAATTGTTAAATTAGTCATAAAATTGTAGTTAAGTATTTATGACTTACAAAAATACCAACACTTAAATAATAATTTTTTAAATATTTATTTACTTATAATATGACATGATTATATCATACAGTCACTTATAATATGGATAAATTTGATTTATAATCTCATTGGTGAGGTTACTATTAAATTTTCAGGTTTACTTTTCATAAGGGTCATGTTACTATTCTAAAGGTCAAGTTACTATTCCTTTGGTATAACTTCTTTAACTTCTAGAAAATGATTTTTATTTCATTAATTAATCATTTATAAAGTTTTTATTGTATTCTATGTGTGATTTTATGTGATTATACTGTATGAAATAATTATAAGAAGGGAATTTCAATTGATAGAATTTGGGGTTGTTACATTCTTCACCCCATATGAAATTTCAGCCTTGAAATTTCATTTTACATTCTATGATGAAAATAGGCGTGGTAATTTTCCTTCATCGCTTCCTCTGGTATCCATGAATCCTCTTCATACTTACGGTTCCTCCTTAGTTCTTTGACCAGGTGAGTAGTGTTTTTGTGTATAACTTTATCTCTATGATCAAAGATCTTCACTGGAACCTCCTCATAATAAAGATCATTCCCCAACTAGACCACCTATAAATTTAATACAAGTGAGGGATCTGATATGTACATCCTAATAAGGGATACATGGAATACATAGTGTAAATGAGACATGGTTGGTGGATGTACTAGTTGTAAACCCACAGCTCCAACACGATCAAGAAACTTGAAGGGGGCGATGTACCTGAGACTTAGATCCCCTTTCTTCCAAAATCTCATAGTCATATTCCATTGAGATATGTGGGGGAAAACCATGTATCTAACTTTAAACTCAAGTTCCTATTAGTGATTGTCTCCATATATATTTTTTCTAATTTGAGCTTCCTTGACGTGCTGCTGAATGGTTTTCACCTTTTACACCATTTCTTCAACTATTTCAGGCCTTGGTAGCTTACGATCATCGACTTCATCCTAGTATTCTGGTGTTCTGAACCTTTTCCCATAAAGGTATTCATAAGGAGACATTTATATGTTCTATTGGAAACTATTATAGTAAGATAACTCAACCTGATGAAGATATTAGTCCCATCCTTCTTTGAAGTCCATAAAACATGTTCTCATCATGTCTTCCAGTGTATGAATAGTCCGATCAGATTGACCATCAGTTTGAGGACGATAGGCTGTATTGAAGTTCATCTCAACACTTAGAGCATATTGAATACATTTCCAGAACATTGAGGTGAATATCATTCCTTTATAGGATACAATATATAGTGGAACTCCATGTAGCCTTACCACCTATTTGATATATATCTATGCAAGTTGATCTAGTGGGGAATCCTCTTGAATTTCAATAAAGCGAGTTGTCTTTGTATGATGATCCATAGTAACCCAAATAGAATTGTTCCCTCTGGATGTCTTTGGAATTCAAGTGACAAAGTCCATTGTGATGTTTTCCCATTTCCATGTTGGTATGGGTAATGTTAGTATCTATCCTTTAGATGTTTTCCTTTATGCCTTCACTTTCTAATATACCAGGAACTTTGATGTATATTCAACAATCTCCTTCTTCATATTATCCCATCAATAGTTCTCTCAGAGTTATCGATACATCTTTGTGCTCCCTAGGTGAATAGAGATGGTTGAGCCATGTGAGTAATTTAGAAGATCCTTCTTTATCTTTGGATCGGATGATACACATAGCCATGACCCAATTCTTATGACTCCATCTCCATCGATCATGAACTCAAAGGGTTTACCATTCTTTATAGCTTCTAATTTTTCTGAAATTCCAAATCATTTCTTTGAGCATTCTTTATTCTCTCCATAAGGGATGATTGAGAAATCATCTGAGAAAGGATTGATGATGTTCCTCCCTTAATGATTCCGATGTCCATTATTTATAAGTCGTAGAAGATTGAATCATTCCCAATTCTCATCATTGATAAAAATGCAGGATCCTTTCTACTTAGAGCATCTTCCACCTTATTTTCATTACCAAGATGGTAGTACATTGAGTATTTTTAGTCCTTAATGAGATATAATCATCTTCACTAGTTCATGTTATTCTTCTTTTGAGTGAATATATATTTGAGTCTCTTGTGATCAGTATATATCACACACTTATCCCAATAGAGATAATGCCTCCAGATTTTCAACCCAAATATCATAGCTACCGACTCCAAATCCTATGTGGGGTAGTTTTTCTCATGGATTTTAAACTATCTTTAGGTGTATGCTATCAATTTATAATTTTTCATGAGTAAACAACCTAATCCTTTCATTGAAGAATTTTTTTACACCAAAATGAGTTCTCCACTTGTTGGGATTGTGAATCCTAGCACAATGATAAACCTATTTTTGATCTCCTTAAACCTTTTCTCACATTCTTGAGTCCAGAAAATCTTCACTCCCTTCTGAGTTATCTTGGTTATTGGGTTTGATAATCATGAGAAGTTTTTCAAAAATCATCAGTAATACCCAACTAGACCATGGAATATATGGATCACTATTATAGTTGTTGGCCTAGGCTACTCTTCGATTGCCTTTGTCTTGGAAGGGTTTATAGATATCCCTTTGTTAGTGATAACATGCCCCAAGAATGATACTTCCTCCATCCAAAACACACATTTAATGTTATTTTTCCTAGAGTTTATCCATTCATCAAGTCTAAAACATAGTATTCAAAAGATCATCATGTTACTCTTTACTCATAGAGTATATCAAAATATCATCGATAAAGGCTACCACAAATTTGTTGAGGTAATATCTAAAGACTCTATTCATTAAATACATGGAAATTTTTGAATCATTAGTGAGTCCAAATGGAATCAATATGAACTCATAGTGTCCATACCTCATTTTAAAGGTAGTCTTGGGAATATCTTCCTTCGTCACCTTTAATTGGTGATATCCTGACGAAAGGCCCACCTTAGAGAAACAAGTAGACACACATAGTTGATTGAACAAGTCATCTATATGTGGCAGGGAATACTTGATCTTTATCGCTATTTTATTGAACTTATAATAATCAATGCAGAGGCTCATTGATCTATCCTTCTTATGGAAAAAGTGGACTGATGAACACTATAGTGAAGCACTCGAGCGTATAAAACCCTTGTCTAGATTCACCTGTAACTTATTCTTTTATTCTTCCATCTCATCAATGTCCATTGTATAAGGTGTTTTTGATATAGGTAGAGATCCTAGAATAAGTTAAATTGAGAACTCAACTTATAGATCATGCAAAAGACTCTGAAATTCTTCAGCTAATATGTCAGTTTAATCCCTCAGGATGGGCATGTTATCAAGAATGATCATCTCCATTGTCTTAATCATTTGAGTGAGATATTCTTTCTCCAGAAGCATTAATCTGGGAGGAGTTATTTAGTTTTGATGAAAATATTTTCCCATTATTTTTTCTCACAGATATCTAAAAATACATATTTTGAGGTGTTTTTTGAATAGTTCTACTAAACTTGTAAGATAATGAATAATTCATAAAACCAGAATCAAATAGCACGTTCACTACTCTTGAATGAGTAACCAGCTAACCTGTCCCCACATCATAGTATGTATCACCCTTAGAAGTAGTGTAACATATTACCTTCCTCGTTACCTTGGAGGTTTTTGTTTATTTCCTCCAACAACCCTAGGATTAGGGAATTAGTTTAAAAAATTACCATGTTTCTTGTAGTTGAAACACTACACTACAGGATGATTTTTGATCTAAAACTTTCTTTCTTCCTACACATTAGTGTAATTCATCATGTCCCTTTGGAAATTCATATCCAGATACCCCATTCTTCCACATTTGAAGCATTTACTAGTTCCCTTTAAACAGTTCCATGGATGCTTCTTCCCACAATTTTGACACGTAGGATATTTGGTCTTCTTTAAATCATGGGATTTATTTGCTGATCCGCCCATATTAGAATCCATTTTTTACTTTTTGTCCCCAAGACCATGATACCAATGAGAGTCTCTGATCTCCATTTCAACCTTGAGGGTACAACGAACAATCTCCTCAAAAATTTCAATGTCTTGACTCACCAATAATTTTTGTAGACTCAGATTTAGTATTCTAAAGAAGTGATACACCTTGATTCTAGTGATTATAAAAAAGCTAGAGGTGAATCTTGCAAGCCTTGTAAATTTTTCTTCATATTCCCCGATAGACTCATATTCTTTCTACTTAAGTATAAGGATCACTCTTTCTATCTTGACATGGAGGGTTCTGGGAAAATATTTATTGAAATACATTTTCTTGAATTCCTCCCAATACATGGAATCAATTTCTCCCTTGTAATTCATATTTTTTATTAGTGTCCACCACTAATTAGCTTCCCCATAAAAATAATAGACTTCCAACACAACTTTCTCTTCTTCTGAGTACAAGAGGATAAAGAATATATTTTCAATGGAGTTAATCAACTGTTACACGAGGAGGGGATCTGAAGATACACTAAACATGGGATTCATTTTATATATAAAGGATTCGATTGAAACATTCTCTTTTTTGGAGGAGGCAATTCCATGCAATTCAAGTTATTATTCATAACTTGATCAAGTTGAGCAAGTACTATCATAAACTTTTGAGCACCAGTTCCCATAATATTTGGAATATCATTAGTGAAATTTTCGCATTCCCTATCACATTGATTGTTGACAAGTGTTCTTCTATTCCTATCCATTAACTCATAAGAAGAAATTATAATTAGGGGATTTAAATACTTAGAATACAAAGTATAATTTAAACATAAAAAATAAACTTGTAAAAGAAAAAATATCATAAATTTTGATCCCCTACGTTTTAATATAGGTTATCTATGACATGTTACCTAAAATATATTCTTATGGAAATTTTATTTATTCCCATAATAATGGTTTTTAATGAGCTTATTAATTTACCAAATCATATCCCCCAGAAGAGTCAAACCAGGTGCACAGTAAGGCCCATTATCGTGTACCAGGTTACCCCAAGTCAAGCCTAGAACACCTTATAGAAATTATTACTCCTAGGTACAACTGCTCAAGAAACACATCAACTTCTAATATCCAGAGAGGGATGTGTTTTATTGATAAACCACTTACTCAATACTAACGAAAATTTAGGGATGTTTTCTTAGACATAGTCTTATCCCTAAAGTTCTAACTAAAGAGATCCATTCTTAATATATAAAAATATCTAAACCTTACTCTAATACCAACAATAATGACCCGAAAATTTTACACATATCATTAAATGTTTTTAAACATAATGAACTTCCTAATTACAAGCCAAGGATAAAAAATTCTAGTGTTTTTATAATACTAGTAACATAAAACTGAAAAAATGGTTATAAATAAAACATTTATTTATTTATCATCCATTAAGATCTAATAACTTCCTTTGAGACCTTAAATCCACATAGGATAACCTGAGGATAACATGAACAAATGGATTATCTAAAATCCTAGTAAGGAAATAAACCTAATAATAAATCTTAGCACCTATGTTAGAAGGTATAACATAATGATATAAAAAGGCATGGAACATGATTAAACATAAGTAATAATAACATATATAACATGGGATCATATAATCATGGAATACGAGTAATGTGGTGGTAATATAATAAATTAATTTATCATTATTCAAGGCTCTTTCCACATAGAGAAGTACGAGTCGAGGCCAACCACCAAGATTGTTGCACATGGTGCATGAGTCAAGGCTAACCACCTAGACCATTTCACATAATGTATCATGAGACTAAAAATAACCAAATGAATTGGAGAAACTTATAGGAACCCCATAATTAAATATTCATGAATATGTTTTCCATATAAATAATCATACATAATCCATCAAACCTAAACATAAGGTATACCCATGGAAAGAATTGGGTATCATAATCATGTCATAAAGCATTATAAATGGTCATATCATAAAAGTATCCATGAAACAAAGGAATTAAATCATAAATGGACATTACTATATTAAAATAGGAATATATCATTATTAGTGATGTCAAACTGATGTGATAAAATGTAAAAAGTGTATTTTAGATACTTTAGAATTTAAACATTTCAGTGTGGTTTAAGGAAAATATTAAAGAGCATTTAATGTAGAAAAGGGAATAATATTTTATATAAATACATAATCTAACCAAGAAATTTTCATAATAAAATTTGTGTTTTTTGAAAAATAATGGTGGCTTAAATCATATTCTAGAGTGCACTTGAAATTGGGTATGAATTTAGAAAGTTCCCTTAAATTGGGCTTACTTGTCGGGAAGAATTGAGTAGAGAACCTTTTAAAAACATGTATAACCCTAAAAAAGATGTTTGAATGGATCTTGATACATGATTTTGGAAGATATACAAATTATTGAGAATATTTACATAAAAATAAAAGTTAATTTCATTTGGGTAAAAATAGAGAAGGAGTAACCCGAAGGAATAATGGAGGTTCGGGTAGAATCCTTAACCTTAAGTATGAAGATGTTCTCCACTTGATATTAATGTCATGGATAATCAAATTTGATTCATTAATTGGTAAATAAATAACCCTGTATACATTTATTATATTTATCATAACATTATGAAGATCAATTATGGCCTTTTTGATGGGTTAAGAGGTTCAATTTCACCGTTTAGGAATGTTGGTTTCCTTGGTTTTCATGATTAGTTTATTTGTATATATGTATTAAATGTCACATAAAGTGGTTGTAATTATCCAAAATTTAACTTATATGTTATTAATTATATTTCTTAGGTTACATTAGTCTTATATATAATTTATTTTTATGACATGAGGATGAATCATTAGATAAATAGTTAATGATAACCATTTGGGTTTATTTTGGCGGTTTTCGATAACAACGAACTCATTTTGTTTTATAAATTAATATCATGTTTATAAAATGATTCTATAATATTATATATAATATAATACATATATTATAATCTGTTTCAACCATGAAAATGGTTTCATGAATATACTTGAAGGTGGAATTGAAAGATAAAATCACGTCATCCACGAATGTGGCAAATCGGCACCTCACGAACGATGTTTTCATTCATAAAGTAAAAGAGAGAGGATAAGAGATTTGAAAAAAAAATATTCCATAAATATGATAAAATTTCATTATATTTATGATACGAGAGTTCTCATTCCATTTGGATGAGGGGAGGTGAGGAGAGAAAAAGAAAAAAAGGAACATGAAAATAAATTAAAAGAAAAAGAAAAGGGTGTTTCCTCTTGATTTCTTTATCTCGAGAACCTCCATAGGGGATTGTTTTTGGTTTTTGGTAATACGAAAATCTCTTGGACGTGGTTTAGGGGCTTGGGAGGAGATTTTTAAAAAATTAAGAATTCCAAAGGCATGATAAGTGTGAGAGGAAGAGGTGGTGATGGGTGGAATTTATAGTGGAGGAGAGGGGTGTTTCCTCAATATTTTAATCATTAGTTTATTATTTGGGATCAATAATATGAATATTTTGAAAATTATCATCAAAATTATTAAAATAATGAATTATAGTAAGATATATTGGAATTACATCGGTCGTAAAATATCTATACATCCATAATTCATGTATTTAGCTTTTATCATAAATTATCGTATTTTACTATTCACCACAAATTCAAGTATTCTAGAAAAATATCTAAAAATAACCCTAACCATTTTTTGACATGTATATTTTAAAAAGGAACTCCATTTTTTTGAAAATAATTTTATAAATATGATAAATTTTATTTTTATTTAAAAACATAAATTACTTGAAAAATGCAGATTTTAAAATTATAACTGATTTTATATCACGTTGAAAAGTTAACTAATGCCTTGTAAAATTACATTATAATTATAAGACATAAAATTAAATATTTATGAGTACATTTTATGAAATTAAATTTTCTTTAAAATTATTTAATTAGTCATAAAATTGTAATTATATATTTATGACTTACAAAAATACCAACACTTAATTAATAATTTTTAAAATATTTATTTACTAATACAATGATATAATTATATCATATTGTCACTTATAATATGGATAAATTTTATTTACAATTTTATTGGTGAGGTTAATATTAAATTGTCTGGTTTACTATTAATAAGGGTCATGTTACCATTCCAAAGGCCAAGTTACTATTCCTAGGGTATAAGTTCCTCAACTTCAAGAAATTCATTTTATTTAATTATTTAATCATTTATAATGTTTTTATGGTGGTATTTATGAAGTATTTATGTGATTATACCATATTATATAATCATAAGAAGGGAATTTTCATTGATAAAATTTAGGTTCATTACATCTAGACCCAAGGATATGACCTACCGAAGTGATAAAAATCCCAAAACTCCTAATAAAATTTCATCCTCTATTATATAGTAAGTTTTCTAATATTCGAGTACACCCACAAAGATATTCAAGTCATACCATACTAAGGGTCACACCCTAAAAGGGATCCCTCCACCCAGGATGTCTATCATAATATTTAATATGAACATAAGTGGAAAGAATCATACACTAGGAGAAAAATAGTCAATATGATCCCCAAATCTAGGAAATTCCTTTAGGTTCATCACTTGATAAAACCCAATCACAAAACACCCATAAGTCAAAATCATCTCTATGGGCTGCTCTTATATGAGGGAAGAGTGAGGGCCACCGCATTGATCGAAGGTGAAAAACATCCACCTCTCCAAATTAGAACCAGTTTCTCTAATTCTACTCACACATATACATCTTATATCATCTAACCAATGAGAAACCTATTAAGAGTATCAACTACCACACTTTCATGGTGCCAAATTTATCTCATCAACTTCCATGGTCTTAAATTCATGGAGTCCAACAATACTATATAAATCCAAATCTCACACAATGAGAGTTTAATGAACAACTGAAATTCTCATTGTAAGACTCGATAAATTTCCCAATAATGCCTAACAAAATCCTCATGAAACTGATAATATAAAAATTCAATCCATCTTTTCCATAACCACTATATGGGGATCATTATTCCATTGAAAAATATTTAAACATAATAACCTAAATTCAAGTCGATGCATAAGCTGATATCCTATCAAGGGACAACATTGGGAAACCCTTTGCAAGAATTCATGAATTCCTACATATTCACATGAGGTGAATTCTCAACCATGCATATAGTGCACAATGTCCTGCTTACCATTTTATGGGTAGCTAACTTAAATTTCTCGAGGGTGGGATCAACTCACCACACCTAAGGGGATCCCACCCACTATTAGTAGTGGAACTCACATAAAATACTCAACCATGCATAATCATGTAGAAATATCACTAGTTCCTAAATCCATATTGAGATAGGTACCACTAAAAGATAGTTTGATTCTGTGGAAACTCTCATGATTACCAAATTCTGGACCGAGGTTCCACTGAAAATTCCAACCCCGAAACAATTGATGTAGAATTAATAACTCATGTTTTCACTATTCAGTACCATGGTCTATAAATAAAGGAAATTAATTATACCCTAAACTCCACTTAATAACTCTGAGTGATATCTATCCATGATAAACATCTTTATGTAGATCTAACTATCAGAACACTACTCATTACTAAAACTAGACCAAGGTGGTTATCTTAGAAGTGGATTTATGAACCATCTATCATTGAATACACTTTCACCACTTAACATTTCTTAAAATAGATTCCTGATAGGTAGCTTTGGCTAAAATAGGGAAGTCTTATGTATCAATACTACCTACCACATAGAGGTCCATCCATAAAACCACTAGTTGTCATCAAGAAAAAAATAGCATTCTCCCAAATCATGGGGGTATCCTCAAGAAATTCTCAATATTTAAATTATTTCTTAATGGAATCTAGAATATGTAGTTCTTTATTGGAAACAAAACCACAACTCGATAACTCATGCTCAGAAGTATTCAATTAAACCATTGATCTCAAATAATTACACTTCCAAACATATCTAGGGAACACCTTGCAAGGTCTGGGGTCCTTGAAGCATACTCAGTTATGGTCTTTCTACATTTCAGAGGGTCTAAAAAACCATTGATAAACTCCATCATAAAAACAAGAGATCAACATATAACTGGGGTATAGTCTTACTATTATGAGTTAGAGAAACACATCATCCTTTAATTACTTGTTATGTTTTATAGGAAGCTAAATACAAGAAACAATGTCAGGTCAGTAAATTTTGTATCCAGATGGAAATTCAAGTCTATGACTCTATTCAATCCCCCATCACTAGACTCACCTCATCATCCCCTGAGGCCTCTATCATTGGAGCACACATAGTGTACCCATCCCATTGGTAATCTATTCCAACTTAGTGGGAAATTCCATCTTCTTTATAGGGAAAATCATCATTATACATAAAGGTCATGGAAACTTCGACATATCTTGTGGAAAGTGTGTCCCATAATCATGAACTGGAAGAAATGCCCCATCACTCACTAATTATGAATGAGAGTCCGAAACATAGGAAAACTATCATCATGGACCTACCTTAGCATTTAAGCTAGCTGTCAATGGGAACCACACTTCGTTTGATTGGAAGAATCCAAAAGGATTATAGAATATCAGTAGGAAATGATGTTGAAAGGATATAATGGATCATGAATGACTTCTATATCATGCATGTACCAACTTTCCAATACATTGTAATGTTTTTTAAAATAATTGGGTTGACTATCTGGTTATGAGAGTCCCATAAAAAGTATACATTGGATGATGCACCAACATTGGTCTCTTTGGTTTGATAATTGAACTCAATACCCTCCTTAACATCATTTACCTGAGTTCCTAAACCAATCCTCACATGACTAATAATTCCAAACTCTGTCCATATGATAACCCACTTTGATACCACTTTGACACAAATAGACCCAACAGGGACCCACCTTAGCTAGCAGTAATCCATGTGTGCCAACCCAATCCAACATCTACTAGACCATTGGCTGGTGACTAACACCGAGTATGAATAACTCATAATATGGGATGTCAGAGCTTATATAAACCTATAAGAAATACATATTTTCAATACCTAAAAATAACTAGAAACACAAACACACACACATATATAAAAACTTATTTGTATACAAAACATGCATGAGAAAACTGTTAGGATCCATAAAGGATAATTCAATGCATAATAAATAATAAAAACAATAAACATACATGTCCAAAAACCAAAATGAGAAAAAACGTGAACAACTGAGATAAAGTGGTCATAAAAAAATCCACATTAAAGGATGAATGCGGCTTGCTGCTATCACCTGTGTGTACTATGAAGCTCCTCTAACACTATTCCCCCCATATGTATTCACCAGTAATTAGCTTCAAATAATCCATGCTACTTGGCTCAAAGAAGGAGATCGCAATAAACATTTCTTACATACATTCCTGAAATAAAAACGATGTGCTACTACTCTAAATATCTCTTTGAATGATTCCATATTCACTATAGTTCACGATGTGATTGGTGGTATGGTGAAATATCATTTTAAATATTTACTATGTTCTCCTAACCCCGACATGAAGAATAGTTACCCAAGTGGTCTAGCATACATCTTAAGTTTTATCCCATGCATTGTTACTTCCTAAGCCAATGGATTCCTAAAGAGAAGCCTAGAAGAGGAGGAAATATGGGCCTCAATAAAATCTCTAAAATAGGACAGCACGCTAGGTTAAGATGGGTCCCCAACATCCTTTAATATTATATCTTGGGAAATCATTAAAAATCCCTTATTAAAGAAATACATGATTTCTTCAGTGGTGGTCATCTACCCAAGGTTGTGTGTGTTACCTCGTTGGTTATCATCACCAATGAGAAAGACCCTTACTCAATTTACAAATTTTGGACCATAAGAATGTGGACTATTGCATACAAGGTATTAAAAAATATCATCAACAAAAGGATCTCTCAGTTGAAACACTCTTGGGTTTCCAAGGAACAACATTCTTTCATCCAAAGTAAGTCCATTCAAGGGACTATGGGCATAGCCTTGAAGACGGTTGTAGGAATTAACAGAATAGTGGTGGGATCAAACATTTCAATTAAGCTGGATATGGATAAGGAATATGATCTCCTTGAGTGGAATTTCATACTTTGGGTTATGCGATTCCTAGAGCTCACAGAATTGGTTATCAGTTTTATCTTCTAATGTTATAGTTCACCCTGCTTTAATATTTTATTCTTGGGTAAGAAATGTGGCTTCTTGAAACCATATATTTGGATAAGACAAGGTGACCCTATATCTCCTAGAATTTTCATCATGGAAAAAGATTCCCTTAGTAGACTTGTTGTCTCCCATATTCAGTACAAAGAAATCAAACCTTACATCTACGAAGTCCACTTCTGTGGGGCGTGTCATATCTTCTTTGAAAATGACATGGTCTTCTTTATCAATGGATCCAAAACATTGATCATAGTCTTTAATGAAACCTTGGAAGAATATTCCAAATATAGTGGGAATATTATCAACAATGAAAAGTGTTAAGTGTTCTTACCGAATTCATGTTTAGATAGAATGAAGATAGATATTGAATCAATATTGGGTATCTGTAAGAAGGAATTCCCCATGGAGTATCTAGGTGTGCCTTTAGCTCCAGGAAGAATTCATATTAGGTAATTTGATGGCTTGATTAGTAAGATCACCAACAAAATCAAAAACTATAAAAATCAGTTCTTTTATTTTGGTGGTTGAATCACCTAGGTTAATTTAGTTCTGGCCTCAATTCTCATGCACATCCTTTCGGTGATCAAGGTGCCAAAGATGGTTCTGAAGGAGATTGATAAACTCTTAATATCTTTTATATGGGATTCCAAGGGAGAGGGGATGTGTCATTGGACTTCCTGGAAGAAGTTATCCAGATAGGTGGAGAATGGGGGTGTTAATGTGAGGAATGTAAAAGAGGCAATGCATTTCTTTCATGGAAAACAAACACTGGATGTCATTGAGGGGTGATCCCTTTGGAGAAGGTTCATCCATGACAAGCAAAGAAATATCCTGAGATCAACTGGTTGAAACTCTTACTCCTTATGGAAATCTCTTCAAATCCACATTCCAGTTCTTCAGAGGCACTCTCAGTGGATCCTTGGTCGCGGTGACATCAACTTTTGGGATTGCAACTGGGTTGGTGATGTCTTGGGATTTACAGGCTATCCCACACCTAGTATGACCTTCAAGAAGGCTTGATCCATTCTTTCTTTCATCTAGGATATCCTTGATCCCAGTCAAAAAACCTATTCAAGGGCATTTGTATGGAGGAGGCTCCCGATTAGGGCATTTTCACAGGCTCGGCCTCTAACACCTTCTCGGCCAAGGAATATACGAAGGTCACACTACCACACCATGGCAGTGATGTATGGGGTGGAACCCTTTGGTGCAAGGATATTCTTTCCAAATAAAACTTCTTGTTTTGGGGGATTTATTACCCGGCTTTACCTACAGATCTGGAAGTTAATGTTAAGGGAATGAATTTTTCTTCTAGGTGATCTTATTGTAGGAACGATATGGAGGAAACCTCAACACACCTATTTTTTCAAAGTGAGTGGGCTAGGAAGAAATGGATTATGCTATGGAAATCCTTCATCTTTGACTCAGTGGTGGCATCCATTGATGATTTTCCTCAAGTTTTGTTCAGATCCACCACCAGTAACAAACATGAGATGGTGGCTCATTCTATAATGTTTGATAAGGGCTAATAGAGTTTTTGGGAGATGCAATACAAGTCCAGGAACAAGGCCCCCCTCTCGGAGTCAACTCTTACGGTGAAGACCAAATGCTTAGTAGCAGACCATGAAAGTATCATGGATCAGTGCGAGGTATCCCCTTCTCTTAGGTACTTCATGATCAGAAGGTAGCCCCACATCCCACCCAAAACTCATCATGCGGGTCATTGGGTGATGTGGATCCCCCCATCACATGGTCTAAAATTGAACACCGATGGTGTGTTCAACCAAGGAAGCAACCGGGGAGGAGGAGTGGTTCGAGAGTGCATGACCTCAGGGTTAATAGCGTTAAAATATTTCCATGGGGCTGGTGACACACTTAGGGTGGAGGCGGAGGCTTTGCTCATTGGTTTGATATTGTGCCACTCTAGACAAATCTCTTTGGATTTGGTGGAGACAGATTCAAATATTATATGGATCTATTTAAAATATTATATTCCACTCCTTGGGAAATCACATACTTAATTTTCAAATGTAAACAGCTGATTACTAATGGAATTGATCTTTCCCATACATGGCACGGAGAAAATCAGATGGAGGAATTTTTGGCATCAAAGGCCTCCCTGGAGATCCCCTTCAGAGAGTTTTCTAGCATTGATTCTGATCTCCAAGGGGTGAAGATATTGTAGCGGGAGACGCCCTGAGTCTTTATTTCTTCATCCCCCCATTATGGGGTTGTACTCCATTTCCTCCTTCATTAATAAAATGAATATATTTTTGTGCTAAAGCTATGCACTATCTGCATAGACATAAAATGCATGGGCCCATGGTCTATGAAAGTGTGTGTATAATTATACTCAGTGTGATACCCTAAAACCACGAAGGAAAAAAACTAAGGAAATCATTATCTCAAACCCCTCATACTATAGAGTATCCAAGTGGTGTTTATGGAATAATAACCCATATATTCTTAACCACTAGATGTCTCAAGGGCACAAATAATTCATGGTCGTCGCAGCTCCAACCCACGAAGGTTCATACCTCATGGGTAACTAAGGATACATGAAAAAAATGAAAGTCCCACAATGTATGAAACCGATAAAAAATCATATGTTTCATCAAAAAGGAATACTAGGGGTTCTTTTGGAATCCCATGTCTTGAAGTACACTAATTGTACCAGTTTTCTTCCACGCAACTGTTGTAGACAATGAAGGAAGACCCACTATTTTCCAAATCTTGCACATCAGTTAGAGGAACAAAGAACCCTCTAGTCTATCAATGCATAGTCTGTGATAAATTATTTGAAACACCAATACCATGAAAACCATGTATCCTTATAGGAACTATAGTTGGGGACTCATTCCTTGTTGCAGGACAACTCAGTTGAGGGATTAATTGACCCCAATGGGGGCTCTTTCCCCATCTACGCTCTTTGAGGGAGGAATACCCACCCCTTGACAAAGGACCTATTCCATGAGTATATGAGGGAGTACCAAATCCAATCTATCATGTGGGGGACCCAAACATTATTTCAACACATTGACAGGGCTATACCGACCCTTAGTATTATATGATACTCATGCTTGAACCCCAAGATCGATCCTATGGGGATAATTCGTAAACCTACATATCTCGCCTCATAAACAAACTCATATGGACTAAAGTATCAAAAAATTGAAATCATCATAGAAAAATAATAAATTTAGGCTATTTATTAATAAAAAATGATCTCATTCTAATTTTTTTTACATTATATCATACTAGATACGAGAGACAATACATGATAAGACTTGGGGATTATTCCATGAGACAAAATTAGACATCAAATATTGGTCTTGAATTTTTTTTCTCAATGTTTGGATATCAATGCTTAATCCAATGTTTTAGTAAAAAGATTATCCTGAAACAAGAATTAATAAATATAATAATAACATCATTATTATTATTATAAAATATATACAAACCTATCAACGTGGGGTCCACGCCACAACCCACGGTTAGACACCAGTTTTAACGTAGCCCCTATCTCTCTCTATTTTATATTTTTCAAGTTTTATTATATTATATGTATATATAAATATAATGGGTAGGGGAAGACTTCACATTAAAAAAGGGGGATTTCTCTCTCCAATCCAGCCACACCCCCACTTTAGTATCATTCTTTTTTCCCTTTCACCTATGCTCTTCCACATCTTAGGTTTTTCCCCCTTCACGCTGGCTGAATTAGTGGCTGATCATATCTTTATCACCACCGACCACCTATGGAGGTTAACTCTCTTCCATCCCCTTTAGCCGCCACAGGTCGGCCGACCTTGTAGCTCTACTCCATCAAGTTTTCAATCGTGCTCTGTCCTCCCTTTCCAAAGTAGCCACTATTCCCTTCATCACCTCGTGACCATGCTACCCCTACCTAAAAGATATTTCCCGTATGACCTTGCCACTCCCCATCATGCATCAAATCTTGAGGCCACCATGGGTCAACCATAGTGCTGATGACCTCTTCGGCCACACATGGGAAAAATAATAAGGGAATGGGAAAAAATGGTAATCTATCCCATTGTTGAATTATTCACCCAAACATATGATCTAAAATCAAATTTGAATTAAGAAAAATAATACCCTAATAATCATTCCACCAAAATCAAAATTCAAGAACATACATCAAACATAAATCCGAAAAAGAATCTTAAAAAATAAGGTAATTGAGATAAAATAATGAATTCGACCTCAACAGTGAGTTTTCATAGCTTCATCCCACTAATACACATATTTCCTTCAAAATCACACATATAGGATTTTAAAAGTGCTAAAAAAGAATTGTTAATTGAAACGACGATATAAGGGGGTCCCCTTTATCAGTGCTAAAAAAGAACGGATAAGGATCCCCTTTTATCTGTGTTATTTTTTGTACTGTTAAAGGCCTCGCTACCAGCAATATGATGTTAATATAACAGCACACCCAAAAATAAAAACCAACAATTTCAAATAATATATACAACCTGTAATATCAAACAATGATATAATTTCAAAAAATGTCATATACATTTAATTAACATCATAAATACCAAAATGTCCACCCATGATATATAAAAAACCACTCCTATTTACATTTAAAACCAAATTTTTTATATAATTACATTTAAATTTATCCAACAAACATTCTAAAACAATAATATTTCATCTTCTGACATTTGTGATCCCCTCTAAAAAAATTTCTCCCATGATATTAGCTTCCGAAAAAATCATCTCAACCTGAGAAAAACATTCCACCTATATATGAAAAAATATTATTTTAGTAATACTATAAAGAAATAAATTAAATTTTAATATGAAAGAATACACTAATAAAATGTCAATATTTAATAAAAATGACACATTTGTAGATATAATGGTCACACCATGTGTACTATTGTGGTGGGGTTTATTCCTACATGTCACAAATAAGTTATGGATAGTTGTCCTAAAATATCAAAACAATATGAATGTGTTTGCTCAATTTTGAGTATCTCACTTATTTTACTAAAATTAATGTCAATTTAAAAATATGACACATTTGGGGTTATAACAGTCACACCGCGCATAATATTGGGGTATGGTTGATTCCTACCTATCAAAAATTACTAATGGACTATTGTCCTAAAGTATCGAAACAATTGGAATATTTTTTCTTGGTATTCATTATGTCAGTTGTATTTTTTTACTAAAATGTCATTTCAAAATGGAAACATGCATTATTATTTATACATGTCGCATCATGTGTCAATTTTACATGGGACTATTTTATACATGTCACAAATGACTTATGAATAATTTTCTTAAATTATCTGGATAGTCAGAGCGTGTTTTTTGGTTTTCAGTGAGTGACATGTTTTGAACTAAAATGTCAATTTTAAACTTTTAATGGAAACTTTTAGTTATATCGGTCACATATTGGGTCTAATTGAGGTATATTTGACTCCAACATATCAAAAATGACCCATGGATCATTTTTATAATGTATGAAAAAAATATGAAAGCATTTGCTCTATTTTCAGTATGTCAGTTATTGTTTTTACTTAAATTAATGTCAATTTTAAATAAAATGAGCCACATTGAGTTATACTGGCCACACCATGCAACTTATTTATGTGTGACTGATTTCTATATGTCAAAAATGAAAATAAATTATTTTCCTAAAATATTAAAATAGTTCTAATGCGTTTACTCAGTTTTCGGTATGTCACTTATGGTTTTTACTTAAATTAAGGTCAATTTTAAATAAAAAGGGACACTTTGAGTTATACTAGTCACACCATGTATCGTATTTAGGTGTCACAGATTCCTACACGTCATAAATGAGTAACAGATCATTATCCTAAAATATCAAAACAATCCGAATGTGTTTGTTTGGTTTTCAGTATGTCCCTTGTTGTTTTTACTTAAATTAATGTCAATTTGAAATAAAAAGAGACACTTTCAGTTATACCAGACACACCATGCGTTGTAATGAGTTGTGGATGATTCTTACCCATCAAAAATGACTAATATATTGTTTTCCTAAACTATCAAAACAATATGAATGCATTTTCTTAGTTTTCAATATGCCAGTTGTGTTTTTTTATTAAAATGTCACTTCAAAATGGATACACGCATTTTGAATCATATCAGTTGCATCGTGCATCATATTATTCTTTAGTTGACTCTTACTTGTCATAAATGAGTTATAGATCATTTTACGAAAATATCAAAACAATCCGAATGCATTTTTCGGTTTTGAGTGCGTTACTTGTTCTTTTACTAAAATTAATGTCAATTTTAAATAATGAAACATTTGGAGTTATAACGATCACAACATGTGTCGGATTGAGGTTTCGCTAATTCCTACCTTTCAAAAATTTCTGTTGTATTTTTTCCCTCAAATATCAAAACAATCTGAATGTGTTTTCTTGGTTTTCAATATATTAGTTTTTTTATTAAAACATCATTTCAAACTGGAGACACACATTATGAGTCATAACTATCGCATCGTTCATTGGTTTGACATGATACTTCTTCATATAAATTAAATATTACATATGAATCATTGTAAAAAATTATCATGACAATCAGAGCACATCTTCTTGGTTTTCAGTGAGTGACATGTTTTGAACTAAAATGTCAATTTTAAACTGATAACGGACACTTTTTGTTAGATCGGTCACACCATGCATCGGATTGAGGTGTGGTGGATTCTTACAGGTCACAAATGACTCATGCATCATTTTTATAAACTATTAGAACAATATGAATGTGTTTTCTCATTTTTCACAATATCACTTTTTGTTTTTACTTAAATAAATATATATTTCAAATAAAAAGAGACACTTTGAGTGATACTAGCCACACCATGCATCGTATTTTGGTGCAGATGATTCCTACATATCCGAAATGATGTATATATCACTTTCCTAAAATATCAAAAGAATCCAAATGTGTTTTCTCAGTTTTCAGTATGTCACTTAATGTTTTTACTAAAATTAATGCAAATTTTAAATAAAATAGGGACACATTGAGTTATACCGACCACACTAGGAATTATATTGATGTGTGACTAATTCCTACACATAAAAAATGACTTATAGATCATTTTCATAAAGTATGAAAATAATTTTTATGCATTTTCTTAGTTTTCATCATGTCACCTTTTTTACTAAAAGTAATGTAAATTTTAAAAAAAAGTGCACTTTGAGTGATACTTGTCACTTTTTCTTTTTTCATGGTTTTGAGTAGGTCAGTCGCTCTGATACCAACTATATTTACCCAGAAATTTCATACATAGATATAAAATATTAGTATATTAATATTCCTTACATAACATAATGATCCATGCCATAATAGTTTAGGTCTAGTGCTTTAGGAAACATGGAAACATAAAGAACTAGTTCACAAGAGCCTCTCATTAAGTTATTCTTTACTAGAAATATTCTTAAACATATCATTTCTAAAACAATTCTTAATATCCTAAGTTTATGAAACATAATAAAGGGTAATCATAGATGCTTAATAAGTGTAAATAAGGGAGATATCAATGACCATATAAGGAAATTAACTTTCAAATAGTAGATAAAATGGTGAAAAAATTAATTAATTACATAAAAAGACACACTTTGAGTCATATTGGCTACATCGTGCATTAACATGATGCAATTTTGATTTCTTTGTTGAAATTGATATACTACATTTTCTATATTTATCACTTTAGTTCTACTTCCCTCAACTGCCTTTAATGGAAAGTGATAAATGTCGACAATGTAGGGGTGACAAGGTTTTGATGGGGAGTATGTCTATAGAAGGCATTGTTTGTGTGAGTAGTCAAAAATTTAATTTAGATTATGTTAATGTACTATAGAACAAATAATATTATTAGAAAAACATATTATATTAAAAAAGCTTTACCTTCTCATTAAATTATGAGTTGTAGCCTCAAAGTCCAATCTCTCGTGAGCATGATCATTTTTGAACAAACCACCCCAACTCAAACAAAGGAATCCACCTATATAAGAAAATAATTCTTGTGTGAGTAATACTAAAAATAAGTAAATTAAACAAAAATATGAAACAATAAACTACTTCTATGGAAATTACATCTTCATACTATTTGTGTACATTCTTCCATTAGGTATACTACCCATTCGTTTCTTATCACATCTATATCATTTTTTGAATATGAGTTTTTTCAATAGTCATTTTTGTACTATAAAGAAACAAATTCAGAAAGGATTAATAAATATTTTAAATGAAATGGTAATTGTATTTGAAAATACATCTTCAGTGATGCTAGTTTGTTCATGGAATTTGATCTCCCTCATAAATTTACAACATAAAAATCGCAGTCTTTTCCATTGGTTTGTTTCAGACACTGCAAAAATGTTGATTAGATTAAGTAATTTGATTTGATATGTTTTTGAATAGTGAAATATTATTGTAGATACCCAGATACTTATCCAGTCATATAATTTTTCTTCCTTTGTATGCTTGACCCCATGTCTCATTCCTTGTTTTTCACGATAGTGATTCACTAATCTATCATAACAGAATCCTCATTAAAAGATAATATAAATTATATAACTTGATGTTTAGTTCTAAAAATTTGTTTGTAGTGTATTAAAAATTTAAAATTGTCATCATGGGTGGATGATTTATTGGATATCAATGCATTGAATCCATGAAATAAATTATTGTAGTATCCAAATTTACTACAATGAGAATCCAATGATGCCTAAAAAAAGAAAATGTAATGAAAGAGACGAAAATATATTTGATATGATTAAATTTTAGAGTTTTACCCTTTCATAACTGGTATTAAATAGAGTTTGTCATGCGAAAGTTTAATTTGAAACAACTTGATCAGACCTTCCACTATTTCATTCTTTTTTTCCAATCTATTTCTATTTATTATGAAGTGGAGATGTGAGTATTAATGAGTTTAATTTTTTTCATCGGAAAATCCCTTCATTTTTTTTTCATATATACGTATTCCAAAAATATGAAATGTATTCATTCATAATTAACACAACATATAAACTTTTAGAAAACCAAATCATGAAAAAATACCTCATGTATACATTTACAATTGAGCCGCCTAGAAAATAATAGTCAAGAATTTCAATTACACTCTCAACACCAATGAAGTCTTGATCTTTCTCTCTATACATATTTTATTCAAATTAAACTATGGGATTATGACTATATTTTAACTATGTATGCACATGAACCTTCAATGATAGTAAATGCACATATAGACCGGGTTGGGTAATGGTGATTTTGGTAGATCTCATTGAACAATAGGTTGATCCTTTATATGGTTTTGAGGAAGGATTTAATTTATCCCCTTATCTTTGTTCATCTATAAAAACATTCATCAGTTCTAACCTTTTTTTTATTAATTGTTAAGGGTTTAGATTGAAAAGTAAATTGGAAATTAATACCTCCATGATGACATGTTTCTTTTCAAGATGTGATGGCCATGTAATGAATGTTCCAATATCTTTTTCAATTGTATAAATAAATTACTCATTAATTGGAATAGGTATCTCTACACTCAGCTCATGGGATACACTAATCGACACTCACGTATGACCAGTTCGAAGTGGACTATTGTGTATCTTGTTATTTTGAATATTGAACATCATATCCCTCACTACAAAGAGATGGGTGGTTGTTTCTAGTTATAAATAATAGTTATTATCACCCTATAGAATATTAGTACATGAAAGGTATCAATGTCTGTTAGATTAACATTTTAGAGAAACCTTTTTTAGAAAATTTATTATCTCAAATGAGACATTTCTTTGATGGGAATGGATATCCTAAAAGTTTGTGTGTGGGGGGTGGGGGTGGGGAGGGATCTCCACACGATGGGTGTTCTTGAGTTTCTTCTTCTGTTTTCCTCCCCCCTATTAAAATTTCCATAATCTCTCTCTGCCAATGGAATTATTCTTCTAGGGTTTACATTATTTCCCTCATCTATTTTATTAATTCACTTTGATCCCCCTCTTGTATTTTTCTCAAAAATATGATTGGGGTGTCACCTCAAAATCCACACCTCTAATGCAGTTATACTGTTCCGGCCACTTCAAGGCCACCGATTGTATGTGTTCATATAGTACAAGTGTTATTGATTCCTATGATTATTTTATATGGAAAATATAGTACAATAAGTTATCATTATTATGTAATAGTGATTTACAGGAAAACAAAATTTTATTATGTAATACTTACATATGTTTCCTATATCTATTGTTTGATTTCATCTATTAGTATCCCATATTTATTTACACGTTCCTCCTTCCATAGCACACAATGTGGGATGGAATTAGATTTGGATTTGGAGTCATCAATCTTCATATAAATAGAGTAACATTATTATGGGGTTGTTTCATGTCACATAAAAGTATTATTCTAGATTTAAAATACATAACATTTTTTTCAAGGGAATCATACCCCATCCTTGATTTATGGTAGGGGTACACTGATTTTTCTTCTCGTGCCTTATTTCCACAACTAAGTTTCTATTTCATAAATAAAATTTTTTCAAAAAAAGTGATGAATAAACGTATCATCAAACAATGTATTACTTGCCACAATGTACCTAAAAAGACACATCTTCACGCAGGATAGTAAATGCATCACAACCTTATTGGGTTATTAGGTTTTCATTGATAAGCGGTGGGTGTGGGTTTATTTTACCTTCAACAACTTTAAGATGATCTCTTGTTAGAATTTTGAGAAATACCTTGTGAATCCTTTAAGCAATCATTAATATATATTTATTATGGGATTAATCTACTATAAATTCACTCTGTAATGAATGATGAAGAGTAATTCAGTGTTTTATTATTTTATTTTTTGGTAAAATAAAGAAATGATATCATAATGTTACCATAATCTCTTCCCACATCAGTGTCTTAAGCCAGGACACAATATAGTTCCATGAATCTACATCAATTGACACATGATATCGAGTGAATATTTTAATATAAAAGTTGAACATGGATTTATTGGGATTAACATGTTGGCCACCTTCATTCCATTCGACCTCATATTTGATGCCTTTGGACTTCAGCTTGATGATTTTTTTAACACCATCAAACTACAATGCTTCTATTTTTTTCTACGTCATTTTTCCTTCATCGCCTACCATTTCCCCTGAATCAACATCATCAATATGTTCCTCTGGAGCTGTAGCATTGACCTGTGAAGATGGTCATTCTACCTCTGTACTAGGAGAAATAGTAGGTTGAGAAACCTATTGTTACATGGGAATGAGAACACCATCATGTGCATAAGGATGTTCCATTGCACTGTGAGCAGAAGCAGGTTGAGAGACCTGTTGTTACATAGGATTGGGAGAACAAGAATGTGCATAAGTCATTATCTACAATATTGGTTTAACATTTAATTTAGAGTATATAAATGCAGTAACAAATGAATAATAACACGAGGTAACACGATGCATATTACAAATGAAGTAACCTGACTATTGAACTCTCCTTTTCTTTTTTAAAGAATGAATGGATTCGAACCGTCTATCGATGATCTAAATCCATTCATTATGGTCTCTTCAAACATAAAAAATTCTTTCTACATTGGGACCACTGTAAAATTATTGTGTTTTCCCAATGAAAGGGTCATACTCAGTTTAATTTTCATCTAACACTTCTACGGTTTTGGTTGACAACAAAACAATTGAACACTTTTGGTTTGTGGGCTCTGGAATATAAAATATATGTACTGCCTATGATTCCATTATGAACGATCTATTTTTGTACCTTTCCTTACTAGGATCATGTTTCCAGAATCCCGATTCATCTTTTTTAAGAGAACTTCTATTATCAACACACTTTCATTGAAAAACCAGAACCTGGAATTTTGTATAGTCCAACTCCCATATTTGTTTGATGATTCCAAAGTATGTTATATTTTCATAAATTGGATTTCTTTCCTTAGTACCAGAAATATGCATCGCTTCAACCATGAGTGAAACTCCACTATTTTTCATTGTACTTTCTTCATCATACTAATTGGTACAAAACATATATACATTAATTAAATAACCATTGTAAGATAATACATACACACTAGGTCCTCTATCTAGCCATCGATATCATTCTAAAATTAAATCATGATTTTCATCCGACTACTTTAAAATATGGTCCTCAAATCATCCTATAAACTTTTGATTATGTGTATTTGATGCCCATATTTTAACCCTTGATGGATTCAAATGCCTAAGAATTTCTTTGTGGGTTTCAACATATGGGCAATCCCCCAAACTGTTATGCAACATGTAAATGTGGGCCTGATCTCGATCTATAATATTGATTGTTGCAACATCTCTTCTAGAAATTTCATCACCTGCAAGCCATCTAGTGTGACGAGATTTTGGTAGACCAATGCTTTCCACATAGGACATGTATTCAGTACAGAATTCAACAGCTTCCTTATAATGTCTCTGATTTTCCCATGTTTTATTTTAATATTATGTGGGAATTATTTCGAGACTAGGCTTCAGGACGACATGCAGTTCCGAGGCCCGGTGAGCCCAGAACAAAATTTTAAATTTAATTAAATAAATAAATTACGCGCGCGTGTGGTTTTCCTGAGAAAGAAGAATAACTATTGACCAGGTGCTCAGATCAGAAATCTGAGGGCACCGTTGCATCCAATAGCAGTGAGTTTACCCTAGAATAGGTCTAACATTGACTGGAGAAGATCAGTTTCGAAATATGGTTTTTGGACATAACCATAATAAAACATTTAATTAAAATATTTTATTAAATCTTGTTGCCGAAAATATATCTTATACTTTTAAATAGATATTTGCGCAGGGTCTAGGGTTACCGACCTAATAACCCTAAAACCTCTGGAAGCTCTGGAGAAAACCTCCCAACGCGACGATGACGTTCTTGAAGAATTTCACCGGCGATGACAATGCGATGACCAGATCATCTCCAACGAACGCTGTGGATCCAGGTAGGATGTTTGGTTTTGGTTTCCTTCCCCGTTCCTGATTCCTATGATGAACGCGGACTAATCCACGAATAGATTAGCCTGTGGATTGATCGTATTTCCAGGATGGGATTTTGTGGGGATTTTTGGTATTTGATTCTTGGAGTAAATTTGGTTTCGTTCAACCTTCTAATGGTGATGAACCAAGATCCGCACAAACATCGATCGAGGTTCGTCCCTCTCTATTGTTGTGCTTTTCTCCCCCAGTTTCTATGCGTTATTCATGATATTTCTACATATTCTTGGAGTAAATTGATCGTTGCGCATTCTTTTGTTGGCACAATGATCTGATATTATTGATATGATGCCGGGATGAACCAACAGAGCTGCAATGATGATGATGATAGACAGATCTAAGTGATTCAGGTGAAATCTCTCTTCAAACGTATTTTCATCAGAAGATCATATGTGGTTCGTCGAGCCGATTGAAGGTCCGAAACACTCGGATTCGGTGTTAGGATGATGAAACAAACCAGATCCTTGTGTTTCGTGGCAAACAGAAGATAGAATCGAGATTCGGAAGATCAGCCGAAGCACTAGGAGGAAGACAGCGTTTCTGGAAAAATCCCGACTACACGGTGTGTAGTATGGGCTACACTACCTGTGTTCTTCGGCGGACCACCTGGCATGTAATCCGTGATTATACGAACTTGAGTTGGTTACACGACAAAAAAAACGATGTGTATACCCTTCCCCGTCTAGACATGACCAGATACGCGGGACACTTCGGGTACTGGTACACGGGCAGGCGACATGGACGGACACCGTGTACGGGCTTACGGCCAAGGTACACAGGTGTTTCCCAGTTGACAGGACATGGCATGTTCTTCGACTTACACACCCTATATATTCTTTCCTACACGACTTCGATTCCCGAAATGGGCCATTTACACGGGCAGTACCCGGAGTCAAGGAACACGGCGTGTGATACTTCTACACGCCGTGTAGTTGAGTTTTACACAACTTGGATGGATGACACGGGCCGTTACATGGGCAGTACCCGGGGTCAAGGAACACGGCCTGTAACCATACTACATGCCGTGTAACTTGTTTTACATTGCTTGAACCAGTTGCCTTTTGTGACTTGGACTAGTTTCCTTAGGATTAGTCCCCTTGGTCATTCTCCTGAAGGTTTCTGGTATCATTTCCTACATACAGAAGTATGATCCCTTCCACAGGACTTCCTAAATAGAGTTGTTGGAATCCCCTTTGCGAGACTTGGAGCCAGATCCTCTATTCATTACTGGTACCCTAGGTAGAGTTCTTGGTATCGACGTGACCAACTTTACCCGGGCGCCGATCCTCTGCTAAGCGGATTAGTTCAGACTGAGTTGTTGGAATCACCCCATGGCTATTGGTTGTGATCCTCATATGAGCATCATGTTCTCAAGTACTTGTGGATTGTGTTCTCCTAGAACAAGTACTTCATGTCCCTCTCTTCAGACCTAGGAGTGTGTTCTCCTTGTTACGTGCTTAGTAGAATCTTCTAGCTGGATCTTAGTGTTGGTTTCACGATAGTCGATCATGTATGAGTATATCTGGATATTCTTATTATATGTTTTGTAGACATATAATGTGTGGAGATGACTGTATCTTTCCTTTGTGGTATTTACCTTGTTGTATATCCTCTGTGGTTTTGGGGTGTCCTACTGGGTATTGTTATACTCACCCCTGCACAGGATTTTCCCGCACGTGTCGTGTCTTGTGCAGAATAGCGAGCCTTTGACAGGATTCTAGGTGGACTAGGACCGGATGGTGCTTAGTGAGATCAAGAGGGTCGAGGTGTGTTCCTACGACTATAGATTGTTGTCCCAGTACCTTCCTTTATAGGTTGTATTTTTTTGTGACTTTCTTTTGGTGGGCTTGTACTTTTGGTCCAGGGTTTTACATTATTGTACTTTACTTTCTTGTCATACTCTGTTGGTTGGGTTTTTAGTTTATGAATGCATTTTCTTTTTTAGTAGTTCTTACTATTCAACTTTGTGGACTTGTAGATGGGCGTTTGTGTGTACAGGTATATAGGCAATTCCTCCCATGTTAGTAACATGCCTACTCGGTGCTAGTCACTAGCCCCTGGCCTGTTGGAGGTGGGCTCGGGGAGTTGCGGCTCAAGCCCCCCTGGGACGGGTCGTGATAGAGTGGTATCAGAGGAGATCCCAGGACAGGGGATCTGCCGTGCAGGGTTTGTAGAGCGCATGCAGTGAACCTCGAGAGAGGCGATGCTACTCTTGTGATGGCAGGGGACATCTCACTCGAGATTATCTGACCCACCGTACTACTGACATGGGAGCGATGGATGGACCACCAAGGTAGAGGAAATGTGTGGAGAAAACAGATCTGTGGGGCGGTAGACGTGGTAGAGGATCTAGGAGAGGAGTTCGAGGTGGTCAGCGTTTTGACATTTTTCCACCACCACCCCCAAGAGGTCCACCCCAGGCTCAGGGAGCTGGTGGGAAGGGGCAGTGACAACTGTAGGCAGTAGAGGCTTATGAACCAGGTACTCCCGGAATGATTAGAGGTACAATCTCTGTCTTTTCTACTTTGGATGCCGTAATGATAGACACAGGTTCTAGTAATCCTTTTCTGGCTGCTTATCTTGATCGAGACCTTGAGATTCATGTTGATCCGTTGACTCGACCCTTGCACTTAGAATCACTGACTGAAGAAGATTCAGAGATCACACACCTTTGCAGACAGTGTGACCTGACCCTTGGAGGTGAGAGTTTCGGTTGGAACCTCTTGGTGGTAGAGTCGAGGCCTTACTATGTCATTCGTTGTATGGATTGGCTATCCACAGTTCATGCCCAGATTGACTATTTTAGGTGAAGGGTGCGGTGTGTCCGCAGTGATGGAACGAGGTTCTCCTTCATCGGTGAAAAGGAGACCCAGGCAGCATAGGATGGACTCGTGCGTAGGAAGGTACAACCGATTTCATATCAGCTGGATACCCTAGCCCTTGGCACAATAGATGTTACGAGTTTCCAGTTTCCAATAGTTGTTGTTGAGTACGAGGACGTCTATCTGGAAGATTTCCCCATGCTACCTCCCCATCGGCGTATAGATTTTTGCATTGAGTTGCAACCCGGGATGACACCTATATCAGCATCAGCATATCGGATGGATCCTGAAGAGCTTCATGAGCTGAGGGTGTAGCTGGAAGACTTGCAGAAGAAGGTCTTCGTGAGACCTAGTGTTTCACCCTGGGTGGCCCCAGTGTTGTTTGCCAAAAAGGCAGATAGGAGCTTGAGGCTATGTGTGGATTACCGGAGCTTGAATCAAGTGACCGAGAAGAACCGGTATCCACTACCGAGGATCGATGAACTCTTAGACCAGTTAAGAGGGGCATGATGGTTCTCAAAGTTTGATCTACGATCGGGCTATCACCAATTGTGAGTACGGGAAGAGGATATACCGAAGACGGCTTCTAGATGTCGTTACGGTCACTATGAGTACTTAGTGATGCCCTTCGGTGTAACGAATGCCCCGACAGTGTTTATGGGACTCATGAACTAGATCTTTTAGCCCTATCTAGATTAGATAATAGTGGTCCTCATCGACGATATCCTTGTGTACTCTGCATGCGAGGAGGAGCACGCGGGGCACCTAAGGATGGTTCTGGACAAACTCCGAGAGCACCAGTTGTACGGGAAACTCTTGAAGTGTCAGTTCTAGATACAGGAGGTCCACTTTATGGGACATGTTATCTCAGCTGATGGTGTAGCAGTGGACCCAGCCAAGGTAGAGGCAGTGCTAGCATGGTAGCCACCCCAGAACGTGATAGAGGTGAAAGGTTTCCTTGGATTAGAAGGATACTATCAGAGATTCATTCTTGATTTCTTCAGGATTTCAGCACGCATGACAGCTTTGACCCGAAGGGGGAAGCCTTTTGTGTAGACAGAGAGACTCCAGTAGGCTTTTCAGCAGTTGAGATAGAGTCTGACGAGCACCCTGATCTTGAGATTACCGGAGGAGGGTGTCGAATATGCAGTGTTCTGCGACGCATTAGGAACCAGGCTTGGATGTGTCTCGATGTAGAGGCATGAAATGATTATCTATGTCTCACGTCAGTTGAGGACACATGAGAAGAACTACGTGACCCATGATCTTGAGTTGGCAACGGTAGTCTTCACATTGAAGATGTGGCGGCACTACCTGATGGGAGTGCAGTTTATCGTCTACTCTGATCACAAGAGTCTCAGATATATCTTTTCGTAGAAGGATCTGAATTTGAGACAGAGACGGTTGCTTGAGTTCCTACATGATTATGACTTTGAGATCATTTATAATCCTTGGAAGGGGAATTTTGTGGTAGATGATCACAACAGTAAATCCAGTTCGCAGTTGCGGGATGAGGCGACGATACAGTTGGTCTCTTTATCGTTATCCTTCTTGGATAGAGATAATGGATATTACCATCAGTCAATGGTAGTTACCCCACCACTCTTACAGCGAGTTAGGGAAGCACAACATGAGGATGCTAGCTGTGAGACTCTACATGCTCAGATATCCACAGGGGATGATGCCTATGGATATTGAAAAGGTGGGGAGCATGTTGTTCTTTTCAGAGGGCGCACAGTAGTACCAGTGACGTTGCGGGAGGAGGTTCTGAGGGAGTTCCATACATCTCCTTTGGGGGTGAATCCAGGCGTGGAAAAGATGTACCAGGACCTCAGATGTTAGTTCTGGTGGCCATGAATGAAGAAGAGTGTAGCAGAGTTTGTTTCTCGGTGCCTTACTTGTCAGCAAGTAAAGGCTGAGTACTAGGTTCCAGCAGGATTGACTCATCCCCTTGAGGTGCTAGAGTGGATGTGGGACAGGATATGCATGGAATTCGTGATGGTTTTACCAAGTACGTCCAAGGGACATGATGCCATCTGGGTGATCGTTGATCGACTCACCAAGACGGCCCACTTCCTTTCCATACAAGAGCAGAGTTCGGTAGAGAGCTTGGGATGCCTCTATGTGGAGAAGATAGTTCGACTTCATGGAGTTCCTTCCAAGATCATCTCATATGGTGATGCGCATTTCACATCCCAGTTGTGGAAGGTTTTTTAGGATTCTTTTGGGACTCAGTTATGCTTGAGAATAGCGTTTCATCCTCAGAATGATGGTCAGACGGAGTGGACCATACAGGTTCTGGAGGATATGCAATGATCTTGCATACTTGACTTCAGTCATAGCTGGGGGGGATCACCTACCACTAGTGTAATTTTCTTATAACAACAGTTATCATTCCACTATTGGTATGGCGCCATTCGAGGCTTTGTACGAGCAAAATTGCAGGTCAACACTTTGCTGGACTGACCTGGGAGAGTCAGCACTCCTGGGCCCAGAGATGGTGCGAGCTACTACAGAGAAGGTGCAGGTCATCCAGGAGTGGATGAAGACTGCACAGAGTTGGCAGAAGTTTTAAGAAGACAGTAGACGGAGGCCCTTGGAGTTCGATAAGGGAGAACATGTGTTTTTTTTGGTCTCACCTCGACAGGGATTGAGGAGATTTGGCTGAGGAGACTAGATATCTCCGAGGTTCAATGAACCTTTTCATATTTTTAGTAGAGTTGGTGTGGTGGAATACCGCTTGGCTCTAACTCCTCAGATGGACCGGGTACACAACGTCTTCCATGTGTCAAAGATGCGAAAGTACAAGCATGATCTATCACCCATTATCGACGGGGGAAAGCTGGACATCGATGATGGAGCGACCTTTGCTGAGTACCCAGTAGAGATCGAGTATCGGTAGGAGAATATCCTTCGTGGGTGAGCTATTCCCTTGGTGCGTGTCTGGTGGCAACACATGAATCTCCATGAGAGCACGTGGGAGCGGGAGACTCATATTTGTGTGTAGTACCCACATCTTTTTGGGTAGCCTTTGTTTTGGCTTTTCGCGGATGTAAAATCCCTAAGGTGGGTGTGATGTAATGTCTCAGATTTTCCCATGTTTTGTTTTAATATTATGTAGGAATTATTTTGAGACCAGGCTTTAAGACAACATTCAGTTCCGAGGCCCAGTGTGCCCGGAAAAAATATTGGAATTTAATTAAATAATTAAATTACGCACGCGTGGGGTTTTCCTGAGAAAGCGGAATAACTCCTGAATGGCTACTCAGATCAAAAATCCGAGGGCAACATTGCATCCAAAGCAGCAGGTTTACCCTAGAAAAGACCTAACATTGGCTGGCACAGACTGGTGGTGAAATCTGGTTTTTGGACGTAACCATAATAAAATGTTTAATTAAAATATTTTATTAAATATTGTTGCGGAAAATATCTCTTATCATTTTAAACAGAGAATTTCTCTACGGTCCAGGGTTATAGACCTAATAACCTTGTAACCTTTGGAGGCTCTGGAGAAAACCTCCCAACGCGGCGATGATATTCTTGATGAATTTCGCTGGTGACGACGACGCGATGACCAGATCTTCGCCAATGAATGCCACAAATCTAGGTAGGAAGTTTGGTTTTGGTTTACTTCCCCATTCTTGATTCCTACAACGAAGGCGGAATAATACATGAACAGATTATCCCACATATCGATCATATTTTCGGGATAGTCTTTTGCGGGGATTTTGGGGATTTGATTCTTGGAGTAAATTTGGTTTCGTTCAACCTTCTAACGGTGACGAACCAAGATCGACGCGAACATCGATCAAGGTTCATCCCTCTCGATTATTGTGCTTTTCTCCCCCGGTTTCTACACATTCTTCGTGTTAATTCTATGCATTCATGGAGGAAATTGATCGTTGCACATTTTTTTGTTAGCGCAATGATCCGAGATTATAGATACGACGTCGGGATGAACCAACCGAGCTGCAATGATGACGATGACAGACGGATCTAAGAAATTTGGGAGAAATCTCTCTTCAAGTGTATTTTTTTTCTAGATGATCAGATATTTTTCATCAAGCCGATTGAAGATCCGAAACACCGGGATCCAGTGTTTGGATGATGAAACGAACTAGCGCCTTGAGTTTCACGGAAAAAGGACGACAGAATCTAGATTTGGAAGATCGTATGAAGTGCGGGGAGGAAGATGATGTTTCTGAAAAAATCCTGACTACACGGCGTGTTGTATGGGCTACACGATGTGTGTTCGTCGGCGGACCACCTAGTGTGTACTCTAGGAGTACATGAACACAGATTGGGTATACAGCCAAGGACACGACATGTATACCCTTCCCCGTCCAGACACGACCAGATACACGGGACACCCTGTGTACTGGTACACGGGCAGGCAACATGGATGGACACCTTGTATGGGCATACAACCAGGGTACATGGGTGTTTCCCAGTTGACAGGACACGATGTGTTCTTCGACTTACACGCCGTGTATACTATTTCCTACATGACTTCAATTCCAGACATGGGCCATTTACACGGGCAGTACCCGAAGTCAAGGAACACGGTGTGTGATCCTTCTACACGTCATGTAGTTGAGTTTTACACAACCTGGACGAATGACACAGGCCGTTACATGGGTAGTAGCTGAGGTTAACAAACATGGCGTGTAACTATACTACAAGCCGTGTAACCTGTTTTACATGAATTGAGCCAGTTGCCTTCTGTGACTTGGACTAGTTTCCTTAGGTTTCTTCCCCTTGGTCTTTCTCCTGAAGGATTCCGGTATCATTTCATAGATAAAAGAGTCTGATCCCTTCAGCAGGACTTCCTGAATAGAGTTATTGGAATCACCTCTGTGAGACTTGTTGGAAAATCTCTTTTTCATTCCTGGTACCCTAGCTAGAGTTCTTGGTATCGACGTGACCAACTTTACCTAGGCACGGATCCTCTTCTTAGCAGATTAGTTCATACTGAGTTGTTGGAATCACCGCATGGCTATTGGTTGTGATCCTAATCCGAGCATCATATTCTCAAGTACTTGTGGAGTGTGTTCTCTCAGAATGAGTACTTTGTGTCTCCCTCTTCAGACCTAGGAGTGTGTTCTCCTTGTTACGTTCTTAGTGGAATCTTCGAGCTGGATCTTACTGGTGGTTTTTTGATAGTCGATCATGTATGAGTATATCTAGATATTCTTGTTATATGTTCTGTAGACATATACTATGTGTAGCTGACTGTATCTTTCCTTTGTAGTATTTCCCTTGTTGTATTTCCTTTGTGGTTTCAGGGTGTCATACTGGGTATTGTTATACACACCCCTGCCTGGGGTTTTCCCACACGTGTCGTGTCTTGTGCAGATGAGCAAGCCTTTGAAAGGATTCTAGGTGGACTAGGACCGGACGATGCTCAGTGAGATCAGGTGGGCTGAGGTGTGTTCCTACGGCTATAGATTGCAGTCCCAATACCTTTCTTTATAAGTTGGACTCTGTTGTAGAGTTTCTGTTGGTGGGATTGTACTTTTGGCCCAGGGTTTTACATTATTATACTTTACTTTCCTGTCATACTCTGTTGGTTGGGTTTTTAGTGTATTCATGCATTTCCCTTTTTTGTAGTTTTTACTATTCATCTTTGTGGTCTTGGAGATGCGTGCGCGTGTGTTTAAAGGTTTATAGGTAATGCCTCCCATGTTAGTAACATTCCTACTCGGTGCTAGTCACTAGCCCCTAGCCTATTGGAGGTGGGCTCGGGGAGTTGTGACTCAGGCCCCACTAGGATGGGTCGTGACATTCCTCAACAATATATTTCTCCACAATTCTATCCTCTAGCTGACTTTGATTTTTGACATAGCCTTTAAAGATCATCATATACCGTTTAATGGGGTACATCGATCTATAGTTTATGGGACCACATAGTCAAATCTCTCTCCCCATGTGAACCATTAAATGAACCATCATATCAAATAATGTTGCTGGGAAGAACATTTCCAATTCACAAAATATGACGAAAATTTCTCTTTCCATAGTTGGAAATTTTTTTGGGTCTATAACATTTATGCATATAGATTTGAATAAGAAATGGATTTTGGTTAATGTATGACATACATTCTTGGAAAAAAATTTATGTAAAGCTATAGGAATTAGATCTTGTATCAAAACATGGAAGTCATTTGATTTTAAACCCTTTAACTTTAAATCGATCATTGACACGATGTTCTTGATATTTGATGAATACCCCTTTGGAAACTTTACATCATTCAAGAAGATGGAAAACTGATATCTCTCCTGCTTAGAAAGAGTGTAAGCAGCTAGAAGAATAAAAGATCATTTTTCACCCTTCACCAGGGCTAACTCTTCTCATATTCCCTTGTCAACCATGTCCAACCTAGCCTTAATTCCAAACATTGTTTTTCCGAGTGCATTTAGAAATGTCCCGATGACACTATCACATATATTTTTTTCAACATGAATAATATGAAGAAAATGTCCGACGTATAGGCAATTCAAGAATGGTAATTAAAAAATGATCTATTTTTTCAATAATTTTACATAAGGTTTTTTAAAAACGGTTTACAAAAGCCATGTACACATATTTTACTTTCTCAAACAGTTGATCACCCGTTAGTGGAGACAGTGTTGTGCATTCTTATGAATTTACATCGAATGATGTCATTCAATATCGGTACTTATTTCTTTAGGGTAGAAATTTTCGATTTCCAAGAAACATGGTTTTAGAAGAATGTTTTAACCTAATTGACCATGTAAATTTTTCTCCAATGGGACACCCTTGAGTTCCTTTAATGTTATATCTTGAATTATTTAATTAAGCAGGAAAGCCATTTATCATCCCATACAACATGTCTCTCAACATGAAATCTTTATTTATGTATACATCATATGATGTAACACCTGAATCCTATAATAATTTCAAATCCTTGATCAATGGAGAAAAATAAACATCAATATCATTACCCAGTTGTTCTGGTTCTGATATAAGCATTGATAAGATGATGTATTTTCATTTCAGGAATAACCATGGTAGAAAGTTATAATTTACCAAAAAAACTAGCCATGTACTATAAGTGCTACTTTAAAAGAAAAAAAGGATTCACTCCATATATAAATAATTCAATATGAAGGTTTCTAGGCTCACTTTTGAATTCAGGGTACTTCTGATCAATTCTCTTCACTGAGACGAGTCAATCGGGTGACGTAGTTTCCCATTGTTAATTCATTTGTCTGCATGCCAAGTTAAGTTCCCTGTAGTCTTCTCACATCTATATAGATTCCTAAACCTTGGAATTATTGGAAAATTCCAAATAACATTCATAGGACTAGATTAATTTTTATTATATCAAGAAGCACCACATTTTGGTTATTCTCTAAGTGATTTTTGGTCCTTGTGAAACAATATACAATTATTTGGGTAGGAATGTATTCTTTTAGATATCATACCCATCAAGCATACCATTCATTTGGCATTTTATGTTTGGCTCAGGAGCACATTATCTTCTGGGATCTTTTCATTCATGAGAGGAAGAAATTTCATAAAACTGGTGTCACTCCATCCATTACCTTATTTTAGATTATATATCTTTATTACAGATGAACATTCTATATATTTAGTTCAAATACCATACAATAACATTTTTTCACAACTATTTCACTTATCAAACAATTTTGGGCAATCAAGAAGTTTATGTTCAACTATATTGGTCATTTCCTCAAAAAATTCTTCATCATCATTCACATATGTAATGACATCCTTGATACAATCTTCTTCATTTTCCACACTTGTAATCATATCAGATGATCCATAAAACGCAATGCAATCCCATCCACTAGCAACATTCACTTTTTCCCTGTGTTTATTCCTGCAATTATAACTTCAATATATTCAATGAGAGATCTAGTTTTCTTCCAAAACCTCTGGACTAATGTTTCTTGAATAATAATAGCATAAACACCGAAAAAGTAATTGAGAAGGGTCATATGTATGATCTTTATCAAACTTGTTGAACTCTTTCATGCTATCTTCATTTTCTTTTGTCAGATGATTGGCATCCATCCATTCTTTATTCATATCAATCCTATTTGTTTTGGTAATATTAATATTTAATAAAATCAATACACAAAACATTTATATAAAAAAAATTCAAGGCTGAAAAAAGATGCAGAAATTAAGTTTCCTTCAATATTTATCCCCAATATCCACTTTCTGAAACCAAGGTCCTTAATTTGGGATCTTATAGATAAATCAATCATTGGATCCTGTAGTCTTTCTTTCATTGGTCCAACAAAGATAAATTCATCCACATAAAGAAGTAAAATGAATAAACTCTTATCATAATACACCTTCATATAGTAGAAATTATTTACATTACACTACATGAACATTAATTCTACTATGAAAGCATTAAAATTGAGTTACACAATCTTGGTACCAACTTAAGCCCAAAAAAACTCCATTTTAGATATTATCCGAACCTTCTAATCCATTTATCATGAAACCTTCTATTTGATCTATGTAGATCTCTTACTTTGAATATTTATAAAGGAATATAATCATGATATCTATTTGTTCATGAAATACATTTACCTATTCCATGGTGTTATTATCAATCTACTTGTCCTACCTATATAATGTAATGGTTTTCCTAACTCTATAAAAATATATACTTAAAAGATTATGTAAAAACTAAATTTTATATTTACTTTGAAAACTATTTATAAAATCATAGTTTAAATACAATTAAAAAACCAACCATTTACACAAATTCCTCATTAAAATAACACACCCTTTTTAAAATAAACCAATCAATTCCAAACTCACTTTCACAAAACCCCAATTACTTTTTTTAAAGAATTCAAGGAAACTTAATAACCCAATAATATTAATAATTTAAATTGAGTGAAATCCCTCTATAATTTACAAATTTCCATTTAAAACTTCACACTACCCTTATTAAAATGAAATTAGCATTACATACTCATTCAAAACATTCACATCCCTTTTTGAAAGCCAATCAGTTGAGTTTATAAACACTTGGCATGAAACCTAAGTCCATGCCATGTTTTTAAATTATTTTAAAGTTATTTAAAGCCAAAAATGGTATGTTGAACACATATAATTTTTTAAGATACATTTAAACAAACTTAAATAATTTTAAAAGATCCACTTAGGCATTTTGATAAAGACATAAATCCCAGGAGAGGCACTTTATAAAGGATACATGAATAAAAAATAACAAACATTTTATAGAATATAAAGCTATAAAAGGTTTATCATGTCTCTAACGAATAAATAGTATGAATTCAATAGTTTACACCAAAAATACTATTAAAGAGATAATAAGTGATATATAAAGACATAAGTGTCACTTGGACATGATACTTTTGAACATAAAGTCTAATCTCTTCAAAATGAGAAACCACATTCCACTTGATTCTTGAATCATGTACTACCTAAGCTTGATCCATCCAATACAGTAAATTTAAAAAACTTTCCCCTTCTTGATGGTATACATTTGGTCAATATTAAAGGTCTATAGGTACTCAATAATTCTCCGCTATTAATGGTTCATTTCACGTTGTGATTAAATACATTTCAAATACCTTTTTAGTGTATTACAAAAATCTCTCACCCTAAAGATGATACCAAAAAACCTCATGTAAAGAACCACTATTTCCAAATATAAGAAAGGATTTGGGAAGTTTCTCTTTTGTGTCCTTAATTTTATAGACCCATAAGAAACCACATGACCATCATAGACTAGAACTATTCAAATCATAACTCCTGATAAATCACAATATAAGAAATATTCATTACCTTTATCATTTATGGTTAATATGGGTATTTTCATTAATCTCTCATGAAGATATTAAAAGGATTTATCATGAACATATAAGAAAAATAACCATACCACATTATTGGTTAAGGCTTTATTACCACTTCCAATCTTGAAGAATCCTGATTGACCCTCTGGTAATAACTAGAAATTCCCAAAAATATTTGGATCTCAAAAAAATTATTTGACATCTATAAATAAACTATAACATCAAACTTCTTAGGTTATAAAAATAAGTTATCCACTAATATCATTTTCCCCATTAAGTGTTCATTATCAATCCAAAACCTACCCTTTGAGATCATTTAATATAGTTGATGCTCCCTAAGTTTTGTCAAAATAAACTCCCGATATCAAGCATGTTCCTCCCTTGATATTAGTGTACACTTCAGCACCTCTATGTTGATCAAATAGTCCATCAATAAGTATAAGTGCGTATAATTTAATTTCTATATCTTATCATAACCACTAATAGTCCACAAATATTTTGAATGAACCATTTGATTTTTTATGGAACAAACTAAGGCACCCCAAGGGGACATAATCATTCATATGAACCCCTTTACATCGAAGTTGTTCTATTGAACCTTCTTATCTTATAGCTCTATAGGTTCCATCTTATATGGAGTAATAGATATATACTCCACACATGGTAAGAACATAATCATAAACTCAACCTATCTCTTGGGTGGTAACCTAGAGAAGTCCTTAGGAAATTAATCTAGGAACTTTTCAATGACAATAGGACATACTGATAGATGTTTCTCTATATCATCCAAAATTACTCTAGAAAAATGGGTTATGATTTTACCGAGCTACAGAAATATAGGTCCTACATAATTAGTTTTCATATCCAACTATCCAATATAGATATAATCATCACCCTTGAAAAATATAACAACACCCATCGATGAAAACAATTGATATAGTTGATGCATCACTACATGGGGGGTTTTAATTATAGTCACAAACTAGACTCACATTTTTCATGTCACTAGAAGATTTCCTTTACATTTTTTGTATCTATATTAAATGGGAATTAATGAATTTAAAGGTAAAATTTGAAAATATTTTTGAGTTATTCTGTGCATAATTTTTTTTATAAATGTGAAATTTTAATCTCCCTCTTGTATTTACCTCTTACTTTCAATCAAATTATGCAAGACCAGAGGTAAGTAGGGAGTGGTGGATAACCTAAAAGTAAGTATAAGACTCGTCCTCAATATTATGGGTCTATGTGTTCACTGACCTCTCCTAGTACATATCCAATACATCACAATATGTTGGTGGAGGAATCCATTAATGTTTGACTCAAATTCTTCTCATTTACTACTATCCAGTTCATTGAGATATGGGATTTTTAGGATTTTATTTTATCTTCCACAATAAATTTTCTTGGTATGTATTGAATTACCGTAAAAATACAATTTACCCTAAAAATCCATAGATTGGAAACCGATAGAAATAAATTACTTGAACTATTGTCTTTTTTTTTCATTTTCTATCCCCTTGGGAATTAGTAAAGATAATCCTCCTTGTTAGCATGAACATAACACAACATTATGTCGTTAAGAAAATATTACTTGAATGGTCAAAAAAATTATCTACATTTTCTTTACCATATAGGGTTGGGTATGTTTATCTCTATAACAGATCAAATAGGGTTAACCCATAAATGTAACTAAAATAGGGAAACTAAAAGGATCAGAACATTCCCCCGATCTCCATGGGTTGGAGACAAGGGCTAGGGTATCATACAAAAAAACATGGGAATGATTTCTCCTTCAACAGGCACATGATAAGATAAGAACAATCACAGTATGATATCAAGTATTCACAATACATCACATCTCAAAATAACAAAACAATAATGTTAACATCCAAAAAATGGATAACAATGTCTAAATAAAAAATTGAAAGACTATCTACATGGATCTGGAAGCATTGAGATCAGGAGAATTAAAAGACTCATAGTGGTTGCACCTGAGGAGCTGGGTTCATGACATAGGTGGGTTTGCAGAGGAGAAGGTATTCACAACATATGTGGTGTTCAATAGTGGAGGTGGGGTATGCAGAGGAGGTGGGACTGTGACAAAGGAAGGGTTCAGGATGGAGGTGGGGTTTGACGCACTGCATAGGCGAGGTTTGCAACAGACGGGGTTGAGAGGCGGAGGAGGGATTCACAGCAGTGGAGGGGGGCATGGTGGTGGTAGAGGATGGATTCATGACAGAGGTGGAGAAGGATGAGTAGATGGAAGTAGGTGAGGAGGAGGCATCGACAACAGCCAAGGAGGACGAGAAAGAGGAAGAGAAGGAGTCGGCGGCAGGGTTCAGTTTCCACGAGATCCTAAGGCATGCAAGAGAAGGAGGAGACTATTAGAGTTTATTTATAAAAGAGGGTAAAACTTTTATCGGTGCAAGTTAAAATATTATGATAAAGTTATGTTTTATTAGTGAGAAAATAGAAAGCACTGATAAAACATCCCTTTATCATTTTTAGCACTGATAAAGGTAAGCTTTTATCAGTACTAAAAAAGTAGTGATAAAATATGTCTTTATCCGTGCTAAATTGTAGTGCTGATAAAGACACCTTTTATCAGTGCCTTTTTAGCACTGATAAAGGCATATCTTTATCAGTTCTAAAAAATTGCAGATAAAACTATAATGATAAGAAATTATTTATATATTTATATATATTTATAAAATTTTATGTATAATAAATTTATATTTATTTATTTGTAATAATAAATATAAATATATAAATATGTATTTATATATATATATAATAAATAAATATTTATTTATTATTAAAATTTATAATAAATATATTTATTATATTTATAATTATATAAAATTAATATCGTTATTTTAATTTTATAATTATATAAATATAAATATATTTATTTAGAATTATAATGGCAAATATTTGTATATATTTATTATAATTTTATTATTTTTTAATAAATATATATTTATTTATATTTATTTATATTTATAATATATTTATATATATTTATATCAATAACTATAAAACTATAACAAATATATTTATTACATTTATAATTTTATAAATATATATAATTAATATGTTTATTATAATTTAATAATTATTTAAATATATCTATATTATTTTGAAATCTAATTATAAATATTTGTATTTATTTATAAATATTCAAATATACTTATAAATATATTTATTTAATTGTATATATTTATTTAATTAAACATCATTATTGTAATTTTATAATTATGTAAATATAAATAAATATTTATTTAAATAATATATATAATTAATATATTTATTTTAATTTCATAAGTATTTAAATATATATACATATATATATATTTATGACTATATATAAATAATATATTTATTTAAATTTCATATGTATTTCAATATATATATATATATACATATATATTTATTTCTATTTATGACTATAATTAAATTATATATTTATTTATAATTATAATTATAAAAATGATAAATATATTTATTATAATATTATAATTATACACACACACACACACAAATATATATATATATATATATATATATGTGTGTGTGTGTGTGTGTGTGTGTATTATTAATAATTATAAATACAAACATTTGTATATATGTATAAATATTTGTATACATTGATAAATATACTTCTGTAATCATATATATTTGTAAAATTATAATAATTATAAATATATTTATCATGATTTTAAGTATTTATGTGAATATAATAGCTTCATGGGAACATGAATGAATCATATACAATGAGTAAAGTATAGATCCTAAAAAAAGAGTCATTATATATACAGACAACATGAATAGTAATGAGAGTGTAATGTATAAATGGACATTCATGATGAATACATAACATATTAACATCAAATATATTCATGCATCAATTGGCCAAATTCATTAGAAACATATATTAATATATATATAATTATAATTATAATTATAAATATACATATTTAAAAAGTATTTATATATAATTATAAATATACATATTTAAAAAGTATTTATATAAAATTATATATATACATATCTTAAAAGTATTTATATATAATTATAAATTTATAATTATATAAATATAATAAATATATAATTATATAAATATAATAAATATATAAATATAATAAATATATAAATATAATAAATATAATAAATATATTTATTATTTAATATTTATTATATATATTTGAATTATTAAAAAATATATAGTAATTACAAACATGCGTTTTTTTAATGTATACAAATAAACATTATTTTTGAATATATATAACAATTTTATATAAATTAAGACTATTTTTTCTTAAAAACTTTTATCTGCACTAACAGTAGCATGGATTAATCTACCTTTTATCAATGCTAAAAAAAGAGCTGGTAAGGGGCACACCTTTACCGTCACTTTTTTTAGTGCTAATAATGTGTAGATTTATCAGTGTTTTTTACTAGCACTGATTAACTCCCTCCTTTTATCATCACATTCTATTTAGAACTGATAAAACCAGACGCATCCCTTGCCCTGATCTATTAGTGTCTACATAAAAGATGGATTCAGTTCATTAATTCCATCATGAAAGAACTCCATCCTCTCAACATCTTTTTTTAGGATGGTGGCCACCCACCTTACTTTGTCAAGGGAGGCATGCATAGATGGCAGTTGGGTGTGTGGTGGGTGTCCAACCCCACCAACTCATATAGTGGAGTGGAGAAGCAGGGGGGATTTTCCTATAAATAGAATGTGCCTCCTCCCATTTCAATATCTCATCGTCACCCAGAAATCAACTTACTATCATCCCTTGTGTAGTGTATTGTGAGGTTGTTTCCCCACTTTTTCAAGAGAGATATTACAAGGGTTTTCTCTTTGTATTAGTAAAGGAGTTTGTACCCACTTTTATTCATAGCGATCCTTTTATTTACCTATCATTTTTTACCCCTATCATTTTGGGATTTTTTCTACATTACATATGATGTCATTTATTCAGGTATTTTTCACTTTATTTAATCTCGTGATTATCATTGTTCAGTACCAACAAGTGGTACCAGATTAAGGTTCTGTCTTGGTGCTTTTCACTTTATTGGGAATTAATAATTCTCATAAATTTGAGTATGCTCTATGATTGTGACTCAAATTGATCCATCACAACAATTTTTTTATTGAAATTATTAAATACACCATTGTGAAAAGAGGAGGTTCTAGTCTGATGGTGTGTCCAGAAGGTGGAAAAATTTGAGATCGAAAAATTCAATGAGAATAATTTTACCTTGGAGGAAATGAAGATGCATGCAATGTTTCAGAAGGATAATTTTTGACTGGAAATTGTCAAAATAATGAAATATGTGATGATGTAATGGGGTTCTAGTGGGATCTAGATTGTTGAAATGGACATAAATGTGGTGTTTACTTTTGGAAGCAGAGACATACTGGTCAGTGAAGTAGGAACGACTTCTAGAAGTAGGAAGCATCTCAATGATGTATAGATAATCGACTCAGGGGCAACATGGCACATGACATCTCGATGAGAATTGTTTGATCAGTATTAAACTATCCCAGAAGTACTTGTTTACATGGGGAACGATCATACCCTAAGGATCAATGGAGTTAGTACTATCAAATTGAAGATTCATGATAGTAGTGTTCTAACCATCCAATGAGTATCCCATGTGAAGGGCTTGAATAAGAACTTACTATCTTTGGGACTATTTGATGATATTAGAGGCAAAACTCGCACCGAGAATGGAGTAATATAATTGTGAAGGGTACGCTTGTGGTGATGAATATAGAGAATATCTTGAAGAAACTATATGTTTTTATGGGTGAAACATAAAAGGAGGGAGATATAATTATCACCTCAAATACCTCAACGAAAGTGTTAACCACATGATGGAATCAAAATCATGGCCATATGTCAGAATGAAGCCTGAAAATTATTGTGGATTTGAGGTTGATTCCTAGGCTTAGAAAGGCATCCTTACCATTTAGTTAGCATTGTTTTTTGAGAAATAAACACTTGTTAAAGTTTGGGATGTCAACAAAAAGAAACAAATAGATCTTAGATTTGATCCATTCTGACGTTTGGCATGCACTGGTTATATCCCTAGGTGGAGCAAGATATGTTGTATATTTCATTGGTGACTATTTTATGAGATTTTGTGTGTACCTAATCAAGAAAAAATAATATGTTTTTTAAGTCTTCAAAACATTTAAAGTATGGAAGGAACTTGAATATAGACATAAGAGAATATGTGTGAGGAATAATAATGGTGAATTATATAAAAGCAAATAGTTTGATACCTTTTATCAACCGGAAGGAATCAAGTGACATTTTATAGTGAAGTACACTTCTCAGTTTAATGGAGTGATAGAGAAGATGAATATAAAAATGTTGGATATTACAATGGCGCTGATGAAAACTATAGGAATGGCCAAAAAAATTTGGGTAGAAGTAGTGAATATTTCCTATTATGTGATCAACAAATCTCCATCAATAGTAATTGATCTTAAGACACCAGTGAAGATTTGGACGGGTAAACCTACTGACTATTCTTGGTTATATACATTTGGAAGTCCTGTATATGAATTGTTTAATAACCAAAAATGATCAAAGCTGGATTTGAGATCTAGGAAATATATCTTCTTGGGATACCATTATGGTGTAAAGGGGTATCATTTGTGGGACCCCATTTTCTGAAAAGTTATCATCAATAAAGATTTCAGTTTTGTAGAAGACAAGACACAGATGGAAATTAGTGGAGATATAGAGAAAGTTAATACAAAAATGACAATAGTCAAGGTGGAGGATACATCCAAAGAATAATAGGTTTCCTATTTGGAATTACCATAGAATGATGATTAAGTACCAGTTCAGTCTAGAACCCAATGGTCAACATGGTAAAAAAGGGAACTAGTATGGAACTCAGACTATGTTACTGAATGAAATATTTTTTACTTCTTATTAACAAAGGATAGAGAGACATATTATTTTATAAAGGTGACCCAAAGTCCATATGTATCCTCATAGATAGAGGAAGTTCATGAGGAACTTGAATCCCTACATAAGAAAAAGAATTGGGATATTGTTCCATTACCTCATTGAAGGAAGGCTATGAAAAACAAATAGATCTTTAAGATCAAGTGGGATAAAAAGGACCAGGTGGAAATATATCAAGAAATACTAGTGGTTAAAGGATAATATAAAAAGGAAGGTATTTATTTCAATGAAATATTTTCTCCTATTGTTAGATTGATGAATATTCGGATTGTTCAAGTGATGTGTGTTATGTACAGTTTATATATAGAGCAAGTAGATGTGATGATTGATTTTCTCCATGGTGATCGTGATGAAGATATATATAAGATCAAACTGGAATATTTTTCATAACATGGAAAAAAGAACTTGGTTATAAGGTTGAAAAAATATCTTTATGGTCTAAAAAAGTCATTGAGGTGTTGGTACAAGAGATTTGATTCCTACATCCTGAGCCTTGGATACAACAGACTTCATTCAGATCCTAGTGCCTATTTCAAGGGTTCATATGGTAAATATTTCATAATTTTTCTGTTTTATAAGGATGAAATGTTGGTTTTAGGTCCCAAAAATGATCAAATCTATGAGACAAAGGTAGACTTGTCTAGGGAGTCTGATATTAAGGACTTGGGACCATCAAACAAGATTCATGGGATGAAGGTTTACCAAGATAGAAATAATGAGAAGATTTGGATATCATAGAATATTTACTTACTAAAAGTCTTGAAATGGTTAAAAATTCAAGACTATAAGCTAATATATACCCATATTCCTATTAATTTCATGTTATCATCAATGATGAGTCCTAGAAGTGAAGAAGAGAGGATGATGATGCCTTGAGTACCAAATGCATGAGTAATAGATAGTTTGATGCTTGCTACGGTTTGTACGAGACCCGACATTGCACATGTAGTAGGATAAGTTAGTCCACACATGGAGAATATAGGACAAGATCATGGGAGAAAAGTGAAGAGGATCATGAGATATATCAAGGAGACAATATATGCTACATTATGTTATGGAGGATCAGATTTCACTATTGGAGGCTATGTTGATATAGATTTTGTTGGTGATTTTTATTAGAGGAAATCCACCCCTCGTTATGTGTTTACTCTTGAAGAAGGATCCATGAGCTGGATTTTAAAGTTATTATTAGTTGAGGCTTTATCCATAATGGAGGTAGAGTACATGGAAGATACAAAATATTTCAAAGATGTTATTTTGATGAGAATACTATTGGAGGAGCTCTAAAACATACATGGTCATATTCCATTGTTTTGTGATAGTCAAAACACCTTTCACATAGAAAAGAATCCTCAGTTTCATTATAGGATGAATCAAATTAGGGTAAAATATCACATAGTTCGAGATGTAGTGGAGGAAGGAAGTGTGGATATGTAGAAAATTCACACTAAATAAAAATTGGAAGATTTCTAAACGAAGGTAGTTAACTCTGATAAGTTCAGATGGCGCAGATCCTCGAGAAACCTTGTAGAGACATAATCATCCTGATCTGGTAGACAGAAAGGATGTGGGGAGATGTGATTAGTTCTCAATCAAATATCCAAGTGGGATATGTGTCAGTAGCATTTTACCCAGACTATGTTCGCCCCCTTTCTTTTTCATGTTAGGTGGGTGGACAACTCCACTAACTCATCTAGTATATAGGAGAAATAGGGGGTGGGTTTTCCTATAAAATCCAAGATCCTCCTACATTTTCATTATCTCATCAGCACTCAACAATCAACTTCCTATCATCCCTTGTGTTGAATTTTGTGAGGCCATTCTCCACTTATTAAAGAGAGATATTACAAGGGTTTTCTTTTTTTAATATTAGGGGAGTGTGTACCCACTTTTATCCATAGAGATCCTTCAATTTTCCCTTGGGTTTTCAACCTTTTAATTTTTAGGGATTTTCCATGTTACATCTGGAGTCATTTATTTCCACATTTTTCACTTTATTTTAACTCGTGATTATCATTATACTAGTGAGCCAGCCATTTTTGGTCCAAACACATCTGCCCAACAATCATACCCTCTCTCTCTTCTATTTAATTTTAGATAACTATAGTAGGAGGGAGTTAAGGATTATATTATTAGGGAGCAGAGTTTAATTAACTATATTGATTAATTAATTAATCAATTAATTAAAATTTCACTTGTGATGACCAAATAACCCTCGGAATCCCAATGTGAACTCAAGAAATGGAATTCATAGGGTAAAACTACCTTTATGAACCTAATGGAGGTCTCATATTTCCCATTGTTGGATTATATTTTAATTATACAAATTCTCATTATTATTCATGTGCGAGAAAATAAAATAAAAATTTATACACAAAATATAATTTTCGAGGCCCCACAACACCCACACTTATGTGATGGCTCAATATTTCATCAAAAACATACTGTATAAATATGAAAAGGCTAAAAAACAAAAAATAGGGTTTCCAAATCACCATCAATGGTTCGAAATTATTATTTTTTTATTAATAAATAATAAAAGTCCCATAATAGTCAACATGATTAGAATATCACCAAATCATTTACTGGGGGTAAATACTGCATTACGAGATAAAAAAACCACCAATTTTTTGAGCTCATTTTTAAGGTATATTTAATATTTTACCTATGAAGAATTCCCATGACTCTTGGAGTTGAAATTGATCTAAATATCAACCAAGAAAAACTAAGGTCACTATAAACCATTATAAAAAAAAAGAAAAATATATCTATCCTTGGAATTGGGATCAACACATGGTATATATTTCAACATCAAAATTGGATTTATCATGCAGTTGTGTATGGAGGAGAATGGAGTAACCCTTGGGTGGTAGTGAATAATCTATAAACCTTTTAGTAAGAAATTAACTCTAGTGAGGAGTGAATTCACCTAAATTTGTACAGACAGTGAGCCTTGGTGAGGTGCGACTTCACAAAACCATTAAAACCACCAAAATAGTGAGTTGTAGTGGTTTTTATGTACACTAGGAAAATTTGGAGGATATGCTTCTTGGATTTATCCCAATGCATGTGTATCAAGAAAAATTTATGTGTCCCTACATTTTTTTTAATTTCTACACTTTTGAATGATTTTTGATATGGATGAATTTGGAAAAGAGATAAGTTCTAACAAAGGAAAAAGTTTCAAAGGTAAATGGTTTATGTAAAAAATTATAATATTGTAACACTCAAATTTAACTCCCCTTATCAGTGTGTCTCGGGTTAAATAATTGTTTTATTATAGACACTTATTATTTCATAGTGCATCTATAACAGAAAGATGTTTTTATGGATAATGTAGTGAATGCAAGAAGAGTAACCCTATTTAGTAGTAGTAATTATAGGGTTTATAAGAATAGAATAATTTCTTATTTTTGATCTCTTGGGATTGATATTTACTTAATAATAGCTCATAGAATTTTATTATAGGATTATACAATATTTTCAATTACAGAAGTAGATAGGAAATTGGTGAATAAGGATGAAAAGTATCTTAATTCCATGTTTAGATATTTATCTAATCAGATATATGTGAATATAATGAGTTGAAATAATACTAAGAAAATAATGGAACAAAATTATAATATTTACGAAGGTGATAAAAATGTAAAATATTAAATGATGTAGGTTCTTCATAATATATTTAATGAAATAAAGATGAGTTTATGTGAAAATGATGATATTTTTTCAATCGTATTATCAAATTTATCGGATCAATTCATGTACATGTTCATGAGATGAAAGATATTGGTATAGGGAATAAGATCATATAGATATTTCCACCAATTTTCAATCATAATGTGTTAGTACATGAAGAAGAGAATATCATGGAATTACTTATCTGTGATCTGCATAAGAAACTAGCCACATATGAAATATGATTGATGTAAGAAATTTACATAGAACATTTATCTAAAGAAATTTCATTCAATGATGTGGATAAGAAAGTAATTCAAGTGACTGAAACTGAATAGTATTTCAGTGATCATTTCGTATATATTATGGAATGGACGTTTAAGATAATAAATAGAAGAATCAAGAGAAATGTACTTATATTTTATTTTCAATGTGGAAAGGTTGGTGACATTATTGTTGGGTGTCCAAAAATATTTCATGGAGAGGATGGTGAGGTTGAATACACTCAAAAACCAAGAAATAAGCCCTTCCCTAGAAGGAAATTCAAATATGAAAATGTATGTGAACTAAATTTTTAGATAAAATTATTGGTAATTAATGAGGAAGATAATACTAAAGTGGATCCTTAAGAAGAAATTGAAACTATGTTTATCACTAGAACAAATGATATAATAATAGGAAAAATCTATATATCTGAAGTAGAATAGGATGATAAACTAGAGCGCGTTATAGATATGAATGTGGATTTGGAAGGGTAGCCTGAAAAGATCGACATAAAATGAAAAAATATTAGGAAAATTATAGTATTTTTGAAAAAATTTGTGAGTTATATGGATGATCTTAAAGAAAATTTTCGTCTCCAATATAATTTTTTTTGATTTTGTCACTTATGTGACTCAACATTAGAAACTATATTCAACTTGAGATGCTACTGTATAAAATAAAATACTAAAAACTCTCTTATGTAAAGATGAAAAAAAATAAAACTTATATTTAGTTTTAAATAAGGATAATACTTGTCTCCTTACTGTAGTAGAGGATAATAGTTTATAACATCTAAGGAATGGTCACATTCATCACTAGTTTATGGAGAATTTATCATAGCTAAAAACTATTGTTGATATTAATTTTCTAAATAAGAATAGGGAAAATATCTCTAAGACATGTTTAAGGGGAAAGATTATGAGAAACCATTACTTTTCAAAGGAGAATAGATCATCAAATAAGTCAAATCGTGATGTTTAATAAATCTCCATAGATTAATTAGTTTTGATGACCCCCTCTCCCCATTGTATAAAATCAATATTTTGGACACTGTTTGTACATTTAATAATTTATCTTTTGTTGGGTGTAATAATATAGGGAGAGAAAAATACATGGGGAATATATAGTATAAATAATGTTATATATAAAACCAAATGGATACCATTATATAAGTTAACATATTTTGTGGTTTCCTAAAATGATCAATGAATCTCATAGGCTTATAAATTTTTTTAATGGCTCTTGGATTATATTATTTTGAAAAAGTATAAATTTCATGTCTATTTTAACTTGATCAAATCTTGAAAAAGGAGACATCGTTTAAATTTTATTATCAAATAGGGGTAATGAAACAACAATGGGAATTTCAATTTTATGGGGAGACTATATTATTACATGTATGGGGAGATTTGATGGAATCATTAAATATGAAGGAAATATGGAGGATTATGGAGTATTGAAAATAAAATAAAAAGATGGAGAATATTACTTACACTGGTTTTAATGATTGTATTTGATATAAATTGTAACTAAATATGAATACATTTGAGGAAGTTTGATTTTTAACATGAAGGTTAGAGATCATTTTTGTGGTTGGTGATATACTATAGAGGTTTTGGTAGTTTTAATGAATCATGTAGTAAGAACATGTATCTTTCCATGAATGAAGATCCCTGAGAATTTGATGATGTGCTAAAACTAGTATATGTAAGTGTAAATTTACTCTAATACATAAGGTTTATTCAGCTTGAACTGGGAGAATCTTAAAATGTGAATGAACTCTCTATATATGTTAGAGTAATTTATGAATAAGTGCATAAATATGGAAGATTCCTAGAGAAGCCTCACTATGATATGTAAGGGCCACCAACCCAATGAATAAAATTAAGAAGATGGTGAAACAGAGAATTTGACACATGGGAGAATAATTAAGAGTAATTTACACTAATGTATTGTATATATAATTCATTTCCATGAATCAATGGGTGATACATAAGAGACATTTACATGACTCAAGGGAGATACATAAGAGTTATTTCCAAGAATAAGTGGAAATACATAAGAGTATTTTTCATTACATCTATGACAGGACTCATTTCTATGATGTGGGAAGGATGTCTAAACTGTGAATAATTATATTATGCCATGATGGTTATAGAGTTTGAGAATATAAATAATTTGATCACATCATGGTATAATGGTCATTCCATGACTAAAGGAACCACACCATGATATTCAATCCATAAAGAAAGAAGAAGGTCCTTGAAAGTTAAGCTTCCAGTTATTTTATATTGAAAATAAAGGTCATGTTGGGAAGCTCTATGTTACAAAATGTTTCTACTAATATTTGAATAATAACAGGAGAAGGAACTGATCTATAGTGCTGTGATAAATATTTCCTTGCTGGGATTACTGGAATATATTTGATTTTAATAGATTTATTTACATGCATTTATCAATTAGATTTTGAAGTTTTTAAACATCCATAAACTCCCTATATGAATATCCAAGGTAGAGATTCACTAGGAAATAATACAATTTATAGATTTGACGTAGAAAAAGTTATAAGTTGTTTCAAGACTGAATTTTGAATTTGAATTTCAAAATATCTAGGATATATTGGAACCTACAGCAGAATAAAAAAATATAGAACATTAAAATATAAAATAGAGATAAAAGGAACTACGTGTTCTAACAATGGAAAAGGAAGAAGTATAAAGGTAGTCAACAACATGGAATTCATTGTATATCTAAATTAAATATCATTAAGTCCTCATTGTTTTGAGTTCTATTGAGGATCAAATATAAAAGTGAATAATTACTATGTATATCCTTGAAGACAAGAAAGTGGATAATTCCAATGTTATAATTATTATATAGAGAGTTTTAGTATTGTGATAAGTAGATGATATTGCATCAACTATTATAACATGGAGTTTAATAAATATATACCTGAAATTGGGAGTAGCACAAGATATATATTGGAGTATCACACTCATAGTAATGATGCAGTTTACTTCAAAACTATATGCTAATTATGGCGCTACCTTCATGTTGATAACAAGGAAGTGACCTATAAGTTTATAAACTGATATCATACAGAGCAGTGCATGTAGGGGGAAAAGGAAGTGACCCTTGGGAGATAGTGAGATATTCCCTAAACATTTTAACATGTAATGGGACTTGTTGAGGAGTGACTTTACTTAAACATAGACCGGTAGCAAGCCTTAATAAGGAGTCACTTTACTAAAGCATTGTATCCATAAAAAAATAGTTACATTGTATTTTAGTTACACCAGCACAATGGTGAGTGTATAATTATGAGATGTGCGTAATTGTGGGTGAACTATATAAAATTTCTGTATCCATGCATGTTTTTACTTTTTTCACATGTTCATGATTTTTTTTATATGGGTCAATTTATTAAATAGATTGGTTGGATAATGTTATGTGTATTAAGGGAACATGATTCAATGGGAAAGGGATGTAGTGAAAAAGTTTAAATTTAGAAACACCTTGACTCACCACCCCTCTGTAGGTGTATTGGGTTATAATAGACATAAATCAACTTAAATATAAGTTTTACATTAATAATTATTTCTCGTTTCAAAAGAACATTTATTTTTGTGGTTTGTGCATGTTTTTGAAGGAGGAAGATAATGTCACTATGAGATAGTACAATAAAAAACATTAATGTAATAATTTCTCAATATGATAATTTTTGTGGAATTTTATAGGGTAATTTCATTGGACTATTTTGGGAGATATGTTTCATAATTTTTTGTTGATCATGCATTTAGGGTATTATTTCAGTGGACCGCCTCTTATTAGATGAAAATTTTAATAAATCCTCTATGGTTATGAGAAACTAGGTTGGACTTCGAGACATGACGTAGCTATGAATTCAGTCAATGCCATGCTGTAAATGACTTTTTTAGTCAATCATGGGTTTACTGGGCCGCATTTTACTATGCCTTAAGTTAGGAGGCAAGATAAAAAGGTCATACAGAGATTATATTTCATTGTTGGATTTTTAGATTAACAATGAATACTCCTTTTTTTGAGTTTCTCATCTCACTCCCATTTCTTTATATCAAGGACTACTATTTTGATGCTCTAACTAGAATAAATCCCATTATATAAGAGGGAAATATTTTTGGTTTTGGAGTATGTGGACTATAAAACTTGACTGTTATAATGTTTCCAAATATGAATGGGGGAATCCTTTAAGGGGTCTACTATGATGATTATGACATACTAGTTTGAGGTTGTATATTTGGGTGCAATAAAATTTTTATAATATTTGTGGAATAATTTAATGGCTGGAGAGTGACATGGAGTGGTGAAATGTTTTCATGCTAGAATATTATATGTTGGACAAAATCTCATCCTTGGAAAGGAGATATATAAGCCATTATATTTTAAGGACAAGTACTAAAATATGTGGTTGAAGAATTTGAATATTAATTATATGATCAAAATAAATTTTACATCAACATAAATTAAGGAGGTGGAAAAGTTTTCTCACTATACTGAAAATTAATGAAGGCATTTAGTTGTATGATCCAACGAGTATAAATGATAATATTATTGACATTTATAAGTAGTTATTCCTATAAGTGGACATCATATTATAGATATAGTCTTATAATTAATTGGTGAATTGATATATTATTCTATGAATTAGGTTCAAGTCAAAAATATTGATGAGAGTGATTTTTCGTTTCTACTATGAAACATTATGCAACCAAAGCACCTTAACTAGATAGTTTTCACTCATTTTTATAAGAAACACTAGAGTCTTGTTGTTTTAGATTTGGTCTCTATTATAAAATATATTTGGAAGGAAACTATTGATGTGGGAAAGTTTAGTGACACTCTTATCACTTTGACCCTAATGGTTCAGTGTCTAACCTTTATAAACAAGTTCAAGAAAACTAGTTTATAAAATGACATTTACAAATCATCTCTAAAATACTTGTGAATATATGAGAAAATGACAACACTATTATGTAATTATTTTAGCATCCATATTATATTTATTTAATCTTTTAATGTTTTTAGAGATTAGATGTTGAAAACATGAAAATTTTATAGTTAGGAGTTTTCCTGATTTAGGAGTATTTATATTTAATGATTTGAATAATAAAAATGCCTCTCAATATTTTTAATATTTTTTTAAAAAATATTTATTAATTATATTTTATGTCTTTCAAAAAAAATTAATTACATATCTTTTAATTTTATTTTTTTATTTATTATTTAATTTTTTTGTGGAATAAATATTTCAAGTTTTTATAATATTTCTATATATTTTACTTACCATTACACATGTCTTTGTCTTTTGTTCTTACCTTTACATGAGATTTAAGAATCCTTATTTACCATTACACATCTTTTTAAAATAATTATTTACATTTACATGACTTTATTCTCACCTCTATGCATCTTATATAAAAAGCATGTTAACCTTATGTAACCCAATTTTAACGTTACATATCCTTTAGGATTTGTTCCTTATCATTATGTATCTTTTCATATACTCATTCATGAATTCTATTATACACTTATGCAATACATATAATATCATTTGTAACTTTATGAAACATTATTATACCCTTACATAGGCTATAAATTTTTTATTTTACCTCTACACAACATGTTTTTCTACCTTCACATAACCTATACAATTTTTTTATAACCATACATAGGTAGTTTGATTTTTTGTTTAACCTTACACATGATTTATCAATTATATGTTACCTTTATGAATGTATGGAAGTAACCTTACAAAAGTTATATAAATTCATTCTTATATTTACACATATCCTGGATGGTTCTTCTTACCCTTATCCAACACATGGAATTCATTAATTACATTCACACAGTGTATTTCCTTACCCCTATGAGAGCTATATAGATTGTTTTTACGCTCATACATCATGCTAAGCTACTATTACACTACATGTATAAATTGATACATACCATTTTGAAACCTTTAGATATTGGATTTCAACCTTATGCAAGGTATGAAAAAATCATTTTACATTTATGTAACCTATAGGAATTCTGAGTTACCTTTATGCATTTTGTGAAATTTATGTTTTACATTTACATATTCATGTAAATAACCAATATGTAGAGATAAAAATATATAAATCTAAAGTTTAATTTGTTTCTTTATATTCATGATATATTGATATACTGCATGAAAATAAAAAATGTACTAAGTTGTTTTGATGATTCTATAAATTTATAATAATTATATAGAACCCATGAAAAGTGTTTTATAGTGTTTTAAACATATTTATATAAATATAAATATATGTTATTAATTTCACACATGAAGTTTCTACAAGAAACTAATTTTTTTATTATATTATTTTGAGTTATTTTGTTTATTTTAATTGTTTTTAAATTCACATTACATGTAAATAAATTTATCCAATTTTTTTTTTATAGTCTTTAATATGGGGTTATTCATTTTTTTAATTCCATCATATCTATGTGAAATTATTTTGTATGAATTTAAATTTTTAATTTTAAAGAATACTATTATGAGATTATCATGGTATTTTATTTGACCAATTATTATAGAGTTGTTTTAATGTTAAAATAATTATTTCATATTAGTTTGAACTGTTATTCTTATTTTTGAATTTTAAATGGTAATTGGGTGATAATATTTTTTTATCTCTCTATCTATCAGATAATTATGTAACTATCTTTTTTAATTTAAATTTTATAATCTTTGTCTCGACTGTGTTAAGTTTCTTTCTTATTTAAATAGTCCAAGAATTGCTTCAAAGGAAACTATGTGATACAAAAATACTGAAAAAGTATATCTTTGATATGAGATTACACATTTTCAAGTGATACAATGAAAAAATTTATATAGTGTGATATTGTAAAGTGATTTTTAATTCTATATGTGTAAAAAAAATTCTTATTTTCTAAATGATCTCTCAAGGACTGTACCAAAATTTGTTTAACTTCCACTATCTTGACGAGATGACTTGATCCAATACTCAATAATAGGTACCTAGGATTTTCTTGTTTATTATATATCTATTTAACTATGGGAATTTGTCTCTCTAACACCACTTCATATCTATCACATGAGCTCTAAATTTATGTTTTTGATTTTTCATAAAAAATAATTTTATTTATTCATGTTTTGCCTCCAAAATTCTAAAGTCTGGATTATTTGGGTTTTGACTCCCACTATCTTAAGACATTTTTTAAATTGGTTTGTGAATACCCATACATAATTCCGGATTCTTAGTTATACTTTCTCTATAAAAATAATCCTATAATTGAGTTACGATTCCCCTTAAAAAATCATTATAGTATAAAATTTATCTCTAGTTGAGTAGAGAGGAACAAGACTAGAGTAGGTCAACATTAGACTAAAATTATATAAAAATCACTTATGTTATTTCTTTTATTTTTATGATTTATATTTTCTATATTAAATAAATTTGATAATTAAATTATATAATTAGTAAATCTATTTAAAATTTTAGTCTTGGATATTCACCTTATTCAATACCATATACCATCACCCTATATGATTTAATAATTTGTAACATAGGTAGAATCCTGTTTAAGATAGATTAATTATACTATTTATTTTCCTGATATCAAAACCCTAGTATTAAGAACCTTTTCCATAGAGTTTTGTTGTTCATATTTCATTGTGAAATATTTTTCATAGACCCAATTTTCTAAGGAAACATCTATAAGATAGAAGGAATAAAAGTAAACGATTCATTTATTCCTTAGAATCCACCCAACATTGATAAAAATGACTTTGGTTATAGGAAATCTAGAATGGAGGTATACCACCAACAATTTATGCACATAACACTGGTCGATCATGCTAAAACCACACAAACTACTAGAACTATGCAAAAATACGCTTATAAGAAATGATACTGCTATATATGTTTTAAATTAAAAAGTAGTAAATATTTTATATTATGATATTTATATATGTTTTTTAATCATATGTATTCTTGTAAGATAACTCAGGATATTTGAAGTATTCTATAATTTACTCACGTTGGCTAAGATAAGATTATTAGAACCATTCTTGGAATACTTTGAGGGGATTACCACATCTCAATATGGGTGAAGATGAAAGCATCAATCATATGTTCCACCAATTTAAAAGCATTTTGAATGGGATGAATTACCCTAGAGAAAATTTGGAGAACAATATACTTAATGAGAGAGTCATAATTTATTTACTCGTGAAACGGAATGAAAAGAGTCTGCGATCGATGAAAGTAAGAATTTAAAAGATTAAACATTGGACGAGATCATCTGATTACTTATTCAATATAAAAGTGAATTAAACAATATTGTTGAAGAAGTGATATAAAAAAAGAATGTTATTGATTTTAAATCACATATAAATGTAACTTATAACTATTCTAAAATTGCGTTAGAGGAATGTGACAAGATATAAATTTAAAATACAAGTAATGGTATTTAATTTGATAAAAAATAGAGAAAATTCAAGAATCAACCAAGAAAAGATAAAAATGATGATCAAAAAGAAAATAAGGGAACTATATATGGATTAGATACAACCTATTATGAATATATAAAGAAATTTCACATAAAAAATATTATCCAAAGTTGATGCCTAAATTTAGTTATAAAAAATACAAGATGAAAATACAATGTTCGTATCATTATAGTTGGAGTTTCACTGAAGAATATAATTCAAGTGATGGATCTAGATGTTAGAAAGAGTCAACGAACTTATTTTTGATGATAGTAAATAAAAATGAGGTACATAGTGATTATGATTTAAGATTTTATTCTAATAGTGTTTGTATATTTTAGGAGTTGTATGGTGAAAATGAAAATTTCAAAAAAGTTATTTTAACGTTTATTGAGTTGTATAAAGAATTGAAAGATTAAAATATGGTATTATTAAAGGAATGTAATAAATTAAATAATGAGAATGATTAATTTATGTAATAAATAACAAATTATACTTTTTAGAATAAAGGTAATATCTAGGATGATTTTTAGTTTGTTCTGAAAGATAATGATAATGTCCAAAAAAATTATTAGTTTCAAAGAAACATTAACTATTTTTGTTCCGGGTAATGAAAAATATAAAAATATGGGGGATATAATGAAACTAGATAAATATAAAACTAGTTTCAATTATAATTCATAGATTTCATAGTTATACAAGATTACTTTTTTTAAAAGGTCTACTAGAAAATTTTCTTGTATTGCATGTTTTTTGTATATGTTTCAAGGACATTATGCCAATTAATGTTCTCTTAAATTTCCCCAATATCATGGATATAAAAAAAATATTATTTAAAAATATTTATTTATAATATTACCTTATAATAAATGTTCTAAATCCCTTTGGGTACCAAAAAATTCTATTTTGAACCCAATTGGACCCAAAATAGCATTAGTACAAAATTTTAATTTATCTTTTCTTAGATTTTAGTTTTAGTGAAGAAAAATGTATAGATGATGTAATTGTTGATTATGGAACTTACTAGATATCATGATGTAACTAAATCCAATAAGGTTTATAAAGATCACCCATTTGATATTATTATTGGTAATTTTTATTAAGTATTTATACTAGAAGTTCTATTTTAAATTTTTAAGAAAATTATGATTTCGTTTCTGATTGTGTGCCAAATGTTTTTTTAGATGCTTTTAATGATTTTGATAAAACTACTTCTATGAATGATGAACAAAATCTGTTTTCAAGAAAAAATATTTGAAATTTAGTTAAACCCCATTTATATAAGTATGTTATTCGAAACAAATGTATTTTTAGGAATAAAATAAATGGATCTAGTCAAATTGTTAAGAATAAAGTTAGGCCTATTGATCAAGTTTGCTGTTAAGAATATGGTATATATTTTTATGAATCATTTTCACCTATTTATTTTATCGAATATATTAGAATTTTGTTACATTTTACAGCTTTTCAATGTTTTATGATATTTCAAATAGATGTTAAAATTGAGTTTTTAAATGGCCTTATATATGAATAAGTTTATGTTTTTTAATCCCCCGGTTTTGAATTTGAATACTTTTATAATCGTATTTTTAAATTATCAAAATATTTAAGTGGTATTAAATAAGAACCTCAATCTTGTTATGATCGACTTACTTTGTTTGCGTTGAAAAATTAATTTAATGAAGGAAAATTAGATCCATTTATATGAAAGGAATTTGTTAATGATATTTTGAATGTCTAAATTTCTGTCGATGATATTTTTTTGTCTCATAAAATAATCTTCTTAATAAATAATATTCTAATTTTATGGATAGTGAATTTTATATTGGTATTATTTGTGAACTAAAATTCTTTTTAGGACTTCATATTAATCAAATAAATAATGGTATTTTCTTGAATCAATATAAATATTAAAAATATTTGGTTAATAGTTTTAGTCTTGATTCTTGTAAAACTATTAAAATGCATATGAGTATTAGTTGTAAATTATATTATTATGTTTCTAGAAAAATATGTTGATTATAAATTATTTAGAGGAATGATTTCACTTTTTTTGTAATTAACAACTTTGAAACATGATATAATGTTTAATATTTTTTATATTCAAGAATTAAATCTGATCATACAGAATCTCACTGAAAGTATATTAGAAAAATTATTAGAATTATTAATGGAACAGTTAATATTGGATTATTTTATTCATGAAAAATTTAATTTATTTATTTAGTTACTCTAATTGTAATTTTGGGGTATTAAAACCTGATAGAAAATGTACCTTTGATATGTGTCACTTTATCAATAAAAATTTAGTTTATTATACTAAAAAAAATTCAATTGCTTCCTGTATTACTGAAATTTAATATATTTCTACTATATCATGTTGTTCTCAATCATTACAGATTAAAAAAACTTTATCGGATTTTGGTTTCTATTTTGAAAATATACCTATTTATTTTGATATTTCGTTTTATATTTTTATTTCAAAAAACAACGTACAACATTCTAGAACTAATCATATTGAAATGATATTTCATTTTATTTCTGGTTATGTTAATAAAGAAGTTATTATTTTGGAATATGTTCCAACTAAAATTTATTTTACTGATATTTTTACTTAGCTTTTATATTTTTTTTATATTTTTTTTTATATTTTAGAAAATTTAAATTTCACTTTTAATGATGGAAATTTAGTTATAAAAATTTATTTTATTTTCATTTTATTGAGGGGGAGATTTAATTTTAAATTTAAATATTTACAATATTTATTTATGATGAATTTAAGAGGGGTAGGGGTTAAATTTTGAAAAATATTGTTTCGTTTTATAATTTCATGAAAGGGGGAGATTTTAAGAGTAGGGAGTTTGTTTGTATGATTTTGGAGTATTTATATTTTCTATTTTTCATACTAAAAATGCTTCTCAATATTTTTATTATGTTTTAAAATAATATTTTTAATTATAATTTATGCCTCATGATATTTTTATGTAAATATATTATTATTAATTTTATATATCTCTAATTTTATTTATTATTTAATTTTTTAATTTTTTTAAAAATAGATTTCAATTTTTTAAATTATTTCAATATATTTTACTTACCCTTATGCATGTCGTTGACTTTTGTTTTTACCCTTGTATGTGTTTTCAAAATCATTATTTTCCCCTCTTTATGTTTTTAAAATCATTATTTATCTTTACATAACTTTATTCATATCATTATTAAACTTATATAAATATCTTATTATCCTTATGTAACCTTGTTTTACCATTACAAATCATTTATGATTTAATCCTTACATGTATGTAGCTTTTCATGTACCCTTACAAGAATTATATTAAACACTTAAGAAATACATATAAAATCATTTATAACTTTAAAAAACTTGATTCTACCATCACTATAACACACTAATATTTTAAAATAATATAATTTGGTTTAATAGCGCACACAACACAAAACACCAAGTCTAAACAAACCGTAGTATACTATTAAATTATTTATATTTAATTTAAGAATTATCACCTTGCTGTTAAAATGGAAGGTATGAGTAGGAATAAATAAATTATGAAAATTATATGGTTTAAAAGTGTAAAAAATAAATTCATTAGTTGTCAATTTATGAGTAATGAAAATAAAAATCAATTGTATGTAAAAGAGATGTATTTTTTGAAAAATTATTTTGATGCACGCAATGTGTTTTTATCTTAATAAATTAAATTGAACAATATTAGTAAATGATTTTAATTAAATTTATTTAATATATATTCAATCACATTCTTTAATATTCATATAATATTTTATAAGAAATAGATAAAAATAAAATCCATTTTTATACTAAAAAAGAAATATTGTTCAAAAAATGGTTTCTATCATGTTTTTCAAAATTATTTTAAAATTAATCTGTACAACTTATATAGATTGAATTTGATAAATTACATTCTGTATTTTTAATTATGAGGTTCAAATTCGGTAAATAGGCAACTTTTATTTTTGATCAATATGAATAGTGACATTGGTAAAAATTATCACATTGGTAATGGTAAATGGGGTTAATCAATGTTAAAACTATGTAATAAGGTAGTAATTTTTCATTTTAATTATTGTTTATGATGTTAATTTGGCCCATATATCCTTATGCTCTAAATTTATATTCTTAATGGACATCTTCCCATGAAAATGTCCAATGTAACATTTAAATAAAATAAGTTACAAAATGTCACTCTATTTGTATCAAATAACAATTACATGTCCACATAGAATAAAAATAATGTTATGAATTAATATATATATCAATTTGGTGAGTAATTAATTTATATTAATTATTAATTTATTTACTATTTTTTAGTGATTATATAATTAACTTAAATTCTTGCGTACCGCTAATACAATATTTATTGAATTAATAGAAACATAAAATAAACAATATTAATAATTTTAAAAGTGATAAAATTTGAGTTATTTATAGTGTTACATGATTTTTTAGATTAATAGGACATATTAGATATTTCTAAAAGAATTATATTCAAAGTAAAACCTTTTCTTGATGTATTTGAAGTGAAATTAAACGAATAGTGTCATAATTGATATTAAGGACAATTCTTCAAAATAATGTTTTATTGAATTATTTAAAAATCATTAAAATTTATAATTAAGAAAGGGGGTAAGATATGATTTTCAATTAAACACATTTTTAATTTATGAGTTAATAATTACCTTTTATGTAAAATTTTAACCCTTTAAGAGTGAAAAATATGTTACGACATTTAATGTCAAAATATGTTAAATAGGGTGTTAAACCAAAATATAATGTTTAAAACACCACAAGAAACCTATAAAATTTTTATTGGTTGATAATATTTCAACCATATCCAAACATTGTATTGATTTTATGGCCATATTTATTCTTTTTTCTTTCGAATGACTTTATTTGAATTTAATATTTTAAGAAATTCCAAAAGTGCCCCTTGACACATTTATAAAAGTCAACCTACACCCTCATTTATTTCCACCACATTGGGAATTATATATCAAACCATATCCCTACCAAAATACCTTCTCATCTTCTATATCAACATTCTTTAGGTTTTGGTCATCCCAAAAGACCCATCGTAAGACCCTTAAATCGAGATTTAAATTATTTCTTTCAATATAGAGGTAATCACCTTAACCGATCACATCATTTTTTTCTTCTTATTTACCTTATAGAAATATATCATATATATAATAAAATAATTAATATGGATTCCTAAATATACAATAATTTTATTATTATTATAATTATTATATCACCACTATCAATTCTCTTTCTAATTAAATGGGAAGTGAAGGTATCGCTCGTGTATACGTATGACTTACCAACACCACGTAGTGATACAATTCATTTTACACCACCATATTTCATGGATGGTTATTATTATGGGTTTAATGTTTATATATGATAATTATGAAATAATTATTCCCCTATAATTATATTATCAAATCTACCTTCTTACCTTTCAATCTGTTAGAATATAATAATGTCACTCGTGTGTATGTGTGGACTTCTACCTCCACGAAGCGATGTGATTTGTTTTTAATTTTTATTTTAAATGGATGGTAATAAGGATATATTTTATGAATATATATGATTTATATTTTATAATATTTATTCTAAAAATTATAATTACCCTTTACCTATCTTTTGTTCCATTTTTTGAAAAATGAAAACAACATTCATGCATAAGTACGACTTACCATCTCCAAGAGATGTGTAATTCATTTATCAACATATATTTTTTAGAGATTAACATGAATAATTGTATAATGAATATAAATTATAATTATATCATTATTAAAATTATATATATGATATAATCATGATCATAATACAAGTAACAAAACTACCTAACCAAAACATACAGAAAAATAGAGTAGTTATCACCCGAAATAGTGATTTTAATAAATAATTATTAAAAAATGGGTGATAAAAGGGTATAGGTAAATAATATATGTTAATTTATATATGAATATGGTTCTAGAATATATGTATAATAAAGATATATTTATTTTATTGGATTTCGTAACACATATGATTGAATGTAAACATGAGGTAAGGGTTTCTCGTCTCACATTTACATTGGCGGGTTATATGTCATATTCACCAATTATTTCTTTTGTGTGGTATATATTCCACCCATTTAATTTGTTATATAGTTAATCTATTTATATTAATGGTACTTAATTTTTTATATGAAGTTATTTCTTTAACATGGATCATAATTCAAAAGTTAACAAAGTTTTAGGGGTTTATTTCCCAATCTCATCGTTATTTGGGATTATTTATGCCTAAGTCATCCTTGGGTGAGTTATTTTATATTTATATATTAATAAAAATATATTTTATTCTACTCTGGTTAATCATGAACTCTTTAATTATTAGTACCATTTTCATATCTTTGGTACTTGAAATGATTGGGAAAATGTTTTTAGGAAAAGTTGACATCAATTCTTTCTTCGATCAAAAATATTTTTTCTTCTATATTCATGTTTCTAAGAAAAAATTCAATAATGTTTTCAAAATAATACAAATCATTTATTTAATCTATTTTGAGCCATTTTTTACTTTATAATTTTTTTTCGAAAAAAAAATATTCTTTTCATTTCCTGAATGATGTAGTTTTTGACCTTTTTATAATAGTGTGAAATGAATGCTTTTTTAGCACAACATAAATGAAATTTAATTATATCATGAAAAATATTTTATCTAAAGCTCAATTTATAAGATTCCATTATTATTTTTAGATATTTTTCCATAATATGTTGGAAATATTTAGTTTGTAAAAGTGTTTTTTCAAAGTGAAAATAGTAGTTTCCTCAAGAATCTTTTAATGAAGTTTTTATTGTATTTTTATTCACCAATGAAAGGAAACATAATTTTAATTATGCACCACTGGGGATATATTGAAAATACACCATCCTTATTATTTTAATTGATTTTTTAAGATTAGTTTGACTAATTATATACTACATTAGTACCATTCACCATATTACTGTGAATGGTTTATGATTATGGGAAAATATTTACATTTCGTATAATAGTTTTTTCAATATGAATACTTACATTGATACATTTCCCCATTAATGTATTAGGCTTATTAAGTGATGGTTGAGGCCCACTATAGCCTCTCAATGCATCAATAGATCTCATTAGAAAAACTAGAATGAGATTTTTTTGAGGTCTTACCAATTTATGTTGATATCATTTCAAAAGGCCTTGACAGTAATTTTATATGTCTTATATGAGGCCTCAATGGTAAGTTTCAGATGTCTAAAATTATGAATTACATCACTATAAAATTAATTAATTATGTTCATGTGATTATTAAATTTTTTTTGATCTCTAGGGATAAGTTTCTTGTTCATGGAATTATTCATTAAGAATAATTTGATCATATTTTATTTTTTCCATATTATTTATTTCTTATTTAGCTTCCACTGTATGCATTCTCATATTGAGAATCTAATATTACCCATTTATTTTGTTTCTTTTTCCCTAAGATATGAAGAAGTGTATTATGGATAACATCAAGGATGAAATAAGGATTTTTTTCTTTGTAATATGTGAACCACACACACACATATATATATTTAGTCTACTAATACTAAATAACAATTTATTCCTTTAGGATGAGATTACAATTACCTAGTTCTAATGTAATAAAGTAACTACTGAATTTGGGCTACTAGGTTCAGGGACATTTCACATACATGATTATATAACTTTTTTATATTTACATAACTAGTCATTTTATCTTTATGTAACCTATACAATTTTTTTCTACCCTTATGTAGGCAGATTAGTTTTTTTATTACCATTACACATTCCTTATAAATTCTTATTTACTTTTATGCATGAATTGAAAAACCTTTATATAGGCTATATATATTCATGTTTACCTTCACGCATATCCTTGATGGTACTATTTACCCTTACACAACAAATGGAATTCATTATTTAACTTTACATAGTGAATTTAAATACCCATACAGAAGTTATATTAAATGATTGTTACCCTTATAATGTTTTCTAAGCTAACCTTAAATAGAATTTATAAATTGAGTATTAACTTTACAAAATCATTAGAATGTGAATGTTAACGTTACATAGAGAATGTCAAAAACATTTTACCTTTACAAAACCTAAAATAATTGTGAGTTTCCATTATTTCTTGTGGGAAATTTACTTGATACCTTTACACATGCATTTAAATAACCCTTATATATTGATAAAAATTTTGAAATCTCTATCTTACATTGTATCATGTTATTTATGATATAATTATTTAATATATGAAAATAAAAAGTGTTTTAATTGTTTTTAGGATTCTATAAAATAATTTTAATAATATAGAATATATGATAATTGTTTTTACAGTGTTAGAAACATATTTATATAAAGAATAAAATTTGTTATTCAATTAATGCATAAAATTTATGCATGGAACTCAAAAAATTAAATTTTATTAGTATAGTAGTTTTATTTGTTTTTAATATTTTTTAATTCATATTAGATGTTAATAAATGTATTCAAAAAATTTTATAGTCTTTAGTATATTGTTATTATTTTTTTGAATTTCTTTGTATCTATTTTTTTATTCTGGGAGTTTCTGAATTCTTAATTTTAAAGAATGATGTTTTAATATTATCATGGGATTTTCCTTGACCAATTATTGTGGAGTTGTTTTAATATTATAATGATGATATAAAATTTTTGAAATTTAGGGTAGGAGTTGGGTGATAATTTATATATATATATGATAATTCTATAAGGATATTTTTAAATTCGAATTGTTTATCCTTTTGCATGACTATGCTATGTTTCTGTATTTATTAAGGAGATTGAGAAATGATTCAAAGGAAAACACGAGATAAAAAAATATTGAAGAAAAAATTCTTCAACGTGAGAATACATGTTTTCAAGTGAAACTATGAAGAATTTTCGGTGGTGTGATACTTTGAAGGGATATGCAATTATACATGTTTAAAAAATTATCGGTTCTATTAGATGATATATCAAGGAATGTACCCAAACAATTTTGAATTATACTTCCTTGATGAAATGGGATAATCAAATACTCAAGAACCAGTACCTGTTTATATCTTGTACATCTTATTACTATTTCATTTTTGTGTCTTGTGTATATAACAACACTTCTCATCTCTCACATTTTATCTCACTTTCAGTTTATCTATTTTCAAAAAAAAACCAATTTATTTATTTGGTTCATGAATCATCGATTCCAATGTTAGTAACATTAAGTTTGTGTCTTCGGCTTTCTAAAATGTGTTTTGTAATTAGTTTGTAACTAACCAAACAAAATTCAGGTTTCTTAGTTGTACTTCCACTAGAAAATGTAAGTTATTATTGAGTTATGATTCCCTTTAAAAAATCAGTATAATTCACAATGTTTCTCTCTAGGAGTAGAGATGTATAATATTAGAGTAGGTCCAATTTAAACTAAAATACTATAAAATACTTTTTATTTGTTCATTAATTTTTTGGCTGCTAATTATCTTTATTAATTAACATTGGGAATTAATTTATATAATTAATCTATCTATTTATTATTTTAATCTCATCTATTCAACCCTATCTAGACCATATACCATAACCCTACCATACCTAATAGAAAAATAGTAGAATATCATAGGATGCATGATTAGCATACAATTAGTGTTTACCATGCATCCTAACAAAGCATCACAAGAGTGTATATTTGAAAATAATGTGAATGGTTTTTGCATGTTTTCATTAATTGTTCAAATAAAAAATGAATTAGTTCAAGGTGATTTATGATGTTCTTGCACAATTGGAATACGGTTTTCTAAACTATGATTCTAAATATTGTTATTCCCCTAATATCTCTAAATATAATACTCTTATTTTACCCTTTACCTTTTCCCTTATCCTTCCCCATTTAGTCAAATTCTTATAGGAGTTCCTCTAGAAAAATCCCACTTCTTCTCTATTTTTCCTCTTTTTTCCTCCGTTGGTTCTAGTGGAATATCCATGGTAATATCCCTAATTTATTTAGTATTTCTCCTCATATTCTCCTCTTCCCTTATTCCATTTTCTCTACCCTTGTTTATTAAAACCTTCTATATTGTCCAATAACTATGTTTGGGATGTGATAATCACTAGTATCTTGATTCCTAGGTCTTGCAAATGGACTCTCTTATTTAAAACACTTAGTATTCAAAGAAGTTTACTTGATTCTTTTATTGAATGGTTAGTTTCTATATATGAATTTCTTTAGGAATACCATTAGATATTAATAATTTTAATGTATTGTTTTTATCAATTTAGAATCTATATAAATTTACATTGATTGATTTATAAATTATGATTTGTATTCCCTTTGTATTGTGTTTGACAATGTGTGGTTTTCAGGGTCTCCAAGAGTAATTCATTAGAATCTAGTTTTCAAGAAAAAAGGTGTTTGATGTATTGTCCATTCGAATTGAGTTGATTCAAATGGATTTCAAAATGATGTTTTGAATGAAGAATTATTTATATTAAATTTGTTTCATGATTTTTTAATATCTTAAATCTTATAAAGGTTTATTTAGAACTTTTATTATTTTAAATTTATTGTATATTTTCTTGTTATACACATTCTTGGGTGATATTGACGTAATCATTAAGATTTGATATTTGTAATTTGTGATATGTGACTTGGGTTTGGACTAGATTCACATGGGAAACTTGGGTTTTCATATAGATAATCAATATGATTGATACACCAAATTAGATTATGTATTGGATAATTCCCTTAGTAAAGTTAATTCCCTCTCTAGGTGGTTGTTACCTAGTAGGGGTAAGAGGGATGGCTAATGTTTGAATATGTTAGGTCCACTATAAGATGGTAGGTGTTTCATAAGTGAAATACTAGGACATCCCATTATACTTAAGGATGGACTCTGATATAGTATTATATTTGAGGGATGTTTTAATATTTACTTCGGAATAAATTTTACTTATTATCACATGTTTTTCTTTACTCATGTTTCCTTGTATCTTGATTTTGTTTATTTTCAAATGAGTTACTTTTTACTAAAAATTGTGTGATATTATTTATTCTTATTACTAATGTAAAGGTAATATGAAAATATTATTATAATTTTATTTAAAAATAGTGTTAACTTTCTTCATTATATAAGGAGTAATGTAGATTCTTGGTGGTATCATATGTGGTGCTTTATCACACCCTACAAAAACCCTCCAGGTGTATGTAGGATGTATTGTATCCAATGTAGGTAAATTTAAATGAGATAATCCCATTGGAAATGAACTAATGATTACTTATTTATACTTTTGGTGGCATTATGACCACGTGGTCTCAATGGGACCTAATGAGATATGTCATATGAAATTCTAGGACCTTGATAAATTGGTATGTACATCTATTGGAAACTTCGATGATATCATTATTTTTTTCTCTATGAATATTAATTTTCATGTACATCACTTTTTAATTTGATTATAATGTTGAGATTATATTTATATTTTAATTTCTTTTCTTTTTTTCACATTTAGTTGGAATTATATTTTTGGAAACTACTTATTTACTTGGAAAGTTTATCTAACATATCGATACCTCATTCTAGATTCATGGATGAAGTCTCTTATGAGGTTTTTCATATTTTTATAATGAAATCATTCCCAATGGTTATGTTTGACACCCTTGGTTCTTCTCATCAGTCCATGGTTATTGAGAACATGGTTTAGGCCTTATATTGAGAGATATCGACTGATATGAAAGGTTTACTCGATCAATCTTATTAAAAAGTGGTATCATATCTAGGGAATTTTTATGTTCCAATAGAAGAGTTGGGCCTAAAAGGGGTGAAAAAAGTGATTAAAAATAAAAGTAGGTAGATAAAAAAGAACCCATTTATAAGGTGGTGTGGATAACTCTCTCACCATGACAAGTTTTCCATGGGAGGCTTGTTTCACATCCACAGAAAAATAAAAATCATGTGAGAGAGGCCCAAGAAGGGGAGGAATTGGTGATTTGTTACAAAATTTTATTAAATAAATATGTTTATTTTTGGAAATAAATTTGGTTAGTAGATACGAAATTCAATGTTTGAGAGTTATGTGTGATGAAGTGTCTGACCAACTATTTCTCCCACTGAACTACGAGTTATCATGGGTGGTTTGGAATTGTGTCTTAAATTTGAGATTTATTTTCAATTTTTTAAATATATCATAACAAATATTGCTTCTACTATGGTCTTATTGAGAATTATATTAGTTAATTTGGTGAAATAAAATTTTTTGAGTGGATATGGGAGGAAAAACCAAGGTTCACAATTACTCTACATGGTTTGGAAAACCTTGTGTTGATCGTGTAACCTATTCTAGATACCTTCCAGTGGAAATTTCACGTTATGTCATGGTTAGCCAAAATGTTTCCAAACAATGAATAGTTGTAAAACATATTTATTCACTTTAACCCCTTCAAACTATTTTAACCTTGTTAATTATTATTATTATTTATTTAATATGAATTTATGGAATGGTTTGATTTGTATTTATTTTAATAGAGGTAGAGTTTTTAATTGATTTAATTTTTCATTTAATGTTTTTATATATAATTACTCCAAGAATAGTTATCATGAATATTTGATCAGGAGGTGGTAATGATATTCTATAAAGAAACCCTCCTATGGATCTAACCTTCTTTGAGTCAATTATATTAATAATTTAATATCTGAGTCATAATGGTGAGAGAATACTAAGCTTAAGTGGTGGATCATTCTCAAGACATCACTAATAAAAACTCTCCTTCCTTATATGAAAATCAAGGATATCAAGAACCCAGAAAATAGATAGAGAAAACTAAATATTTTTTATCTTTATTTAAAACATATATTCTTTAAAGATAATTTTATCCACATATTTTCTAGAAGGACTTAACCATATGTGCTTAAATTTAATCGTGTTGGCCAAGATTTACAATGGCTACACTTAGGCTAAGTTTATTGAGCTTTTAACCATGTAATTTTACCCTGAGACCCAAAATATGGCCAAATATAGGGATTTTATAACTATAGAGAAAGGAAATAATTACATTATGGAGTATAATAATCAATTTTACACATTGGTCTTATTTTTTATAAATACTCACTCTAATGGCTACCTCAAGGAAAAACGACTCTTGATGGGGTTTAAACCTATAATTAGATAAATGTTCATTTTATTTTTCATACTGACCAATGTTGAGGTGTTTAATAAGGAAGAGATTTCCTAGATTGATTTAGAAGGGAATATTTGTTAGGGTGGAATTTCCATTACAATATGATCAATCCAGTATTCCTCATTTGTTTAAAAAATAAAGTGCGATGAATCTTAGAGGGGTAGTATTAGAAGTGTTCCCCATACTTATGACTCTACTTATTTGGATCCATCTGGGTGAAAGTATCTTATTTTATTTCAATGTGGAAGGTCTATGAACTCTAATTCTAATGAATAAGAATATATAATGGAATCCAACTAGTGTGGGTGTATTTTAATCCTATAATGTTTTTATAATAATTTTATTTAGAGTATAAAATAAGTTTTTTCATATAGCATTATGTGATCTTGGGTTGATGCTATACTTTTTTCCAATAATAATTTTTATCTAGTACCTATTAATGTAATTATGAAAATGTGATATATTTGGTGGTCTATTGAGTTTCCACCTAATGAAAGATAAAAGAGAGAACAATATTTGATGGGTAATGATGCTACAATCCTTGGATACATAACTGGATTGATTTAATGGTTAGTCTCTATATGTGATGATTGGATATATAATCATCATTTGAAAGAAAATTACTAAAAATATAGAGTATTATATGAATTAGTTAAATGTAATTTGGAATAATTCAGTAAGTGGGGAGATTTTAATCAAAATGGTCAAGTGGATAAACCATCCAAGGTGTTATATATATGATATATGCTTTATTTTGTGTTTATACACTCTTGGATTAAGGGTTAAAAAAACTGAAGATGGTTTGAAGAGTCCTTGAACCTATATGATTGAAGTCTAGAAAATATGTTTAAGTCCTGGAATATATGTAAGGATCTTCTATGTATTATATAAAAATCATCAAGTAATATTTAAAGGATGGTTTTATGGTCTGTGTAAGAATAATCATAGCCATGAGATATGAAATAAATGGAGATGTCCTTACTGTGAAATCATTATCTTGTTTCGTGTATAAATAAAGTTATTCCTTCGAAAAAATCATCCCTCTGTATAAAAATGATCTGGGAATATATATAAGAGTGAGTATATATTGTGTAAACATAAAACCAAGTCTTTGTAAACATTATATCTTGAGTCTCATAGGAAAAAATGGAGGTATATTTAAGAATGAAAACCATCTACATAAACTTACAATCTTATAGAAAATATAAAATTAGATATATTGAAAACATGAGTTTCTAGATTTAATATCTATATATGAAATTTAATTGGGTTGATGAAAAAGATAATCCTTAATGTTTTAAACATAAAAAACACTCTAATGTGTGTTTGATTCAAGATAAATAATTTTAAGATGTTAATATTAAATCCATATATAATAATATCAATGCATAAATAAGTGTTTGAGAGACATTATTAATGTCTAAAATTGAGTTTCCATAATTTAATTATTTGGAATGAAATGAAAATTGAAGATTCAGATTTTTTGAATTAATTTTTTTCTTTCTTATTGAGGAATGAAGAAAACACTTTCAAAACAACTAAATTGTATGAAACATCCTTTTAAAAACTAAAAAACCCATTAAAACTCATATTTCATCCTAAATTTATTATTATGTGATTTAGGATATGAAAAAAATCATCACCCCAATACCGTCTACATTATTCTTGAAAATAATTTTTTTTAGTTATTCTCATTTGGATGATCTAATGTTTGATCTCATTCTTCAAGGAATGGGGATCACTTTCGAGAGAAAAAAAATTCTTTAACATTTTAAAACTTTCCCTTGGTATATACTTACTAGTATTGAAGATATATTAATGCAATTAGGTTTGAACAAATGAATTTTATATGCTTCAATTTTAAAAAAATTGAAATTATCATGGGAAGTATAGAACCTTTGTAAGTGAAGTAGTGAATAATAAGGCATGAGCATGGTGGATTATATATTCTATTTAATGGGAAAAGTGACCACTAGGATTTGATCATCAGCTAACCATTGGTAAACTGGAATTTTAGTCATTAGGTGCACCAGGAATTATGAACATTGGTAATAATGTTATCATTTTAATTAGTGTATATAAAGGGTAACCGTGATAGATTATTGGTGTATACGGGATAAAAATGGCCTTGAAAACTTGTATATTTCCTTATAAATCCCATTTGTAATATTTTAGGAGGTAGGTAATATAAATGGAGTTTACCCTTGAACAATCCCTGACAGAGCTTTACTAAGGCATGAGTGAAATCAACCATGGGAGAAGTTCAAGTTAGTAGATATCACCACAAAATAAATATTATCTAAAACACCCTATAAAAGTACCACCATCACATAAATTAACCTCAGAGCTTATGATGGCTTGATAAGGGGAAATATATCTAGGCCTTAAGATTTATTAATCTGTATTTTTTTAAAAATAAAATAGTTGGTTCCCTAATCCCATTACTCATTTTTTGTATTTTATCTTAATGCATCGCCATTATATAAATTTAAAATTAACATTAATATATAATGAAGATAATAAAATATATTTTTGATATAAAGAAACCAAAATGGTATTTTTTGGAAAATATATACATCTAATTTTCATTAAAATATATATTTTAAATAAAATGAATGTTTTTTTCATAAAAAAGTTACAAACTATAATACGTATTCATATATAAATAATAAAACAATTTTATGTAATAATATGTAATTTCTCCATGATTTAGAAATTTAATTGTAGAATTAAAATTAGTATTTTTTAATAAATAATTATTTTATTTTGAAAAATTAAATGTCTCATATATAGATAAATTTTTTGGATAAAATAAATTTTATTTCTAAAATCATCATGGTGGAATTATCTTATGGTTAATATTTCATAATATTTCAAGTCAGTCGAATTTTTGGGTAAAAAGTAATAAAAAATATAAATATAGAGTAAGTATTATGGCATAATAATGAAATTAAGGTGATTTAATAAATACTTCTATAACTTTCTCGACCAATAATGTTTTTTTCATTAAAATAAATTATGTTTAAGTAATAAGATTTATTTTCCAAACATAAAATTAACTTTTCAAAACCAAAAGTATATTTTATGTTTTTAAAAACCATTATTTATGAATATTATTGAATTCTTGATCATGAGTTATATTATTTTTTGGATCTAGAATCATAAAATATTAAAATACTAAAAACCACTCCACCTTGGAAAATACCATGGTTTTAAACAATGATAAGGCTATTTTTTCAGTTTTTATATCTTATATTCCAAAACCAATGTTTAGAAATTAGAAAACAAGTTCCCGTTATATTTATATACCCACCCATTATCCCATTTTTATCTAATAATAATTCTTTTTGTATTAATTTCCCCTCATATTCTCTCTCTTTATCCTTTCTAAGGAGTTATTAAGGTTCTAAGGACCTCCACAAGCATTAAGAAGAAACCTCTCAAGGTAAGGGATTTTATCCCCCCTCTTTTAAATTAAAAAAATTCTTTTTTATAATCCTTTTTTTTATTTCAAAATGGTGATTTTTAAATATTTTCATTATAGTACCCCATGTTCAGATGATATTTGAAATTCAAAAGGAATTTTAATTTTGAGTTGATGTATGGTTAATTTCAATGACCAGGACTCAGAATGAGATTACAAGGGTTTGGAAAACCCAAAAAGGTGTTTTAGATGAATTATGGTTTAGTTGAAACCCATGGGGTTTAGGGTAGCATCAAAGGAAGGATAAAGTGGTTGGGGTGTAATAGAGTCTTACTGAAGGTCTTTCACGCTGTGAATCATGCTTCATGGTGAGAATATTCAGAGATAGGGGGTTGGGAACCCTTCATAGGGTGATTCACAGCTTGACCAATTTTTTCACATCCTTAATTTATATTTTTGGAATTTTATAGGGAATGATCCCTTTATCCTTATTTCTAATATGGGGATCTCATGAGAGATCCGTTCACTAGATCTCCCGTCTTTTCTTGACCGATGTTATTGGGGGCATTTTTGGTGGAATTTAGTGGTGATTACGATTGAGTATCTTCCTCCTCTTATCCTTCTTTTTTTTTCTATAGGAATCCTTAATTCCACTCTGCTTTTGGTTATGGTTTAGTGATTATTACACTAGATCATAGGGTAATTGTCCATAATCAATGGGGTTTAATTTGTGGTGTCTAAAGGATGTTATGGGAGGTTAATCAAATGATGTTAGAAGTGGTTTCAGTTGAGGTAAGTCACAAACCTATATTATTTAGGGTTTTGGTAAAATAAGACAAAATTGATGATTAGATGGGTAACATGTGATAGTGTTTTTTCTTAGGCTAGTTCTGAGGGTGAATGAAATACACTTTAGGTATATGTAATCAAGGATCTAGTGATTTTTGGTAAGTTTTTTGATGATTATGCTACTTTGGTTTAAATTAAAAAATTAATTATGATTGTTTAAAAACTATTATTTTTTGGATTATAGCTTGAAGTTTGATCTTGGGAGAAAATATGGTCTCGGATGAGACTTAGACATTAAAGGTTAGCATGTTTCCAAGTTGAGTATCAAATAAAAAATATTCTTGAATGTGGTATGTGGTCCCCTATACATAACCCTATGTTATATTTCATTTTATTTATGAATTGTGTTGTGTTGTGTCATTACAAGGGAATATTGACCCTTTTGAATAAAATGAAATGTTTTATTTAAATTAATGTCTATGTTTGGATTAAAAAAGTGTAAAGGCCCTGAGGGACCTTGGGAAATGGCTGGATGCCTCGACTTCTAATGAACATGGCCTTGATAATACATATATTTTGTGGGACACATAAACTCTAGAGGGGTATAAGAGGTATATTTAATATGTAGTGAAACTTATTACAGGTTCCCTTTTATTCCACATAGTATTGGTGAGAATTTGACTAAGATTATTGGTCGAAGTAGGCTATATGTGGAACTTGAGGTTCCTTTGATCTAGTAGGATTTTAGGATGACTGTTGGGAAAGAGTTCCTCTCCCAATGAGAATTTATGACCTTGGTAGATATGCCTTGATGAGACTTATGGGTCGAATATGTTTTTGGACTAGCGATGAAATTAATTTGGTTCTGAGGAGGACATCGATCCTTCACTTTAGTGAGATTCATGTATGGTTTTTCCTTAGAATCCATTGAGGCATTGATTAGATTATGACTAAGATGAGTGATACTATTACCTCAGACAGATGGGTGATGATATGAGAGATATGTTTGAGGTAATATGACCCTTGTGATGTTTCTTTTCCAAGGTGATTCTCATGGACCCTAGCGAGTTCCCTAGTGAAATGTTAACCCTAGTGAGAGGGTGTACATTAGAAAATGGGTAGTTATAATCATGGGTGTCACCTTAGAACCTAGATCGATGATGAGATCATTATATGGTTGTATTTACCATTACATTATATTTTCTGGATAGTCTGACATTATCATGAGAGAGGGTCTCAAGAAGATGGCTTGCTGTGACATGATTTTGTAGGAGGAAGTGCTTCCCTTAATGATATATTTATATAAATGGGATTCTGTGGATGAACTCCTTGTATATGGCTATAGATCCTAAAATTATAGAACATTTGGGATTATCTCTTGTGGTTTGATGTTGGCGCAAGGTATTTTGGAATGCCTAGGGTGATACCCCTTGAGTTCGATTATGATGCTTGAGGAATATTAATTGCCTTGGGGTTTTTTTCCAAAGGACCGACTTGGAGCCTGTTGACTATGGAATTCCCAATATAACACAAATTATTCAGTGGTGATGCTTGATAATATTAATATATTGCCTAAGGTCACCACTAGGGTTAAGAAATTATTCCTAATACTATGCACCACCCAGTATGATTTCCCAGGGGTTAGCGAATTCACCTAATTTGGTTAGAAAAACCATATGGCCTTCCAAGAGTCATTCTGGAACCAGTTGAAGTAGACATAGTCAGTCATGGTCACAGACCTGAGAATTCATTTTGGTATATATTTTATTTATTTATTTTCAATTGTAATTTATTAATTCATAGCATCTAACCTTCACATATAATTGCATTGTTGATATTTATGAGAAATATTTGGTGGTTCCATAATAAGTTTTGTAATCTCACCCTGCATGAGTTGCCATTTCACTGGTGTAACCGATCAAAAATTCACTTTTCTACAAGAATAGGTTGGGAAATAGCCTAGGTTTTGAATTACTATGCTTGAGAAACCCAAGAAGGAAAGGTTTTTGGGATTTGGTATGGATCAATGATGTAGTAAGTCATCACTTGAATTTTAATTTTCTCTTATAAACTATGTATATGTGATCGGGCCAATGGAAAATCAATATTGTATACATGTATGAATGATTTTAATTTCATTATAGCATTTTTATTTTATATATTATATTTATTTACTATGTTATGTATGATTATTGGTAACTTATGTATGATTTTTTACTCTGAAATTAGATTATATTGACCCCATAGAAACTCCTTAAATCCCCACTTCTAGTCACCAACCTCTAGGGTACATGTATCCAGGTCTATATTCATTTGGTTAACCATGTTTAGACACCAATTGAGTGTCCTATAAATGGGAAAAGTAAAAAAAATATTATAGATATATAAATTACTTTTATATTTGGGGTATGGTAGTGAGGAGATATAGTAATGTGTTAGAAAATCCGATGCACCTCATAGTAGTGTGCTAAGAACACCATTTCGGATAGGAAATATAGGTTATTGGGGATAAGATTTTTATTCTTGGATTTCACTCTTATAGTTACATTATTTTCACATTAGTTAATGAACATATATTTTTTTTAATTTATGATTTATTTTAGATTTTTATCTCATATCCCATTATGAAGAGTACAGTTATTTGATTTGGTTCTTGGACCATAGTAGTTAAATTCATCACTTACATCATGGATACACATATAGAATTTACATTAAATGTTGACCTTCTAGTGTTTTTTTTATTACTGATGACAGATGTCCAACTATATAAAGTACTAAAAAAAGATCATATGACGTTTTACTAACTTCTTAGTGAAATTATACTGTGTTTTACTGAAATATGTATTTTTATTTCTAATGGTAGGTTATGTAAATCCATAATTTAATACATGATAATGTTGATGATGATGTATTATATTGTGTACAGGTGGGGTATGACCCTAGTAGGTTATTAAGGCACATGATTCTTTAGTGAGAAACCCATAGGGGGTGATTATAGTCCAGGTTCAATTACTTAAAGTTCTAGTTACAACCTATATTCTGCTTTCCTATATATATTTTAATGATACTATATTTCACCCAACCATTTGGATATGGTTTGTTGGATATAGATCTGCATTTGGGAAATGATGGTTTTAGGTGTATGTCTATAAGGTGTGACAAAATCCTCTTTGAAGAATTTTAGTTAAGATATGATATGAGAGGGTAAATTACCTAAAAGTGGTTCAATGTATGCACTTGATACATTATCATTAAACCCCACATGCGTTGCTATCTGAAATGCTCTATTATTTAAAGCATTAACAAAAATCTTGATCATGTTTTCCTATATAGCTTATAATGAAATTATATCTAAATAAACAACATGTTTGTGGTCCTTTAACGTAGATCATTTAATGATATTCCATTTACATAAAAATGATGGCCAATGAGTTGTGATTCTCGAGGGAGTAATCTCATTGGTGGATGCTTTAAGAGAATCAATTCCCTAGTAGGTTGATGACTTGGAATGATGTAACTAATAGATGGGTTTGTATGATAACCTTTAGTGTGATGTTTGAATGTTAGATTTCATGATTCGTTTGATATGGGATAATGGAGAACATCCCATGGGATGTTATCTAATTTTTGGACAAGGTGGGATACCTAGAGACCTTTACATTCGACTCAGAAATTAGTGAGTATGTTCATCATGTTTTACAAGGGAAGGTACTAGAGGGTCTATCCTAAAAATGTAAACACTCTTAAAGGTTTTTGAGAAAATTGAAAATTTGATTCCTTGAACTTCTTGCGTGTAAATCACATTGAGTTCATGTTATTTTAGTTTTGAAGATAGTTTTCATGGGTTGTACCAGTCAGGTTCCTATCCCATTTGCATTAAAAATTATTTAAATCATAGATAATGTATTGGTAGATGATTTTGGTTTTAGTATGGAATTGGATATTGAATTAGTGTCTTCTTAAGCTTAGTATGGTTAAAGTGACTAATTTTGGAGTGGAGAGTTAAGGGTTATTTTGTCTTGATGAGACTAACCGGGACACGATCTTGGTCATATTTTCTGGTGTGTGACCCTAGTTTAATGTGATGTGACTCATTGATCATGTGTCTTGATTTATGATTGGGTGGAATGGGAGAATATTCATATTATCATCAGATGAAATTGATGTAGTGAATGCTAGTTATACATGGTTCTTGTTGAGTTATAAATCAGAGACTGACAATGTGAAAGCCATGAAAAGGTGGGATTTGATGTGATTATTACCAGAAGGAAAGATTTATGTTTTGGATGAGTATTTGATATGTCCCTCCAAATTAGGAAGAAATTTGGAATTATATTGAGTGTGATGAAAAATACAATCTAGGAATTGATCGTGCTTAGTTATTGATAGGATGAAGAGAATATCTCGGTAGGAGTGACATAAATTTAATTATGATCAATCTTGATTAGTTTGATCCATAGAGTAGTTTTATGGTGTAACCCTATTTGTTGATTGGATTTGTTGGATACCAAATGATGATGTTCCCATGAGTTAGGAGTGATTAGTAAAAATATTTTTCCTATAATCCATTGGATATAAGAAATCTTGGCCACACCAATCATTATGTTTAGTGATGGATGGGGTGTGGTCCACATGCAATGAGAATTTGGAATATCCAAGAATTGATAATGACACTCCTATGGTATGGAGAATCATATAAGTCATGGGTAAATGAAATTCATATTAGAAGGGTCGAGATGTGGTAATACCATTTTCCAGATGGTTAAGGTGAAACATGGCTACCCATGTGTGGTAAGATTAAATGTGATATGGTTCTTTAATGGATACCATATTCAGGATTCATATGGGGTATTTTCTAGATTTGGTGCATTAGCATTAGTCTTGGGGTGATCATAGTGTGATCTATGGGCGATTATTAGGATGATCCATGATTTGTGACATCATTTTAGGGGTGAACCAGTTTCATGGTACGTTTTGTGGGTGAACCAGTTTCATTATGTATTTCAGTGGGAAAACCATATTTTATCATGTGATTTAGGGGGGTTGAATCATGAAAAAATTTGTTAAAGTTACATTTTGGATGAAAATTATTGGACATCATGGAGGTATGATAATATAGCACTAGGTGAGAGTGATACCCTACATGTGAGGGTTTTTAGTGTAAATATTCAAATGAAATGGGCATTTCCTATAAGGACATGTTATTTTGTTTGACCAAGAATTTTTATTATAGTCATTTGATGGAGGTATGACTGTAATTAAACATGATATTAGACAGAGTGAGAGGGAAACAATATTGGGATAATTGTGTGGGGCAAAGCTAATAGGTCAGTGGAAAACTGGAGGACATTGTTTCAGTTGCAATTTTAGATGGTGGGGAGAACTATGGATTAGAATCAACTGTTATGAGTTGTATATTATGGAGGGGAATAATAATATGTGTAATGAGGTTTTTTGTGGACATTTTGGAGTCCCATGATAGAAGGGTTTCTATGAGAAACATTTAGAGGTTTTAGTGAGTCTACAAGAGGTGGATCAATTTTTATAGAATTATGAGCCTCATGTTGAGAGTTATATAGTATAAGATCCTTCAATATTATGGAGTAGACAGTAGAGAATTGATACTAGTTTGGAAACCCAAGTAGTTCATGTTTTTATGTTGAATGGTCAACATGAATCTTCATGGATGAAAAGTTTTATGGTGGGGATATTGTAATACCCCATGTTTGGATGGGATTAAAAATTCATGATAAATTTTATTTTTGAGTTGGTGGACGATTCATTTTGAGGAAAGGGACTCTGAATAGAATTATGAGGGGATTAATAAACCAAATTTGTGATTTCATATTAGTTTTAATGTTTGGAGGACACCCTTGGGGTTTGGAGGAGAGTCAGAAGAAGGATGAAGTGTTTGGGGGTGTAGTGGGGGCCTATTGTAGGCCTTTCATACTGAAAAAAAGGATTCATGGTGTAAATATTATAAATAAGGGGGTTGATCCTCAAACCTAATGTGATTCATGGGGTGAATTTATTTCATGTAATTAATTTATTTTTTGGTGTGTTTATATAGATTGAAACATTTCTTTTTTTGGCTGATAGAGGGTGTGCACAGGGGAGCTGATGGCTCATTATCCCCTCTCTTATTCCCAATTGTTCTTGGGATATTTTGGGTGGATTTTTGTGGAAATTATCATTATTACTATTCCATTAATTCTCTGTTTTTCCATTTCTATTTTAAATACCTATTTACAGCCACATTTTGGTTTGGTTTTGATGTTAATTCCACAAGATCATGGTAGAATTAACTGAATAAAATGGGATTTCATGTATGATGGATAGCATAGGTTCTTAGAGGTTGATCACATGATTTCAAAAGATATTCCAATTTAGATAACATGATTCCCTATTTTATTTAGTATTTTATCAAAATTATATGGAAATTATGGTTGGATATGAATATTTTTATTGAGATTTTTCCTGGGTTGTTGTCTAGGTTGCACTACAAACCCTCCAATTGTGTTTGGTCGAGGATTTGATGATGTAGTAGTTCTCGGTAACTTTTTTGTCATTAAAAAACTTTCTATTAAATTAAATAATGTAATATTATTGCTCAAAAATAATTTTTTTAGGTGTATGGATTGTGGTAGAATCTTGAGTGCCCATACAAGCTCATATGGGACTTCTAAGATCTTGATAAATGATTCTATGAGGTGATGATTAAATAGGAAACCTTATGGAATGAGGTAGGATATCCCTTGTGCACACCCTTAAGCTATATTAAATTTTATTTATGGTATGTGATGTGAAATCACTCCACTATAGGTGATCAACCCTTTTAAATTAAATTAATTGTTTTATTTAAATTATATATATATATATATATTTGGATTGAAAAAAGTGCCATTTCCAAGTGGGACCTTGGGAAATTTCTTGATCCCTCAACCACCGATTTTCGTGGCCAACATGATACACATATTCCTTGTGAATCAAAAACCCTAGAGGGGTGTATCTAGGATGTTGGAGATGTAGTGGGCCATAGTATATGTTCCCTTTGATGCCTCCTAGTAGAGGTGAGTGTTGAACTATTTAAATTAGACCTATTTGGACATCTGTTAACCTTTAGATTCTATAGATACATTGGGATATTGAGATGAAAATGAGGAAATTATTCCTCCCCCACCAAGACTTTATGATATGGGTGGGTCAAATTTTCCAGGACTGATGGGTTGGTCGGGTGTTTGTATCAACCTCATAATGACTTGGGTGTTGAGAAGGGCCTTGAGACTTCTATTTATAGAGTTTCCTCTAGGGTTTTTACTAGGAGGCCTTGACGAGATTATGACTAATATTATAGATGATATTACCTCTGAGTGATGGGAGTTGACCCAAGAGACACATTAGAAGAAAGAGGACCCTTATGAGGTGTCTTTCCCATGGTGAAACCTTGGGGACCCAGATGGGTTCCCCATTAACATGTTGATCCTAGTGAGAGGGTGTGTGTATTAAAATGGGTAGCAATGATCCTGAGTGTCATATTAGAACCTAGATCAACGATCTAATACTTATTTTTCAATAGAGACCATTACTGGTTGTGGCCTTTAGGGGGTGACCATTTCATGCGAGATGCGATTAGGTAGATGGACAACAATGATGACATATCATAGAAGGAAGAGTTTCCCTATTAGATATATTTATATACATGGGATGAATTGGATTAACTCCTTGGATTTGGCCTTGGTACCTACTACTATGTAATGATTAGGTTTTTCTCTTGAAGTCTCGGTGATGATGCCTGATATTTTTGAATGCCAAGGGTGATATCCCTTATGTTCAATGATTATGGATAATATTTTAGAACACTAAGGGTTATACCAGTTGGGTTCCATGATGAAGAATATCATTTTTTAATTCCAAGGGTGATACCCCTTGGTTTAACCAATGAATCCTAATGACTATTGAACTCCTATGGTTACCCCTAAGGGGTTGCCTTAGAGCCTGATGATTATGTAATGCCCAGGATATCACCCGTGGTTCAATAGTGATTCCTGATACAATTATTATATCACATAGGATCACCCCTTGGGGTCAATAGATATAAATGATATTTTGGACTGCCAAGGATAATATCCAATGGTTGGCGCATTCACCTTATTTGGGTTAATGGAAATATCGAATGATTATATACATTTAAGAGTTTGTCAAAGAAGGTATAGTCGATTGGTTTCATGGAACTGAGTGTCGACTGTGGTTTATTTTTGATTGATTTATTTTTAGAATTTATTTATTTATTTATAACATGTAACTTGAACATATAACTACATTTTCAATTTGTATAGAACTATATTGGTGGCGAACAACATAGTTTTGTACTTATATCCTACTCAGTTCAACATCGCATTGGGGTACAAGAGCGTACATTCACTTGGTTATAGGGATTGGTTGGGAAGGGGGCAGATTTTTTTTATTGATCTTGATTAGATAGTGTGGTAAAACAGAGGTGACATGAGCATAACATATATAAATATTACCTCATTTAAGATGAATTATAAATATATAACTAAATAATACATTCCGTAGAACCATAAAGGTTTAATATCTTTGGAGATTATATACATAAACATCTTATTTCAAAAAGTATCTTCAAAATCTCCCATAATGTTCTTCTATCATAGTATTTTTATATATATATATCATATTTAAAAACATTCTTCATATCCTAGGGAGAATCGTAACACAGGAAGGAGTGATATCAAATGCTAAGTAAGGGTAAACATAGAAGACATCAATAAATGATCATAAATGAGTGTATGTGCATGAGAATATGGTCATAACCTAATAAAGTCAAGACCGATCATTTAAATATCTTTAATAACGAGTCATGGAATGAGGAGTTTTATATTGAGAGAAAACTCATAAGAGTATATAATTATTAATAATCAATCATAATACATGAGAGCATATAAAAATCATACAAATTAAGAACAAGAAAAAGATTATAAAATTGTGAGAATGTACAAATAGATACAAGTTAACTTATTATGTTAAGGATATGGAATATGGTCCGCACATAAAATTATGGACATGAAAATAGGTTTGCACATAAATCTATGTACTTAAAACTAGGTTTGTGCATAACATTGTGAACATGAAACATGGTTCACATATAACATAGTTATCTCATGAGTTTTCCATCATTACCCAATTCATTATAGGGATATAACAAAAACCACTCATCATATAACAAATTCATATATAATCCACAATATTAGGAAAACATTTATCATTTCTTCAAATCTTAACCCCTGGAAAAGAAAATAGTTTTCATCATTATATATTTATCATAATCATACAACCATTAGATAATGAATAAAGATGATATATTTAGATCATATCCTCATTGAATCATAAGTAAAATTAATGCATGTTTTCATGAATAGCATTGAATGATCAGAGGAACATTTTTTTGAGGAAAATAACATTTTCATTTTGAAATCACATATTGAAAATTAAAAAATTTATATAATATTAGTATTTTTTTGAAAATTACAATATAAACATCTAAATAAGTCCACAAATAAATGATTATTCATGAATATTGTAATGCCCAGACCCTAGTTACCTAGAGTTCGTGCATTATTATATAACATTGGCATGACCACAAGGGATAAAATCCCAAAAGACCGATCAGTTTAGTAGCCTTGGAAGTAGTAGATACATTCATAAGTTTTACATAATATTATAAACAGAAAAACATCATCAAAATTTTCTCCATTGACCACATTCATATCCCTTAAACTATCTCTACAGGTTAGTCATAATATACATTTTTCATCATAGGAAAAATAAAATATAGAAAGGGGTGAGCTCAGATGTTTAGCAAGGATAACAATATAGAAAAAACTTTCATAAATAAGCATAAACATTTAAGGCAATGTATAAGACTAAAAAAAGATTTTAAAACATAATCTTAGGTATAATATGGAAAAGATAAATCAAATAATACCATTTAATTATTCACATGAATATTCTACTTGTAAAATAATAACATGTAATATCAATATCCAATTTTATAATGATGGAATGCATAATGAAAAACTTCATAACCACAGAGTCACGGCCTCATGCCAAGATTAAAAAAAGATTTTATCAAGGCCTTGTACCAAGAAACTAGTTTGTCTCATGAGACCTACCAATGCATCGAGGAGCTATAGCGGGCTCCACCCATCACTTACTATGTCCAATTCATTCCTCATATGAAAATGTTGAAACATAACATAACCTTTTTTTATTAAAACTAGCATAAAAAATTTGAATACATTATTCATAAACCATGAATGGTATAAAAATAACAAATCCACAGTAATATATATCACAAAACCTTTAATAAAATATGAACGATTTGTATAATAATAAATCAACTTCAAACCAGTTTAAAATCCATCAAAGGTTGTTGACATAGATGAAATCAAAACATTTTGGGTGAAATATATCTTTCTATTTTGAAATCATTTAAAAGTCATGTAATTATAAAAGAAAACATTTATTTTGAAAATATTCTTATAATATTGTAAGTGAATCTTGAAAGGTGTTATAACGACGTAGAATAACCACACCCACCGTATAAAATAAAAAACATTCTTATCTTATTTTGTCCAAAAGGTCATAAAGTACCTTGTTTTGAAAATAATGGAAAGATTCCTTTGAAGTTTTTTTAAAAAAATTCAAACAAGGGTATAAATGTAGAGACCCAAAGCTTGACGTACATGGACATTTCATTACTTTTGCGTAATAATTAATACATAAAAAATAGACACACAAGGACTATAATAGTTTAGTGTCTTTGGAAACTCGGAATATAATGTTTTATTCGTGGTGAAAGATATTCAACATATCCCATAAAGATATTCCCCTTTTTTTAACGTAAAACCTTTATTTATATCATGGGGAAAAGAAAAAATAAAAGGGGTGAGCTCAAATTCTCAGTAAGGTTAAGTATAGAGAACATAAAACAAATCGTAGTCATTTGAATGTAAAAAAAACATGAACATAAAACCTAAACATAAAATTATTGAGAAATGACATAAAACATGGCAGTACGTAAGGCATAGATCATGAAGAAACATTAATCATGATAAATTAGCATGGGAATAAAACATGTAATTGTGGAAACCATTAAGAACATGATATGATTTCCATAGTAGCCAAGGAATTGCTTCCATGACCATCTTAGTGGACAAAGTCCCTTTCTGAATCGAGTTCACTCCTCGTTCCAGTCCTGTATTACTGAACCAGTTTAACTTTCCGTTCCAGACATGTCTATCTCATGATATATAAATCTTTACCCAATGCATTGGAGGGAGATATAGGTCCCTCCCATCTCATAATGATACCATTCTTATGTGTGCCACAAAATCATAAACCATACATCATAGCATAACCAATGTAATAAAAATGGGATTCTTAAACATCACGTCATCATAAAATAATCCATAAAAGGATATAGTAAAAATAATTCAATCATAAAATAATCAGATCAATGTAAAAATATGGATATAAACAGAACCCTATATTATCTTAGATGGAAAATAATTTTAATAAAACACTTGAACTCCATTCTTGAGGAAAATATCTTTCCTACTTCAAAAACATTTTTCCTTTCTTAACATGTCATACAATTTTAAACCAAAAGAAGTTGATTAAAAATAAACTTGAAAACTTTTAAAGGAATATTCTTGTAAATAAGGTTTTAAAAATCCATTCATGCCATATAAGTTAAAATAAACATTCCTCTCGTACTTATGTCAGAAAATTCAAAAAGTACATCGTACGAAAAACGACAAAAGATTCCTTTCATATATTTTACTAAAAACTCACCGAAGGGTAAAATTGGATTTAAAAAATTGTAGGAGGATATAAATAATATTAGATATTGAGAAAACATGGATTTGGATGATAAAGTTTCCCCAGTAAATTCTGAAGTATAAACAATCTCGAATAAAAATTGAGATTGTGAGATTGTCCCTTACCTTAGTTCTGATATGCTTCATACGTATCCGAACCTACTGTATAATGATTTAAATAATTTCATTGACTTATTACAGAATCATATTCATTGTTATGATATCATATATTTTTCACGTATGACTTTATATTATCCGTTCTTTTGTAAATTCCATTTTAAAGCAGCATTTTGGGTAAAATCATTTCATTTATCGTATGTGTTTCGACTTTTCGTTCTTGATATTATTACTTATATCCTGATTTACATAATTAGAGAATGTAAAACATGATTTATATATAATATATATTCATCATATACATATATATATTATAGATCGATAAAAGGAATTAAATAAACCGTTCATGGAGACGGTAGACCATACGTACGAATGAACGTTGTTTTTGTTTCCTTATTGAGTTGAATGAAACTAAATAGATGACATACATATATATATACATAAATCCAGTAGAATTATTATGTCATATATTTCATTATTATTATATAAACATTATAATCATTCATGTATGGTTAAAATGGAGAATGAATCTCATCGTATCGTGGAGACGGTAGTCCGTACGTACGAACGAGCGATGATATCATTCCCATAATTATTTATTAGAATTGGATTTGATTGTATAATATATAAGAATCAATATGATGTTATAATAACAACATATAGTTATTCCTTACACCATTATACCCATCCATGTAAGGTTTTTGTGGAAAAATAGATTTCACCACGGCGTGGAGATGGTATTCCGTACGTACGCATGCGTGGTGTTTTGTTTTCCGTAGGATGGAAAAATGGTGAAATAGGGTTGTTTCATACTTATAGTAACATATAAATATATGAGTTATACTGATATTATTACTTCATAATGAAACAACCAAATAAGAAGAAGTGGAAGAAGAAATAAAGTTGAAAGAATCGGTAACGGACATTATCTCTTCTTTAAATCGCCTCTTTGAGACCTCCTTTTGGGGCACTAAAATTGGTCTTTAAAGAAGACCAGGACCTCTTGGATGTTTCTAGGGAAGTGGAGAAGAGAATTTAGCAGGGGTTTGACGAGATTGAAGGCTCAAAGTGGTGTGAGGAAGAGAGGGAGGAGGTGCCCTTTTATAAGGGAGGAGAGGGGCACCTTTGGGAAAACTAAAAATATTATTTTATTATAAAGTCATATTCGGTTTTTCATATCTCAAATTTGATTTATTTCGAATCTAATGTGGGTATGGGTGGAAATAATCTCATCAAATATAATTTAGACAAGTTTAGGTTTCTATTTTAACCTTATCATTTAGATTTAACCTTAAGTTAAATAATTTTACTTTTACCGTGTCTTCTTGTTTTCTTACACTATAAGCTTAATAAAATTACTATAACAAGCCAAAATAACCCCAAGTTGTTTATTATTAATATATATAACCTTATATAAGTCATTTGGCCGAACCTTATATTTTTAGGAATAAAATAACAATTAATAATATAATATATTTTTTTAAAACTATTTTATGTCAATTTTGACACTATTTGGTAATTGATTTTTTTTGAAAATCATAACAGAATTATTAGTAAGAAAAAAGTTAATTAAATCAATAATAACATGTCATATTAACATAGAAAATTATTGGAATTCATAAAATTCCTCAAATTACATTTATTTCGTTATTTAGAACATCAATTATTTCAATATTTAATTAATAAGATAATTACTACTTCATCATTGTGTCATAAATAAATTAAATTATTTAATGTCTAAAAATTAAAAATAAAATACCATTATGTAGGAAATATTTTTATATTTCTAATTCATATTTATAGTCGAATTTATCTTATGTATAGCCCTATATTAAAAATGATTTAGTTATTAAACATTGATTTTAACTATTTTAACCCTTCTTTAAATAAATTAATAATAAATGTCCTAATCTAATACAAGTGGCCCTAAATGGTCATATTTTATTCCTAAGGTTGTTTTTGGTCGAATTACACTTATCCAATAGAATTAGGAAATGTGTTAGGGTAATAATAATATCATTTTTACCCTTAATTACCCTATTTACTTTTAACCATGGTAATAAAAGTAAAATGTTACTATTCACCAAAAATTATTTTCATCTCATTCAACCACATTTTAGTCCTTGATATTCACCGTGCCTCTTGGATTTTCGAAATTAAATTCACTATAGTGGTAAAATTTCATTTAAATGAAAAAGTCAATTTTTTAACTACCACTAAGTGGTTTCACTATTCATCGATAATTGTAGTTTTTCAGAAAAATACCAAAAAATCAGCCTAAGAATTTTTTGATATTCCGAATTCAAAAATGATGTCTATTTTTCCAAATTAATAACATATAAGTGGAATTATTTAATTTTAAATTTAATTCCCGTTATCAAAACAAATAGCGTGTTTTTAAGAAACAAAAACAATCAAAAGATTGATACTTGTTTATATCCAATTTCAAAGTAAAATAAATTCCAATGAAAAACATTGGATTAAATGGAAAAAATATATTCTAATTACATTTTAAAACCAAATAAAAAGATAATCTAACCATATAAATTGTTATGATGAATTTTTTTTAATTAAAATATAGCATGTTTTTACTATTCATTAAAATGTGAAAGTTTTAAGAATAATAAGAAAAATTTATTCAAAGTAAATTTTTATATCCTGATTCCAAAGAAGAATTTTATTTTGTCAAATTGAATTTATAGACATGTCAAAAACAAGAATTAAGGTGGGTACGTCATCAAAAGGTAGGAAAACATCAATTTTTGAAAAATACATATTACACACGAAAAATTTATTTTGTTCTCATACCATATTCTAGAAAATGTGTAAGATGAATAACAATGTTATAAAATTCAAAATTTAGTTAATATTATTCATAACGGCTAGTCCATAATAATATTATAACAATATATTGTTTTTTAGTGAAACCTGGTATTGCGTACAACACACGCTTTCGAGGAAGGTCGCGATTGCGTGTAATGCAAGCCAAGTCAGGGTTGCGTGTTTTGCAAGACTCCTCCATTGTTTCATATAACAGAATCCAACCATATTTCATTTATACATTGAATATATATATACTATCAAGGTTTTTTAGAATAACTACTATCAAAATTGTGTGTAACATGATCCAAGAATAGTGTTGTGTATACTACAAGCTCATACGGTGTTGCGTATAGTGCAAGGAAATCTTGTTGTATATTACAATACAAGACATCAATGAAATTAAATGAATATTTTTCATAAAATCTCGGGGTGTTACATTCTACCCCCCTTAAAATGAATTTCACCCTTGAAATTCTTCGGGTTTATAAATCATTTACTATTTATAGAAACCCACATCGTAAAAAGGAATACTAAAACATAATTTTAAAAACTAAAGTATGAAATGTAATGATTACCCAAAGAAACTCATCACTGGGTTTTCATATAGGAGAACATAGGTGAAAATATGGATATGGAAGAAAAATCTAACCATCATGTTATGATGGTGAGTGGTAGAGAACATGGCTATGAAAAAGCCATCAATCACAAAGCCATATATTTGTGATGATCTAAGGTACCATCTGATTCATTGGATATAAGGGCACTAGGAAAACATTTTTGGTTTTCATGATCATTCCCCTAAAGTTGATTAAATTGGAATTAGAAGAAATACTTTCATGATTTTGGTACAGTCTCACCGTTGGCCGTTCTTTGGACAATTTCCACTTCATCTCTTAAAGAAATGAAGTTGAATTTGTCATTCATGAAGTGTTATCAGATCATGTGATAGAATGATGGGTCACTCCATCTGTCTCAAACAAAATGTTATAAAAGTTATCAAAAATACATAAGTCCATCTATAGTGAGATTAATCATATATAGTTCCTAAAATTGACTTATACTTCATATATCATGCTGCTTAATATAATAAAACTAGTTTCTACTAAACAGGGACTTCCTGTAGGCCAATGGTAGGCGATAAAGGCCAGTCGCACATCGTTTGTGGGTTCGATTCACACAGCCTTGTCCGACGTGATGGGCTGTCGCCCATCCTGCAGGTTGTCCTTTTTCTAAAACTACATTACTATAACATCCCATCAATAATATCGAAAAAACTTCTATCCTTAAATAGTACTAACTTATTTCTAACATAATCCATTCCAATCTTTAGGCTTATCCATAATACTACAGCCCACTCTCATATTATAGTGAAAATGATTACCAGATATTTCATATAACAAGCATGTTAATACCATCGTTGATACCCATATATCATAAGATATGTCTTGTTGGTCACATTCCAAACATTCAAAGGCCTTAATCATGTATTCTATTGAAAAATGAATACCCATTGAATCATAGTGAAAACATGAGTGCTGTCAAAAGTTAACTCTTTCCAGATACCAAAACCCCAAAATTCCGTATACTCAAACCATGATATAACTATTTCCTTATATCAGTCATGAGCTCATGAATACTGTCAAAAATTTAATTTTCTCCTTATCCCTTCATTATGCGCATATCATCTTTTTTCCAAAAATATCTCAATAACTTTCCATGGTTACTGGTACCATAAAATTATTGAAAACCACAATACACCAATACATAAATATTCCAATATTCCACGATACTATATACAACATTATTTTGGAATCCCATTACATAAACACTTAATCATTCCACCACATCGTTGTCATATTAAACATCGCCAATAGTGATCGCTTTTGACTTACCTTTGTCCTTTTCCTTAAGTGTTTGCTCATGTCGATCATCACTATCCCTTGGATTAGGGAATTTATTAGCATAATGCCCCATTTCCTTGTACTTGAATCATTGAAGTGTTGGTGGTGCGTTCTCTGCAGTCTTTTCTTTATTCACATCGCTTGCAACCCTTTTTCCATTACATCAACACTCAGCTGCTCGCTGACCTTCTTTTCCACACTTGGACCATTTTCTAGTCCCTTTAATAAAATCTCCACCATTCTTCTTTCCACACTTTGAGCATAAAGAAACATTCATCTTCTTTTCACCATTACTCTGAGATTTCTCCTTGAACTCCATCTTTCGTTTCTTGTCAAAACCATGAGATGGATAAGAAACACCAACTTCTATTTCTACCTTGATATCACAACGCACAATTTATTCATAGCAATTGAAGTCTCTTATAGCTAATTCCCTTCGAAGATTTGGTTTTAAGCCACTGAAGAATCGATCAACTTTATTTTCAGGTTGGATGATAAAGCCAGATGCATACCTTACAAGCCTTGTAAAATTCCCTTCGTATACACCAACAGATTCATCATCCTCTTGCTTTAGTTCAAGAAACTCCTTCTCCATCATTGTTCGAAGAATACGAGGGAAGTAATTATTGAAAAATAAGTTCTTGAACTCATCACATTCCATGGACTCAATTTCATCTCTTTGCCTCAAATTCTTGATAAGATTCCACCATTGATCAGCATCACCTTCCAAACAATATACTGCTAATATGACTTTATCATGATCAGAACATTGTAGAACAGAAAATATCTTTTTAGTAGTATTGATCCATTGTTTAGCCACTAAGGGATCAGAAGACCCGCTGAATGAACGTGGATGTTGCCTCCTGAAGGATTCAACAGAATGTTGCTCCTTTCTCTACTCATTTTGAAATCCAGAATGATTCATAGCTTGTGTAAGTATAGAAATAAGATTGTGCACTCCATCTCCCATGAAATTGGTTTGTTCAGGTGGAAAATAATTGAATTGTCCATTACATTGATCAACACGGTTCCTTCAGGTTCCATCCATTGTCTAAAACCCAAAAATAATAGTGTGAGAGGGAAATAGCATGATAGGGAAAACAACATAATAAAGGTGGAGTATCTTTAATATCTAACATCTTAGGTTTAATTCTAAGATCATTAGCGCAATTCTAGGACAATAACCTATACCTATACTTAACAGTAGGGACATCCCTAGACATACCTTAGAAATATCTCTGGGGATCTCACTAAAGTTTTCACATCCTCATTTCCAAAGGTTAACTAAACCATTCCTCTGATACCAACAGTAACGGTCTAGAATTACTTCCAGTGGACTATAATTGATACCTATCAGGGCACTCCATGGGCGGCTACACCCCCTGGGCGGGGCACACCACCATCCCCAGTGGCAGCCATTTCCTCATGAAGCCCTTGGGCGGAGAGCCATGCTTCATCCAATGCTCACATGTGAGAGTTACCAAGGATCAGATACATTCCTACCACCTTTGCCTTTGATAACAACTGTAGAGACCCGAAGATTGACGTACATGGTAATTACATTACTTTTGCGGAATAATTAATACATAACAAAAACGGACACACAAGGACCGTAATAGTTTAGTGTCTTTGGAAACTCGGAATATAATCTTATAATCATGGTGAAAGATCTTCAACATCTCCCATAAAGATCTTCCCCTTTTTTTCTTACCTAAAACCATTCTTTATATCCTGGGGAAAAGAAAACATAAAAGGGGTGAGCTCAAATGATCAGTAAGGGAAAGCATAGAGAACATAAAACAAACCTTAGACATTTGAATGTAAAAAAACATGAGCATAAAACCTAAACATCAAATTCTTGTGCAATGACATAAAACATGGAAGTACGTATGTCATAGATCAAGAAGAAACATTAATCATGATAAATTAGCATGGGAATAAAACATGTAATTGTGGAAACCATTAAGCACATGACATGATTTCCATAGTATCCAAGGCATTACTGCCAAGACCATCTTAGTGGACAAAGTCCCTTTCTGAATCGACTTCACTCCTCGTTCCAGTCCTGTATTACTGAACCGGTTTAGCTTTCCGTTCCAACCATGTCAGTCTCATGAGATATAAATCTTTACCCAATTCATTGGAGGAAGATATAGGTCCCACCCATCTCATAATTATGTCATTCTTATGTGTTCCACAAAATCATAAACCATACATCATAGCATAACCCATGTAATAAAAATGGGATTCTTAAACATCGCGTCATCATAACATAATCCATAAAAGGATATCGTAAAAATAATTCCATCATAACATAATCAAATCAGTGTAAAAATAGGGATATAAACAAAACCCTATATTATCTTAGATGGAAAATAATTTTGATAAAACACTTGAACTCCATTCTTGAGGAAAATATCTTTTCTACATCGAAAACATTTTTCCTTTATTAACATTTCATACAATTTTAAAATAAAAGAATTTGATTAAAAATAAACTTGAAAACTTGTAAAGGAAGATTCTTGTAAATAATGTTTTAAAAATCCATTCATGTCGTATAAGTTAAAAAAACATTCTTCTCGTACTTATGTCGGAAAAGTCAAAAAGTACCTCGTACGAAAAAAGACAAAAGATTCCTCTCATATCTTTTACTAAAAACTCACCGAAGGGTAAAATTTGATTTAAAAAATTGTAGTAGGATATAAATAATATTACATATTGAGGAAACATGGATTTGGATGATAAATATTCCCCAGTAAATTCTGAAGTGTAAAGAATCTCGGATAAAAATTGAGATTGCGAGATTGTCACTTACCTTAGGTCTGATATGCTTCATATGTATCTAAACCTCCTGTATAATGATTTAAATAATTTCATTAACTTATTACAGAATCATATTCAATGTTATGATATCATATTTGTTTCACTTATGACTTTATATTACCTGTTCTTTTGTAAATTCCATGTTAAAGCAGTGTTTTGGGTAAAATCATTTCATTTATCGTATGTGTTTCGACTTGTCATTCTTGATATTATTACTTATATCCTGATTTAAATAATTAAAGAATGTAAAAAATAATTTATATATAATATATATTCATCATATACATATATATATTATATATCGATAAAAGGAATGAAATACACCGTTCATGGAGACGGTAGGCCGTACGTACGCATGAACGCTGTTTTCGTTTCCTTATTGAATTGAATGAAAATAAATAGATGACATAAATATATATATGCATAAATCCAGTAGAATTATTATGTCATATATTTCATTATTATTATATAAACTTTATAATAATTCATGTATGGTTAACATGGAGAATGAATCTCATCGCGTCGTGGAGACGGTAGTCCGTACGTAAGCACGAGCGATGATATCCTTCCCATAATTATTGAATAGAATTGGAGTGAATGGTATAATATATCTGAATCAATATGATGTTATAATAACCATATATATTTATTCCTTACACCATTATACCCCTCCATGTAAGGTGTTGGTGGAAAAACAGATTTCACCACGGCGTGGAGACGGTATTCTGTAAGTACGCACGCGTGGTGATTTCATTTTCCATAGGATGGATAGATGGTAAAATAGGGTTGTTTAATACTTATAATAACATATCATTATATGATTTATACCGATTTTATTACTTCATAATGAAACAACTAATGAAGAAGAAGTGGAAGAAGAAATAAAGTTGAAAGAATCGGTAACGGACATTACCTCTTCTTTGAAGCGCCTCTTTGTGACCTCCTTTTAGGGCACTAAAATTGGTCTTTGAAGAATACCAAGAGCTCTAGGATGTTTCTAGGGAAGTGGAGAAGAGAATTTGGTAGGGTTTGGCCGATCTTGAAGGCTCTAAGTGGTGTGAGGAAGAGAGGGAGGAGGTGCCCTTTTATAATGGAGGAGAGGGGCACCTTTGGAAAAACAAAAAATATTATTTTATTATAAAGTCATAATCGGTGTTTAATAGATCCAATTTGATTTATTTAGAATCTAATGTGGGGATGGGTCGAAATCCTCTCATCCAATAGAATTTATACAAGTTTAGGTTTCTTTTTTGACCTTATCATTTAGATTCAACCTTAAGTTAAATAATTTACTTTTACCGTGTCTTCTTGTTTTCTTACACTATGAGGTTTATAAACTTACTATAACAAGCCAAACGAACCCCAAGTTGTTTATTAGTAATATATATAACCTTATATAAGTCATTTGACCGAAACTTATATTTTTATGAATAAAATATCAATTAATAATATAATATTTGTTTTAAAAACTATTTTATGTCAATTTTGACACTATTTGGTAATTGATTTTTGTGAAACTCATAACAGAATGATTAGTTCAATAAAAGTTATTTATATAAATAATACGATGTCATATTAACATAGAAAATTATTTTAATTCATGAAAAGTCTCAAATTACGTTTATTTGGGTATTTATAACATCAATTATGTCAATATCTCATTAATTAGATAATTACTGCATCATTATTGTGTCATAAATAAATTAAATTATTTAATGTCTAAAAATTAAAAATAAAATACCATTATGTAGGAAATATTTTTATCTTTCTAATGAATATTTATAGACGAATTTATCTTATGTATAACCCTATATTAAAAATTATTTATTTATTAAACTTTGATTTTAACTATTTTAACCCTTCTTTAAATAAAATAATAATAAATGTCCTAGTCTAATCCAAGTGGGCCTAAATGGTCATATGTTTTCCTAAGGCTGTTTTGGGTCGAATTACACTTATCCAATAGAATTAGGACATGTGTTAGGGTAATTATAATATAATTTTTACCCTTAATTACCCTATTTACTTATAACCGTGGTAAAAAAAAGTAAAAAGTTACTATTCAAAAAAAAAATTATTTTCATCTCATTAAACCACATTTTAGTCCTTGATATTAAACGTGTCTCTCGGATTTTTGAAATTCAATTCACATAAGTGGTAAAATTTCATTTAAATGAAAAAGGCAGTTTCTTAACTACCACTAAATGGTTTCACTATTCATTGATAATTGCAGTTTTTCAGAAAAATACCAAAAATTCAACCTAAGATTTATTTGATATTCCGAATTAAAAATTAATGCCTATTTTTCCAAATTCAAAACATATAAGTGGCATTAATTAATTTTAAATTTAATTCTCGTTATCAAAAAAATAGCATGTTTTTAAGAAACAAAAACAATCAAAAAATTGATACTTGTTTATATCAAATTTCAAAGTGAAATTAATTCCAATGAACAAAATTGGATTAAATGGTAAAAATATATTCTAATTAAAATTTAAAACCAATTAAAAATATAATCTAACCATATAAATTATTGCTATGAAAAAGTTGTTTTTAATTAAAATATAGCGTGTTTTTACAATTCATTAAAATATGAAAGTTATTAGAATAATATGAAAAATTTATCCAAAGTAAATTTTTATATCATGATTCCAAATAAGAATTTTATTTGGTCAAATTTAACTTATAGAGATGTCAAAAATAGTATTTAAGGTGGGTGCGTCATCAAAAGGCGGGAAAACTGTAATTTTTGAAAAATACATATTTTACACGAAAAATTTATTTTGTTCTCATACCATATTCTCGAAAATTTGTAAGATGAATAATAATATTATAAAATTCAAAATGTAGTTAATAGTATTCATAACGGCTAGTCCATAATAATATTATAACAATATATCATTTTTTAGTGAAACCTGGTATTGCGTACAACACACACTATCGAGGAAGGTCGTGATTGCGTGTAATGCAAGCCAAGTCAGGGTTGCGTGTTGTTCAAGACTCCTCCATTATTTTGTATAACAGAATCCAACCATATTTCATTTATACATTTAATATATATATATACACTCAATGTTTCGTAGAATAACTACTGTCAAAATTGTGTGTAACATGATCAAAGAATAGTGTTGTGTATACTTCAAGCTCATACGGTGTTGTGTATAGTGCAAGTAAATATTGTTGTAGCTTACAACCCAAGACATCAATGAAATTAAAAGAATATGTTTTATAAAATCTTGGGGTGTTACATTCTACCCCCCTTAAAATTAATTTCGCCCTCTAAATTCGTCGGGATTATAAATCATTTACTATTTATAGAAACCCACATCGTAAAAAGGAATAATAAAACATAATTTTAAAAAATAAAGTATGAAATGTAACGATTATCCAAAGAAAATCATCACTGGGTTTCCATATAGGGGAACATTGGTGAAAATATGGATATGTAAGAAAAATCTAACCATCAAGTTCTGATGGAGAGTGGCAGAGAACATGGCTATGAAAAAGCCATCAATCACAAAGCCATAGATTTGTGATGATCTAAGGTACCATCTGATTCATCGGATATAGGGGCACTAGGAAAACATTTTTGGTTTTCAAGATCATTTCCCTAAAGTTGATGAAATTGGAATTAGAAGAAATACTTTCGTGATTTTGGTACAGTCCCACCGTTGGTCGTTCTTTGGACAATTTCCACTTCATCTCTTAAAGAAATGAAGTTGAATTTGTTATTTGTGAAGTGTTAGCAGATCATGTGATAGAATTATGGGTCATTCCATCTATCTCAAACAAAATGTTATAAAAGTTATCAAAAATACATAAGTACATCTATAATGAGATTAATCATATATGGTTCCTAAAATGGACTTATACTTCAAATATCATACTCCTTAATATAATAAAACTTGTTTCTACTAAACATGGACTTCATGTAGGCCAGTGGTAGGCGATAAAGTCCATTCTCACTTCAGTTGTGGGTTCAATTTCCACAGCCTTGCCCGATGTGATGGGCTGTCGACCATCCTGCAGGTTGTCTGTTTTCTAAAACTACATTACTATAACATCCCATCAATAATATCAAAAAAAATCTATCCTTAAACAATACTAACTTATGTCCAACATAATCCATTCCAATCTTTAGGCTTATCCATAATACTGCAGTCCACTATCATATTATAGTGAAAACGATTACCAGATATTTCATATAACAAGCATGTTAATACCATCATTAATCCCCATATATCATAATATATGTCTTGTTGGTCACATTCCAAACATTCGAAGGCCTTAATCATGTATTTTCTTAAAAAATGAATTCCCATTGAATCTTAGTGAAAACATGAGTGCTGTCAAAAGTTAACTCTTTCCACATACCAAAACCCCAAAATTCTATATACTCAAACCATGATAAAAATATTTCCTTATATCAGTCATGAGATCATGAATACTGTCAAACATTTCATTTTCTTCTTATCCCTTCATTATGCACATATCATCTTTTTTCCAAAAATATCTTAATCACTTTCCATGGTTACCGGTACCATAAAATTATTGAAGACCACAATATACCAACATATAAATATTAAAATATTACACGATACTGTATACAACATTATTTTGGAATCCCATTATATAAACACTTAATCATTCCCCCACATCGTTTTCATATTCAACATCGCCAATAGTGATCGTATGTGACTTCCCTTTGTCCTTTTCCTTAAGTGGTTGCTCATGTCGATCATCACTAACCCTTGGATTAGGGAATTTATTAGCATAATTCCCCATTTCCTTGCACTTGAAGCATTGAAGTGTTGGTGGTGCATTCTCTGCAGTCTTTTCTGTATTCACATCATTATCAACCCTTTTTCCATTACTTCGACACTCAGATGCTCGATGAACTTCTTTTACACACATAAAACATTTTATAGTCCCTTTAAGACAATCTCCACCATGATTCATTCCAAACTTTGAGCATAAAGAAACAATCATATTTTTTCACCATTATTATGAGATTTCTCCTTGAACTCCATCTTTCGTTTCTTGTCAAAACCATGAGATGGATAAGAAACACCAACTTCCATTTCTACCTTGATAACATAACGCACAATTTCTTCATAGAAATGGAAGTCTCTTATATCTAATTCCCTTCGAAGATTTGGTTTCAAACCACTGAAGAATCGATGAAATTTACTTTCAGGTTGGATGATAAAGCCAGATGCATACCTTGCAAGCCTTGTAAAATTTTCTTCATATACACCAATGGATTCATCATCCTTTTTCTTTAGTTCAAGAAACTCCTTCTCCATCTTTGTTCGAAGAATAAAAGGGAAGTACTTATTGAAAAATATGTTCTTGAACTCATCCCATGCCATGGAATCAATTTATTCTCTTTGCCTTGTATTCTTGATAAGATTCCACCATTGATCAGTATCACCTTCCAAACAATATACTGCTAAGATGAATTTATCATGATCAAAACATTGTATAACTAAAAATATCTTTTCAGTAGTACTGATCCATTGTTCAGACACTAAGGGATCAAAAGACCTGCTGAATGAAGGTGGACACTGCCTCATGAAAGATTCAACAGAATGTTGCTCCTTTCTCTGCTCATTTTGAAATCCAGAATGATTCATAGCTTGTGTAAGTATAGAAATAAGATTGTGCACTCCATCTCCCATGACATTGGTTTGGTCGGGAGGAAAATCATTGCATTGTCCATTACATTGATCAACATATTTCATTCAGGTTCCATCCATCGTCTAAACCCCAAAAATAATAGTGTGAGAGGCAAATACCATGATAGGGAAAAAACATAGTAAAGGGGGAGTACCTTCAATATCTAAACTCTTAGGTTTAATTCTAATATTGTCAGCACAATTCCAGGACTATAAAATATATGTATACTTATCCTTAGGGACATCCCTAGACATACCTTAGAAATATCTCTAGGGATCTCACTAAAGTTTTCGCATCCTAGTTTCCAAAGGATAACTAAACCTTTCCTCTGATACAAACTGTAATGGTCTGGAATAACTTCCAGTGGACTATAATTGATACCTATCAGGGCACTCCATGTGTGGCTACACCCCCTGGGCAGGACACACCATCATCCCCAGTGGAAACCATTTCATCATGAATCCCTTGGGTGGAGAGCCATGCTTCGTCCAACGCTCACATGTGAGAGTTCCCAAGGATCAGATACATTCCTACCTCCTTTTCCTCTGATACCAACTATATGTACCCAGAGATTGACGTACATGGAAATTACATTACTTTTGTGAAATAATTAATACATAACAAAAATAGACACACAAGGACCGTAATAGTTTAGTGTCTTTGGAAACTCGGAATATAATCTTCTAATCGTGGTGAAAGATCTTCAACATCTCCCATAAAGATCTTCCCCTTTTTTATTACCAAAAACCTTCCTTTATATCCTGGGGAAAAGAAAACATAAAAGGGGTGAGCTCAAATGCTCAGTAAGGGAAAGAATAGAGAACATAAAACAAACCTTAGACATTTTAATGTAAAAAACATGAGCATAAAACCTAAACATCAAATTCTCGAGAAATGACATAAAACATGGAAGTACGTAAGGCATAGATCAAGAAGAAAAATTAATCATGATAAATTATCATGGGAATAAAACATGTAATTGTGGAAACCATTAATCACATTATATGATTTCCATAATATCCAAGGAATTGCTGCCAAGACCATCTTAGTGGACAAAGTCCCTTTCTGAATCGAGTTCACTCCTCGTTCTAGTCCTGTATTACAGAACCGGTATAGATTACAGTTCCAGCCATGTATATCTCATGAGATATAAATATTTACCCAATGCATTGGAGGGAGATATATGTCCCACCCATCTCATAATGATACCATTCTTATGTGTGCCACAAAATCATAAACCATACCTCATAGCATAACCCATGTAATAAAAATGGGATTCTTAAACATCACGTCATCATAACATAATCCATAAAAGGATATTGTAAAAATAATTCCATCGTAACATAATAAAATAAATGTAAAAATAGGGATATAAACAGAACCCTATATTATCTAATATGGAAAATAATTTTTATAAAACACTTGAACTCCATTATTGAGGAAAATATCTTTTCTACTTCAATTTTTTTCCTTTCTTAACAAATTATACAATTTTAAACTCAAATAAGTTGATTAAAAATAAAAATGAAAACTTGAAAAGGAAGCTTCTAGGAAATAATGTTTTAAAAATCCATTCATGCCGTATAAGTTAAAAAAACCTTCTTTTCAGACTTATGTCAGAAAAGTCAAAAAGCACCTCCTACGAAAAACGACAAAAGATTCCTTTCATATCTTTTACTAAAAACTAACCGAAGGATAAAATTGGATTTAAACAATTTAAGGAGGATATAAATAATATTATATATTGAGGAAACATGGATGTGGATGATAAATATTCCCTAGTAAATTCTGAAGTATAAACAATCTCGGATAAAAATTGAGATTGCGAGATTGTCCCTTACCTTAGGTCTGATATGCTTCATACATATCCGAACCTCCTATATAATGATTTAAATAATTTCATTGACTTTTTACAGAATCATATTCATTGTTATGATATAATATATGTTACACTTATGACTTTATATTACCCATTCTTTTTGTAAATTCCATGTTAAAGCAACGTTGTGGGTAAAATCATTTCATTTATCGTATGTGTTTCGACTTGTCATTCTTGATATTATTACTTATATCATGATTTAAATAATTCCAGAATGTAAAACATGATTTATATATAATATATATTCATCATATACAGATATATATATATTATAGATCGATAAAAGGAATGAAATACACTATTCATGGAGACGGTAGGCCGTACGTACGCATGAACACTGTTTTCGTTTCCTTATTGAATTGAATGAAACTAAATAGATGACATACATATATATATATAAATAAATATAGTAGAATTATTATGTCATATATTTCATTATTATTATATAAACATTATTATCATTCATGTATGGTTGACATGGAGAATGAATCTCATCACGTCGTGGAGACGGTAGTCTGTACGTACACACGAGCGATGATATCGTTCCCATAATTATTGAACAGAATTGAAGTGGATGGTATAATATATCAGAATAAGTATGATGTTATAATAACCATATATAGTTATTACTTACACCATTATACCCATCCATGTAAGGTGTTGGTGGAAAAACAGATTTCACCACGGCGTGGAGACGATATTCCGTACGTACGCACGCATGGTGATTTCGTTTTCCGTAGGATGGATAGATAGTGAAATAGGGTTGTTTCATATATATAATTAAATATCAATATATTAGTTATTCTGATGTTATTACTTCATAATTAAAAAACTAAAGAAGAAGAAGTGGAAGGAGAAATAAAGTTGAAAGAATTGGTAACAGACATTACCTCTTCTTTGAAGTGCCTCTTTGAGACCTCCTTTTAGGGCAGTAAAATTGGTCTTTAAAGAATACCAGTACCTCTAGGATGTTTCTAGTGAAGTGGAGAAGATAATTTGGCAGGGTTTGTCCATGATTGAAGGCTCGAAGTGGTGTGAGGAAGAGAGGGAGGAGGTGCCCTTTCATAAGGGAGGAGAGGGGAAGCTTTGGAAAAACTAAAAATATTATTATATTATAATGTCATATTCGGTTTTTAATAGCTCCAATTTGATTTATTTCGATGATAATGTGGGTATTGCTCAAAATCCTCTCATCCAATAGAATTTATACATGTTTAGGTTTCTATTTCAACCTTATCATTTAGATTTAACCTTAACTTAAATAATTTTACTTTTACCGTGTCTTCTTCTTTTCTTACACTATGAGGTTAATAAACATACTATAACAAGAAAAATGAACCCCAAGTTGTTTATTATTAATATATATAACCTTATCTAAGTAATGTTTCCGAACCTTAGATTTTTAGGAATAAAATAACAATTAATAATATAATATTTGTTTTAAAAACCATTTTATGTTAATTTTGACACTATTTGGTAATTGATATTTGTGAAACTCATAACAGAATGATTTGTTCGAAAAAAGTTAATTAAATAAATAATAAAATGTCATATTAAAATATAAAAGTATTGGAATTCATAAAAAGTCTCAAATTACATTTATTTTGGTATTTATAACATCAATTATGTCAATATTTCATTAATAAGATAATTACTGCATCATCATTGTGTTATAAATAAATTAAATTATTTAATGTCTAAAAGTTGCAAATAAAATACCATTATGTAGGAAATATTTAAATATTTCTAATGAATTTTTATAGTCTGATTTATCTTATGTATAACCCTATATTAAAAATGATTTAGTTATTAAACTTTGATTTTAACTATTTTAACCCTTCTTTAAATAAATTAATAATAAATGTCCTAATCTAATCCAAGTGGGCCCAAATGGTCATATTTTATTCCTAAGGTTGTTTCTGGTCGAATTAAACTTATCCAATAGAATTAGGACATGTTTTAGCATAATAATAATATCATTTTTACCCTTAATTACCCTATTTACTTTTAACCGTGGTAAAAAAAGTAAAATGTTACTATTCAACAAAAATTATTGTCATCTCATTGAACCACATTTTAGTCCTTGATATTTACCGTGTCTCTCAGATTTTCGAAATTGAATTCACAGAAGTGGTAAAATTTAATTTAAATGAAAATGTCAGTTTTTTAACTACCACTAAGTGGTTTCACTATTCATCGAAACTTGCAGTTTTTCAGAAAAAAATCAAAAATCCAGCCTAAGCATTATTTGATATTCTGAATTCAAAATTGTTGTCTATTTTTACAAATTCATAACATATAAGTGGCATTAATTAATTTTAAATTTAATTCCCATTATCAAAACAAATAGCGTGTTTTTAAGAAAAAAAAACAATCAAAAGATTGATACTTGTTTATATCCAATTTCAAAGTGAAATTAATTCCAATGAACAAAATTGGATTAAATGGTAAAAATATATTATAATTACACTTTAAAACCAATTAAAAATATAATCTAACCATATAAATTATTGCGATGAAAAATTTGTTTTTAATTAAAATATAGCGTGTTTTTACTATTTATTAAAATATGAAAGTTATCCGAATAATATGAAAAATTTATCCAAAGTAAATTTTTATATCCTGATTCCAAAGAAGAAATTTATTTTTTCAAATTTAACTTATAGACATGTCAAAAACAAGATTTTTGGTGGGTGTGTCATCAAAAGGCGGGAAAACTGTAATTTTTAAAAAATACATATTTTACACGAAAAATTTATTTTGTTCTCATACTATATTCTAGAAAATGTGTAAGATGAATAATAATGTTATAAAATTAAAATTTTAGTTAATACTATTCATAACGGCAAGTCCATAACAATATTATAACAATATATCGTTTTTTAGTGAAACCTCGTATTGCGTACAACACACATTATCGAGGAAGGTCGCGCTTGCGTGTAATGCAAGCCAAGTCAGGGTTACGTGTTGTGCACGACTCCTTCATTGTTTTGTATAACAGAATCCAAACATATTTCATTTATACATAGAATATATATATACTCAATGTTTCTTAGAATAAATACTATCAAAATTGTGTGTAACATGATCTAAGAATAGTGTTGTGTATACTGCAAGCTCATACGGTGTTGTGTATAGCACAAGGAAATCTTGTTGTAGCTTACAACACAAGACATCAATGAAATTAAAATAATATTTTTCATAAAATCTCGGGGTGTTACAATAAATGACTTTAAACCATTGTATAGTAGATAGTAAAACTGTTTTGAAATACCTTTTTAAGAAACACAAATGTGGATGATAAAGAGGTCCTAGTAGATACTTACGTAAAAACAACCTCGGATAATAAAGAGATTGTGAAATTAACTCTTACCTTGTACTTTTCCTCAGTGGATGGTATGCTAACCTCATGTATAATAGTTAAAACATAGTTATTAAATTATACAATAACTATATACATCAATATGATATCTTATATGGTCCTCTAATATTTATTTGTTAATAATATTTCAGCAGTATCATCGTTTCAGGTGTTAACTGATTCATTTTCCTTTATATGCCTGGTTACTTAAGTTATTTTTGTGAGGGATATGATGTATTTTATTTATATAAAAAATGATATTATGTTCATAAACATTGTTTTTAATCATAAAAATAATATTATTCTAGAATGATTATGATGGGGAATGAATCTTATCGCGTTTGTGGAGACGGTAATCCGTACGTACGCACAAGCGACAATATCATTATATTGATGGTGAAATAGTATGTAATTGGATGGTATTTCATATATAAGGATTATTAAAATGTTATATTTATTATTTACATTATTTATAATCATTATTATACCCATCAAAATAATGAAGTGTTGAATAACAAACTACGCCACGACGTGGACTCGGTAAGCCATACGTACGCACGTATAGTGACTTTGTCATTTATAGGATGGATAGAATAATGAATATGGTTTTAACATATTTATAATAAAATCACAGTATGTAGAAGATATTGGATTTTTTATTTTGGTATGGAAACAACAAAGAAAGAGGAACTGGAAGAATAAAATAACTTGAAAGAGGGTGGTGAAATTATCACCTCTTCTTCAGGTGTTTCGTTTTGAGTTGATCAAAAGGGATCTTTAGGTTGGCATTAAGATCAAAGTAAGGGATCTAGGTTTATTTGAGGGAATTTGGGAAGGTATTTTGGTAGGGGTTTTTCGAGACAAATGGCTTTTGAGGTGTGAAATTAATAGAATGGAAGGTACCCTTTTATAAGAGAGATGAGGGTCACTTTAGGAACATCTTGAAATGTTATTTTATAATAAAATAGTTTTTTGGTTTATAATGGATCCAAAATGATTTATTTCAAGAATAAGGTGGGGATAGGTCAAAAACCTCTCAACCAATAGGTTTTAGTCAGGTTTAGGTCACCATATTAACCTTATCTTTTAGATATAACTCTTAGTTAAATAGTTTGAAATTTTCCATATCTCTTTGTATTTTTATATTATATGGTTAATAAAATTACTATAAACTTCCAAGAGAACCCCAAGTGGTTAATTATTAATATATATAACATTATATAAGACTTTTTTCATAACCATATATTCTATGTAATATTATGTCAATTAATAATATAGTATTTGTTTTAAAAACACAATTATGTCATTTTTGACACTACTTAGTATTTTATTTTCTTGAAAGCTATAAAAATCTTTTCACTTTGAATAAAATTTATTTAATCAGCCCTAAAATTTAATATTAACCTATAAAATTAGTTTAATTCATCAGAAGAATTAATTAACATTTATTTGGATATTTATAATATCAAATATTTCAATATTTCATTAATAATGTAATTGTTGCATCATCATTGTGTCATAAATAAATTAAATTATTTAATTTATAAAAATTATAAATAAATGTACATTATGTAATAAATATTTTATATTTATAATTAATATTTATATTCAAATTTATCTTATTTTTTACCCTATATTAAAAATGGTTTAGTTATTATACTATGAGTTTAACACTTTTAACTCTTCTTTAAATAAAATAATAATAAATGTTGTAATCTAATCAATGTGGATGAAAGAGGATCATATTATATTACTAAGGATTTTTTGGATGAATTACACTTATCCAATAGAAATTAGACATGTTTTTGGATAATCATAATAACATTTTTAACTTTAATTACCCAATTTACTTTTAACCGTGGTAAATAAAAGTCAAAAGTTATTATTCACCAAAAATTATTTTCATCTTATTGAAACACATCTTACTTACTGATGTTAAGTGTTTCGCTCAGATTTTTGAAATTCAACACACAGAAGTGGTAGAATTATTTTTTATGCAAATTTTCAAATGCTCCTAGAAGGTGGGTAAAAGACGACAAAAAGTTCAATAAAATTTTATAAATCTAAACTTATTATAAAATTACTCCAATGAATTAAATTGAACATATATACGTATTATGCATCTCTTTTGACATAAAATTAAATAAAATAAAAAAACTAATTACTTAAATAAAAGATGTTTTTAAGCAAAAGCAATGTGTTTTTCACTATTCATCAAAAATTGAAAGTTTTCAGAAAAATACAAAAAATTACCCCTGAGATAATTTTGATATTCTGAATCCAAAAATGAAGTCCATTTTGAAAAATAAAATTTTAAAAAGTGGATATTACTATTCATAACAGCTATTTTGATTGGTCGTGGTGTGTTAAAACTCCAAGTTGCGTCCAACATAAGCTACTACATTATTCAAAGGTAAACGTATTGTGGAAGCTTGGGGTGTTACATTCTCCTCTCCTTAAAATAATTTAATCCTCAAAATTTCTAGAATATTACTCCATAAAAATATTAAGGTGGATATTCATCATAAGTTCCTCAGGTTCCCCTGTTGCCTCTTCCATATTATGGTTTCTCCATAGAACTTTTTCCAAATTAGTCGTCTGGTTTTTAGGACTTGTTCTCTGGTATCAAGAATCTTGATAGGCTCTTCACAATAAGACATATCAGGTTCCAGTTCAATTTCATCATAGGTGAGTATATGCATAGGGTTAGGGATGTATTTCCTCAACAGTGATATGTGGAACACATCATGAACATTGGAGAGACTTGGAGGCATTTCCAAACTATAAGCTCCAACACCAATTTGTTCTAGAATTTCTAAAGGTCTGATATACATAGGACTCAATTTACCATTCATATTGAAACGTATAACACCCTTCCATGGAGATACCTTCAAGAAAACATGGTGGTCTACTTGAAATTCCAAATCCTTCCTTTAGATATCCTTATAGCTCTTTTTCCTACTTTGGGATGCTTTGATGTGGGTTTAGATAATCTTCACTTTTTCTATGGTTTCCCCAACAAGTTATGGGCCTTTTAGTTTTCTTTCACCAATATCATCTAAACAAGATGGTGTGAAACATCTCTTTCTATATAACACTACATATGGTGCCATTTGAATACTTTTATGGAAGCTATTGTTATAGGAAAATTATACCATAGGTAAATATTGATCACACACACCTTTAATGTCAAGTGAGAAAGATCTAAACATGTCTTCTAAGGTTTGAATAGTCTGTTCTGATTGTCCCTTGGTTTGAGGGTGGTAGGTAGGGCGCAAATCAAGTCAATATCCAGGGCCTTCTGGAGACTTTTCTATAATTTTGATGTAAAACAGGGATCACGATCAGAAACAATAGATAGGGGTACTCCATGAAGTCTTACAACTTCATTAATATATAGTCTTGCTAGATGTTCATGTGGTAAATCTCCTCTTATAGAAAGAAAATGTGCTGAGTTGGTAAGATGATAAAAAATGACCCATATTGCATCATTCCTTCTAGGAGTCTTTGGTAGCCCCATGACAAAGTCCATCGTAATATCATCCCATTTCCACTCAGGTATAGGAAGTGGTTGGATGACTCCTCTAAGATATTATCTTCCAACTTTCACTTGTTGAAAAACCATAAATCTTGACACATAATCAGAGATCTCTCTCTTCATGTTGTCTCACCAAAAATTTTCCTTCAAATATCTATACATATTGGTCCTCCTAGGGTGTATAGTGAAATTGGAGCTATGAGCTTCATCCAACAATTCCCTTTTTAGATCAGGTATATCGGGAACACAAAGTCTTTTCCCAAATTTCAAAATTCCATCTTCATATACGAAGTCACTCAATCTCTCATCATTTATAGATTTAATCTTCTTTTGAAACTCCTCATCATCAGTCTGATAAATTTTATCCTTTCTAGTAAATATGGTTTGGAAGCCATTTGAAAAAGTATTGATGTTTCACCTATGATGGTTATTCCCATATCCATCTTTACTAGATCCATTAAAATTTGATCCCTTTCAACTATCATCTTGCAAAAAACTCCATTTTTCATTCTGGTCAAAGCATCTGCCACCTTATTTTCCTACCCTACGTTGTAGTGTATAGTGCAATCATTATCCTTTAGTAGTTCAAGCCATCATCTTTGCCTCATGTTGAGTAATTTCTATGATAAAATATACTTCAAACTCTTGTGATCAGTATAAATCTCACATTGTTCACCATAAAGATAGTGTCTCCATATTTTCAGAGAAAATATTATACCTTCTAACTCAAGATCATGAGTAGGATAGTTTTTCTCATGATTTTTTAGCTGTCTTGTTGCATAGGCAATTACATTATCATTCTTCATAAGGAAAAAACAAAGTCCTTTCTTTGAAGCATCACAATAAAAAAACCTATCATTCCCTGATAGTAGAGTCAAGATAGAAGAAATTAATAATATCTTCATCAGTTCTTTAAAACATTATTCACACTCTTTTTTCCAAACTAATTTAACCCGTATATGTGCGATCTTGGTTAAAGGGTTATCCAACTGAGAAAAATTCTGGATGAAACGTCAATAATAACTTGCAAAACCAATAAAACTGCATACCTCACTTATACTCATCAGGGATGGCCATTGTTGGATTACCTTTGTCTTTGAAGGATAAACAAATATTCTATCCTAAGAGACAATATTGCTAAGAAAATAAATCTACTGAATCCAGAATTCACATTTTCTAAACTTTCCATATAATTCATTTCTTCTGAGGGTTTTCAAAATAGTGTGCAAGTGATTTTCATGATCTTCATAGATTTTAACGGATACCAAGATATCATCAATAAATACAACTAAAAATTCATCAATATGTTACTTGAATACTCTATTCATTAGATCCATGAATACACAGGGTGCATTAGTCAATCCAAAAGGCATTACTGTAAACTCGTAATGCCCATACATCGTTCGAAATGTTGTATTCAAAATTTATTCCTTCTTCACACGCAACTGACGATATCTAGATTGACGGTCAATCTTTGAAAAATATTTATCTACATGAATTTGATCAAATAAATCATCAATGCAAGGTAGTGGATACTTATTCTTTATTTTTATAACATTGATCTCCCTGTAGTTAATGCACAACCTGATAGATCTTTCTTTCTACTTAACAAAAAGGACAGGGGCTCCCCAAGGATAAACACTAGGAAAAATAAATCACTTATTACTCAATTCCTCTAGTTGTTTCTTTATTTCCAATAATTTTATAGTGGCCATTCTATAAGGGGTCTTCAATATGAGCCTTGATCGAGGAATTAAATCAATGGAAAATTCAATTTCTCATTCTAGAGGATATGCAGGTAAATCTTCTGGAAACCCATCAACATATTCTTGAACAATAGGTACATCATCTAATAGGAAATTATTTTCCTCCCCCATAGTTATTTAATTCTATACCTCTTTAATAATTGAGTTTAGTAGAGATACTAGGGGTGGATGTAGATAAGAATCAGGTGGTGATGTTTCTGCTCTAAAGATTTGGTACTCCTTATCATCATCGAAAATTGTAACCTCCTTCTTATAACAATAAAATTTCCCATCATGGTCTGAAATCCAATCCATTTTGAGGATTATATCAAACTCAATCCTGGGCATGACAATGATATCAGAAGATAAAGAACATTTATATGCCCTAATGGGAAATGATTCACAAAACGTGGTTGTGATTATACTTCCATTAGGAGTTTTGACTGACAACTCCCCTACTAAGTTAAATTGAAAATGTCTAATTTTATTAGAAAACTAGGAAGATATGAAACAATGCGATGATCGAGAATCAAATAAAGCATTGGTTAACTTGAGGAAACCATTAAATTATCTACCACCAGGTCTTTTCAAGCTTCAACCTCAGCAGTAGTGATCACATAAGCTTGGCCTTTATTCCTTGTCCTTTTCGGTGGTAAGTTCCCTTGGCGCTTAGGAATTTCATTCGCATAATTCCCCTTTTCTCTATAATTGTAGAATTCAACATTGATAGCCTCTTTCTTTCCCTTTCAATCACGAGCTTGTTGGCCTTTTTCACCACACTTGTAACAAACTCCCATTCCCTTCAGGAAAGTACCCGAGCGTTTCTTCCCAAATTTACCGTAGGATGGATATTCAACTTTTCCCTTCATCTCCTTTTTACCATTTCTAGAGTTTTTAGAAGACCTCTTTTTCTCTTGATTTTATTTAATGTTGTAAGACTTAAAGAATTTATTTCTTGTTTTTAAAGCGCATGAGACAATATCTTTATATGATGAGAATGATTGTAAGACTAATGCTCAACGGAGAAATGGTTTTAACCCATAAAATAATAGATCAATATTACTTCTTGGGCTATGTATATAGTCTGCTGCATGCCTTTCTAACCTTGTAAAGTTAGCCTCATACTTTGCGACATTCTCATCCTCCATTTGCCTCAATGGTCACGAGGAAAGTATTTTTCTACGAAAATATCTTTAAACTCCCTCAATTCTATAACCAATACTTCTTCATCCTACTTTTTGTTTGGAATTAATGACCACCATTGATATGTATCTCCCTTGAGGTGATAAACTTCAATGAAAAAGTTTTCCGTTTCGCTACTACCCAAAGCATAAAATATTTTCTCTAAGGAACTTATCCATTTATCTGATACAAATGGATTTGTAGACCCATTGAATTTTGGTGGTTGTATCCTCATAAAGCAATCTAACATTGATCCTCTGTATTGTGGATCAGGGTGCTCTATACGGGTAAGGTTATTATTCACAACCTAATTGAGTAGTCCCAGTATGGTGATAAGCTGATGAACACCAGTCGCATAACCAACTCCACTATAATTATCTAGAGCAGGAGGGAAATCCCTACAAGGATTATGTGGGTTGATACAGTTTCCATTCATTCTGATAGGTTCCATTTATAAACAATGGCATATAGTAGATTAGTTTATGAATCGCAATACATAATTCCAAACTTGTAAAACACTTAACATAAATTGAACAGTTTATGGATATAATCCACAATCAGAAAAATGTTTTCTTTGAGGAGGTATATACTCATAAATCCTTCATAGTGGTTTGTAAAGAAAATGTGGGTTATGCTAAGCATATCCACCAAGAGTGTCCTAACCAAGAGTGCAGTAAGGCCAGTTGTCATGTACCAGGATACCCCAGGTCAAGTCAGAAACTCTTTGTCAGAGTTTTCACTCCTTGGTACATCTGTTCCAGAGCCGCCTCTACATGATCGTATCTAGACAGGGATTTATTTCTTTGAAAATACAAAAAATATATACATAACCAAAATTTAAGGAAGTTCTTCCATACTAATCCTCAAAGTCTATCTTAGGGTAATGTTCTCTAATCAGAGTCTATCTAAAACTAGTTTCCAATGTTTGTACTAAACATTATCTAATACCAACTATAATGCCCTGACCCAAGTTACCCAGTTCTAGTGCATTATTACATAACATTGGCATGATCACAAGGGATCTAATCTCAAAAGACTGATCAGTTCAGTAGCCTTAGATGTACTAGATACATTCATAAGTTTTACATTACATTATAAAATAAGAAACAACATCAAAATTGTCTCCATTGACCAAATTCATATCCCTTAGACTATCCTTATATGTTAGTCATAATATACTTGTTCTCATAATGGGAAAAGTAAAACATAGAAATGGATGAGCTCAGATGCTTAGTAAGGATAAAAATATAGCGGAAACATTCATAAATAAGCATAAACATTTAAGGAAATGTATAAGACTAAAACAAAATCTTTTTAAACATAATATTCAGTGTAATATGGGAAAGATAAAGCAAATAATTCAATTTACTTATTCACATGGATAATATACTAGTTGAATATTCACACGTAATATCAATATCCAATTTTATAATGATGGAATGTATAATTAAAGATTTCATAACCACATAGTCAAGGCCTTGTGCCAAGACTACAAGTAAGATTCTGTCAAGGCCTTGTTCCAAGACACTAGTTTTTCTCATGAGACCTACCAATGCATTGAGGATCTATAGCGGGCTCCACCCATAACTTACTAAGTCCAATGAATTCCTCATATGAAAAGGTTTAAACATAACATAAACATTTGTATTAAAACTAGCATACAAAATGTAAATACTTTATCCATAAACTATGAATGGTATAAAAATAACCCATCCATAGTCAAATATATCACAAAAACTTCAATACAACATGTAATATTTTTATCATAATAAATCAACATCAAACACGTATAAATTCCATCAAAGGATGTTGACATAGATGAAATCAAAACTTTTTGAGAGAAATATCTATTTCTATTTTGAAATAATTTAAAAGAAAGGTAATTATAAAAAAAATTAAAATATTCTTATAAGATTGTAAGTGAATCTCTAGAGGTTTTATAATGGTGGATAATAACCACTCCCACCTTATAAGTGAAAAAAATTCTTACCTTAATTTGTCAAAAAGGTCATAAAGTACCATATTTTTAAAATGATGGAAAGATTATTTTCAAACCATTTTATAAAAATTCAAACAAGGGTATAAATTAATTTAAACCATAGTGTAGTAAATATTGAAAAAAATTTCAAATACATTTTTAAGAAACACAGATGTGGATGATAAAGAGGTCACAGTAGAAACTTAAGTAAAATCATCCTCGGATAATAGTGAGATTGTAAAAATAACCCTTACCTTGTACTTTTCCATAGTCGATGGTATGTTAAACACCTTTATAATATTTTAAAAATTGTTATTAAATGATACAAGAACAATATAAATAAATATGATATCATATATGATACTCTAATATTTCTTTGTTAATAATATTTCAGTAGTATCATCGTTTCAGGTGTTAACTAATTCGTTTTCCATTATATTCTTGGTGATGTAAGCCATGTTTGTTATTAATAAGATGTATTTGATTCACATAAATAATGATATTATTTTAATAAAATTTATTTTTAATCATAAAATGAAAATTATTCTTTAATGATTACGATGGGGAATGAATCTTATCGCGTTCATGGAGATGGTATTCTGTACGTACGCATGAGCGACAATATCATTATATTGATGGTGAAATAATATGTAATTGGATGGAATATAATTTATAAATAATCATTAACATGTTATATATATTATTTATATCAGTTATATGAATTATTATACCCATCCAAATAATGAAGTGTTTGAATAACCAACTATACCACGACGTGGACACGGTAAGCCGTACGTACACACGTATGGTGACATTGTCATTTATAGGATGGATAGAATAATGAATATGGTTGTACCACATTTAAAATAACATAAAATTATGTTGAAGGTAATGGATTCATTATTTTGTTATGAACAAAAAAAATAAATAGGAATTGAAAGAATAAAAGAACTTGAATGAGGATGGTGATATTATTACCTCTTTTTCAGGTCTTTTCTTTTGAGTTGATCAAAAGGGATCCTTAGGTTGGATTTATGATCAAAGTAATGAATCTATGTTTAAGTGAGGGATGTTGGGAAGGTATCTGGAAAGGGTTTTTCCAATCCGAATGGCTTTGGAGGTGTGAAATTAAGAGAAGGGGAAGTACCCTTTTATTAGAGAGGTGAGGGTAAATTTAGGGACAACTTGCAATATTATTTTATAATAAAATAATTTTACATTTATAATGGCTAAAAAAATAATTTATTTCGAGGCTAAGGTATGGATGGGTCTAAAACCTCCCAACCAATAGGTTTTAGATAGGTTTATGTCACCATATTAACCTTATATTTAAGATTTAACTCTTAGTTATATAGTTTGACATATACCATGTCTATTTTAATTTTTATATTATATGGTCAATAAACACACTATAAGCTACCAATAAAATCCCATGTGGTTAATTATCATTATATATAACCTTATCTAAGTCCTTTTACTAATCCTTAGATTTTTAGGGATATTAAAGAAATTAAAATTATAGTATTTCTTTTAAAAACTGAATTTTGTAAATTTTGACACTATTTAGTATTTGATTTTTTTGAAAGCCATAAGAACTTTATCACTTAGAATAAAATTTATTTAATCATCCCTAACAAGTTATATTAACCTATATAATTAGTTAAATTCACCAAAAGTCTCAATGTACACTCATTTGCGAATTTATAATATCAATTATTTTAATATTTCATTAATAAGGTAATTACTACATCATCATTATGTCATAAATAAATTAAATTATTTAGTGTCTAAATGTTATAAATAAATTACCATTATTTAGGAAATAATTTTATATTTCTAAAGAATATTTATAGTCGAATTTATCTCATGTGTAACCATATATTAAAAATGGTTTAGTTATTAAGCATTGAATTTAACACTTTTAACTCTTGTTTAAATAAAATAATAATAAATGTCATAATCTAATCCAAGTGGACCAACGATGATCATATTTTATTCCTAAGTTTTTTTTTGGTCGAATTACACATATCCAATAGAATTAGGACATGTGTTAGGGAAATTATAATATCATTTTTACCCTTAATAACCTTATTTACTTTTAACCATGGTAAATAAAAGTTAAAAGTTACTATTTACCAAAAATTATTTTCATCTTATTAAACCAAATTTTACTTATTGATATTAACCATGTCTCTTGGATTTTTGAAATTAAAATCATAGAATAAGTAAAATTAAGTTTTATGCAACTTTTCAAATGCTCCTAGAAGGTGGATAAAAGACGGTAAAAAGTTCAATAAAATTTTATATATCTAAGATGATTATAAAATGAATCCAATGAATTACATTGAGAATATATAGGTACTATGTATCTTTTTTGACCTAAAATAAATTAAAATAAAATAACTAATTACTTTAATAAAAATACGGGTTTAAACAACAACAAATTGTTTTTCCTTGTTCATCAAAAATTGAAAATTTTCAGAAAAATACCAAAAATTCACCATAATCTAATTTTGATATTCCAAATCTAAAATGAAGGCAGTTTTGAAAAATAAAAAATATTAAATTTCAAAAAGTGGGTATTAATATTCATAATAGCTGGTTTGATTGGTTGTGGTGTATTAAAACTCCAAGTTGCGTACGCAAGCTACTGCATTATTCAAAGGGAAATGTACCGTGGATGTTTGCAGTGTAACAAATATGGGAAAATACATTTTTGTGGCATACATTAAAAAAATAGATTTCATCCCCATATTTGGTAAAAGTACCTCATTTAGAAAATGACAAAATATTATTTTGAAACCTATTATAGAATGTTAAATATGGGTGAAAATATATTTAATAAATAATTAAATAGAACTAGAAAAATTATTTAAAACATTTTAAAGAATACATTGTCATGTAAGGAAAATTACATTAACCAAAGATTAATAAGGTCAATTTTTCATAGAAATATTTTACGGGGGATTTTAAGTTCAAAAAAGAGAAAAATGGCACTATCACTTGAAAATTCCATGAATAACCATAGGATAAGAAAATATATAGGGTTTAAAGGATAATATATATATAATTTCCATCAATATAAATTTATCATTGACAATCGTGAAAATAAATGATATTATAACATAAATACTTACCTCAAGTCTTGTCTACTTTACTTGCATTAAAACCTCTTATATAATAAATATATATTTATTATAAATATATAAAAAAAAATTTCATACATATCATACCAGATAATATTTACTTATAACATCTTATCACCCGTTTATAAACAATTATTTATTAAAAACACTTTTTAGGTAATCACTATTTCGTTTTTCATGCTTGTCTTGATTTAGCCGTTTTGGTCCTTGTGTTTTCATCATGGTTCCATTATCTCTAGAATTTTTATCATGTAATAAATTTAAAATATAATAATTATATACACTTTTATAACTATTCAAATAATCTGGTGATGAACAATGAAATACATCACTTCATGGAGACGATAATATATACATACCCAAGAGTGATGTTTCTATTTTTCAATGGATATAATAAAATAAAGGTAAATAAAAATTCACCTTTCCAGAATAATTAATATATCATAAATATATTATATATTAGTTAAATATATCTTTATTAAAAATGATATAAAATAGAAATTAAAAACGAATCACATCATTTCCTGAAGATGGTAGTCCACAGGCACGCATGAGCGGCGTTATCATTTCTCAATGGAATTGAAGATAAATAGGTAGATAATATCTCATAAATCAAAAAAATCATAAATATAATATATAAAAAATAAATCCCTCACAATAACCAATCCTGAAAAAAGGTGATTAAAATGAATCATATCTCTATATGGAGGTGGTAGTCCACTCATACAAATGAGTAATACTTTAATTTCTCATTTGATGGAGAAAGAGAAGAATAATAGAGGTTGAATAAACATAATAATATATCATTAAATGGGAGATATTGATGTTATGGTATAATAACTTTTATAATAAAACCTAAGTAGATATATGAAGAAGTAAAATGAAAACACTTAATTAAGATTTATGCCTCTTCTATGGACAACCTTCTTTGGCTTATAGCTTAAAACATATAGAATTAGAATTTTCATATAACAAGGGGATATAGATCTTTGAGATAGATTTTTTAATTTATTTTTATGGTATTTTTAGAGATATAAATCTCATGATGTATGAGGAATAGATGAGAGGTGGTGTCCTTTTATAAGGGTGGGAGAGGTTATAGATAAAAAATTTCAGAATATTAAAATATATTATTGACTTACTCAAGAAAAATAGAACCAAAATGGATCATTTTTTTATTATGAGATGTGATAGGTTCTAAATGTGACCATAAAATAGTATTTATATTGGTTTTAAAGCCATTTTCATTAGTATCATTTTAATTTTACCCTTTTATGTCATTTTATCTCATACCATGATAACTGATTTTTTTACAAAAGTTATTATTCTGAATGACCGAAAATGAAAGTGTACTAATTAAAAAATTTGGATGTTATGATTCCAAACATGGTTTAAATTTTATTAAATTTAGTTTCTATATGTGGAATGAATTAATTTTAAAATAAACATGCTAAATATGATGAAAACGGTTTTATGAAGAATATCTTTTAATGTATAAAATTTTTTTATAAAAAAAATAAAGAGTAATTTTGATTCTAATGAAATTTATTGGAATATATTTAAACAAAAGTAAATAGATAATTATTAAAATAATTTTTTTACTTTTTAAATACATTTAAATAAAATTCAGTTTTCAAAAAAATTGATATTTTTTACTATTCACACAAAATCATATTTTTTTAGAAGAAATACTAAAAAATCACAATAATTTAATATTGAAATACTAATTTCAAAAATAATAATAATTTAATTAAATTAAAATTTGAAAAAAAATCTAGAAATTAATTATAATATTTGTGTATATAATTAAATAAAAACCATATTTTAAGAAATATATTTTTTGAAACATAAAATGAGTACTAAAAATTGAGTTTTCCAACCACTATGAATTAATCAATAATGCTTTATTTTATAGAACTAGTATAAATGTATTTTATAATATGGTTAAACCTATTTATTCACACCAATATAATTACATGGTTATAAATTCATACAATATCATGGTATTTTAGACTACGAGTTTTATGTAAAGAAAACTATTGAATACGTCAAGATTATTTCAAAGGGAAATAAATTTAAAAGATTGGGGAGTTACATTCCACCCTGAAAAAAATAAATTTCAACCTAGAAATTCTATCACTCTGATACAAAAAATGAAGAAACCTCTACATCATTACATCCTTGAGTTCCTATATAGATTCCTCAAATTTATGGATTCACCATAAAACATTGAACCAATGCATTGTCTTGTTTTGAAGAACTTTATATGTTTGATCATGAATCCACAATGATTATTCCTAATAAAATAGATAAATCCCTATTATTATTAACTTTGATTTCAATACATGTTATAGATCAGATGCGTTCTTCCTCAAGAGAGATACAAAGAACACATCATGAACTTGAGAGAGATTTAGTGGAAGGACCCAAAAATATGCAACCATCCTGTTACATTAATGAATTTAAAATGGGAAAATATTTATGGGATTTAAATTTCCATTCTATAAAAGTATCATAACCTTCTTCCAAGTTTATATTCATAAAAATATGTTATTAGTGACCTTAATCTCTAGATTTTAATAATGATCATCAAATTATCTTTTTTATCGACTCATAGATGCCATGATGTGGTACTCAATTAATATAACACTCTAAAACATTTAATTAGATAAATAAATTCAAAATATCTCTCAGTCATCAAATGTTTCCTAGTATTTTGGAGTTTTTCTTTTCCTACCCTAGAGGTCTTAATAATTATTTATCTAAATGATCGATGGAATTATATTATTATAAGAAAACTCAACTAAAAAAGGTGTTGATCTTAAATAGATGTCCAATACAAATAATAGGATCATAGAATAAACTATAATGATTTAATTGTCCTCTTAGACTGAACATATATCATAGGATGATATGTAGTACTGAAGATAAACCCTATATTCAACTACTATTGAAGACTTCTGAAAAACTTCAAGGAAAACCTCAGATCCTAATCAGATATTAAATAATGTGTTACTCCATGAGACATTACTAATTTATTAATATATATATTATAAATTTGATCAGGAGAGAAATATTTTGTTATTATAATGAAATATATTGATTTCATAAGGTGATTGACTACAACCTAAATAGCTTTATTCCCTTTATATATTTTAGGACGTTTGATGATGAAATCCATGTTAATGTTTTCCCATTTCCATTCTAGAATGGGTAATGGTTATAACACCCATTATAATTTTTTCTATCACCATTGACTTGGTGACATGACATTAATCAAGATGAATACTCTATAATATCCCATTTCATATTGTCTAACTAGAAATACTCTTTCAAATCTCTATATATCTTTAAATGTCTAGGAAAAGGGAATGATGAACTATGAGATAATTCCATGATATCCTTCTTAAAGTATAGTATTTTTGCGTCACATAATCATTTATAGGTCCTTATAATTCCATCATAATCATGGTTGATCTCAAGAATATTTATCTTATTCTTATACACTTACAATTCCTCCTTGTCTGCATTTTAGATTCTCACATGGAAGGATTCTAGAATATTCATCTGGAAAAAATATAATATATACCATTCACTCATTATTTCATGATATATATTCTATAAATCCATAAATTTTTGATGTCTCCCAATCCCCATTATAGATAAACTAGCACAGTCTTTCTAACTCATAGCATGATCCACCTTATTATCCTTTCTAGGGTGGGATTATATTGAGTAGTAATAAAATATACTTGATTCCAACAATCTCCTTTGACATATTTTAACTACTTCATTGTAAATATGTAAATAAAGATTTTATTATTAATATATATATATATAACATATTTCAATATAACGATAAATAATCTATATTTTAATGCAAATATTTCCACTTTCGGCCCCAAATGACGAGTCTGATAAATTTTCGGATTTATTTTCAATTGTTGAGTGGCATATTAAATCACTATATCATTCAAAATGAGGATTCAACTTATTACCCTCTTTGATTCATAATTATAGATCAAAAACCCATCTCTATTAATGGGTAGTGTAAGCACATGTTCAGTGACCAACCTTATATTTTTGTACATAAAATTATATTCACATTCATATGTCCACATAAACTTAACTCCTTTACAAGTCAACGTTGTGAGTGGATTACATAGTTGTGATAAATCTATCACAAACCATCTTTAGCGTCTATCTAACCCAAGAAAACTATAGTTCATACATACAATGGTTGGACTAGGACATTTCTCTATAACTTCCATCTTTGAAGGATCCACATATATTCCCTCAAATGAGATTATATTACCCAAGAATAAAATATTTTATAGCCAAAATTTAAAAATGGAAAACTTATCATTAAAATTATCATTATTTAGGGTATCTAGTCCAATTATCATGTGATATTCCTATTATTACATTCACTTGTAATATATAATAGTATTATCTATAAATACTAAAACAAATTGATCAAGGTAATCTCTAAAGACTCTATTCATTAATTCCATAGAGATAGTAGAGGCATTGGTAAGTCTAAATTGAATAAATATAAATTCATAATGAAAATAACTTGTATGAAAGGATATATTATGTATATCCTCATTATTAACCCTAAATTGATGATATCTAAAGCAATGGTCAATCTATGAAATGTATTGATCATCCAGAAGATGATAAAGAATTTTTCAATATGGGGTTGAGGATACTTATTATTAATAATGATTGTGTTATGTTATCGATAATCAATGAAAAGAAATATTTACCCATATTTCTTCTTAATGAAATAATATTTTCACCCTCTATTGATTCTATAGGGAATATATATCCCTTATAAGGATTCTTCTAGAGTTACTTATCAATTCCTACATATCAATTGGGGGACTTCTATATGAAGTCTTTGAAATAGGTGTAAGGCCAAGTTATAGTTATATTAAAATCAACTTCACAATTTTGGGGAAGCAGAGTAAATTATTCAGGAAATACATCACTCTAATCTTGAATAATACACATATCTTCATTATTGATTTTCTTCTTAACTATTGGATATAAATATCCCTAACGAATAGGAAGTAAGCCCGATATAAAAAATGTAAATTCCATTGGAATTTCATATTCATCCTCAAAATGAAAGATGATCATAGGTTGATTCAAAATATCAAACATGATTTCTATTCCTTAGTAATTGATATGGTATCTATATAGCGATATATAATCCATTCCCAAGATCACACCAAATTTAACTGGATGGAGAATCAGCCGATTTATAGGAATCATATTACCACACACTTCTATTAGAGTGTGTCTATATACTTGAGACACAATCATAAAACCATTAAGAGTTTTCAATGAAATATCAATATCTAATAATTTAAAATTTGAATGAACAACCCTATAGAAATTTCTTGATATAAAATAATTTATAACACAGATATCAAAAAATATACTTCAATATTTTAGTGTGCCTATCACAACCTCAACATCATCATTCTATCTTCATTCCATAAAAAAAGGGTTAGTGTGAGGATCAAAAATAATAGTGAAAAATCACATAATCATGAAAAATCAATCATATGATGTATAAATCATGACACCATATTTTCAATCTATGACATTTTATGTTTAACCTTGGACATCCATGGTCATTATCTGTTAAAATCCTTTATAATTGGTTTTAAATAAAATGTGAATTAACCTTAGAATATCCCCTGGGAGTTTATAACCAGATGTTCAGTATTAAACCCACACTTCACACGATAGTGATGATCGAGTTAATACCCATTCTTTCCATTTTAGATTTGTTACCCCTAGGTGAATTTAGGCCACAACTGTATCCACTTTACAATATCCATATATTAATTTATTTTTTAGTAAAACCACCCAAATTATACTTTACAAATGATTCAATATGTTATTAAATACATAGAATTATACCCAATATTTTGACCAATGTTTTCTAAAAATAATATCTAAAAATAACTAAACCACTCTCTAATACAGACTGAGTATACATGAGCATATAATAAATAAATATTACAACATTTTAGATGAATATTCAATACATAACACAATTATTCATCCATAAAAAATGTAAAAGTTCAGTGTATTTAAAATCTATATATTTCAAAATATTCTTTTATAAATTATCCTTAACATATTATAGAATGTTCGTCTATTATATTACTTTCCCTTGAAAAAACCTTCTTAAAATAAATCTTTATAAATTTGGGAAAATAGAAACAAAATAAAGGGTGAACTCAAATTCGTAGTAAGGGTAAATATTGGTAACATTAATCAATGATAATACACGATAATAAGGGTATGATAAATTGATCATAATATATTAAATTCACACATAAATATTGAAAAATTATTAATTATGGGTCATGGCATAATGAGTTTTCATAACCAAAGGCAAAATTAAAAAGAGTGTGGAATCATCAATAATATATTATGATCCATGAGAGAATATCTTGAACTTAATAATGTTTCACAAGAATAAAATTAAAACATTTTGAACATGTATAAACTTTTATAGGTTCACTCATTAGGTTAAGGACATAAAATCATGTCTTCTCATAAACATAATGATATGAAAATAAATCCACACATAAACTTATGGACACACAACTTTGTAAAAACATTACTTTATTAACATGAAATTAGGTTCACACATAACATATTTATCTCATGAGTTATCCATATTTTCCAAATTCATTGGAGTGATATAACATACCCACCCATCACATAATAAATTTATATGTACTCCACTATATTATGAAAATATTTATTATTTCATCATAGATTAACATCTGGAGAAGATAAAAAGTTCCAAAAATATATGTTCATCATAATCATAAACTATATAGAAAATTAATAACTATGGTATCATTAGATCATAACCCAATTGAAGTATAAGTAACATCAATTGGTGTTTTCATAGATAGAAATACCTTCAAAAGATCACAGACACATTTCATGAGGAAAATAGCTTTTTAATTTTTAAATCACCTATTTAAAATATAAAAACTTATAGATTATTAATAAAAAAATTCATTCAAATTAAAAATTAAAAAAATTAAAGTTAAATTATATGAAAATAATATTCATATGGGTAGGAATGACTATTTTTGTGGTATATGTAAAATCAAATATCCCATCTGCACCTTTGGTAAAAGTACCTCATTTAGAGAATGAAAAGAATAATATTTTTAATTTTTTTATATAACGTAAAATATGGGTAAAAATTAACTTAATAAATCATTTTTGAAATGTAAAATAATTCCTCAAATCATTTTAAATAATATACAGACATGGAAGAAAAATTCTGTCGACCAAAGATGGATAAGGTCAATTTTTTAAAATTTCTTAGTCATCTTAAGAAAAAGAGATTGAAAAATGGTAATATTACATGAAAATTCCATGAATTTATTTAGTTTAATAATATATATAGATTTTAAATGATAATATACAAATAATTTTCCTCGAAAAAAATTTAACATAGACAATTCTGAAAATAAATGAGATTGTAACAGAAATCCTTACCTCTAGTATCATGTTACTTCATATGCATTCAACCAAATAATATTGTAACTATAGATTTATTATAAATTTATTCAAGAGAAATATTCATAAATTTCATAACAAATATTATTTACTAATAAAATCTTATGACCCATTTATTAACATTTATTTTTTAAAATCACTATTCTAGGTGTTAATTATTTCAATTTTCATGCATGGTTCAATTCAGCAGTTTTGCTCATCTTAATTTGGTCATGGTTACATCATCACCAAACATATAAAAATTTCATAAGTATAATATGTAATAATTATAAAAGGTTTTATTACTATATATATATAGTGGTGATGGAAAATTAATTACATCATGTTGGGGAGATGATAATATGTCAATACACATGAAAAATGTTTCCACTTTTAGATGGATGGAAAAAAGAACGGTAAATAATAATTCTTATTTATAGAATCGTTATTATATTATAAATATTGTATATTTTTTTAAATATATCCTTATTATAGGCTGTGAAAATTGGAAATGGACAAAAATCGCATAGTTTCATGGAGACGGTATTTCACATGTACACACAAGCGGCGTTATAGTTTCACAATAGATGTTAATGTAACAATATAGATAAGATATTATAATTTAAAAATAATATTTATGTTATAAATATAATATATAAACATTAAATTTATTATAAAAACTAATCATTAATGATGGTGATATAAAATGAATCAAATCACTACTTCGGGGAGACATTCCACACGTACGAACAAGCAATACTTTCATTTCACATTTTATGCAGAAGGAGATGAAAAAATTTTGATACATAAAAATAATAAAATATATGTATATGATAGAAAATTATTTTTTATATCATCATGGCTGGAATATAATTTAATGTGTTATTAGAATAATTAAAATGAAAACACTCAGTTGAGAGTTGTACCTCTACTTTGGACAACCTCCTTTGGCTCACACATTAAGCCTTATAAAGCTAGTATTTTAATTATACCAGGAAATCTAGATCAAGGGGATAATTATATAAAGGTATTTTCATAGGTATTTTCTGATATAAAAGTCTCATTAACTGTGAGGAAGATATGAGAGGTTGTTTCTATTTATAAGGGAGGGAGGGGAAAAAGTTGTAATTTTTCTAAGGATTAAAATATATGGAAGTATATCTCAAGAAAAATGGTTGAAAAATCACTAATATTTAATGAAAAGATGATATAGGGTCTAAATATGAACATAATTCAGGATTTAGACAAGTTTTTGGACAATTTTAACCATTATCATTATAATTTTAACCCATTAACTCATTTTAACTCTTACCATGACAATTGAATTTTTTACCAAAGTTACTATTATTAATGAATAAATGAATGTGGAATCATTAAAAAAATTTCAAATCATGATTAGAAATATTGAGTCCATTTTATCAAATTAATTTTATATAGTTATTATAAATTAATTTTAAAAAAATTAATAATATGGGAAGGGAAACAATTTTCTAGAAAAATGTATTTTTAAGTATAAAAATATTTTTATATAAAATAGAAGTCTATTATGGATTCCAATGGAATTTATTAGAAAACATTTATTCAAAAGGAAATAATTAAATTTTTAAACCAATCCAAAATATAACATGGCTTTGTAAATACATGAAAGAAACATAGTATCCATAAAAATCAGTACTTTTTAGTATTTACACAAAAACTAACTTTTTTAGAAATATCCTAAAAATTTATTCTAAGTTAATATTAAAATGATGATTTGAAAAATGATATTAATTTAATAATATTAAATTTATAAAAAATGTTAGATATTAATTATAATGTTCATGTATAAAATTAATTAAAAACCATTTCTGAAGAAAACTAATTTTTGAAGCATGAAATAAATTTACTAAAAATTGAGTATTTAATTTTTAAAAATTAATAAATTTATTTATTTTCAATAGTAACATTATAAATATTTTTCATAATGTGGTCAATATTATTTATACTCTATAATACAAAATCTAGGATATAAAGGTATACTATATCAAAATTCTTTTAGACCTGTGGATGCATATAAAATAAGCTATCAAATACATTTCATTCAAAGGAAAATAAATTTAAGATATTCATGTGTTATGAAAAGGAGAATGGGATATTGGATGTATTGGTGAAATAGTAAGGCCTTATTTGTATTTTTATTTTCTATTATACACTATATATATGTACATATGATCCTCCTAGTGGGAAATTAGTCTGGTATATTTGTATAATTGATATTCATTTTGTTATGGAATGATCAGTTTATTTATTATTTCTAAATTTTGTTATATATATGATTCTTGGTTATTTGTTTATGTTTTTTCACTTTGATATTGGCGTACAGTATCCATATAGTATATTTTTAGACCCCTGATGCTAGTCAGCAGCCTATGGCATTTGGGGAGGTGCTTCTGAGGTCACTTGGAGAATTGGGTCAGTGCACTAGTCTAGTGGCCAATTAACCAATATGTTACAAAATGGTATGTGAACCATTTTAATTATATAACTAATTATGTTATAATAGCTAAGAGATATATGAATATGTCATATATAATGATGTAACTTAGACTGGTGTGCCATGAACACCATTTTATATAGGAAATCATGGTTTCTAGGGATGGAATTGTTGTTCCTGGATTTCTCTATTATAATCATATTACTTTCACCATATGTAATGAACATTGTGTTTCTCATACTTATTATTTACTATGGATTTTGAATCTTGGTTCTTGGGTAAGAGGCAAGTTATTGGTTTTTTCTCTTAGTCCATAGAGGAAATAAGTATCTCATGTATCATGGTGAGGCACAAAATATTCACATGACATATAGATCTGCTAGTGTGATTTTTATCACTACTAATAGAGTGATTCCTATTTAAAGTGTCAAGAACCAATCATACATAATTTCCCCATATATTTTCTTGTTGATATTATAATTATCAGGATATATATATATACATTTTTTATATATGGTCTTGTGGATCTATGATGAGACACTCGATAATGAGGATGATAGTGTAGTCCCATGCACACTGGAGGTGTAGTCACTTTAGTAGGTTAGTAAGGTGCGTGATGGATTTATAAGAAACCCCTAGTGGGTTATTATTATACCATTTGGGTTACATAATGTCCCAGTAGGAACCTACATGGTGTTTTACTTGATATATAATAATGAATTTCTACTTAACCAAATCTTATGGATGTGGTTCGTGGGATACTAATCATTATTAGGAAAATGCTAGTTGAAGATTTATTGCATGTGAGGTGTGAACAGATATTCTAGAGATTAGTCTGATGTGTAGATTCTTAGAGAGGGTGGTTTCCCTAGGAGTGTGTTGGTGAACGAACTATATTCCTTATCATTGGAATCCATGTGGGATGTTATCCAATAAATTTAGTTATATAAAGTTCTAGTAGCAACCTATATGGTGTTTTTCCATATTACTTGGAATGATATTATATATAACCAAAAATAAAATCTATAGTTTGTTGACATGGATAATTTAAATAAATGATGTTTTTTTACAAATTATAACCAACCAGTTGTGATTCATGAGGGAGTATTCCCATAGGTGGATTCTTAGGGAGAATCAGTGCCCTAATAAGATGTAGACTTTGCATGGGGTTCCTCAAAGATGTGTTTATAAGATACCCTTGGGTGGGAGGTTTGGAAAATTGGAAGCCATATTTTTTGGATAATGGAGTTTGGTGGATGTCATATGGGTTGTGACCTAACTTTTGGACTAGGTGGGAGACGTAGAGACCATTATATTTGACTTAATCATTAGTGAGTGAGTTCCTCATGTTTTTTGAGGAAAACACACCAGAGGGGTTAGCCTAGGAATGTAAACAACATTAAAGGGTTATAAGAAAAGGGAATGTTGGTTGTGTTTGGTTTATTATGAGTAAATAATCATGATTACTTGTGATTTTTGCATCAAATATAATTTTCAAAGATAATACCCGTAGTGTACATAGCCTGTTGGCTTGGGATGTGATTTAGAAGAATGGGTGGATGATTTAACTTTTAGTATGATAGTATATGGAAGCTAGTCCTTTGGTTAGTCATGTAATAGGGGAGGTGACCAATTTTAGAGAGGTTGATGGTGGGTAATTATGGCTTTATGATATTGAACTACAAGTTTACATGGTCAATGTTTTAGGCATGAGATCCTAGATTTATGTGATGTGACTCATTTATCATGATTCTAGTTTTATAATTGGGTGGTGTGGGAATCTATTTCCATTATATTTGGATGAGAACTATAGTGTGAATTATTGTTAAAAGTGATGGCTATTGAGTTTTAATCAGGGATAGACCATGTAAAAGTTGATGATCGATGAAAGTACATGTGATGCTTGAGGTCATAGAGGCTCAGATCATTGGTTGAGAATTTGAGATGTACCTCCATGGTAGGGTGAAAATTGAAATTTGATCGAGGATGATGAAATAGTTGATTTGAGAATTGATCCCACTTTGGTACTAATAAGATGATGAGTTTGAATTACAATGTATTTAATTATGTTCAAACCTATTAATGATAGACATAGTGTAGTTTGAGGGTGTGACCCATATTGTTGATGGGTTTTAGTGGATGTTTAATGGAAATGTTCCCATGAGCTAGGGGTGGGATGAAAATTGATTTTTATTGTAAGTGGGGGGATATGATAGAGATTATCGATGACGATCATTATGTTCAGTGATGTAAAAGGTGTGTGCCATAGGTGATGAGTCTTTGGATGATTTGGGGGATGATAAAAACATTCCTTTGGTGGATAGAATTGTATCATTCATTGGTAAACGATCATCTTATTGAAAGGGTTATGATGTGGTGAGATCATCAACTAGATAGTAAAGGTGACACAAGGGTACGCCTATATAATAAGATCTAATATGATCTTGTTCCTTGACAAATATCCGATTTGGGATTTAGATGGGGTGTTGGTTGGAGTTGGTACATTGGAATTGGGGTCTTGGAGATCTTTGTGTGATCTGAGGGCGATTCGTGGGGTGAGACACATTTTTTGATATTGTTTAGGGGGTGAACTTGTTTTAATGGAATGTATTAGAGGGTGAACTAGTTTTGTGACATGTTTCATGGGGTGAAAGCCTATTTTTTGCGTGATTTAGGGGTGGGGAATCATGAAAAAATACAGAGAGATATTCCATTTTTAGTGAAAATAATTTGGATACTTGGATGGATGAAACTATAGAATAGGGTCTGAGTGATACCTTATGTGAGAAGTTCTTTAGTGGAAATTAATGAATGATGAAATTTTTACTGTTAGGACTAATCTAATGGTTTGACCGAGTGTTTTGAGAATAGTCAGATATTGGAGTTTTGACATGTTACGCCTAAAAGGGGATTAGATACCCTGTGGGGGGGGGGGGTTAATCCGGGATTGTATATTATTTTGAAAATTCATCCTTCCCCACTGTATATTGAAGTCTTTATTACAAGGGTCAGTTCATTTTTATTTAGTGTTTATGTTGATCTTATCCTTTCCAACTTTAACTGATGATGTTTCATAGAAAGTAAAGAAATAAACAGAGCACATGGAAACACTAATTTTTATTTCATTCACCCTCACTAGGCTATGTCAAATTATAATACATAAAAAATGTACCGATGTACCAAATAAACTAAATATCATTGTCAATACATGGTTCTGGATTGATAAATTCTATGATGAGGATCACTCCCATACTCAGTTTAAGGATAGATCACTGATTCTTTAGGGTCACACCCATGATATTTTCTTTGATGGTTCACTACCCTATCAACTAAAGTGTGCTTAATTATCCTTTATAAGAATCTATTTTGATCACTTTAATCAATATATTTTAAAACTTTTTTGGACCATCATTAATTTCCACTTTCACTACCCTCTGTTTTGGATGAGATTTACATTTGTGAATAACCTCATTCAAACCTATAGGAAACTTCACAATTCCTCAAAATAATATACTTATATCATTAAATCCACAACTTTGAAGAAGCTCCATACTTTTGTCAATCTCACATAGCCTTCATAAAGAAACCTCCTCTCTTAAAGCTCCCTTATCCTTTCTGAAGCACATTACTTTTCCAAATGTCACCTTGCCTTTACAAAGCATAATGCAATGTCCCAAACCAACGTCCACTTAACCAGTTCCCCATGACAGTGGGTCATATTGTCTCAAGTGTGCCTCTGCATACACCAGAGGCTGATGACTAGCAGTGAGGGTGTAAAAGTGGTACAATGGGGAGACTAAAACCTAATGTCAGAGTACCACAATAGATACAATCAAATAAAATCAAAAAACGTAGAATAAAAAAAATAACTAAATAAGTAAGGAGAAGAATATAATAATCTAAAAAACTAATAATATTATCAAAATTATCTATGGTAGTGTCTCATATATGAATGCATGGAATGATGTAATATTGAAAGGAAATAAGTAGATACAAGCATGGTATATAATATTAAAAAAAGTCAAAAAAAATAGCTCCATAAATCTTAAGACTATACCTGATCCTATTTTCCTAATCTCTAACTAAAGGTAAAAATGTCAATATCATGAAGTAGGTCACTTTCCCGTATCAATACATGAAAACAGATAATCTTATCGGGTACCAAAGGCAGCTTAAGTAGGGTGTGAGATAAAATCCCAGTAGTCTAGCACCAATGGTGTCTATGTGTATTCCCATCAATTCTTCTAACTAAATAGTGTGTTGGTATAGAATAATATTTAAAGCAGTGAAGGGTAAATAAATAACCATCCTACTCTGGTTACAAAGGGACACTGGAGAGATCTACCAACATTGGCTCATTATTGGAAGAAATAGTCAGAACAGTAACTATATATATAGTAGTAATATATATATATATAGTATAATTATATATATTTCACCCCTATATGAACCAAGTAAATAAAGAAATAAGTGGCCATATACCTGGAATACATGTTGCTGGATGCACTAGGGCATAACTCATACATCCATTACCAGTCTAATGAGCCTAAAAGCTCACGAAATAAGGTACATTACCATATCCCAATAGAGTGAGAGATGTCATGAAACTGCACTCAAGAAGGAAATAGACCCATAATGACATCATTCTAATCATGGAACATGGTGTGCAAATTATAAAAACCATATAATATCATTAATACGAGAATCCATACTCCACACCCGATATTAGGGTGTGTGATTATGCAACATGATTAATAGTCCCTTACCATCATACACAACCTATGTAAAGGTGTATTATAAGTATAATTGGATTGGGGAATTACCTCCCATAAATTTCTTTTATACATCCCATATATATATAAGGGGAATACTCATTCATAATATAATATACATGAGGCATAATCATGTTTATAATTTAATACATGATGAATTACCTCTCGTATATCCCTTTAGTCTAGGCAATTCCATTCAAAGAATTACAATACTTGCTAATCATTTAATGGAATAAATATGGGGCATGAATTTACCATCTCATGTGGTCATTACATTTAAAAAATATTGAATAAATTTAAGAAATACAATCAAACATGCATTAGCAATTTCATTTAAATCAACCCATTTAATTTATCAAACCATGGAAAATTCACTTATAAGGATCAAATGTAAATTGTAAGGTGTCATGGACAATTCCCTTATAAGATATCCTATACAATACATTCACCATAACCAATAAATTCAATTCGTTAAGGCATTGGAATTCCATTTATAAAATAACGGGGCTATTTAGAAGATGACATGCTTATTAAGACAATTTCCCACATGGGAAATTCCAAATATAAGAGGGACAAGAACCTAAGGGGTGTCTTGGGTTACATTTAATACAAATGTATCAACGGAAAAACCAATTAATGTCCAATTTTAGTGCTACAAATTCATTCCTAGTATTTTGAATAATTGACCAAAATGGCCAATTTCACTTGGCCCACCCATAGGGTAACCATATTAGTTATGTGAAACCTATGAAATATCAAAAAATGATCAATAGGTTCAATTTAGGATGAAAGGGTCAATTTGATTTGAAAGAAACAAGTATAATCGGGATTCTTAGAAAAATATGGCATGCACCACAATGGTGTAGCTACGAGATGAACAAACTCAAATGGAAAGCTACTGACAACTTATATCAAGGATATAGACAACTCCACACTTAGTATTAGAATAATATTTGTCATAGGTTTAGAGAGATATGAGAAATAGTCCAATTCTATATAAATAAGGAAAATAGTATTGCCCCTAAATATCATAAAGGATGCCAATATAAACTTTGATAGGAGTTAATAGACTAGGGGATCATACCAAGATAGATATGATGCTTCTAACAGATTAAAAATGGACACGAGATGAAGGAACTGATTCAATACCTATGTGAGGGTGTGTTGAGCTCAAAGGATAAGGGGAAGCAAGGCTAGCCACTAGAGGGAGGATAAGAAAAAATAAATAAGGTTTTAACTTAAATGATGGCAATTTTTTTCATTTTATTCCAAAATATCAAGGTGCATGGTTGGAACACATGGTTTGGACAAACCGTGTTAAAATTGTGCTCAGTTCAATGTTATATAGGGCACACCACATGGTTAGGTGCATAAGTTTACTAACCATGTGAAAAAAATAGAAAGTATTTGTCCCATGTTTGAAACTAGCCGCATGGCCATGTGCCATAGGTCAAACGGTTTTAGGAAAAGCATACGACCTAATATTTTTTCCCATTTTGGGGATACAGGCTCTCAACAAGCCCTAGAAAATCCTACTACCTATTTGGATTGATTGTACATCATTATTAGGTCTGTTTAAGGTATTAAAATTGAATAACTATCAATTTGTACCGTTATTGAAATGAAGGGTCATTAAAACCTCTTCTCTTTTAAGTAACTCATCCTTGATTTGGCATATTTAGGGTAAAGAGATATTGTTATAGAATAGATCTTTCCACTAAGCTTATATTTCAGCTTCCCACTCCCAGGTCTCATCCTGTACTTAGCGGTGTTACCATAGAACCAGTACAAAAGGATATTACATGCCTCTAAGTGTATTTACGATCTGATTCACTATATGCACTGGATACTCCATAAAGGAGATGTAAACATCTAATTAAACCTCATTAGGCTGTAATAAATGTGTTAGATTCAGATATTATCTATGAAGTTGAGATACAAGAGAGACATCATGCATAGATAGGTATATCTAAGGAAGTTCCAACTAGTAAACCACTAGTCTGATATGTTTTAAAACCTTGAAGGGTCCAACAAACCTCAGTGAGATATTACCCTACTTCCAAATACATATATGGACCAACCTGGGTAAGAATCATAAGAGAACACACCTTATGACCTTGAACTTGAGAGGTCATCAATATGTATTGGCATATGAACACTGTCTTGAATGAGTTGTCAACGTGTGTTTCATGATCAACTAGACCTGCTCTATAGTCTCCTACATGAGACATGTCCAAGCATGGATACTTCCCCTTCCATTATCCAGAAAATAGGTTAGTGACAAGGCATACCATATAAGGATTCATAGAGATCAATATTGATGGTAGCCCAAAATCTGTTATTATAACAAACCCCATAAGAGGAATGTGTTTCTTCAAATAACCTCCAAATTCATAGATGTATGCACAAATAATTCCCTCTAGAACCCAAATCTATCACTCTATGTACCCATCATTCTGTAAGTGATATATTGGTTTTAGAAGTACCTATGTACCTGAGGCCTTCTACAACCCCTTCCAGAATTGTGATGTGAAATGAGAGTCTCTATAAGAAATGATTGAATAAGGAGCTCCATTAAGATTTACAAACTCTTTGACGTATAAAATTCCTATCATGTCTATCTTGAAGGTATCTTGAATAGGTAAAAAGTGCATGACCTTCATAAAATGATCAATGACACCACCAAACTATATCATTACCATGAGGTTATATGGGTAGATCAGTCATGTGATCCATCATTACATCATCCCATTTCCATTTGGGAATAAAAAAGGAATATAAAATACCTTCTCATTGCTGATTTTCTACCTTCACACGATGATAGGTGGAATATATAGTGATGAAGCCTAAAATTTCACATTTCATAAAAGAAAAAAAAATACAGGCATCATAGATCTTGATACATTTCCGTGACACCGAGGTGAACCTCCCATAATGTGGTGTGAAATTCTTACATAATATACCCTATGATGTCTACTAGGACCCATACATATCCATGGAATAATAAGGTATCATCCCCATCCATAGTCCATCTGGAATATGTATCATCATCTTTAAAACTTTCCCCCAAGACAAGGCCTTGAAGATCTGATAACAATCTCATTTTCATGCATTATAGAAGAGTAGGAGTCATTGCTAAGGCTGTGAGGACAATATGACCATGGTTCTTCTAAACATCATTTTGAATCTCTAATAATAAGGAAAAAAACTACCATTCACCACTGAATTTATGAACCACCTGTGTCAAAGTCTTTTGTTTTAGATAATCAACCACTGAATTTCTCTAAGTAGGTGTATAGGAAATCCTGAAATAAAATGTCTATAGGTACTCAAACCACCTGTGTTGTCTGAGATTCAGACGCCACTTTGTGAAGATGTATTTGCGGTTTTTTTTATGAATACCACAAAATGATCTCCTATTAGGTAGTGTATCAAAAAATGAATGGCATGAACCAAAAAAGAGAGATCGAGATGATGCATCAAGTAATTCTACTCATGAGGCCTCAAATCATGAGACCGGTATGCAACGAATCACTCGTACTACTTCAGAACAGCTCCAAGATTGATACCTGAGGCATCACAATATACAGTATAACTTATGCCTAGATTTGGTAGATTTAGTATCAGTGTAGAATTCAGTGTTTCCTTCAACTCCGGAAAGTATTCTTCACAAGCTTCTCACCAAAAAAATTTCACACCCTTCTTTTTGAATCCTGTAATTGGTACTACAGGGAATGATAAATTTTAGATGAAGCATATGTAATATTCAGATTTCCCCTAGAAACTCAAAATTTCAAATGCATTCCTGGGATGATCCTATGAAACTACAACTCTCATATTCTATGGGTTTACTAAAACTCCTGACCTAGAGATAATGTGGCCCAAAAAGTTGACTTTTTCAATCCAGGAGTGGCATTTATTGGGCTTATAATATAAAGATAATTCTCTCTCATTATATTCAGTAGGATCTCACTATGGGTTTCATGGTCACATCTCTAGTGTGAATATATATGATATCATCAACAAAGATGAAAAAAAATGAATCTAGATATGGATTGGAAACCAGATTCATAATAGACATAAAGATAACCGGTGTGTTTTTGGGTCCAAAATGCATAACCAGGTACTTGAATAGACCATACCTACCCCTGAAAGTTGTGAAAGGTATGTACGAAGTCCTAGCATGCACCTGATGATAGAACGACCATATATCTATCATTTAAAACACTTCTGATCCTAGAATCTGATCAAAGAGGTTGTCTATTCTAGAAAATGTATACTATTTTCTATCATGAGATGATTCAACTGACAGTAATCAACATAGATCCTGAGGGTACCATTCACCTTTTTGGAGAAAATAATCGGTGAACCCCAATGAGAAGTGTTGGGACATATAAAGCCTTTATACTCTAGATCATCCAACTACTTCTTGAGCTCTAAAATCTCATTATTTTCCATCCAATAAGGAGTAATGGTCAATGTTTATATTCCAATAGTAAGATAAATAGTAAACTCTACCTCTTGAACTAGAGGTAGACAAAAGAAGTCATTAGGAAAGAAATATCTAAAACACTCCATCAATGGATCAAAAATAGCTGGTCATAAACCCTGGTCATTAAGGAAAAGACGAGAAATCTAAGTTGTCACACTATGAAACCTTTGCTGATCGGGTGAAGCTCATATCACACTAATATCCCATTCAACCCTTATGCACCTGAATAATTCCCTCTGGTGATTACAACATCACCCTATGATGATAGAAGTCAATATGGGCTCTGTAGGGAACTAACCAGTCCATACCGATGATTATGTCAAATCTTTTCATGTCTAGGATGTACATATTCCACATAAAAAGGTAACAACCTATCACTAGGGGGAAATCCCAATAATTGTGAATGACTTATGAATAGATACCTAATAGATTTTATAACATCATAATGCCCTAGATATTCTCAATATTGAGGCCCTGACTTCCCATAATAGTCTCATATATAAATGAATGAAATGCACCAGTTCCAAATAAAAAAGGAACTAAAGTTGTGACAACTAGAATAGTACCTTGTATAGTTGAAGGTTCGATGCTCTACTCCTCCAACGTAAACTGGACTACATGCAACATGCATATACCATGACCTTGATCCAATGCCTATATACCCTAAGAAATCTCACTCGACTTGCATTGAGAAACAAAATTCTAACTACCTCTGACTTGACCCCCACCTTGGCCTAATAAGACAGTGGTATTCCAGCTGCCTACCTGATGTTATCTTGTTATTCCATCTTCAGACTGAGGAGTAGGTATAGATCCCTGCCCACTAGGAACTAGAGGTAAGGTTCTATAGAAATTATAAATATGGACTATCCTTCCACAACCTTTGCACTCGACTAGATCATGCATGCACTATTGTTTTTTATGCACTGGATTCATACACTAGTGACAGATAAAAGAGATCTATGTATGAGGAACAAGACTTCTAATACATCCACAAGTATTCTCAAAGATCCTCTTTCACCCAGAAGATAAACCACATATATCTCCAGGTTCTAAACTTCCTTGAATCACACATATAGCTTCCCTCAAGTTCATATCTATAATAAGGTCTTGGTAAATTATTTCATAAATGGTCTTAAACCTAATCACATTGAGCTGTGATGAAATTTCATATACCAAACCATCCTTGAATTGCCTAGTGGTCATAAGGTCATCAACAAATAGAGTAGTAGAAAACCACTACATCCTAGTAAAATGAGAAGAATAGTCCATAACTGTCATATTCCTCTAATACAGGTTCCTGAATTCTCTATCTATGTCATACCTTAGAGTATGGTGAAAGATGTTGTAATATAATATGGTCTAAATATCTTCCTAGACCATATCACAATGTCGATCCGCCTAGGTGATAAAATCCCATGACCACTTAGCGAAATCTCATGGAATATAAGCCACTAGATTTTCCCTTCTCTCTAGATGTCTCTCTAGATGCTTGAATACAGAGAAGTTCTACTCAATCCATGACTCTGAAACTTGTGTTCCTCCATCCCCCGAAAAGGTGGTAGGATTCTACTATTGAAACTCACGAGTCAACTTTGCCATGATCAGGAAAGGTGGGACTACACCTTGAATAGACTACAAGATATGATGGAAAACCACTCAGAACAGGGCATCTATTCCTATGTTAGGAACAAGAATAGGTTCCACAAGTGACTCTTTAGGAGTAATTACTAGCGGCATAGGGCCCACCACCCCAAGATCATGTTCTTCACCTCCTTCAGGGTGTATTATAGGTGGAAATCATATCAGCATGACAATATATGTCCAACACATGCCTTAGAATAGATTTAAGAATTTAGAAGATTTAATTTAAGAAATGAGGACATGTATAAATCCTTCCTATAGAAATGATCACACCTCTCTGCCTAATTCAAAAGCTAGTTCTAGATGGTATAAAGAGACCATCACAGGCCATATGAACATAAGAGATACCCACTACCCACTACTAAGGCCATATATGGTCCAAGTCTCTATGTAAGACATATATAAGATGGATGTTTTCAATTTAAAAGTCATATTCGTTTTCAAATTGTTCTAGTTTAAACATTTAAATCACTTAGAATGGTTGAATCAGGTGATCTTCAATTTTATGATCCATAAGATCCCATACACCTTATGAATCAGAACATGGAATCCACTTGAACCACACCATAACACATTCCAGCTCTTACAACCAATGTTCCTTAACTCAAAGTTCCAAGGCTAACTACTTAAGGATTATTCTTTAACCTATTCATGCAAACACTGTTAGGTTAAGGAAAACACTTTAAATATGAATTATTTTTTAAAATCCATGAAATAAGTGTCATCACAATTCAATACATACTCAAGGCACTATAAATATGAAACAATAAAATACATACTGAAAATAGATATGACATGAAAAAATTCATGGTGTATAAATCATACAATGCATATAGTGATGCATGTAATGCATTGCCCTCATTTCATCAGGTGATAATAAAGAAATATTAATTTCAATAAAATATGTATCAATAACATCATAAATGAAGTGAGTCACCTAAAAGTGAAGTCATATCAATAGTAAAAGAAAAAAGAAGAACAAAAATTATAATTCCAGAAACTCGGCCTTTACCCCAAACATGGGTTCGTGATGCCCAAGCATGGCTTATGACCAAGTTACAAGTGTTCCCAGTATCCATTATATTTTATCCATATAATAAGTCTAGAAAGTAATAACTCTGATACCACTTTGAAACATTCTGACTTGAGGTCCACATAACCCGTTCACTAAGCTAGTGGGTCACATGGTCACAAGTGTGCCTCCCCATAGGACAAAGGCTGCCAATTGGCAGTGAGGGTGTGAAGGTGCTATAGTGGGGTGACTATAGCCTCATGTCTAAATATCATAGCGGATACAATCAAATGAAATCAACAACAGAAGAATAAAAAACTAAGTAAATATGTATGTAGTAGAAGATAATAAACTGAACAACTAATAATATTATCAAAAGCCTATATGGAAGTGTCTGATACATGAATGTATGGAATGCTGTAATACATAAAGAAAATAGGAAGATACAAACGTGGTATACAATAGTATAAAAATTAGAAAAACATAACCACTCCATGAATCTCGAGCCTATTCTTGATCCTCTACTCCAAATATACCACTAAAGTAAATAATTTCAACATCCTGAAGTAGGGTGATTTACCTTATCAATACCTGCATATAGATAATCTTCTCGAGTACTAAAGGCATCCTGAGTAGGGTGTGAGATAAAATCTTAGTTGGCCACCACCAATGATGTATACATGAAATCCATGTTGTGCTTATAACTAAATATTGTAAAGGTATAATAAAATAAATAAATCAATGTAGAGTATATAAATAACCATCCCACTCAGGTTCCTAAGTTACACCTGATGACTCTACCTACTTCAGCTCGTTGTCGGAAGGACAAGTCATAATAGTCTCCAAATATATAGTAGTAATATATATATATATAATATAATTATATATATTGAATCCACATATATTAACTGTGTACATGTAGATGTAGGTGTCCATATACTCGGATTAATAGTTGCTGGATTGACCTAGGCGTAACTCAGAAATCTATAAACAGTCTAACTATCCTATAATCTCACACAAAAGGGTAAATTCCCTACATCCCAATAGAGTGGCAGATGTCATGAAACTTCACTTGGGATGATGAGAGAGCCTTTATGGAATCACTCTAATCATGGAATGTGGTGTTTAAAGACCAAAGACCATATAGTATAACTAGTGTGAGATTCCATACTCCACATCCGATGTAAGGGAGCATAATTATGAACCATTATCAATAGTCTCTTACCATCGTACACAACCTATATAAAGGTGTATTATAAGTATAACTTTCATAGTTCATTACCTCCCATAAATTTATTTCATATATCCCATTTATATAGAAGAGGAATAATCTGTAACACCCCGAGATTTTATGAAAAATATTCTTTTAATTTCATTAATGTCTTGTGTTGTATGATACAACAATATTACCTTGCGCTATACGCAATACCACATTAGCTTGCAGTAGACGCAACACTATTCTTGGATCGTGTTACACACAATTTTGATAATAGTTATTCTACGCAACATTGAGTGTATATATATATATATATATATATATATATTCAATGTATAAATGAAATATGGTTGGATTATATTATATGAAACAACGAAGGATTCTTTCACAACACGCAACCCTGAATTGGCTTTCATTACACGCAATCGCGACCTTCCTCGATAGCGTGTGTTGTACGCAATACCGGGTTTTACTAAACAATTATATATTATTATAATATTTCTATGAACTAGCCGTTAGGAATATTATTAACTGAATTTTGGATTTTATAACATTATTATTCATCTTACACATTTTCTAGAACATGGTATAAGAACAAAATAAATTTTTCGGGTAAAATAAGTATTTTTCAAAAAATGCAGTTTTGCCGCCTTTTGATGGAGCACCCACATTGAATCTAGTTTTTGACATGTTTATAAGTTCAATTTGACAAAATAAAATTCTTCTTTGGAATCATGAAATAAAAATTTACTTTGGATAAATTTTTCGTATTATTCTGGTAACTTTCATCATTTGATGAATAGTAAAAACACGCTATATTTTATTGAAAAACAACTTTTTTCATCGTAATAATTTATATGGTTAAATTATAATATTGAATGGTTTTAAATTATAAATATAATATATTCTTACCATTTAATATAATGTATGTCATTAGCATTGATTTTACATTGAATTCGTAGGTTAAATCAATTCAATCTTTTGCAATGTTTTAAACAAAAACCCGTTTTCATTCAACAATGGGATTAATTTTAATTTAATTTCTGAAAATTCTATGTATTGAATTTGAAAAAATGGATTCCATATTTGGAATCAGTGGGTCCAAATTATGTTAATATGATACTTTTTATTTTTGGGAATTATGAATAGTAACAACGGTAAATTTTATTTACCATAGTTAAAGGTAAATCGGGTAATTAAGGGTAAATATAATATTATAAAATTACCATAACACATGCCAAAATTATATTGGATGGCTAAAAGTAAAACCATATCAACTAAGGGTCGGATTAGATTCATTTTATGGACTTTTGACCATGAAAATAATTTAATTATTATTAAAACCAAAGAAAGTGACAACATGTCACTCTCTTAAATCTTATAAGTATAATAATTTTAATTTAGTGATAAACATCATAAAACTACAAACATGAATAGTCTCCAGACAGATAATAAAATTATCTACATTATTAAAATTTATTTATAATTTTTAGGGATTAAATAATTGTCATTAATGGTGATACATTAATGATACAGAAATTATTTATTAAGTGGAAAATAAGTAATATAGTTTTTATTGAAATAATAATACCCATTAAAAGGCACAAAAACCTGACCAAAACTTATTGGTAGTGTATATATACCACTTAATCATCCCATTACCTAATATATAACCGTTTGGAACCTTATAAAAGGGATTATGAAACTTATATTAGTTTATTTTAAATGATGCCAAAGTTGTCACCTTCATAATTTAATAAATATAACAATTTAAATATTGTGATTTTAAGATTATAAATTCGAGTAAAAGTATTATTGTGAAAGGTAATAGATTTTTATTCATCTTAGGATTTTATATTAAATTTTTATGCAACAAATCAGTATATTAAATAATTATACAAAAATGTTGTAGTAATTATTTTATTAAGAGATAAACCAAATAAATGGTTTTAAAAATAATAAAATAAATATTATATGAACTATTTAATGTGATCCACTAATTATTAATATACATATGACCTTTTATGAATCTATTAATTCTTTTAGTTCGAAAATATATTCTGTATATATTTTATTTAAATTTAAATAAATGAATAGTGTCACAATTGACACTATTGTTATTTTATAAAAATAACATATTAAGAAATTGTTTAAAAATCACAAAAAAATATTTAAAAATTATAAATTTAAATTTATATGGTCTATACTGTTATAAAGTAAACAATTATGGAAAATTAACAACAAATAAGTAATTATTTGTTATAATTTAAAATTTAGAATTTTATTACCACAAATAAACTCAAATAGATTAAATAAGGATAAATCAAAATGATAAGGTTTAAAATAAGATCCAAACATGTATAAATTTGATTGGTTGATGAGATTACAACCCTATCTCATCTAATATTCGAATATTATTCATTTTTTGAGTTTTTTAAGTGGGGTTAGATTTATTATAAATTAATATTTTTAAGAATTCCAAAGGTGCCCCTCTCCTCCCTTATAAAAGGGCACCTCCTCCCTCTCCTCCTCACAACAATTCGAGCCTTCAAGCTCGGAAAACCCTACCAAAGTATCTTCTACAATTCCCTAGAAACATCCTAGAGGTTCTGGTCTACTTTAAAGACCAATTTTAGTGCCCTAAGAGGAGGTTTCAAAGAGGCGTATCGAAGAAGGGGTAATTTCTTCTCCCGATTCTTTCAAGCATCTTTCTTCTTCAACTTCTTCTTCTTTAGTTGTTTCATTATAAAGTAATAACATCAGTATCACTAATATACTTATTTGTTATTATAAATATGAAAAAACCACATTTCACCTTCTATCAATCCTACGAAAAACAAAATCACCGCGCGTGCGTACGTACGGAATACTGTCTCCACGCCGTGGTGTAATCTGTTTTCCACCAACACCTTACATGGATGGGTATAATGGTGTAAATAATAACTATACATAGTTATTATAACATCATACTGATTATGATATATTTTATCATCCACTCCAATTCAATTAAATAATTATGGAAACGATATCATCGCTCGTGCGTACGTACGGACTACCATCTCCACGACGTGATGTGATTCATTCTCCATGTTAACCATTTAAGAATGATTATAAAGTATATATAAGAAATAATAATGAAATATATGACATTATAAATCTACTGGATTTATTTATATATGTATGTCGTCTACTTAATTCCATTCAACTCAATAAGGAAACGAAAACAGTGTTCATGCGTACGTACGGCCTACCGTCTCCATGAACGATGCATTTCTTTCCATTTATAGATCTATTATATATATTTATATTCTGAATATATATTATATATAAATCATATTTTATATTCTGGAATTATTTAATCGTGATCTAAGTAATCATATGAATAATTACAAGTCAAAACACGGACGACAAATGAAACGATTTTACCCAAAACACTCTTTAACATGGAATTTACAAAAGAACGGGTAATATAAAGTCATAAGTGAACCATATATGTTATCATAGCAATTAATATGATTCTTAAATAAGTAAATGACATTATTTAAATCATTATACAGGAGGTTCGGATACATACGAAGCATATCAGACATAAGGTAAGGGATAATTTTGCAAATCTCATTTTTATCTGAGATTGCTTATTCATAAGTATTTACTGGAGTTATATTTATCATCCATGTCCAAATTTTATAAAAATGTTTTCATGAATGTTTAAAGTCCTTTTTACCCATTTTTACTTTTACTACATGGTATGTAAGGAATCTTTCTTTTGTTTATGTTACGAGGTACTTTTTTTAATTTTCCTGCAAAAGTACGAGAAGAATGTTTTTTTAACTTATATGGCACGAACAGATTTTTATGGTTTTATAAAGCCTTATTTTCATGAATCTTCCTCCAAAATATTTCATTTCTATTTTGAAAAAAACCTCTTTATTTTAAAATTTCATGGCATTTTGTGAAAAGAAAATGATTTTCAAGAAGAAAGGATATTTTCCTCAAGAATTCATTTCAAGTGTTTTATCAAAACCATTTTCCATCTAAGATGAAATTATTTCATATGTGTATATTTCAAGTATAATGTCTCTATGATTTAAATTCTTTCACTTTTATTATGATGAAATATCCATTTGTTTTATATGGATTATGTGATGATGATATGATATGAAACCCATTTTATTCTTTGTGTTATGATGAATGTTTTAAGATTATGTTGTGGCACAAGTAAGAATGATTTCATTATGAGATGGGTGGGACCTATATCTCCCTCCAATTAAATGGGTAAATATTTATATCTCATGAGATAGACATGACTGGAACGGTAGGTTAACCCGGTTCAGTAAAACAGGACTGAAACGAAGAGTGAACTCAATTCAGAAAGGGACTTTGTCCACTAAGATTGTCTTGGCAGCAATGCCTTGGCTACTATGGAAATCATTACATGTGCTTAATGGAATCCACAATTACATGTTTTATTCCCATGCTATTTTATCATGGTTTATGTTCCATTATGATCTATGCCTTATGTACTTCGATTTTTTATGTCATTGCTCAAGATTTTAATGTTTAAACATTATGTTCATGTTTTTAAGTCCCAATGTATATGGTATGTTTTATTTTATCCATGCTTACCATTACTGAGCATTTGAGCTCACCCTTTTTATGTTTTATTTTCCCCCAAGATCAAAATAAAGGTTTTAGGTCAGGAAACAAAAAGTGGAAGATCTTTATGGGATATGTTGAAGATCTTTCACCACAATTAGAAGATTACGTTCCAAGTTTCCAAAGACACTAAACTATTACGGTCCTTGTGTGTCTGTTTTTGTTATGTATTAAGTATTCCGCAAAAGTAATGTAATTTCCATGTACGTCAAGCTTAGGGTCTCTACAGTTGGTATTAGAGGAAAGGTTTAGTCAACCTTTGGAAACTAGGATGCGAGAACCTTAGTGAGATCCCTAGAGATATTTCTAAGGTATGTCTGGGTGAGTTGGTTCAAGGTGGTGGCGTCCCGTCGTTGAGGTTCCGGGTTCGAGTCCTCGCAAAGGCAATGTGCACCATACGCCAGCAATCCTCTCGTCCCCTCGACTCCGTGGGAACTGGCCCAAGCCCATGGTTGGCCACCATGGGCCTAGCTGGGGACGTGCGACAGGGGGTGGGGTAAGGCCACCTCAATACCCTCTAAACCGACAACACGTTTGCCCGCGGGGGCTGGGTGAGTTGGTTCAAGGTGGTGGCGTCCCGTCGTTGAGGTTCCGGGTTCGAGTCCTCGCAAAGGCAACGTGCACCATACGCCAGCGATCCTCTCGTCCCCTCGACTCAGTGGGAACTGGCCCAAGCCCATGGTTGGCCACCATGGGCCTAGCTGGGGACGTGCGATAGGGGGTGGGGTAAGGCCGCCTCAATACCCTCTAAACCGACAACATGTTTAGTGGTAGTTCCGGCACCAAACCCTAGTTCATGAACGAAGATTAATTTCCCCCCCTCCCAGGAGGTGGGCGGGGGGCGGATGTTCTACCCCGACATCCGAAACCTCGAGCGAAGTTTGTACCCTTTTCTAACCCTAACTTTATCCCTGATTTCCCTTCGATTACTTTGGGTTCGAAGGTCCCGGATCTGCATCTTGGGTACCGTCAACTCTCAATTTCTGTTTTGGAGTTCTCCTCGGCGTCGAATCTCCTGAATCTGACTCTGATCGCATGATTTAATCATCAAAGACCGTCGATTGATGATTTTGATAGGTTTGTGTTCAGTAACTGGGATTTGCAGGATCGTGCGGTAGTGGGATTGCTTGACAAGAATCAAATAATGATCAGATTCACCTCAGAAGACGACTTGGTTCGCGCTTGGTCTCGTGCTCCTCGCCATTGCGGAGGATGTTGTTTTTCCCTCCTTCGATGGACCTTTGATATGTGCATGAATCGGGATTCACCCTTAGCTGCCTTATGGGTTAGTTTCCCACATCTTACGTTGCCATTTCAAAATACCTCTATAATTCGTATGCTCGGAAATTTGGTTGGGCGTTTTCTCTGCTCCGATGCTCGGACTTCATCTGTTTGTCATCCGGTCAATCCACGGCTCTGTGTGGAGGTGGACGTCTCGAAGCCGCCTGTCGAGTGGATTTGAGTCACGGTTGGTGAGGAATTCCGCTGGAAGCAGGCGGTCGTTTTTGATTCGTGGGTTGAGTTTTGTTCGGGGTGTCACAGGTTGGGTCATCGGGATGGGAACTGTTATGGTGGAGCAACCTCAGCCCCGAGTGAGCACCGTGCTAAGGGTGCTGGTAATGGGAAGGAAGCTGGTGACTCCCAGGCTGGCAATGGCACGGGTGGCGTGGCTTCGGAAGGTCCAGTTGTTGCGATGGGTTTTGAGGGACGGAAGCAAGTTTTCAGTTCTTCTGCATGTGAACTGAACACTGTTGATGGGTGTTCTGGAAATAGTGTGGGGCATAAGCCTGTTTTGGCTCGAGATGCATGTGCTTACAGTGCAGGGCTGTCCAGGAAGGGTGTTGGGAGTGCTGCTGAAGCTAATCCATGTTCGAAGGATTCTGGGTTTGCTGTTAGTGTCGTTGATGCTATTGACAGACCGAAGGAGGATGGGAGGAGGCCGAGTCCGGATGGTTGGAGTCTCTCCAATGCTCCTCCTCCTCCTAAGGAGTCCATGATTCATTTGCAAGCTCCTGGATCTGGAAATGGTGTACATACATGTAATATGTTTCAAGCTTTGGCGACTGAAGAAGCCGTTAATGGGGAGATGAATTCCACAATGGAAGTTGAACAGGTCCTGCAAATTGCTCCAGTTGATGCAGTGAAGACGTTAACTGCTGGACATGCTCTTGAAGGGCAGCCGCATTGCTTGGAAATGGTTGATTGTAACAGTTTGCCTGCTGCTCAAGAGGTTAATGATATTTCGTATGGTGTCATTTCTGGGAAGTGGGGGGATGTGTCGGACAATGACAAGGACAATGAAATGACCAGGATGTCATATATTGAGATACTAAAGGATGGGAAGGGGAGGAAGGGAAAGGAGGTGTATGCTACTCCAAGCCGTAGGCTGAGGAAGGAATACTCGGAGCTTCCGAATACAATCTCCACTCGGTCCTCCTTAAAACAATCTTTTAAAGAGTTGATTTCGTTGGAGAAACTGAATCTTCGCAAGAAGTATGCCAAGATTCTTAAGCATTATGAAAGCTTGGAGTGGGAGTCAGCTAGGGCAGAGGATGTCTATCCTGGGGGCGGGAATGAGTATGATATGTATGATATGTAACTGATCTTTTCTTTGTGTTGCGCATTTTCTGCACTTTTCTTTATTTTAATAAATAGTCAGGGGCTCGCCTCTGACCACCTTCCTTGGTATAAGATATAGTCCTAGAACTACGGTAACGATCTTAGAATTTAACCTAAGATGATAGATATTTAGGGTGCTCAACCTTTACTATGTTGTTTTCCCTAGCATGATTATTTCCTCTCACGCTATTCTTTTTGGGTTTTAGAAAATGGATGGAAACAAGAAGATTCATGATAATATAGGATATGATGGACAATGGAATGATTTTATTCATGAGAAACCAAATGAAACGGGATCTAGAAGTCAAAACATCATTATTATGCCTAATCAGCAATCTCATAATATGATCAATAATCTCAACTTTGGTAAGTTTCCCGACTCAGATAATAATAGAAAGATGGAGTTTCATGATGATCATAGAGGAAAGAAAGTTCAATTTCCCTCATATAAATCATGTGGGAAGAGGCATCAGGGAGATTGTTTCAAAGGAACTAGAAGATGCTTTGGGTGTGGAAAAGAAGGACATAAAGCCAGTAAGTGCACAGGAAAAGGTTCAGTTAACACCATGGACAAGGATAATGGTATTTCTACAACATCAAAAATGATTAGATGTTTTAAATGTGGAATGTACGGGCATTATGCAAACCAATTCCCTAATGGAAAATCTCATGAAGAGAATCTGCATGGTCATATGGGTAGTATTTATGTGGGTGATTATGAGGAGACTACAAATGATATATGAGATGAAAGAAGTGTTGAAGCTCAGTCGGTTGTTTTAGAAGGTAGTGGAATTATTGTATATTTATTGAGAGTTATGTTGTATAGATAATGTTACTATGGAATAAAGAATCATCTAAGGATTGTTACACTTTTGTTTTTCCTAAAAGTATTTGAAAGTATATGTTGAATGGTACCAGTAACCACGGAATGTTATTCAGATATTTTTGTAAAGTAGATGATATGCGGATAATGAAGGAATAAGAAGATAATGAGATGTTTGATTGTATTCATGAGCTCATGATTGATATAAGGACTAAGTGATATCATGGATTGAGTATATAGAATTTTGAGGATTTTGGTATGTGGAAAGTGTTAAATTTTAACTGCATTCATGTTTTCACTAAGGTTCAATGGGTATTCATTTTTCAAGAGAATACATGATTAAGGCCTTAGAACGTTTGTAATGTGACCAAGAAGACATATCTTATGATATATGGGGATCAACGATGGTATTAACATGCTTCTTATATAAAATATCTGGTAATCGTTTTCACTATAATATGACAATGAACTGTAATATTATGGATAAGCCTAAATATTGGAATGGATTATGTTGGACATAAGTTAGTATTGTTTAAGGATAGAACCTTTTTCGATATTATTGATGGGATGATATAGTAATGTAGTTTTAGAAAAAGGACAACCTGCAGGACGGGTGACAACCCATCGTGTCGGACAAGGCTGTGGGAATCAAAACAACAACCGAAGTGCGACTGGCCTTTATCACCTACCACTGGCCTACAGGATGTCCCTGGTTAGTAGAAACTAGTTTTATTTTATTAAGTGGTATGATATATGAATTATAAGTCCATTTTAGGAACCATATATGATTAATCTCACCATAGATGGACTTATGTATATTTGATAACTTTTTTCTAACCTTTTGTTTGAATCAGATGGAATGACCCATAATTCTATCACACGATCTGTTAACACTTCACGAATAACAAATTCAACTTCATTTCTTTAAGAGATGAAGTGGAAATTGTTCAAAGCATGAAAAATAGTGATATTGTACCAAAATCAAGCAAGTATTTCTTCTAATTCAAAATTTTCAACTTTAGGGAAATGATATTGAAAACCAAAAATGTTGTCCTAGTGCTCTTATATCCGATGAATCAGGTGGTACCTTAGATCATCACAAATTTATGGCTTTGTGATTGATGTCTTTTTCATATCCATGTTCTCTACCACTCTCCATCAGAACTTGATGGTTAGATGTTTCTTCCATATCCATATTTTCACCTATGTTCTCCTATATAGAAACCTAGTGATTAGTTTATCTAGTTAACCGTTACATTTCATACTTTAGTTTTTAAAGATAAGTTTTGGTATTCCTTTTTATGATGTGGGTTTCAATTAAAGAAACTTTCAAGTAGAAAAACCATTTATAACCCCGACAAATTTCGAGGGCGAAATTCATTTTAAGGGGGGTAGAATGTAACACCCCGAGATTTTATGAAAAATATTCTTTTAATTTCATTAATGTCTTGTGTTGTATGCTACACCAAGATTACCTTGCACTATACGCAACACCGTATTAGCTTGCAGTATACGCAACACTATTCTTGGATCGTGTTACACACAATTTTGATAAGAGTTATTCTACGCAACATTGAGTGTATATATATATATATATATATTCACTGTATAAATAAAATATGGTTGGATTCTGTTATACGAAACAACGAAGGATTCTTTCACAACACGCAACTCTGACTTGGCTTGCATTACACGCAATCGCGACCTTCCTCGATAGCGTGTGTTGTACGCAATACCGGGTATTACTAAACAACGATATATTATTATAATATTATTATGAACTAGCCGTTATGAATAGTATTAAATAAATTTTGTATTTTATAACATTATTATTCATCTTACAAATTTTCTAGAACATGGTATAAGAAAAAAATAAATTTTTCGGGTAAAATAAGTATTTTTCAAAAAATGCAGTTTTGCCGACTTTTGATGGGGCACCCACATTAAATCTAGTTTTTTACATTTTTATAAGTTCAATTTGACAAAATCAAATTCTTATTTGGAATCAAGAAATAAAAATTTACTTTGGATAAATTTTTCGTATTATTCTGGTAACTTTCATATTTTGATGAATAGTAAAAACATGATATATTTTAATGAAAAACAACTTTTTTAATCATAATAATTTATATGGTTAAATTATAATATTGAATGGTTTTAAGGTATAAATAGAATATATTTTTACCATTTAATATAATTTATGTCATTATCATTGATTTTTCGTTGAATTCTTAGGTTAAATCAATTCAATCTTTTGCAATGTTTTAAACAAAAACCCGTTTTCATTCAACAACGGGATTAATTTTAATTTAATTTCTGCAACTTTTGTGTATTGAATTTGAAAAAATGGATTTCATATTTGTAATCAGTGGGTCCAAATTATGTTAATAGGCTACTTTTTATTTTTGGGAATTATGAATAGTAACTACGGTAAAGTTTATTTACCATAGTTAAAGGTAAATCGGGTAATTAAGGGTAAATATAATATTATAAAATTACCCTAACATATGCCAAAATTCTATTGGACTGCTAAAAGTAAACCCATATCAACTAAGGGTCGTATTAGATTCATTTTATGGACTTTTGACCATGAAAATAGTTTAATTATTATTAAAACCAAAGAAAGTGACAACATGTCACTCTCTTAAATCTTATAAGTATAATATTTTTAATTTAGTGATAAACATCATAAAACTTCAAACATGAATATTATCCAGAAATCTAATAAAATTATATACATGATTACAATTTATTTAGAATTTTTAGGGATTAAATAATTGTCATTAAAGGTGATACATTAATGATACAGAAATTATTTATTAAGTGGAAAATAAGTAATATAGTTTTTATTGAAATAATAATACCCATTAAAAGGCCCAAAAACCTGACCAAAACTTATTGGTAGTGTATATATACAACTTAATCATCCCATTACCTAATATATAACCGTTTGGAACCTTATAAAAGGGATTATGAAACTTATATTAGTTTATTTTAAATGATGCCAAAGTTGTCACCTTCATAATTTAATAAATATAACAATTTAAATATTGTGATTTTAAGATTATAAATTCGATTAAAAGTATTATTGTGAAAGGTAATAGATTTTTCTTCATCATAGGATTTTATATTAAATTTTTATGCAACAAATCAGTATATTAAATAATTATAAAAAAATGTTGTAGTAATTATTTTATTAAGAGATAAACCAAATAAATGGTTTTAAAAATAATAAAATAAATATTATATGAACTATTTAATGTGATCCACTAATTTTTAAGATACATATGACCTTTTATGAATCTATTAATTCTTTTAGTTCGAAAATATCTTTTGTATATATTTTATTTAAATTCAAATAAATGAATAGTGTCACAATTGACACTATTGTTATTTTATAAAAATAACATATTAAAAAATTGTTTAAAAATCACAAAAAATATTTAAAAATTATAAATTTAAATTTATATGGTCTATAATGTTATAAAGTAAACAATTATGGAAAATTGACAACAAATAAGTAATTATTTGTTATAATTTAAAATTTAGAATTTTATTACCACAAATAAACTCAAATAGATTAAATAAGGATAAATCAAAATGATAAGGTTTAAAATAAGATCCAAACATGTCTAAATTTGATTGGATGATGATATGATAACCCTATCTCATCTAATATTCGAATATGAGTCATTTTTTGAGATTTTTAAGTGGGGTTAGATTTATTATAAATTAATATTTTTAAGAATTCCAAAGGTGCCCCTCTCCTCCCTTATAAAAGGGCACCTCCTCCCTCTCCTCCTCACACCAATTCGAGCCTTCATGCTCGGAAAACCCCTACCAAAGTATCTTCTACAATTCCCTAGAAACATCCTAGAGGTTCTGGTCTACTTTAAAGACCAATCTTAGTGCCCTAAGAGGAGGTTTCAAAGAGGCGTATCGAAGAAGGGGTAATTTCTTCTCCCGATTCTTTCAAGCTTCTTTCTTCTTCAACTTCTTCTTCTTTAGTTGTTTCATTATAAAGTAATAATATCCGTATCACTAATATACTAATTTTTTATTATAAATATTAAACAACCCCATTTCACCTTCTATCCATCCTATGAAAAACAAAATCACCGCGCGTGCGTACGTACGGAATACCGTCTCCACGCCGTGGTGTAATCTGTTTTTCCACCAACACCTTACATGGATGGGTATAATGGTGTAAAGAATAACTATACATATTTATTATAACATCATACTGATTCTGATAAATTTTATCATCCACTCCAATTCAATTCAATAATTATGGAAACGATATCATCGCTCGTGCGTACGTACGGACTACCGTCTCCACGACGTGATGTGATTCATTCTCCATGTTAACCATTTAAGAATGATTATAAAGTATATATAAGAAATAATAATTAAATATATGACATTATAAAGCTACTGGATTTATGTATATATGTATGTCATCAACTTAATTCCATTCAACTCAATAAGAAAACGAAAACAACATTCATGCGTACGTACGACCTACCATCTCCATGAACGGTGTATTTCTTTCCATTTATCGATTTATTATATATATGTATATTCTGAATATATATTATATATAAATCATGTTTTATATTCTAGAATTATGTAATCTTGATCTAAGTAATCATATGAATAATTACAATTCAAAACACGGATGACAAATGAAACGATTTTACCCAAAACACTCTTTAACATGGAATTTACAAAAGAACGGGTAATATAAAGTCATAAGTGAACCATATATGATATCATAACAATGAATATGATTCTTTAATAAGTCAATGACATTATTTAAATCATTATACATGAGGTTCAGATACATATGAAGATTATCGGACATAAGGTGAGGGATAATTTTGCAAATCTCAATTTTATCCGAGATTGCTTATTCGTAAGTATTTATTGGGGTTATATTTATCATCCATGTACAAATTTTATAAAAATGTTTTCATGAATGTTTAAAGTCCTTTTTACCCATTTTGACTTTTACTACATGGTATGTAAGGAATATTTCTTTCGTTTACGTTACGAGGTACTTTTTTGACTTTTCCGACAAAAGTACGAGAAGAATGTTTTTTAACTTATACGGCACGAACAGATTTTTACAGTTTTATAAAGCCTTATTTTCATGAAGATTCCTCCAAAATATTTCATTAATATTTTCAAAAAAATCTCCTTCTTTTAAAATTGCATAGCATTTTGTGAAAAGAATATTATTTTCAAGAAGAAAGGATATTTTCCTCAAGAATTCATTTCAAGTGTTTTATCAAAACCATTTTCCATATAAGATGAAATTATTTAATATGTGTATGTTTCAAGTATAATGTCTTTATGATTTACATGCTTTCACTTTTCTTATGATGAAATATCCATTTGTTTTATATGGATTATGTGATGATGATATGATATGAAACCCATTTTATTCTTTGGGTTATGATGAATGTTTTATGTTTATGTTGTGGCACAAGTAAGAATGATTTCATTATGAGATGGGTGGGACCTATATCTCCCCCCAATGCGTTGGGTAAAGATTTATATCCCATGAGATAGACATGACTGGAATGGTAGGTTAACCCAGTTCAGTAAAACAGGACTGAAACTAGGAGTGAACTCGATTGAGAAAGGGACTTTGTCCACTAAGATTGTCTTGGCAGCAATGCCTTGGCTACTATGGAAATCATTACATGTGCTTAATGGATTCCACAATTACATGATTTATTCCCATGCTATTTTATCATGGTTTATGTTCCATTATGATATATGCCTTATGTACTTCCATGTTTTATGTCGTTGCTCAATATTTTATTGTTTAAACATTATTTTCATGTTTTTAAGTTCCAATGTATATGGTATGTTTTATTTTATCCATGATTACCCTTACTGAGAATTTGAGCTGACCTTTTTTATGTTTTATTTTCCCCCAGGATCAAAATAAAGGTTTTAGGTGAGGAAACAAAAAGTGGAAGATCTGTATGGGAGATGTTGAAGATCTTTCACCACGATTAGAAGATTACGTTCCAAGTTTCCAAAGACACTAAAATATTACGGTCCTTGTGTTTCTGTTTTTGTTATCTATTAAGTATTCCGCAAAAGTAATGTAATTTCCATGTATGTCAAGATTAGGGTCTCTACATAATCATTCATAAAATAATAGTAATGAGGCATAATCGTGTTCATAATTTAACACATGAGGCACTACCTCTCATATATCCCTTTAGTTAAGTCCAATTCCATTCAAACAATTACAATACATGATAATAATTTAAAAGTACAAACAAGGGGCATGGATTTATAATCCATTGGGTTAATTCCATTTGAAACCAATTGATTCAATTCAACAAAGGAAATCAAACATGAATTAGCAAATTCATTTAAATCAACCAATTTAATCTATTAAAACATGATAAATTTAATTATAAGGCTCAAATGTTAATTGAAAGGTTTAATTTTCAATTCATTTGAAGGATTACACCATCTAAAAATCCATAATATACTATGAATTAACAATAACAAATTCATTCAATTCATTAAGACATGGGAATTCCATTTATAAAATAAAAGGGCCATTTAGAATATGACATGCTTATTATGGAAATTTTCCACTTGTGAAATTCAAACTATAAGAGGTCCAAGCAACCAAGGGGTTCCTTGGGTTACATTTAATACTCATTTATTGAGGTAAAAACCATTTAATGTCTAAAATGAAAGATACAAATTCATTCCATGCATTTTGAACAATTTACCAAAATTTCCAATTTCACTTGGCTCACACATGAGGTGACCATATAAGGTATGTGAAACATTTCAACTACCAAAAAAGTATCAATAGGTATATATTTGGATGAAATGGTTAATTTTATATAATGAAATCAATATAATTGAGATGCCTAGAATTTTTTTTTAATGAATCAAATGATGTATCTACAAGATGACAAATCTAAAAGGGAAAACTACATGACCACCCACCTCAAGGATGTAGAAGACACCTCACTCAATATCAGCCCTTATTGTAGATTAGGTTGAGAGAGATATAAGAAATAGTACAATGATATGAAATTAGGAAAAATGATCCTATACCAAAATAGTGTAAAGGATTCCAAGATAAACTTTGATAGGAATTGAGATACTAGTGGACCTTACCCAAAAGGATCCAATGCTTTTGTCCAATGGATCAAAGAACAGACACCAGACGGAGGAACTACATCAATGATTAGGTGAGAGTGTTCATGGGATCATAGCAGGAGTAGAAAGGATATCCATTGTAGGGAGTATAAGAATAAGGTAAAATATTTTTAACTTAATTTATGGGTATTTTGGTCATTTCACCCCAAAATATCTAGGCACATGGTTTAGCTGCATGGTTTGGACAAACCGTACACAAAACGTGTTCTGTACGCTACTACATGGGATTGAATTCTTGGTTAGGTGGTTGGTTTGACTAACCTTGTGAAAAAAAATATAGAATGGATCTGTCCCATGTCTAGAACTGGCCAAACTTCCATGCACCATGGGTCGCACAGTTGCAGACAAACCATGCAGCCCAATCAATTTTTCCCATTTCAGGGCTCTAGGATCCGAATGCACCCTACATGATTTCATTAATTCCTTAGCATGATTAGAAATTATTGTTAGGGATGTTTAAGGTATTAAAATTGAAAAAATAATTATCCTTACCTTGTTTTAAAAGATAGGTTGTTACACAAATTCCTTTCATGAAGCTCACTAATCCTTCATAAATCACAATAGTTTTACGAATCTCACAGATCTTGGTTAGCTTAAAAATCCTTCAAGAACTTTCATTCTTCATGAATTTTTTTTCAAGATCAAACTCTTTGAATAATATTCTTGAATTCATGGCCTGTATATTTTTTTTAAATCTTTCTCTCTTGAAATAAGTGGGTAGAGTCATATTTATAGAAGTTTCCTCCCTTTTACAAAGCTTCTAAGCTCTCCACCATATTTTTTAAAAGCTCATATAACTTTTTGGTGAGCCTCCCTATCATCAAAAATCACCAGGGATATTTTAATATTTTCTAAGATTCATATAGTCATGGAGATGTACCCTCTTTCCATCGTGCATTCACAAACCTTCAATCCTTCACAAAACCAACTACCTTCACGATGCTCAACAACTACACGAAACTACAATATTCATGAAATACATTACTTTTTCCATATATATGTAGAGTAATTCCTAGAAATCCTACAATTTTGAATCTTGATCCATCCTCCAGACTTTGGACCCCATAAATTTGAGTAACATTGGGTAATGGTTCCACCTTGTATATGCAACTTTCTGTACCACCAACAGAGCATGCATTACTTTTTTCTTTGATATTTAACAACATACAATGTCAAAAACCATATGTAAATAAACAAATAAACTGGTCACCTACTTATTAAATAAACACAATAAAACCAAAAAAACAAAAATGTTACCTTGAAGGATTGTTTTCGCAACAATACACCCCTTTGGGTTTATTGACAACTCTTCACATTTTGATACCACTTTAAAGTTTCTTTCGTATTCAAACCAGGGATTCTTCTTACAATTATAGATTGCGATCTAAGATTTACCCAACATACACTATATATCTACATGATCCATGATCAACATGAGAAACAAGAGTAACATGAATGTTTTCTTAATAGATCTATTCATTACCAAAAAAATCAACGAATTTCACCACGAACCCCATATATCATAAAATATAAACTTTGATTGATCATATTTATCATCATAAGATTTATAAATCACCATAATTCAATTCTTCACATGTTATATTTTACCAATAGTTGTTAATACATTCCCCCTTTCATAGACACTACTTATCCCCCCTTTTTCAATGAATATTAAGGTCACTCCTTTGTGGTATGCAATAGGGTAAAGAACATAGATAGACACATTAAGGAAAATCACATCATACCTCAAAGATAAGGGGGTTCTGTATACACACTTTTTATGTGTGGGGGATTTGACTAAACTCCAAGAGCCGTTCGATGACGTTCAAACAATTCTTTAGGTAAGTCCTTCGTTAGAATATATATAAATTGTAGGTCTATAGGCACGTACTCCAAATTCAAAATCCAATGATACACCTTATCTTTTAAAAAAATGATACTTAATTTCAATGTAATTTTTACTTGTGTGATGTAATTTATTTTTTATAATATTTATATCACTTGAATTATCAAAATGTATTCTGATTGGAGACTTCACTTCAACTCCCATATGATCAAGATGTTATTTCGTCCATAATAACCATGTGAAAGATTGTGTAGCTGCAATATATTCATATTTTGTGGTGATAAATGTAATGAAATCCTATTTATTTCTCATACAAGAAATAAATAGTCTACCAAGATATAATGAACCGCCTAAAAGATATTTTCTTTCATCTGCTTATTCGACCCAATATTCATATATATTTCCCAATAAATCCTAATGAGATTTTAATTGTCCACAATCCTAATTCCATCATTCCTTTGATATACTGAATTATTATTTTTACTATTAGAAATTTTCTTTCAATGGGATTAATTTTATACCATCATCCTTGTCATGTAGAAAAAAACAATATCGGATTGTGTCACTATTAAGTACAAAAGACTTACAATGATCTACCTGTATTTTATGACATTATCTGCATTCCCTTAATCAACTCATAATAGTTTCATCTAGATAGCCACCAAAGTCATAATCTATTTGGAATTATCCATTCAACATCTTCTTAGAAACTTATTGGAATATTTTTTTTTGAGAAATAAATGTTCTATTCCTTCATTATGTCACTCGTAAACCAAAGAAAAAAGGTCATTTCACAAATCATTGACATTTCAAACTCACTTATCATGAATTTGGTGAACTATTTACAATGTTATTCATCTAATCCACTAAAAATCATGTCATTGATATAAAATAGAACTATAATAATTTTATTAATATCATTGCCGACAATATATTTTAGTCAACTTCAACATTCTGAAAATATGACTTTCTTAAAAAACTGGCCGAGCCTTGAATACCAGGCTCTCGATGCTCATTTAAACCCATATAGAGTCTTCCTTAGACAAAAAATTTTGTTATAAAATTCATGAATAAAAAAACCTTTTATATTCTTAGTATAAATTTCTTATTATATAACCCCATTCAGAAATACTGAATTGACATCCATTTGGAAAACATTGAACTTTCATTACACTACTATGGAAAGAATAATCTGATTGTCTCTAGACTTGAAATATGTTCAAATGTTTCCTCTACATTGTTACCCTCTATTTGTTATTATCCTTCGCACACAAGTCATTATTTATTTTGAATCTCTATGCCATATTTATTTAATTTTTTTCTAGAATTCCCACTTGGTCCCGATGACATTCTTATCTGCCGGTCTGAAAATAATAGCACATAAAACATCCAACTTTGGACTGATATAAATCATTAATACATATTATTAAGATGAATTTATATGTTTAATTACTCTTCATAATATGGAGACAACATGTTGGAGACACTTTTTATCTTCCCTCGTAGTTTCTTGGTATCCAAAAAAATAGTCATTTGATACCATACTTTTATAAACAAATAGATAATCATGAAATATGTGAATTTTGTAATTTATCCCCCAATAAAACTTCTTTAGATTCAGAAATAAACTTTAAATGAATAATAAAACCAATGTTTTAATATTAAATGTGACTTGGAACCATTAAATCTTTCATGTATATATATGATTGCTCTTCAATTTCATATCAGACTCTTTATCATATAATATCTTTTTTACATACCACACATCTCTTAGATTCACATTCAAAAAATAGATTTGTTGTGTAACACCACTTTCCAAATCCTATACCATATATGAATTAAAAGAATTCATATTCTTCTTATTGCGTGTACATCCATTTAATGTTATGAACTCATCCCATTTCTGTATAAACATCCCATGGACTGTATCAACCCCTTAGTCCTGTACAACTTATAGAAAATATTAGAACCATTTAACCAAAAGGGAGAGGGGTACTTCTAGAATCCTCAATTGGAGGATTTTAGTTAATCTCGATGGATCAACCCTTTGATATTTTTTTTTAAATAAATATACTCATTCTGTTTTAGTTCTAACATCCCATTCAACTTCATCTGCTTTAGAAATATAACTAGACATACTTTACCGTCAATATTAGTCTTCTTCAGATATATAGGTTATGTAGAATTTTACTTTTCAAAATTTGGGGTATAATACCACTAGTACATATTTATTTCTTTTCCACTCCACTTACATTCCTGTTCTCATGATTCTTTCTCTATACAAATTTTTTTTCCAAATATCTTATAGTCATTCTTCTTCCTCCACCGACAAACTTTGTATCTTGAATTAACATCTATCTATGGATAATGACACATAAATTTGTTGAGGAATTTTTTGTTTAGTTTTATTTTATAGTTATATGAGTCAGCTCACCCTGATGTACTGAGAGTGAGTCTTTCACCAAATGTAAATTATTTTTACTTACAACTATAGTGGTTCTTGGTGCTTCCTTAAGTGTTGTCAACTAATTTTTCTATATAGCAGGTTTTCATCTATAATTGGATTTCTCTTTATAGACCAATGGAGTTGGGGTTCTCCTTTAGAGTTCCTTTTTTTCCTAATTTCTTCTTACTACAATATCTTTCCAAATTCTTATGATTACAACATATAAAACATCTCCCATTAAAAACATACCTCATGTCATAATTTCTTAGATTATTTTTTGATGAAACACGATTTATTCTTCTAAAATTGAGCCCTTAGAATTATTGATGCATATTAATGGTAAGTACCAATCTCCCTCAGGATACTAATTTCATGTATACTTTGATATGAGAGACATATCATCCATATTTATCTATAAGTTTCTACTAATTCTCAAATTTTGAAATAATTTTGTCTTTATAATGCGAAATATATTACACTTCATCAATACAAAAACATGATATATATAAGAATTAATCCCATAGAAATAGAACATGTTGTCTTTACTTACTATAAAAATATTTTTAGAACAATTTCCTACAGCTAAAAAATTTCCCTTGTTTTGGAATTATTCAATGTTCTCTCCCTCTAATGTGTGGGAAGGGGTCCATCATATCTAATTCAATATTTACACATATTTAATGGATTTTAAGATGAGAAAATAATTTCATGTTTTACCTTTGAAATAAGACATTTTCTATTCATTTTATTATTGCCTTTCAAAGGATAATCAAATAATAAATGCAAAGAATCCTTCAATTTGGGGTTTCCTTTGGAATTATATTACTTCACTTCATTCATCATTGATAATATCTCTTCTCGCAATTTTGGAATCTTATGGTTCCTTAATTCACGTTGAGTGTTATTTTCTATCTCGTTATTAATTTATTCTTCCTATTATCAAGATATCTTATACGTCATGTCATCTTTATCCTTTATTTTATAAATTTTCTGAGAAAAATAATCATTACAAAATAAAATATCTTATTATTGTCGTTGGTTATCCTAAACTAGTTTAGATAGGTGTATAGAAACATTAACATTTTCGGCTTCCAGATTCCAAATTTCTTTTGAGTTTAGATCATTCCCTTTTCATTAGCTTTGAGTTTTTCAATCTTTGTGTACATCTTTTACTGTTCTTCCTCTTGGGAATCATTATTCTCTTTCAGACTGGTAGAAACATCAATAATCCTTTTATTTAAAACCATTAGTATTTTGAACTCAATTAAATATACTTGGATTAAAATATCTAGAGACATATTTTCCACTCTTAATTTCCACTCCATTTATTTTATCATGTGGTCAACATCTACAAATAGACTTCTTGGAATTTCCTTATCACCAGTAGTTCCAAAATCACTTGTCATGTCAATTTCTTCATTCATTCATTCAGAATCATTGAATGGGAAGATAATATCACAAATGGAATAGGTGTTGGTTTCCTTCAACTAAATCACATTCTTTCCATAGATACATCCCCATTGAATAATTCCACCAGAATTTTTCTTATTATTTGATTTTCATCCAATTTCCATGAAAAAATGAGATAATAGAAGACTATAAATTTAACTTTAACAATCCAATAAACCAATTTATATAAAAATTATTATAAAAGGGATAAAATTTTTAATACCAATTTTTAGTCTGAAAAAGGGATTAGATACCCTGAGGGGGGGGGAATCGGGGTATGGATATTCTTTTGAAAAGTCTTCTTGCCCCATAATATCTTGACCTCTTTATTATAAGGGTCACTTAATTCTAGTTTTAGTGTTTATGTTGATCATATCCTTTCCCAATTAATAGATGACATTTCATATAAAGTAAATCCAGAAATAAATAACAAGGTTAGATTGATTTTTACTTGGTTAACCCTCATCGGACTATGTTTAGGGAGGAAACATCAACAATGTACCAATAAACCAAATCCACTGAAGAACACTTCCAATACATGGTTCTGTCTAGATTTCTTCTATTCTCAGGATCACCATAATATAATATTTCGGGAAACTCACTACTTTCTGAGTTTTACTCCCTCGATCATTCCTTTTATGGGTCACTAGCCTCTCAACTAAAGTGTACTCACTACTCCATTAGAAGAACATTATTTTGATCAGTTGAATAAATATGTTTTACACCTATTTTGGTGCATCATTAAGTGTCATTTACATCCACTTGATGAATGCCACATTACCATAGATTTACTAGGAAGTATCTTCTAGTTCAAATGAGATTAACAGTAGTGAAAACCCTCTTCTCAAACTTAATTAAACTTCCCATTTCCTAAAAATAATTCTCTAATTTGTTGAACCCCACAAATTTCATGAATCTCACTAATTTCATGATGATCACATATCCTTCATAATGAAACCATATTTTGTGAAGCTCACTTATCCTTCCAGAAGAACATTTATTTTCTCAAAGCTCACATAGCCTCATTGAAGCACATTCCTCTTTTAAGGATCCCTTAAATTTTATGAAGAAAAATACTTTCACGATGCTCACAAATTTCAGTTATCATACAAATATTTTGTAAAATTTATATCTTCATTAACATTTTTTCAAGAACAACCTTTAATTATCACCATCAGGAACTCATAGCATTTGTGTTCTTATTAAGTATTTATCTTTTGAAATAAAGGGTGTAGAGAACTGTTTTTAGTTGTTTCCTCCCTTTCATGAAGCTTACATGCTCACCATCATATTTTCAAAAATCTCCGTGAAATTTTTCATGAACCTAATTATTTTCCTAAAGCACTATGGATATATTCCTATTCATGAATATTCTCTTAGTCATAGAGATGTACTATCTTTAAATCACACATTCAAGAACCTTCAATCATTCATGAAACCATCTTCCTTCACAAAGCTTAACATCTTCATGAAACTATAATATTCAAAAAATACATGAATTTTCCATATATATGAAGTGTATGTACTAGAAAAAATTCTTTCATGAAGCTTCTATCATTATTATATTTTGTACTCCAATAATTTGGAACACATTAGTAAATAATTCCACCTTTAATACTAAACTTTATGTACCACCTCCATAGTATCCATTCATTTGTCTTTGATATTTGTCAACGTAACTAGTAAAAAACCATCTATAACTCTATGACTGACCAAGTCCATATACTTCTTCCGTAAACAGAATCCACAAAAGAACACTGAAATGTTACTGTAAAGTAATTTTTTCCCAACAAAACCAATGTTATAAAAAATATTAGACATGGTGAGGGAGAAATTGAATTAGAAGAATTTTGTGTAGGGAATTTTTTGGGTTGATGGAACTCTAGTGGTTGTGGATTTGGTAGGTGGTTCCAATGGTGATGAGAACCATGGATTAGAATCATTAGTTATGAGCTAAGGATTTAGTGGGGATCCCTCTAATCCAGGTTATGAGGTTACTGATGGCAGAGTGGTCTCCTAGGATGGTTGAGTTAAACAGAGAACCATATAGAGGTTTTTATAAGGATACAATTTGTGTCTTTGTTTTTGATGGATTATGTGCCACATGTTTGAAATTATGAAACCAAATATCATTTGATGTTTTGGAGTAGTACATGATGAATTATTCATGGTTTGGAGACTATAGGGGGGCATGTTTGTTGGTTAAGTAGTCAATGCGATTTATTAGGGATGAGAAGTTTTGTGGTGGGGTGATTGTAATAAGCCCTTTTTTGGATGAGGTCTTAAATAATAGAGTAAGTTTAATTTTGAGTTAGTGAAATTAAATTTCATGGAATGAGACTTAGAATGGGATTTTTAGTGATTGAACAAACCAAAATGGTGTTTTTAGATGAATATTAAGGTCTGGTGGACACCCAGTGTGTTTGAGGGAGTGTTAGAGGAAGGCCAAAGTGGTCGAGATGTATTAGAGGGACTATTATATGCCTTTTATTCCATGATTCAGGCTCCATGATGTGAATATTTAGAGAAAATGGGTTGATCCCCATTCCTTGGGTTATTCACTACCTGACATATTATTTCAATCCATTAATGTGTGTTGGTGGGGTTTTTAAAGGCACATTACCCTTTTCTTTTGGATGATGGTGGGAATGTGTGGGAGAGATAGCGAATGTCTTTCAACTCTCTTCTTATCCCATGTTCATAGGGTGTTTAAGAAGGTGTTTTCGGGATATTCTGAGAAGGTATCTCCCTTTAATTCTCTTTTTTTTTCCAATGTCTATCAATAACACCACTCCAATTTTAGTTTGGGTTAGATGATGATCCCACCAGGGCCTGGTGGAATCAACTGAAGTCAAAGGACTATTCATGTGTAGTGGATAGAGAAGGTTCACGGTGGTTTATCTCATATAAATAGTAGTAGTTATATAAGATCTTGTGATTTGGAACTCTCTCAAATGGCCAAATAATGTTTGTTATGCCACCTCAAGAATGCCTCCCCATACACGAGAGGCTACTGACTAGTAGAAGGGGTGTAATGAATACAGTGTGGAGACTATACCCCCAGGTAAAGAGTTAAAACATAACAGAATAACCAATAATAATAAATATCATATTAATGAAAATAGTTTAAAAAGTACAACATACACCTAGAGGTTAAAGTGGGAACAAATAAATTAAATAATAATCAATGTAATTCTGGGAAGGAATGTATCTAATGTCAAAATGAATGTAATACAAATAAAAGAATAAGTTGACATAATAAACTCTGAAGACCCCGATACCAAACCCCACATCAGTATTCTCTCCAAGATCTAACCCATATAGAGAAAAATAGTAAAAAAAGTTCCCTTGACCTTGTCAAATATTGTATCCATGTAATTTGATTGGGTACCAAATAGTGGCCTAAATAGGGTGTGAGTAAAAATGAGTAGGTTAACACCACCATGTATATACAAAACCTGTTTGATAATAATTTCATGTAATAAAGTGATAACAGATGTATTAATTAATCAATTAATATAGTATAATAATCAATCTAATTTTTCCCATTCTCGAATATCTCTAAGGATTTAGTACAACCGTACCAACGAAAACCTAAACAATGGTATAATCACCGAACACAGTATAGCCCTATGTATAAGAATTTTAGCATCCAGGAAAATCCCTCTTTATAATCATTTCACCATCTATTCCAAGCCTGATATATGATAATTAAAACATTAAACCTTGGATAATACCACTATATAAGCATTACAACATCCCTGCAAATCATTCTATATATGAATTACAACATGAAACTGGGCTAATCCCGTTATATAAGCATTAAAACATTAAACTTTTCCAATCCTTCTATATAAGTATTAAAACATATATTAGAACATAATTCATAAAAAAAATGATATCAAAAGATCATATCATAAGTGTATATGGTTAATTATAAAAATTAACATTTATCTTTTAATTACACATTCATTTTATTTTCAAATTATATCTAGTAATTTCAATAAGAAATAAATTACTAAATTGATTATATAACAATTAATCATCCAGTGTTTAATGTCATTATAACCATAATTTTATCCATTTTCCTAATAATTATTACTTAAGGGTTTTCTCACCCAATGGGTAGCAACAAACCAGGTTTCAACACCCCTGTATCCAAATGGATTCCATGGAAAAATCAAACACATTATTTATCATTATCTATTTTTCAATTAATTAATGTGGGGATTAATGTCACTGTAATCAAAATATTTCACATAATTAAAAATTAAAACAACCATATGGTTTTGTTTTTTACAATTTTACTTTAACAAGTGATGGTGATGAAAAATCCTCACATCCATGGTAGTGATCAAATTCTCCTTTACCTTTAATGAGAACCAAAAATTCTGTCAACAATTAATTGATAAGTGGAAGAAGAAATAGAAGGATTATGTTTGATATTTTGATTAGGAAAGGAAATATCTATTTTAGTATTTCTTCTAAATCAAAAGTCATTTTTAGAAGTTGTCTATGTTAGGCCTGAAACAAAGAAAAAAAGGCATACATGTTCACAAATGCATGATGATAGAGGTTTTAAAAGGGTTCTGTGAGACTAATTCACAACATGGATTTATTTCAAGTCATTAAAGTATCATTTCCCATATATTCCTAGAAAACTGTCACCATGGATTTAAAAATCAATAATAAACCAATTTCATTTTGGTAATAAAATATAGGATGTGAATTTCAAGATTCACAAATTACAAGATGTTAATTCATGATTCGTATCTTAAAAACATCAATTCTTGATTCAAAGCTTTCCCAAAACCATTAATTAATTGTATGGTTTTCAATATTAGTCCTCAATAACTTCATGTGATTAATATAGTTCACAATGTGAAGGATTTTTGTAGGCAGAACTCACCACTCCTACTACTGTACTTCCACAACACTTACTAAACTGAATTCATATTTTAATTACAATGTTACAAACCCAAAAAAAACCACCCAATGAGATTTATAAAAACTAAAAGATGGAGACACCTAAAAAACATCATCTTATATCCTCCCAAACATATAATAACTCATCCCTGATATACTCCAAGAATCACTATAGGGTCTCTACAAAAAAGTATGGCCAGTATACCCATATATTAGATTCACACTCTGAGGTCTCCCATTGAACATGCCAATGCTACCATTTCACATGAACTAGAGGTATACTCCTCCATTGAATATACTTATTTCTATCATCTACAATACAAATCATATTCTACTCAATGGATGCATCTATACAATGATCTATGTTCTCAATGTTTACCCCCTGAGAAGGGTTAGGATAATATCTATGATGTTGAGACATGGGAAACACATCATTTAGGGAACTGTGTAACTATATAAATGGAAAATTGATATGCCATTGTATCGAACCTTTCTAATATCTCAAATAACCCTATAAACCTAGGCACAAGATTTTTATATTTCATGATATTGAATTTCCCCAAACCCGGTAACACCCAAAGGAAAACATGATGACCCACCTAAAACTCTAGAGGTAATCTCTACTAGTCAGCATAAGATTTATGCATGCTCTATGTAGTCACAAAACACCTCCTTATCATCTGAACCTACTCTAATGCCACTTTGATGTGACTAGGACCAATAGTTAATGACTCCCATACCTCCTACAAAAAAATGGTGAGTTACACGACCTTCCATAAAATGACTCGAAATGTTCCATATGGAACAATTCATATAATATGTTATTATATGAAAACTTCAAGAGTACCATATGATGCTCCCAAGAACCACCAAAATCCCAGACACAGGCTCATAAAATATCCTATGGAATTTGAATAGTGTACTTAGATTGTTTGTTAGTCTATGTATGGTATGATGTACTCAGACGAACCTATGATCCTAGAGCCCTCTGAAGACCCTTCTAGAACCAATACATGAAATGAGGATCTCTATTAGAAATGATACTCCAAGAAACACCATGCAACCAAATCGTATCCAATGCATAAATACTACCCAGAACATCAATGGCGAAGGTCTCCCTAATAGGCAAGAAGTTGTATACCTTTTTTAGTTGAGATTTGATCCCCCATACTTCATCATTCTTATATGTTGTGTTGGGTAATCCTATCACAATTTCCATAGTGAAATCATATTATTTACATTTTATAATGGGAATAGTCTATAACAACCCAGTAGGCCTCTGATGCTCTGCTTTCACCATATGATAGGTCAAAAATATATCCAGAAATCACACTATATCCTTATTTATTCCTAGTCACCTATACTCTCTATAGAGATAATGATATATATTTTTCAAACTATGATCTACCACCCTTACAGAATCATTGAAATCTATCATCAGCTCCTTGTGAAAACATGTTCGAACCCATACTCATCCATAAAAAAGAAGATAATTTCTACTACAATGAGACCATCCTGATTGTAGATCCCCACCATATTAGATGTCAATCATAACTAAGCCCTATGGATTAGAAACTTTTTCTCTCTTGATCCATTCGAGAAGAAAAATTATAACCAATGTTGGATTCATAGATACTCTTCCCTGGGGCTCTTAAACATCAAGATGCATCTCTGAAATGAATTCCACAAACCACCACTCTTCATAGGACTCCAGAAATTCCAATGTCAGCATCTTCAAGATCATGTAATTGGAAAAAACCTTTCCATTTCCTTGTGTATTATCCAACATAAAGTTGAAACATTGCAGATACTCGACCTACATCTTCTACTGAAGGTTCATGTACAACTGAGAAAAGATATACCAGAGGATCTTTTGGTGTGTGTGTGTGTCTAAAAAAACCCTCTCCCTAATAAGATAATATCTTGAAAAACTTATAGAATGTACCACCATATATAACTATAGATCATGTGTGTTATAATTTCTATCATGTGGAATCAGCTGTTTAGATCCATAAGAAATAACTCAGTCTTCCTAATTGAGGAATTCTCTGAGTCCAAATCCAAATGAATCATAGTACATGGTATATTCCTTACCTAAAATAGGTAAAGTGGAAATATTTTCTAAGGCCATACTTCAATTTAGCTCATTAAAATCTCTCTCACAAGCATTTAACTAAGCAAAATTTACCCCTTTCATGGTCAGCATAGACATCGGTGCTGGCAAGAATGATAAATCCTAGAAAAAGGAACAATAATAACTTGCTAAACCCTTAAATATATGAATCTAGAAGAAATTTGTGGGTCACTACCAAGATACTATGGTTGGAAACTTCTCTCGGTCCACTAAACCTCAATCCTTTGAGATTACATGACCCAAGAAGTGCATTTTATATATCCAGAGACAACATTTGGTTAGCATGGTGTAAAGATGATGCTCTCTCAATGTACTCAAGATGATTCCAAGATGTTGGACATGAATGTCAACTTAATTGGTGTACACTAATATGTCATCAATAAAAACCACCATAAACTGATTCAGAAAAGAATGATAGATTCGATTCATGAAGTCCATGAATACCACCAATGCTTTCATCAAACCTAAGGACATCACTGCGAAATATTACAATCCAAAACTAATCCAAAAATAATTCTATGGTATGTATGATGGAATAGGACCAAAATGATGGTATACATATCTCAAATCAATATTTGAGAAGTTATTATAACCTATCATATGATTAAAGATAATTTTGATATGCAGATGGTGATATCAGTTCTTGACCATCATCTCGTTCAATCTCTAATAATCCAAACATAAGCACAAATTCACATTAGACTTCTTCATGAAAAAAAATAGATAAATCCTAGGATATATACTAGGACATATGTAACCATTAGCTTTTAGATCTTAAAATGGAACCTTCAACACCTAAATATCTGCTACTTCCATCCTATAAGGAAAAATTAAGACTGGTTTTACTCCCAACACCAACTCTATTATGAACTCAATCTCCCAATTGGGTGGTAACCATAAAACTCATTAGGAAATAAATAGTGAAAATAGTATACCACTATAGAAAATGTATCGTGCTACATTCCACCATCATCTAGAGAAATACCTACTATCTATGCCATGAGAAAATACAATCTGCACTAAATTGGTCCTTCATGACTAGCTTTATGATCACTCTCAACCTGTTAAAAATAGTTGCCTCCATATGAAGGTATAAACGAAACCATCCATTAGTAATAGTCGATATGAGCCTGATATATAACTAACAAACCCATAAAATTAATAAAACCTTTACCTATAATTTCTATTATTAATAGATCCAAATATAGAAAGTAACCTACAATTTATAAACAATACACCTTTCATTGTTTGATATTCTCTGGAAGAACTCCATATGGTGTATCGATGGTCAAAACACCCTCAACGAATTCAAAAACCAAGCTCATACCATTTTAAAAAAATATGATAAAGAGGAATACGATGCACTTCTATCGAACAAAAAAAAATAGAAAGTGTAGATGATACAAGAATCATACCTCTTTAGGTACAAGGTCTTGAATCCAAACTAGATGTATTAGAATACATAGTGTGCAGTTGACTAACCCCTCTACCCTAGGCTCTAATAAAAGTCCCCAATGATGGGGTACCACTTCACCTGCCTTGACCTGAAAGTCTCATGGAACTCTAGCTACCATTCTGTTGAGGGGTAACGATGTCCTTCCTAGACTCTGGAACCTTCCATGATCCCCTTCCACTACTTTGTTGCTGCAGTCACCAAACAAAAAACTCTATAGGTGACCTAGCCTATGATAAGAATGGTACTCCAAAGAAGGGTATAGACAATGATAGCACTTTTATCCCAAATTTATACACTGGTTTCACTATAATGGAATATATTCATTAGATGGATTCCCACCACCATGACTACTCTGATAGCTATTTCCTTGGCGATACCATTGATAATGAAACTACTTACCCCTAGAAGAAGAGCTCCCACTTCACCCTACTGAAATAGCATAGCTAGTGCTTATGGCCTATATATATTCCCTTCCTTGAGGAGTGCCTAATTAATCACATATTAAAGTATAATCAAGTGAAAGATGTTCACCTGGGAAATGATATCATAGAAAATCCCATCTTGATAATGTTTCTCCTGAGTGATCTCATTAACAGCTAAAGATGGTACAAAGAGCCAGTGAAATATCCAACATAGTACACAATTGAAATTCTCTCCTATGTGAGTTGTATGAACTCAATATAGTTATGATCCATCTAGTACCCTGGATAGAATTTCCTCAAGAACAACACCTCCAATTACTTATAATATAACTCCTCTTAATTCCCAACTTGCTCTAGAATGTCCTACCAGTGCTTGGAAGGTCCATAAATAATGTATATAGAATTATTCACCCTCACATATATGAGTGTATCAAGGTTATTTAAGATCATCTTTACTGAATCTATCCAGAACATGCCTTCCTAGGGGATTCCCTTCCTAGCGAACATAAGTATATTCTATAGATGAAACTCTCTATTTAGCTCAGAAATCAAAGGCACAATGTGAACAATCTCCATTTTCAAGGATCACATAAACCTCAAGAAGAAATTATCAAGCTGAACATACATATGATCCTTATGAGATGTAGGAAGCTTTGTTTCTTCTATGTGAGGTGCATGATGATTTCCACTCTCTTTAACGTCAATTCAAAGATTATGAGGAGGAATTTCCTCTACAAGAAAAACACACTCCTTATAACACTGAGTAAAAGCAAGTTTAACCACAAAATTGACAAAAAAAAAAGAGATCCATTGGGACATGGTCTCTCTAAACATGGATTATAAGTGCTTTAGCTTGGCATAATAGTTCTTTAATTTCATTTATCGGATATAATAGGTATCTTATATCGTAGTTTATCAAGGAAAATATATGAAATACAATAAATGTGTCCCTATCATGAATAATGAATGATAATATATAGATCCATATTCCTATAAAGATGCATCCATACACATCTCATTCCATACTAGAAGATGATTATAAATATTAAGAAACAATAATTTAATTAAAAGAAAAGATTCTAGATGATAAGACGCCATATATTTTTATTATAATGAAGAAGGAAAAGGAAATGGGGCATTCAAAAGACCCTAAATAGGATCATCATATGTTGGTTATAATTAATTTAATCAAAAGACAAGAATTATCTTCAAGGAACTATTTATCTTTTGATGCTTCCGGTTTCAATCTGATGTTATCCGTCATTACATCGCATATGATAAGAGTAGGATTCCTTTAGAGGTGACTCACATGTTCTCCATGTATCTCTAGATGTTGCTGAAGGAATATTTGGGTGATAGCCTGCAAGTTCCTTCAATTTCGATGTCCACATTCGATTTCCTTGAGTGCCGCTTCCAAATCACTCTCCTTGATCCGGTGGAAGAGGATCCCTCTCGTAACATGAGAGCGTTCTTGAAGGAAAAAAATATCTCCTGGTCTGAGAGCATTATCCAGTTCTGTTGTGCACAACTAGAAAGAATGACTCGGCTTAATGAGAAGAATGTAATTGGGATTTATAATACATAGAATAATAAAAGAATGAAATAATTACCCAAAGACAATTATTAATTTCATTTAATTCTTAGTAAGACCCCATGTCAACTAATAACATCGGACTATTATTATTACTTTACATATGACCAACGGATTATACCTAATATTATTTAATTAAATAAATAATATTATTTCTCAAAAATTCCCAAAAAACCATATGGAGTGTATATTAATATACACGGCATGTAATTTTCTATTTCAATTTTTATTTATTTCCTCCACCACATTTATTGGACCTTGAATAATGCCTATTTATTTCTCAAATAAATATCACAGTATTATTCTCTAATATATATATATATATATATATATTCTCCCATAATATATTCTCTCGAATAACTAATGTCAAAATAAATGCGATCATGCATCCTTGAATAATTATTAAACTAGAATCAGGAAAAATATTTATTCAACTTGTTAAATGAATATTTAACTATAATAATTGGATACACTTAGTGTGTGACCCTCTAGGCCTCTTTCTTAGTGGCATTAGGAAGATCCTACCTAAAGTCCAAGGTTACCATCTAGCAACACACCATGGAACCCATAGAGAAATAAGTTAATGCCACAATGACATGTTAGCTCATACAAATTCTTATCATGCGATGCAATACCTTTGTATCTATATCTTGAATCAAGCAGGTTGCATGCTAGTTTCATCAACACATGTGCTTGATTACTCTTTCTTTGACCTCCTGAATTGAAAATTCCAATTCCTTACCATAGAAATGTATTTATTTAGGCTATATCAGTTCCATCAAAGGGCCTGAGATATTAACTTCCGTTATGGAATAGAAGGGACACATCCTTTATCATATTATCTAATAATGCAGTATTACTCGTGACACACCCAACATATCCTATGTTGATGTGAATAGTGCGCTGTCATAGTTTTCGTCAATACATCTAAGTGCATGAGTTATAATATCCATTAATAATAATCATAAATTATAAGGACCAATAAACACATCAACAAATAGGAACATCCAATTACACTATGAAATATAGATTTCCTACTGGTAGATCTCGTTCTCATAATATGCTCCTGGATATTGCCAAGGATTCACACCATGAGAAGGTGCATCAATGTTTTATGAGTTCTCACCCCTAATCGAATGTATTATTTGTGCCCCTAAATTAATATCATATGGCCATAATACTTATATTCAAGAATTGTGTTATGTAACATCAAGGTTCTCCTCATAATACAGATACACTATGACCCTTTAGTGCAATAGTTATCCATAGGAAATTATCACATGAATTGTCACACAGAAGAGAATTAAGGATCTGATAACTTATATATTGATATTCAAATCCACTGATACATGTTTATAAAAAATTTAAAAGTAGTTGGTTCTAGGCCACAAACTCCAATGGACTCCCACTTGAACAAGACTGAACTACTAACAACCTTTATCCTTCTAGCTCTCACATGATATTCATGCTTTTGCTAACATATGCCATTAGTCATGGGGTCCACCACATTCTCTTTTGTGGACACTGTACTCACTACAAATTCAGTAATTTGATAGAAATACCTCAAAAGGTGATACTTTCGGATAATGTGATTTGTTAGTTGATGTGACCCCGGTACTTTTTCACGAGACATTGTTGTAGTATTATAATAATACAATGTGATAGGGTCTCTACTTCTAGGCACCACATCAGGCTCCCGGAAAAAGTTTGAAGTCCAAACAGCTTTCTTGGCTGCATCAGATGTTTCTATATATTCGGACTCCTCTTTAGAATCACTGACAACTGGTTGCTTTGAACGCTTCCTGCTCACTGCTCCTCCGTTGAGAAAGAAAACATATCCTGATTTTCACTTCATATCATTCAGATCTATCTGAAAACTAGCATCAGTATACCCTCTGATGACAAGATCCTTGTCTTCTCCATACACAAGGAACATATCCTTAGTACTTCTCATATACTTAAGGATGGTCCTAACAATAGTCCAGTGATGTTCTCTTGGATCAACTTGATATCTTCCTACCTTGATCAGTGCATATGAAACATCAAACATGGTACATAACATGGTATACATGATGTATCCTATATCCGAAGCATATGGGATCTTACTCATCCTATATTTATTCTATTGTGTATAAGGACACATTCTCTTAGAAAGATGTAGGTCATGTGACACTAGAACCAATAACCTCTTGCAATATTCCATAAAAACTTTATTTATTTTATGGTAAACATATATACCCTGACTTAGTCCAAGGAGCCTCTTAGATCAATCATGAATGATTTTGATCTCTAGAATGTAGGCTGCTTTACCGATGTCCTTCATGGAAAACACCTATTCATCTAGTCATTAACTGATAGTATGACTGGTACATCGTTTCAAATAAGTAACATGTTGTAAGGATATACTACTAGGATAATGACCACATTCCCATTAAACTTCTTATAAACACATGGATAACATATGTTCTTAATGAATCTAAATTCCTTTATGGATTCCTCAAATAGAATGTTCCATGACCTGGATGCTTTCCTTAATCCATAAATAGATTTCTGCAACTTGAAAACACATTTGGATTTATCTGGTGTCACAAAACCTCTTATATGTATTATATAGACATATTTCAGAACATTTCTATTAAGGAATTATGTTTTGACATCTATCTGCCAAATATCAGATTCATGTTAAGCTACTATGGAAAGTATGATTCTTATGGATTTAAACATGGAAACTGGTGAGAAGGTTTCATTCTAATCAATTCCTTGACGTTGTCTGAATCATTTAGAAACTAGACTTACATTATAGGTTCTAACTTGAACTTCTATGAAAAATTTCTCTTAACACCCATTTGCATCCAAGAGGCATTACATCAACTCGATCATTGAACATAACCCTAAATTGGTTCTGATATATGGAATCCACCTTAGAATTCATAGCTTATATCCATCATGGAACTTTTGATCTCTCTCATTCTTCCTTGTAGGAGAGATTTTTATCATTGTCCAACAATAATGATTCACCATCCTTGGTGACCAGATTACCAAATCTCTCAAGTACTCTTACTTCCCTTGAGCTCCTATGCTGTACTTGTGTTTCTAAATCCTCTTTCACAACGACCTGTAGATCTTGTTGCTGTACCAACTCATGTGTATCTTGAGTATAAAATTCATCAAAGTAAATATTTTTCCCACTATCCTTTTTGAGGATGTTCTCACTCTTAAGAAAGATGGATTGTCTGGTGATAATCACATTCTTGTTTGAAGGGTTATTTTGGTAATGTCTTTTTTTCCTTGGGATATCCTATAAAGGTACAACTCATACCCCAGGGTGTTATTTTGTTTCTTGATAAGGCCTTAACAAACTCTTTTCATTCCCATACACATGTGTGCGAGAAAATGTGTATCTTTAATATCCATAACTCGGAGGGAATTCCATTTTCTACCTTAGTTGGTACTCAGTTTAATGTGTATGATGCAGTTTGTAATGCATATCCCCAAAAAGATAATGGAAGATCGTCATGACTCATCATCGACCTCACCATGTTCAACAAGGTGTGGTTCATCCTTTCTATAACACTGTTATACTATGCTATATAAGGAGTGAGTTGAGTTAGAATCCCAGACTCTCATAAAAGTTTGATGAACTTTTGGTTCAGATATTCTCCACCTTGATCCGATCAGTGCTTCTTTATCTTCTTACCAAGCTTATTCTCTACTTCATTTTTTAATTCATTAAATTTCTCCAAGGACTATGACTTCTACCTCATTTAGTATATATAGCTATATCGACTCAAATCATCAGAAAAAGTAATTAAATAAGAATATCCACCTCTAGATTCAACTGGAAATTTTTTCACACACATATGTGTGTACCAATCCTAGAAGCTATGTGGCCCTTTCACCTTGTCCACCAAAATTCGGCTTAGTAATTTTCCCTTATAAACTGGCATGACATTTATCAAGTGGTTTTAGCTTAGTGGATTCTAAATAACTATCTTGATAGATCATTTTCAAGTGCTTCTCGTTTACATGTCTCAGATGGTGATGCCAGAACTGGGTGTTGTATGAGCCATGTGAGTTTTTTTCATTATCAATTTCCAACACTTGGTTTTTGTAATTTAATATATAAAACAGTTATTCAAATGATCCATACCATAAAATACATTGTTCTTATACAATAAATGACCCTTATTTGAAATATTGAAATCATATCCTTCCATATATAAACATGATATAGAAATTATGTTCTTGGTAACACAAGGTACATAATAATACTTATGTAAAACCAAAAGCATCCCAGTTTCCAATGAGAGATAGTAATTACCAATAGATAACACATCTTTCCTCGCAAAATTAGCAGCTCAAAGATCCACCATCTCCTTTGGAAATGTTTCTAAATATACTTTGTTCTATATTTTAATATATACGTGAGGCCAACATGATGTATCTAACAACCATTGTGTATAAATGGAATGATTACACTTGATAACAAACACACCATTAGTGTCCCCACTCTTCTGGGTGTTGTTCTTCTTTCAGTGGCCTTTCATGCAACATGAAAAACATACTTCCACCCATTCCTTTCCCTACCTCTGGATATTCCTCTTCTTGGAGGGACGATTCTCGGGGGCCTTAGACCATTTATAAATCATTGTCCCCCTTGCCTTGTCCTTCATATTCTTATTCACTATAAGGAATCTGGGTTTGTCACGCCCCACGTCCTTATCTACTTGTCCAATCAAGTTTAGAAGTTCTGATAGACTGTTATCATTTTTTCTCAGGTTTTACTTGACAATAAATCTAGAGAAGGTCTTGGGAAGTGATGGTAAGATGAGATCTGTATGCAACTCATTCGGGAACTTAATCCCTAAGATGTCCAGGAATTCAATTTAGCCAATAATCTTGACTACATGAGGCCTAACTGGCTCAGAATCTTTAAGATTAGTTATGAAAAAAGAATTAGAGATCTCATATCTCTCATGTATCGCCTTTTCTTGAAATATATCCTTAAGGTGAGACATCATGCTACATGCGTCCATGTTTTAATGTTTCTTAAAGTGCTAATTGTACATGGCCGATAACATGAAACATTGGACATCTGTGGCATCATCCAAATGTTTCATATAGAGACATATTTCCTCATCACTAGACACATTTCTAGGTGAAATTGGATCATGCTCCCCAAACACATACAATTTCGTCTCGCGGTGAAGGATGTCGAGTATTTACCTCTGTCACTCCTAGAAATAAGTGCTGGTGAGAGGGTTTTCCTTCTCGAGTATGGTTCACAATGATCTTTTTGAAGTCATTTTTTCCATTTATAAAAATTAAGATGATCAATGTTTTAATAATTTTTCCTGATAAAACCAAGAAAAATAAATAAATTAATAATTTTTAGTCTCCCACTATTTTATCAAAATCCAATAGCCCTCACCATTGACTTCAGAATATTTTGTTTCATGAATATTCTAGTGGTAAGGATCCATATTTCCCATTTCATTACCCAAACTAGGGTTGGTCAAGAAACATGAAAGGTTTTTGGTAGGCATTCCAAATACTAACTACATTAATTCATATTTACTTGATCTACTAAGTGGACTCCCCAATCCTAAAATCCTTTTATTTTGGATTTCCTCAACCTTTTCCTCTTGGTCACACCAAGTCTTGATGTGTCAGTAATCCCTTGATGCGAACCATGTCAAGTCAACTGAAACCTCGAATTAGAATTCTGTAATAATTGAAATCTCCCAAACTATTGTAGGTCAAGTACTTTGAAATATAGTTTGATTCTAACCAATATAATGGAAGTCTTTGCCGACATAATATTTCCTAGAGGGATTTTATCCTTAAATGTAAATTTCAAATTTATTATCTTTCTTTCAATCTTGATAATATTAAGTGGGATATAATTAAGTGATAAACCATGTCTAAGATAATATTTTCACATAATTTAGTCTTATTTAAGTTCCATCTTGCATTCTTGTTTAATTGATTAATTGTGTGATCGTGAAAACACACCCACAATAAATAAACCATTAAACTGAAATAAATAAAATAAATGGCATGATCATGAGCTCATTCTATCTGATAGTTTATCTAGTAATTTATAGAATAACCCAATACCTAGGGGAGAATCACCTTGAACCTTTTGGGTTCGTGTTGACAACATTCCACATGTCCACCTTTGTATCTCCTTGGATTTGTTTCGCATCAGCTCCTAACTTGAACCACCTCCACTACCTTGGGATATCCATACATTACATATGCTTTTATCTCACATGTAGGTGAGGGGTAAATGGTGGTTTTACAAAAAAGAAACCTTGGGCACAGAGACCCTACATATTAATAATGAGAAGGCTCGTAGGATTTTTTTTTAATTTAAATAAATAAAATAAAATAATTTGTCTACATACAGAGGTCCTAGTCTAGTTCATGATCATCCAAACATGCCATGATATTTATGCATAAATAAAACTATCATTAAATTATTTCATCATTTTTGTTTAATATAAATCATATTTGAATAAATTAATTATTATCTTTAATTATTCAATCCTTTTATCTTGAAACTTTTTCTCAATTTCCTTGGGATTCACATCCATCATAATTTAAAACAAATAAATTCATTTAAAATTATCTCTGTATGTTACTTGTACCTTGGAGGAAACTCGGTGAATTCTCGTTCATAACTACCCAATGAGTATAAATAAACATTATTAATATGTTAAATTAAACACATATGTATAAAAACCTATCACATGTTGTGCCCTAGCTTTATACCCACTCCATGGTACACATCTCAAGGTTTTGTATAATATAATAAAAAATTTAAATAAATCTATGTAATTTGGGTGAGTAAAAAACATGTAGTTCTTACTACATGATGTGTACAATCATTCACCATCAATCCTAAGTACATGCCTGGGGTGTTGGTGTGTAGATGTACTTCATGATTTTTTGGAGTACATGGCCTGTCTAGTTGGCCAGACGCTTTATAGTATCAACATTACACAGACCAACACTAACCCAAAGGGACCACACACCATGTAATTTGGGCCACACATCGTGTAATCAAGAAATCATGTGCCACTTGTTCTGGGTCAACAAATAGAAGAATTAAGACTGAGAAAAACTCAAATCACATGACTTGGTTTGGTAGACCAGTCCTGATTCATTGAACCTAGACTACATGACCTGTGAGGCAGAATACATGCCATGTGTTATATTGTTGTACGACTAAGAACCTTTGGAACCTTCAGATGATATCCTCTATTTTTTATTTTAATAAAAAAAGAACATCGTTTATGTAAAGTGAACGAGAAATGAAATAGTAGGAATATATCTTGAGATTCATATTTACTGAATGATTAAGATGAATTGAAACAAATAAATTATTAAATGTGTAATTCATCAATGAAAAACTAAATAATTATAATCGATGATATGAACGCTCTGATACCACTTGTAGGTTTCGGGCACAACAGAAGTGCGTGGATAGGTGTACCCAATTTTAATTTTACCGTTAATAATTATCAATCCGAGATCCAACACGATGATAAAATGCCAAATCATCAAATTATAATGAAGAAGGAAATGGAAAAATTGGATTCCCATAACCATAGAGAGGATTATCATATGTTGGTTATAATTAATTTAATTAAAAGACATCAATTACCTTCTAGGAATTCATTCTTCGTTGATGCTTCCGATCATTATCCAATGTGATCTATCATTGCATCATAGAAGAAAAGTATAGGCTTACTCTAGTAGTAATCCACACGTGCTCCATGTATATCTAGACATCACCAAAGGAGTATCCCGGTGCTAGCATGGATGGGCCTTCTCTTGTGATGTCCACCTTCGATTGACTTGATTTCCACTTCCAAAGCGCTCCCCTTGATCTGGTGGAGGAGGATAACTCTCATAAATTGAGAAAATTCTTAGATGAAAAGAGTTTTCTCTTGGCTCGAGAGCATTCTATAGATTCATTGTTCACAACCAAAAATAATGACTAATATTAATCAGAATAATGTAATTGGGATTTATATTACATAGAATAATAAAACAATGAAATAATTACCCAAATACATTTATAAATTTCATTTAATTATTAGTAATACCCCATGCCTAATAATAACATTTGAATATTATTATTAATTTACATGCATCCAATGAATTAAACCTAATATTATTTAATTAATTAAATAATATTATTTCTCACAATTTCCCAGAAAAATACATGGTGTGTATATTAATTTACACTACGCGTGCTTTTGTTTTTCCATTTTCCATTATTTCCTACAACACATTTATTATACCTTGAATAATGTCTATTTATTTCTCAAATAAATATCACTATAATATTTACTAATATATATATATATATATATATATTATTTCACCCACAATATATTCTCTTGAATAACTACTTTTGAAAAAAATGCAATCAGGAATCCTTGAATAATTATTAAACCACAATCTTGAATAATCCATATTCAACTTATTAAATGAATATTTAAATGAGATACTTGGATACACTTAGTGTGTGACCCTCTAAGCCTATTTCTATGGGGATTTATTTGGAGTCTCCCTAAAGTCCAAGGATAGTGTCTAGCAACATGCCAAAACACCCCTAGATAAAGAATTTAATGCCTCAATGACGTGTCACCTCATATGAATGCTTACCTTGTAATGAAATACCTTTGTCTTGATATCTTAAATCAAGCAGGTTTCATTCTAGTGTCATCAATCAATGTGATAGATTACTCATTATTTGACCTCCTAGAATTGAACTTGACCATTCGTCACCATGTCCGTGGATTTATTTAGGCTCTGTTATTTCTATAAAAGGACATGTGATATTAACGTCCATTATGGAATAGAAGGGACAAATCCTTTCTCACAATATCTATTAATGTAGTGTTACTCATGGAACACCACAACATATCCTACCTTACTGCGAATAGTTTTTCATTACAATTTTCATCCATACATCCAATTGCACGAGTAATAATACCTATTAATAATAATATGAAAGTCTAAGTACCAATACACACATCTATAGATAAGAACATCCAATGACACTATGAAATGTGTATTTCATACTGGGAGGTCTCATTCTCATAATATCATCCTAGATATTACCAATAGAACACACCATGAGAAGGTTCCTTAAAGTTTTATGAGTCCTGAACCCTAATGGATTGTATTATTTGTTTCCATCAAATAACATCATCCGACCATAGAACATATATTCAAGAATAGTGTTATTGCACTTCAGGGTTATCATCATAGTAGTGATCCATGATGACACATTATCAAAATAGTTATCATTTATACATTATCACATGCCTTTTCACTCTGAAGAACAATCTATATGTGATTAGGTATTTATTAATATTCAAATCCATGAATACTTGTTTATCATTAAGTACAAAGTAGTTAGTTCTAGGACACCAACTCCAACAAAGTCATAATATAAAGGATATAAAAATATCATATCATTAGTCTCAATGATAAATTATAAATATTACCACTTTTTATTTAAATTATACATTAATTTTTATATCAAATTATCATTGACCATTTTAAAAAAGAAAAAAATAACTACCAAAATGATTTTATACCATGAGATCACTCGGAGTCTCCTTTCAGGCTAACCATATTTTAATCCATTAGGAAAATCATTTTTATTCAACGGGTTTCTCACGTAATGGGTAACCATTGGCTAGGTCACAACACCACTAGACCCAATGGGATTCCAAGAAAAAATTCAACACATGTTTTATCCAAATCTAATATTAAATTAATTAACATTCATGTTAATGTTAGAACAATCATAATATTTCACATAATTAACAATTAAATAGTTCATAAGGTTATATTTTAGACCACATAAATTTATCCATAGAATGATATGACAAATCCTCACATCCATGGCAGTGATCAAATTCTACAATCCCTTTAATGGGTACTTGAAATTCAATCAACAACATATTGAGAAGTGGAATGAGAAACAGATGTCTTACATTTGATCTTCTAGTTCATTATGCCCAGATATATCATGGAATTACTTCTTGACTGAAAGGTATTTTTAGAAATCATCCAAGATAGGTCATTAGTGTATAAGAAAGGGAGAGGCATTCTTAAATACACGATACTGGATATTTTAAAGGGGTTGTGTGTGACTAATTCATGATTTTTTTTTATTTCACATCAGGGAAGTATATTTTACAATAAAATACCAGAAAACTATAACCTTAGATTTAAAAATTTATAATAAACCTATTTCACATCCTAAATGTAATACATGATGGGAATTTCAGGATTCACAGATTACATGATGTGAAGTTATGATTCATAACTTACACAACATGAATTCATGATTCACAAAATGACCACAACCATTCTTTTAATTTATGGTTGTCATGAGTAGGCCTCTAAATTTTACGTTGGGAATATAGATCACATAATGAATATGTTATGTAGGAATAAATCACCACTCCTCCTACTGCACTTCCATAACTCCTAGTCGACTAGACCAAGATTTTCATTAAAAGGTTTTTAAACCAATAAAAACCAATGAAAAAGATTTCTTAAAAAATTAAATAGGGATATACCCATAAAATATTGGAACATGTATATTATAGTTTTATTAAGTCTCTAACTTATTTTATTTATGGTTTCTTTGTTAAATCATATGGGATTGACAGTTTGCTGGGTGTTGCGTGATATAGAATTTTATAAGGTTGGTGCCAGGTGTGCCCCGTAGACCCTATGGGTGTAGTTGGTCAATGATATGATGATACAACTATTATAAATATGTATTTTAGTGATTATTACACTATGTTTTAAAATAAATAAATAATAATAGTTTTCTAAAAAATGTTTATGGTGTATGTCATGAGGTTAGAGCTTGGGTGGGGGTTCGAGCTCAGACAAGACTTGGATGTTCTTTGGCCATGAGTTGCTAGGTTGATTATTATATGAGATATAATCTTGAATGAGGTAGTATATAAAATAAATTATTAAAATTTTGTTTCATTGTTTTCAAAAATTAACTATATAATAGTGATACAGTCATGGATCCAAAGGTTTAGTATCTTTTGAAAATTAGGCTAACACATCACTTATACATAATAAAACAGAAAAGTTATTTAAACACTTATTTTTTATCATAATAAAATCTCTCACATTATCATTAGTATATGTAATCACCTGAGGATATAGATTAAGGAAAGGGGTGTTCTAAAATCCTAGTAAGAGTTTGATATCATGGGAGGAAGAAGGGATATAAATCAATAGTACATGGGTGAGAAAAATCAACATCATCATATCATAATCGTAGTATTTTAATCATAATCATAATGGAAACATTTTATAAATGCATGGAATGTGTCATATGGATTATAATGATACATCTTAACATAGTGTTCAAATACCCACACATTGTTTTGATTAATTCTAGAATCATGTTCATGCATAACATATGTGTATAAATCGTAACATCATCACAATGAACAAATATTTCATAGTTTTCAATAATTATACACATAATATCATGAGATATATCACATTACCAAATGAATTAGAGGGATATTTAATTATAATCCCACCTGTCACATCATAAAATGTTCATAATCATGCATGCCACATGGAAAGAGGGTATATGAAAATTGTAGTAATGAAATAAACCCTTAGAAAGGAATGATTTTCACAAGGGTTTGTAAATAAAAATTTAAGGATTAAACATGAGGATTACAAAATCAAAAAGTGATATAATATTTTTATAGAATATCATTTTACGTTAAATAAGAAACACCTCAATAGGAGTCAAAGAGTTTTTTTCAAAAATAAATTCCTTTTGAAAAATAATTTTTGCTGGATTAGAAGTAATTTTTACAAGTTAAAAACATATATATCCCCAGAAATAGAAGGGAATTTTTTTACAGGTCTCTATTAAAAAATATATGAATATAAATACTGATAAATATGTGAAAGGGAAGAAAACGCAAATAGAAGGAATTATTTTCAATAATCCCCTTACCTTAAATCCCTTTTTTCCCACTTTTCCACCTCCCAAATAATAATCCTAGGTTTATTAAAACATGGAAATATACGTTAATTATGTCCATATTTATCATTATTTATCAATTATTAAAATTTTATTATATTTGTTAATATCTATTGTTGAATATGAGAAATTTTGATATGATTTTTTAAAAAAATATCCCATCATGCTTTGATTTATGGATCTTTATTTGTTATTATTTTTAAATTTTGATGATTAAATAAAGAAGATCACAAATCCTTATATTTATACATTTATTTTTTATCAATAATTTATTATGACTATCCATAAGGGTGGAAATAAGTTAATAATTAAAAGAATCCTCATTATTGGTCAACTTACCATCATCTATACATTTTATAAAGACAAGGCATGAGATATACAAAATGTGATTATATTAAAAATAAATTTTTTTTATAGTATATCAAAATTATAAAGACCATGATAACATAATTTTTTAATTTTTAATAAGATATAGATCTGATAATAAAGAATGATATGAAATTAGAAAAATAAAATAAAATAAAATTATGAAAGGACGTTGCCTCTTTCTTGATGTTGTTCTTTTTCTATGCTCATTAACTACATAAAAGCTTGGCGTTTCATTAATTTATAAAATTAATTGGAATAATAAAGGGATAAAGATAAGGGATTTGGGAAGATCATTGGATTTGGTAAGTGGATGTGAAGTGGTTTTCCAAGGAGGGGTGAGAGGTTATTTATACATGAGGAGAAGAGTATTTTTGAGTTATAATTTTGAATAAAATATTATTTCTATGGTAAAAAAAATAAATAAGAATATTTCTAACATAATGGATTATATTTTAATTAAATAAAATTATTTTAATAATTTTATGAACTTTATAACTCTAATTCCTTAGTCTAATCAAATGTAAAGGTAAATAAATGGTAAAATATTATTTTAATCGAATACTTTTGACTTTATAGATGGGAAAATACTTTATACATTTGAAAAACATGTATATTCTATTTTAATAACTCATTTATCCAATTAAATATGTTTTTTTCAGTAAATTTTTTATAGAAGTGGTAAAAAAAATTCATCATGAATTATGTAATTTATTTTACATTGGTTATAGAAAAACTATATTTATATAAATCACATAAAAATTAATATTTTTTAAAAAAGTTCCGAAAATTAAAATTATCACAATTTTAAGATGATGAGTTGAAAAGTTACATTCCTTTTATAGAAAAAAATTAAATTAGAGGTAATTTTAATATTTTATATAAAAAATCATGTTTTTTATGAAATACCTTAGAATATAGTTTATTAAAAAGTTCTCATGTTTTATTTGAGTTTTTAATCTTCATTTTTATTTTATAGTATTATAATGTTTATATTTTCTGAGATTACTGATGGTAAATATTTTTTATATTAAATTTTATTAGTTTGAGGTTAAATTACTATTCTAACCATCAGGTTATTATTCCCGATGTTCTAGTTACTATTCTTAACAGTCAGGTTACTATTACCATGGTCACATTACTATTATAATAGTCACATTAGGTCCTATAAATACCTCTTCATTCCTTTATACATTATTCACTACAATTCCTCCAAGGGTTTTATAGTTATCCTTTTCTAAGATGTGAATTTATTTACTAATGTCTTGTTTCTTTTCGATAGTGTTTTTAATGGGGTAAATAATTCTAATAGAGTAGATAGATCCATGTTTTCCTATTATAAATTTTATATTTAATATTTTTTCCATTTTAATATTTTTAATTTTCATGGATCTAGTTTCTGATCAATGTAAGGATATTCATTAATAAAATAAAGTGTTGTTAATTTCTCTATTTGTTGTATGTGTATAATTATATATAATATAACACACATTGGTTCATTAAAAAATATCATTTATTAATTATTTGTGAATAAATTATTACCCGTCTATAAAATTCATCCTTTAAATATCAACCCATATTTTTAGGTGAGAATATATAAGGGTACTTACATTTCATCACTTCCTTTAGTTCCCTCATTTCCTCTTCATATTTATGGTTATAATAAAACACTTTTAAAAGATTAGTTTTCTTATTACATATAACTTTTTCTTTATGGTTGAAGATCATTAACAAATTCTCCTCGTGATAGAGTTAATTCTCCAGTTGTACCACCTCTAGATTAAATACATGTGAGTGATTAGCTATGTACATTCAACACGTGAAATATGTGGAACACATCATGAACTTGATCCATGTTTAATAGATGATATAGTGGAAAAGAAACTATTCCTATGTGATTAAGGATATAAAAGAGGATATTGAACCTAGGTCTAAGTTTCCCTGTCTTTCCAAACCACATGACTATCTTCTTTGGTGATATTAGAAGGAAAGGATTGTCTCATACTTCAAAATCTATATCCATTCAATTAAATTCAACATAAGTCTATTTTCTAACTCGAAGAAGATTTTATATTTGATTGGATGGACTTAAACCTCTAAATCATTTTTTACACTAGATCAGGTACAATTTTACTAACTTTATCCCAATATATAGGGGTTCTACATCTGTTCATATATATTTCTTAATAAGGATCCATTTGAATACTTGAGTGGATCATATTATTGTATGAGAGATGAACTAATTGGAGATTTTGATCCCATATAAAATCAAATTTCATTGATTAGGCTTTTATTTTATCCATAAGTTTCTAAATGGTCCTTTAAAATTGGCCATTAGTATAGCTATGATAGGTCATTATGAAATTCAGAGTATGTTAAATACTTTTCTAGAAATTAAATATGAATCTTGGATCCCAATAAGAGATGGACAAAAGTGGTTCCATATAAATCCTCACTAATTCTTTTACATATATTTTATAACGTGGTTCAAGTGTGAAATATTCCTAAATGGTGGTGATATTTTATGTCTATGTGAGACTATCTACCACAAAAAATATCACATTTCTTCTTTTGGATTTATTATGGAGAACAATGAATAATTATATAGCTATTTTCTCCCATGTCTATATGTGTATGGGAATTTGTTTCATAATACCCTTCGACTTCTATCACTATTATTTAAAAATTTTAAATACAAAGAACTTTAAGGTCTACTCAGTTTTATCATTCTTCATTTTGTCCAGCCATAAGTTCTCCAAAAGATCATGATATATCTTAGTACTTCTAAGATTTATAAAGAAAGATAATCTATGAGAATTATCTAAAAACAATTTTTATACTTCAATTAATTAAGGAACACAAATTTTAGTTACAAACTGAATGAAACCATAACCATTGAGGTGAAATTCATGAAGTTTCCCCTCCTTTTAGGCTTCTACCTTCTTTTGAAGATCCAAATCATCACTTTATGCTTTTTTAATATTCTCTTGTATTTTTGGATAATTAATCATTTGAGAATGTTAGGATGTATTCCCTACCATTTTTTATAAAAAATCTATATTTTAAATTTCCAAGAAGATATAGTTTTTATCAATTCTAGTTATGCATGGAGTAACATGTTATTTTTCAATAATAGAATCAGCTACCTGATTCACCTTTCTATTATTGTAGTTAATAAATAAATTTTATTCCTTAATTAGCTTTAACCATCTTCGTTAGTGCATATTCATCTCTTTATATTTAAATATATATTTTAGACTCTTTTTATTTGTATATATTTCACACTTCTCACCATAAAGGCAGTGTTTCCAAATCATTAAGGAAAAGATCCAAACTTCTAACTCAAAATCTTATGGTAGGTAGTTATTATCATGGATCATTAATTATCACATGGAAGAGGAAATACCATTGTCATTTTCATGAGTAAAAAACACAAGATTTTCATTGAATCATCCCTGTATATCCCAAATACTTCTCCACAATATGGTATTGTGAGTATAGGTGCAATGATTGTCCTCTTATTAATCTCCTTAAAGATTTTACCAAATTTTCCATCTAGATATACTTTACCATTTTCTATGTTAACATAGTTAGTGGTCTGTAAAATCGTAAGAAATTTTTCGAAAAACATCAGTAGTACCCAGTTAACACAAGAAAAATAAACATTTATATGACAATTGAGGGTAAAAGATATTACTAAATTTCTTCTTCCTTTTATGGTTCTATATAAATTCCCTCTCTTGTGACCACATTCCCTAGGTATGTGAATTTTTTATATCCATAAATCACAATTTCCAAAATTAGCACACATTTTATCCTTTCTTAATGTCTCCATCAAAATCTTTAGATTCTATTCATGTCCCACCATTCCCTTGCAGTAAAGGAGAATATAAATAATAAATAATACCATAAAATTTTCATATTAGAATCTAAAAAATATATTTATCAAAAACTTGTTGATTTTTTGGGAATTAGTAAGTTTGAAGGGAATCACTATGATCACAAAGTGTTCATACCTTATACCAAAGGTTGTATTCAGAATATCATCCTTCATTACCTTCAATTGATGATATCCAGATAGAAGATAAACATTTTAAAATTAATGATGTCCTCAAAATTGATTTGACATGTAATCAATCATTGTAAAGGCATAATTTGTTTTATGGTGATGCTATTGAGATCTCAATAGTTGATAGAAATCCATATTAATCCATCCTTTTTGTTGATATAGAGCATCGATACACCCTATGGTGATGCACTAGATAATATAAACCCATTGTCCAAATTCTCTAGAAGCTATCTATTTTTCTCCTATAGTTCAATCATGGACATTCTAAAGGGACATTTGAAGATAAGAGTGGATCTATGTATAATATCTATTGAGATATATACCTCCCAATCTAGGGGAAGATTGGGTAAATATTCAAGAAATACATTATTATATTTCGTTATAATGAGAATTTCCTTATAGTTGATACATTTCATTTATTCGACCAATTGGAAAAGGTATAATATTTTATTTGGTATCATCAGACACACCATTTACAGATTTTCTAAAATAGATTCATGGACATCCTTTCATTTGTATTATATCCTGGGATGTTTTGTAATATAGAAAAATATTTCATTTTATTTATATTTTAAGTGAGTTATATCTAATGAGATCTAATCCATTCCAAGTATATCATCAAATTCCACCAAGGGAATGATTATGATATTCACAAGAATAATTTTCCCAAAGACACTAATAGGAGAATAGGCCAATAATTGGGTTTCATTAATCCCACTAATATGTGTTTTTATAGATATATTTAATCCCATGTATCTGGGTTTTAAATCAATAGTTCTAGAAAATTTTGAGGATATAAATGAATCCATATAACCAGAATCACATAATTTTTTCCCTTTATTCAATGAATTAGAAGTGTTCCATATATGATTAAATTTAAATGTTCCACCACCATAGTGGTGACAATATTATTTTTCTGTTTATCCTTAATATTTAGTGGTTTATTTCATGAATTTAATTATAGAATCATGGTTCGGTGCATTAGATTTTATAGTGACCTTGCTTCATACAGTTGAAGTATCAAATTGTGGGTGGTTTATTTTGAGGACCCCTCCTTTTCTCCATCTCATTGCATATATTTTTTCATGTATCTTCAACATTCAATAGATTAGATTCATTATCTATAAAACTCGAATCATTTACTTGTCTCTTTGAGGCAATTATAATGATGTTTCATTCCACATCCTTGACATTTGTGTGGTTGGATATTCTTTCCCCCATTTTGATTTTATTCGCCAACTTGAAACTGCATATTTCATTTATTATATTAATAATCATGGGACTATTCTCTAAAATCTATATATACTTTGAGAAAACATCAAACTACATATTCATAGCTATTAAATTCTTATATGGATAGATCATTTAGAGGTGTAATTTTAAACCACTAAAGAACCAATATATTTTTTCTATCTTTGTTGATAACAAAGCTTGTGGTGTATCTTGCAATCTATATGAGATTTTCCTTTTAATTAATAATATATTCACCGTTATCTTTATTATGATGTAGTAATTTTCTCTCCAAATTTGTTCAAATATTTTAAGGTAAATAATTATTAAGAAAAAAATTCTTAAATAATTATAACTCCATTTACCCTCATTCATCCTTGGCTTGGTATTATTTATCAACACCCACCATTAACCTGCCTCTCCATATAAATGATAAATATCCACTGTGGCTTTCTACTTCTCAAAAAAATGGATAAAAAACGATATTCTCAATTGAAGTAACCCACTATTCCATGACAACTAGATTAGATTATACACTAAATTTTAGTGGTTTTTTCCACATAAAGTAATTGATGTCTAGTTGCTTATTCTTTGGTGAAGGTGCACATTCTACATGGATTATGTTATTTTTCATAGCCTAAGGCAACTAGGTGATCATATACATAATGTTTTGAACTCCACCTACAATTTCATTGGTAATATCATCAATAAAATAATCTTATTTTCCCCCACATAGGATATTGGTCTCGCTTCTCTTGGTTCCCACCATTTTATAAAATAGAAATGGTTTAACCAAAATGTAATTTTGAAAATAATGAAAAAATAATTTATTCTTATATGAAAATAAATTCTAAAGTAATATCTTATTAGATTCCATTATTTATCATTTCCTTAAAATAATACATCTAGGATCATCTATTTTAATCTTTTTATTACATTAAAATAATGAATTACATAAACTATATATCCATTATAATGGGTTTTAAAGTGTTTGTGATTAATTCAATCATATCCCTAAGGAGTTTTAAACTCGGTGTGAAACAAGTTCTCTTTATTGTAAAGTAGGTGAAAACTGAGTTAATAACCAATCCTCAAATTTAGGGTTATTACCCCTAGGTAAATGTGTTCTATAGATACATCCACTTATACTACCCAGAGAGGGGTTTCAATGCTCAAAAACCATGCACTCTTATAATTTACTGAAAAAAATTATTTTTACCTATACCTATACATATCATTTATCTTTTCACTAATGTTTTATAATACTAATTACCAAATTTAACAAACCTAGCTCTAATAATAAATATAGAAACCCAAATTGGTCATACATGACTATTACTTAATTATTAAGGTAAAAAAATAATAGAGATACAATCTAGGATCTAAAGGATTAATATCATGGGAATATTTAGTTCATACATAATTTATATGTAATACAACTTAAATATTATTTAAATAAATCTTTATTGTCTTACTAAATTCCCTCACCTTCTCCTTAGAACATTTAATCACTTGAGGATATAAATAAATGAAATGGGGGAGCTATAGGCCTAGTAAGGGGAGGAATAAGGGACACAGATCCATAATACAAGGGTGAGAAAAATCAACATCATCATATAATAAATATATAATAATCTTCATAATAATTTTGGAAACATTTTATATAGTCATGGAATGTGGAATATTCATAGTAATGGAATATCACAACATAGTGGTCAAATATAGCACAAAATTAGGAATAAAGCTAACATCATGTGCATACATAACACAAGTTCATAAATCATAATATTGTAATTATGAACAAAGATAACATCATTTTCTTGTAAAATATTCATATTATCATGAGATATATCACATTACCCAATGAATTGAGGGGATATATAATTTTGGGTCCACCTGTTACATCATAAAATTCTAATAATCCAGCAAGACACATGGATAAAGGGTATATGACAATAACAGACATGAAATAAAGATGTGGAAAGAAATGTATTTACTAAGAGTTTCATAATTCATACACTAATGAATATCCTTTAGGGTTCCAAAATTCCTAATGATGACAATATTTTAGAATAAAATATCATTTTTCATTGAATAAGAAACAACTGAATAAGACTCAAATAGATGTTTGAAAAAATAAAGCCTAGTTTAAAAAACCATTATAATTGAGTATGAAGTCATTTTGATAAGAAATATAACATGGAAATCCTTGTAAGTAAATTGTAAATCGTATTGAATTATACTTTGGAAAATATTGTATCATCCATAATGAGAATAATGTTAAAGAGAAGATAACCCCAAATGAAATAATTGGGTTCGATAATCCCCTTACCATAAATCCCATTTTCATTCATCACTTTTATACTAATTGAATAATAAACATTGGTTTATTAAAATATGAAACTATAAGTTAATTATGTTCATTTTTATAACATTTTATCAATTATAATAATTTAATTATATTTCTCAATTTCCACAGTGGAAGGTAAAATATTTTGTTGTTATATTTTCCTTTCAATACCCCATCACACTTAAATTTAAGGATCTCAATTTATCGTTATTTATAGATTATTAATATTAAATACAAAATATTATAAATAATTATATTTATACATTTATATATTATGAATGATTTATTATAAAACACAAATATGGTGGCGATAAGAAAAGATTTGGAAACATCCTCATTGGCATTTAATTTTCCTTTAGGGAGACAATGTCCAAAGTGATGGTGTGGGGTGTAAAATACATGATTATAATAAAAATAAAGTTTTTATTGGATACCTACATTATCATTTTGATTTTAAAATATTTTTTAATTTAAATAAGAGGATTTCTATTAGGAAAAAAAGAGTATATGAGATTAAAAAAGAAAATGTAATAAAGAGGCGAAAGGACATTAACTATTTCCTGAAGTTCTTTCTTTTCTATGAAACTTAACATCTTGAAAACTGCTAGTTTTTTTTAATCTAAGATATCCTATCATGAATAAGACAATAATTCCATTCAACCCGACATCTGAATCGGTCTGATACATGGCCTGAAAGGCATTCCCGATCCCCATGTGCTGGAAACTAGTGTCGATCATCAAAGTAATTACAATGAGATTGATTTAGCCCAATAAACTAGTTTTTATGAAATAAACCAATAATAACCAAAATACAACAATACCTGAACTTCAAATAAATATAAAAAACCAATTCTATTGAAAAAGTGGAACAAAATAGAAACTAAATTCAAACTAAGACCGAACATGCTAACCTGATCTCCATGTAACCTCATGGTCACCTCCAACCACATGACGAACCCAATCCAAAAAAAGAGCACTCAAACTAGAAACCATAACCTTCAAAATAGATCATGTCTACCAACACATATTGGTAAAATTAGGGTGTGATCTTAAACAACACAGTAGGTAACCACCAAAAAATCCATTCATTCCTTTTCCAGAAATAGTCCACAAACACTAGTTTGGAATAAATGAATAAAAATAGGGTTTTATAATTTTATTAAATAAAGAAAACTTTATATTTTTCACAATAATACAATCCAGATACCCATTTTCAATGTGGATTAACATTTTAAAACCAAATCCCAAACCAAAAACCCAAACCAACCAATATCATGCTATGCTAAAAATAAACACCCAATGAAAGGTGGAAAGCAAGTACAACAAAAAATAAACAATCATGTATAGATAGTAACCATGGTAATTTTCTAAACATCCCTAGAGTGATCCCAAGATGAACATGGGTTGGACTCACCAACTTGCATATGGTGAAACTCCATGGTTGATAACCAAATGGCTGCCCTAAAATGACCAATCTAGTGGTATGTACCACTAAGCCCTATCATGTCAAGGGGGTATAAACAAGTCTAATCGGGGTAAAAAATAATTTTTCACTTGACCCTATAAAATATGCCTAGGAAACCCATTGTAATAGTTTATTGTGTGAGTAGAAGGCCCTTGCACGCGTGACTCACCTTACCTATTTCCACCACAATTTCCTACCTCAAACAATGACACCACCAACGTGATGACCCATATAGAAGAAATCCTAAATTGGTGTGATCAACATATAATAAGTCATACCAAAGTTCCAGAAATGCCTCTATATCAAATTATCCTTCAAAATGATTTCTTAAAATATTCAGTGTTGCCAATCGAGAATTTATGCTTCCAAAACCACAACTTATTTCCAAAACATAAGAAAGTTATAACCGGGCCTCATGCCAAGTCTATTTCAAATAAAATTACAAACCATTACAAAACCAGTTCCAAAATGATATAAAACACAATGTTCAAATATTCATTTTCAAATGGGACATTACCTTTCAAGATCAATTCTCTACAAATCCATGTTGATAACACACAATATATTTAATGATACGAAAAGGTATTTCAAAACATTTAGAGACCAATATTGTCCCAAAATTCCTAAAATGACCGGTTTTAAAGGACACATTCAAAATAAATTTCATAAACACATTAATACCATGAACCATGTAGGAAAAATTATAGGATTATAGAGATTTGGTTGAAGGAGGAGGAAGAAATTTCAAGTATTTTTAAAATTAGGTTTTATCGTTAAAAGGACTTATCCAATACCATTATCATTTGTGTTCCCATACATGTGTTAATTCCCAAAACACATGGATATGACCAAATATAATGGAACCTAAAAATCATCCATGAAAAAACCCAAAACCATTTTCAAGGAAACATCACATGTATTCCCACCAACACAACAAACCAAATTATAAAATACACCTTGTTCCATATGTAAATACCAAATCAAAATTTAACTAATTTAGTACAACATATTATTCAGGAAAATACCACTCAAATCATCCAATTTTACATTAATGGACCAATTTACATTTTATTAAACACTTTAGGCGCACATATACAGAGTCATATTTGAGTAATCACTTAAAAACCCATTTTTAACAAATTATACCAACACCAAAACGACACGATAAAACAAAAAACACATTAAAAGTATGAATAAAATATTTATAAACTATTTTGAAACAAAAAAACATCAATGTATTGTGATATAAAGGGAAATAATGGAAACACCTACCTCAACAGAGTGTGGATGTGACCAAATATCAGGGGAAGGAAAAACTAAACCCCCTGGATAACCCGCACACCCTAACATCAAATAAATTGACAAATATTAGCCATCCCCAACCCTAGGGTTCATCCAAGAGAGGAACCCACCAAGAGCGAACCATGAATTAAGAGAGGAGAGATTATATAAGGATAAATAAACCAAAAATAACAAGAACTAACCTTATTAACCATCAAGGGGATTCGAAAATAAAAGGGATGAAAATTAGAGGGAGTTTGGAGGACACTATGGTGTGCCTAGGCCTAATAAGGGGGAATAATATTTATTTAGGGTTAAATACATGGAGGGGGAAACATGGATTTTGAATGTTTATTAATCTGGTAAAGTCATATAGTTTGGACATAGAGTTTAGAAATAGTGTTCCAAAAGTGTGCCCTCTACTGGAGAAGAGGGGAACACCACAAGGGTAAGTTGTATGGTTCTTGAACCATCTTCCAATTATGTTGAATTCCTCTGTCCAATTACAGAACCAGACCACATGGTTTCTTTACAGTTTCAGCATGATTTCCCAAACCATGTATAAATAATTATCCTCGCCAGTAGACACCAAAAAATATTCAAATGGTTACTTGGGAGAAGCTACACTACTTGTGTTAACCATGCGTTGCCCATGGATAGGCCAAAATGTCACCCGAAAACTCAGAAACATAAAATTTAAAACAGTGAACTCAACCCAAACCTCATTTAAAAGATCTAAGGCCAAGAAAATCATAAAACAAAGGATTATCCAAGGTCATGGCGTGACAATTATCCCCACTAAAAAACACTTTATTCCCACAGAAAGTCACCCAACCCAAAGTTAACCAAAACATGATTCCATGCCCAATCAAAACCAAAGGAAACAAAAACCCCAGGGATAACTTTTTCTCTACAAGTCATGCCTAATCATCTCTAATGTAAAAAAACATGAAATGAAATGAGATAGAATGAGAGGGTTCTCCCCACCATAAGAACTCATATAATACCACCAACATCATAATCCAAACACGACACCACCAATGGGAAAATCCCATCGCAATACACACCAGGAACTCACAACCCAAGACATCCCAATTGTGTCCACATTAACCCATAAATACCCCTCTTAGACAAGGAATTCCCAATTAAAACTTATCAAGATTCTTCTCACAAGAAATATAACACTGCCACCAAAACAAAAAACATTCCCATGTAAACTAAACACAATAAAAAAACAGTGATTTCTAGAAATACAGATATCTCCAAACAAGTAAAACTGGAAATGAGATCATTTTTATGAGGGGATAACCTTTTAAAGATCCATATTTAATGCACAAAACGAGGTTACAAGGAAATAAAACCACTGATACTTTTATAAAGATAATAAATCTCACAACAAGAAAGGATATCCAGAGTAACTAAAACCATCCCCATTCCCATTCTAGAGAAAAACCAATATAAGGTTCTCTACACCCCCAAACAATTCTTCAACTACATGTGAGCTTCACTCTAGTGTATATACCAGGAGCCCTGATGGTTGAAGTGAGTATTTTGTCACATCCTAAAGACAACATCCTATAGTAAAAGATTCTTATTTGGGAAATCATTCTTACAAAACTTCTCTGAATGACCCAAACAGACACAACAATGAAAAGCCTTTGCAGGATCTCAACAAGAAATATTTGAATGCCAAAATCTTCCACACTAGTGGAACATAAGAGAAATTCTGAATAAAATAGAAGAAAAAATAAATGAAGGAGACTCCTCAAAGATGGGTTACTCTAGAACACGTCCCTCACTATTTGGGGAACCTTCATGAGAGCCAACGACCACTGACTACACCTTGAGAACCAACTCATCTAGAAATGCCTCTTCCACCAACTTCTCAAAATAAAGATCCTTGGTGGAGAGGGATCTCTCCTTGATCTCTAGATGAATACCCCTAATGAAAAGAGAATCCATCAATAGATACTACGAAGCTACCTCTAGTGAAAATGAAACCAGCTCCTTGAGGTGGTCAACATAGGCCTTTAATGTCTGTTAGCCTTGTTGAATACTCACAATATCTTACCTTCTATTCATCTTCATCTACTTACTTATAAAACATAGAATAAGGATAGACATAAAAACATCCCATGTCATCCCATATTTCATCGATGACGGGGAAAAACTCCCATTATACCAAAGATACACCGTCAAATAAACTCAGAAGAACATAAACTCTAATAGCATCAGGAGTTACCAATGATCTAAAGATAGTCTTAACATCATCAAGCCACTATACAGCCTCTAATAGACCACAATCACCATGATTGATAGAAAATACTCAAGAATAATTAGGAATTGGGCTTGAATCAGTAGAAAATTTGGGGACATTTCTGGGAAGCATACTCTGAATAATACAAAGAACACTAATTCAAAATCAACATCAATACAAAGAAAAATTGAAAAGAACATGCCAAGACAAATTAAGCGGCTCAAAACCCAAACACATACAAAAAAAACCAGAAGGAATATTTTAAAAAATCACCAATTTCATTTTAATTTCAGTACTGCCTCCTTCCAAAGCCACATTCCATATTCCAAAATCCATTTTCTTCTCAAACACCATTTTATGAATCCCAAATCAAACAAAAAATTTTAAATAACCAACCATGGAATCCCATGAACCATCACATATGTGTCCATACATTCCCACATTTATCTTTCATGCATATGCTCCAACATTCCCTTTCCATACAAACCTGCACATATGTGAAAATTCATAAAAAATAACAAGGGTTAAATATACCATTTCTTTATCAAACATAAGAATTTACCAAATTTTCAATTGAAAAAATGTTATTTTAAAATCAATTCATTCCAATTTCAAATAGAATTGAATTATTTTTTCTAAAATCCGTTTTCATTTTTAAAGTATCAATTACACCAAAAGAATCAAAAACAAAACAAAACTCACACTAAACCACCAGAATGAATAACTAGTGTCCATAAATAAATTGGAGACATTGTAGTGTGCCATTAACCAATTATGCATCAATAATAAGAGGAACTTGAACCATGAACTTAGACTCCCCATGGGTCACTACTCCATGAGAGATCACAACATGATACTCGCTCACCTCCATTTTCATTCCCAATCCAAAATAATAAAAAAACGAGAACAAAGACTCAAAACCTAAACTACACAATGAAAATCAAGGACTAGAATGAGTAAGAGTTTGTGATGATATTTTTGTACCTACCTCTCGTGTTCTAGCAGTCATATTATCCAATCTATATGACACCCAAAATAAAAAGGGACTAATTTGATACCATTTTATTACAGGGTAGACTAGAATTCCTTTCAACCTGATACCTGACCTGACCTCAGACATGAACTAAAGGGCTTTCCCGATCCCCACAGGCTAGAAATTGGTGTTTGGAATCAATGTAATTACAATGGGAATGATTTATCCCAATAAACCAAGATCCATAAAATAAACCAATAAGAAGAAAAATTCAACTATACCTGAACATCAAATAAACATACAAAAATTATTCAGTTACAAAATCTGAAAAAAATAAAAACCAAAAAACAGTGACTTTACACACTAACCCAATCTCCATGTGACTTCTTGGTCACCACCAACCACATGAACAACCTTCTCTAACAATGAGAACTCAAACCAAAAACCTAAACCTTCAAAACATCTCAGGTCTACCAAAATCAAATGGTACAAGTAGGGTGTGAACTTATACTACTTAGTAGGTGACCACCATAGAATCCATACATTTCCTTTCCTAAAACAGTCCACAAACACTAGTTTGGAATGCATGTATAAAAATAGGGTTTTATCATTTTAATAAACAATCATGACTTTCTATTTTTTAGAAAAATACACACCACATCCCCATTATCAAATAATAACCGTTTTAAAATTAAATACCTTACCAGAAAACCCAAACCAAGAAAAAAGAATATTTGATGAAATAAATAGAAAATGTAATATAGAAACCAAGTACAAAAGAAAGTAAACAAGCATTTATAAATAAAAACCATGGTAATTTCCTAAAAATCCCTAGAGAGATCCCTTGACGCACTCAGGATAGACTAACATACTGAAATATGGTGGGACTTCATAGTCTATAACCAATTGGATATTCTAAAATAACCAATGTAGTGGAAATTCCCCCCAAGACCTATCAAATCAAGGGGGGTATCAACCCCTATAATTGATGTCAACATGAAACTGTCACTTGAACCTCTATAATATTCCCAGGAAACCCATGGTAACAGTATACCATGTATGTAGGAGGCCCTAACTCGTGTGACTCACCCTTGCAGTTTCCACTATACTTGTCTACCAAAAACACTAAAACCACCTATGTGATGACCATATAGGGGAAATCCTCCATAGGGGTTCCTGACATACAAAAAGTTATACAAAATTGACAACCGGGTCATCATCGCACGTGATCTTTCAAAATAGTTTTTGAAAAAATTCAAAGATGCCTATAAAGTATTTATGTTTCCAAAACCACAACTTATTTCCAAAACATTATAAAGATTACACTAGGCCTCCCATTGAGTATATTTCAAATACCCTTTCAATGAATTTCAAAAACATTTTCAAAATGATATAGAACACCATTTTCAAATATACAATTCCAAATGGGCCTTTACAATTCAATGTTCATTCCATTAAAGTCCATTATGAAGACAAAAAATATATGTATCAATGCCAAATGGGCTTTCAAACCATTTAGATTCTAATCATGTCCCAAAATAAAAAACGAGCCATGTTTTAAAGGAATTAGTTGAATCCACTTTCAGAACCACATTGAGACCCTGAACCATTTAGTAAAACATGTAGCCTTAAAGAGAATTGGGAAAAGGAGGATGAAGAGAGGTCAAGGGTTTTGAAAATTGGGTTTTGTTGTTAAAAGGTTTTATCCAATAACATTATCATTTACGCGCCCATCCATTTGTGAATTATGAGTACACGTGGATGTTCCCACATCCAATGGTACACCAAAATCATCATTGAAATTACCCAAAATCATTTTCAAGGAAACATCACATGCCTTCTAACAAACACAATAGACCAAACTATAAAATATACCCTGTTCCATATGTAAATCCCAAATAACAATCCAACCAATTTAATAAAACATATCTATGTGAAAATACCAATAAAATAATATAATTTTACTTTAAAGGCTCAATTAAATTTTTTTAGACACATTAGATCCATATATAAATATGAATATTTTAATAATCACTTAGAAAAACATTTTTTAAAAATTCTACCAACACCAAAACACCATGAAAAACCTAAAAAAACATATCAAAAGCATGCAAAACATATTTATAAATTATTTAAAACAAAAAATCATCAATGGATTATATCAGAAAGAAATTAATGGAAACACCTACCTCAATAGAGTGAATATGAGACAAAAAATCAAGGGAACGAAGAACTAAACCCCACTGATGATGCACACACCCTAACATCAAATAAATCGACAATGATTAGCGAACCAAAACCCCCGGGTTCATCCAATAGGGGAACCCACCAATAGAGAACCAAGAATCAAGATAGAAGAGAGAAGATAAGAAGAAATTGACCAAAAATCGCATGAAATATCCTTAGGATCCTTCAAGGGGCTTACAAAATGGAATGGAATCAAAGGTGAGAGAGATTACTGGAACCACTAGTGTCTCTAGTCTGAACAAGGGAGAAAAATACTCATTTAGGGTAAAAATCTGAGGCGTAAACCTGGAATTATTAATTTTTAAGAATTTGAGAAGATCTCATGGTTTAGACACACGATTTGAAAACCGTGTGCCAACCATGAACCCTCTAATGGAGAAGATAGACATCCTACCCAGGCTTACTGCATGATTCTTTAACTATTCACTAACTATGTTGAACACCACTGTCCCATTCCAGAACTAAACTGCACAATTTTCCAAATCATGTGCAACATGAGCCCCCCACCACAAGACACCAAAAACAAGCCGCATGGTTACCTATATGAAGATGCATGATTTAACATAACCATTAACTACCTGTGCATTGGAATAAAAGACACTTAAAAACTCAAAAACATAAAATTTCAAATCAGGAACTCAATCAGAACTTCATTAAAATGATCCAAGGATAATAATAGCATAAAATAAATGAATATCCAAGTATAAGGTGCGACATGTACCTAATGATGACAATGAGATATAAATAGGGGATTTAGTCCAATCTATGTATTTTTTAATTGTACGTGAAGTGGTTTTCCAAGGAGTGTTGAGGGGTTACATATACTTTAAGAGAGGAGTATTATTGAGTTATAGTATTAACCAATATATTATATACAAGGTAATACTTTAAATAGTGATATTGTTTTTGACATTATCAAATATATTTGAATTAAATAACATGATATTAAAACTTTAAAAAACTTTATAATCCAAATTTATTAGTTTAATCAAAATGAAATGTGGAAAATTGAAAAAAAATACCATTTTAATGAAATAATTTAGAAATTCAATTTTGGGAAAAACATTTAGGTTTGGAGAAATTTTTTATTTTATTTATATAATTAATTTATATAATTTTATGTGTTTTTAGATAACCCAATGATTCAATAATTGATTATTTTTGTATAACACAATGAATGATGTAATTTAAAATACACTGGTTACAAAAAAACTATATTTATAAAATTCACCTTAAAATTGAAGAATTTTATAAAATTACCAAACAAAACTTAAAAATTTTAAATGTTATTATTATATTAATGAAATAAATTTTTTAAAAATAAATTTATTCTTATTTTTTAATGTAAAAAATATTTTTTTTCAAAATACATTAAAATAAAATTTATTAAAAATGTGTCTATGTTTTATTTGAGTTGTTAATCATGATATTTATTTTATGTAATTGTAATATTAATTTTGTAATAAATTTATCATGTGAAATATTATATATATTACATTTTATTATTTTGAGATCAAATTACAATTCTAATGGCCAGGTTACTATTCCCAAAAGCCATGTTACTATTCTTAATGGCCATGTTACTATTCCAATGGTCACATTACTACTCCAATGATCCTATTAACAATTATAAATATATGTAGATTCCATTATAATTTATTTATGATTATTCCTCTCAAGATTATATGTTTTTCCTTTTCATGATGTTGATTGGTTTACAAATATTTTGTTTCTTTTCTATTTTTGTTTGTGGGGGTGATAATTCTAGAAGATCAAAAAAACCAAGTTTTCCTATTCAAATTTATCTATTTATTATTTTTCCCACTGTAATATTATTCATTTTAATTGGTTTAATTTTTAATTAATTTCAAGATATCCATTAATGAAATAAAGTGTTGGTAGTTTCTCTATGTGATGTATATATATAATTCTATACAACATAACTCACATTTATCCATGAAACAAATGTTATTTATAATGTCTAGTTCAATACATGTAGGAGGTTCCTTGTATATATCCCTAAGGTATATTTCATTTTATTTATGTCATGTGATGTGTAGTCTCGACATTGAGGGGTATCAACCCTTTTGACATAAATTTATTTTTTATTTAAATTAAATGTCTATGTTCGGATTGAACAATGTGCTAAGTCCACGAGGGTCCTTAGTCATTGGATATATTCTTTATCCATCAATGAATGAGTACATGATAATACAAATCTTCCTTGTGATGAATAGACCATGGAGGGGTATAACTAAAATTGTTGGGACATAGCGGCCCTTCTTAAAGGTTCCCTTTCATTCCTAACAATAGAGGTGGGAATTGAACTAAGAGTATTGACCTTTGTAGGGAATGTATACTCCTTGAGATTCCTTAGAGATGAAAGGCTTTTGTGATGATAATGATATGAGTATTCCTCCCCCACTATGACTTGTTATTTTTTTGGGTATACCCTAACAAGACTAATGGATAGGTAGGGTTTTGGGACTAACCTCTAAATGACATGGGTATTGAAAAGGTTATTGAGCTTTATATTCAGATAGATTCCTATATTTATTTTCCTAGGAGGCTAGTGAGGACACAATGAGATTATTAATGAGGCAGGGGATGTTATTCCTTTAGAGTTACGGGTGTTGAATCAAGATACCCATTTGTGGTAAGAGTACCCTTATGGGGTGTCTTGACCATGGAGATGCCTAGGGGACCTTAGTGGGTACCTCAGTGACCTGTCAACCCTATTAAAAGGGTGTATGTAGGAGAATTGGTAGTGATGATCATAGGTGTCACCTTAGAACCCAGATAGTTAGGGTGATCCTTATATGGACATAGTGACTAGTATTGTTTGTTCCCTTGAGAGGATGACCTTTTTACACAAGATGATATCAGGTAGATGTCCATCCCTAATGATATGTAAATGTAAGATGTGCTTCCATCTAACTGGTGCACCCCATAAACTTATAAACAAGTATCGACATGGAAATAGATACCGATTGGTTCAGAGATTCTGAATAATAAATTTTTGGAAACTATTACATCAATATAATAAACATTAATAACATATAAATTACCAAAAATACCAACAACATGTAATTTTATCACTGATAAATCAGAAACACATCCATTCTAAAAAAATGTAAAAATAGTTTATACAATGATCCATCAAAACTGAGTTACCACTTATCCCATAACTACTCAAAGAAACAAAGAAAAAAATAGATATTGAGTCTCTACTACAACCCTAAGCCTTTCCTCAAACCGATCTCGAATCCCTATTGAGCCGCTCTTTCCCAAACTATAGTACATCCTATGCTTAAACATATATAACAGACATGTAGTCTGAACGTTCACCTGGGTGCCCATCAAGGGTGTAAGAAATACATATTTTTAGTGTCATAATATGTTCACAAAATATAAACTATCACATAAATGTGTATTCATTTGTAAAGTAAATAAAAAAAACATAACTTTATATAGGAATACACATTGGGCCCTCATGTTTTAACCAGGCCACCACAACAACAATACCTTCTTAGCTCATCCAACACTAGAATAAGAGACCACATTGTTCAAAAAACCCCAACCTACACCTTATGAATCTGATATGGTCATCATATATTGTCCTAAACACTCCTCTCTTACCCAAGTTATGGTCATGTATAAACTACCAACCACATATTCTATATTTTAGTGCAAATTCATCAATATCGTCAAACTTATGGGGATCTATACATCTTGTGTAATAAATCCACATAGTCACCAATATCTTGTCACTCAAGGTGGTTATCTGTAACAGCCCTAGATTTTATGAAAAATATTCTTTTTAATTTTATTAATGTCTTTTGTTTTATGCTACATCAAAAGGAGCTTGCACAACACACATCCTTGACTTGCCTTGCACTACACGCAATCACGACCTTCCTCGATAGCGTCTGTAGTACGCAATAACGAGTTTCATTAAACAACAATATGCTATTAAAATATTATTAAAACTAGCCGTTATGAATAGTAATAACCACTTTTTGAAATTTTGTATATTTTATTTTTCAAAATGGAATTAATTTCTGGATTCGTAATATCAAAATTATCTTAAGGTGAAATTTTGGTACTTTTCGGATAACTTTCATATTCTGATGAATAGTGAAAATTACTAGATTATAATTAAAAACAACTTTTTTTAATCGAAATAATTAATAGTGATAAATCATTAAATTGAGTGGTTTTAAAGTATATTTAGAATAAATTTTTACAATTTAATACGATGTTGGTCATTGGATGTAATTTCACATTTAAACCAGACATAATCAAGTGTCAATCTTTTGGTAGATATTGTTTCTTAAAAACACGCTATTTGTTTTAACAGCGGGATTTAATTATAAAATTAATTAATGCAACTTATATGTTATGAATTTGGTAAAATAGACTTCATTTTTGAATTCGGAATATGAAATATAGCTTAGGATGAAATTTTGGTATTTTTCTGAAAACTTTCAATTTTTGATGAATAGTGAAACCACTAAGTGGTAGGTTAAAAACTGAATTTTGCATAAAACTTAATTTTACCGCTTCTGTGAATGGAATTTCGAAAATCCGACAGACACGGTTAATATCAAGGACTAAAATGTGGTTCAATGAGATGAAAATAATTTTTGGTGAATAGTAACTTTTTACTTTTTTTTACCACGGTTAATAGTAAATAGGGTAACTAAGGGTAAATATGATATTACTATTACCCTAACACATGTCCTAATTCTATTGGATAAGTGTAATTCGACCAAAAACAACCTTATGAATATAATATGACCATTTAGGCCCACTTGGATTAGATTTGGACATTTATTATTATTTAATTCAAAGAAGAGTTAAAAGAGTTAAAATCAAAGTTTATTTACTAAAACATTTTTAATATAGGGTTTTACATAAGATAAATTTGATTGTAAATATTCATTAGAAAGCTAAAAAGATTTCATACATAATGGGTTTTTATTTGTAATTTTTAGACATCAAATAATATAATTTATTTATGACACAAAGATGATGCAGTAATTATCGTATTTATGAAATATTGACATAATTGATGTTATAAATACCCAAATAAATGTAATTTGAGACTTTTTATGAATTACACTAATTTTCTAGGTTACTATGATATATTAGTGTTGATTTAATCAACTTGGTTCGAACATATAATTCTGTTATGACTTTCACAAAAATCATATATCAAATAGTGTCAAAATTGACACAAAATAGTTTTTAAATCAAATATTATATTATTAATTGTTATTTTATTCCTAAAAATATAAGGTTCGGCCAAATGACTTAGATAAGGATATAAACATTAATAATAAACAATTTGGGGTTCTTTTGGCATGTTATGGTAATTTTATTAACCATATAGTGAAAGAAAACAAAAAGACACGGTAAAAGTTAAATTATTTAACTTAGAGTTAAATCTAATTGATAAGGTTAAAATAATACCCTAAACTTGTCTAAATCTTATTGGTTGATATTATTTCGACCCATCCCCACTTTAGCTTCGAAATAAGACCCTTTGGAACCATTATAAACCGATTTTGACTTTAATATAAAATAATATTTTGAGATATTCCTAAGGTGCCCCTCTCCTCCCTTATAAAAGGACACCTCCTCCCCCTCCTCCTCACACCAAATTGAGCACTCAAGCTCGGCCAACCCCTGCCAAAATCCCTTCTCCACTTTCCTAGAATAATCCTAGAGGTCCTGGTCTTCTTCAAAGACCAATCTTAGTTCCCTAAGTGAAGGATTCAAAGAGGCGTTTCAAAGAAGAGGTAATATCCATTACCGATCTTTTCAATTTCTTTCTTCTTCAACTTCTTCTTCTTTAGATGTTTCATGATAAAGTAATAACATCAGTATTTCTTATATACTGATATGTTATTATAAATATGAAACAACTATAATTAACCTTCTATCCATCCTACGGAAAAAGGAAATCACCGCGCGTGCGTACGTACGGAATACCGTCTCCACGCCGTGGTGTAATCTATTTTCCGCCACCACCTTAATTGGATGGGTATAATGGTATAAAGAATAACTACACAAATTTATTACAACATCATATTGATTCTGATATAATGTATAATACACTCCAATTCAATTCAATATTTATGGAAATGATATCATCGCTTGTGCGTACGTACGGACTACCGTCTCCACGACGCGATGAGATTCATTCTCCATGTTAACCATTTAAGAATGATTATAAAGTATATATAAGAAAGAATAATGAAATATATGACATTACAAAGCTACTTGATTTATGTATATATATATATGTATGTCATCTAATTACTTTCATTCAAGACAATAAGGAAAGGAAAAGAGCGTTCATGCGTACGTACGGACTACCGTCTCCATGAACGGTGTTTTTCATTTCATTTTTCTATCTATTATATATATATATACTGAATATATATGATATATAAATCATATTTTATATTCTGGAAGTAATTAAATCATGATATAAGTAATAATAATTTCAAGAACAACAAGTCAAAACACCTACGATAAATGAAACGATTTTACCCAAAACTCTTCTTTAACATGGAATTTACAAAAGAACGGGTAATATAATGTCACAAGTGAACCATATATGATATCATAACAATAAATATGATTCTTTAATAAGTCAATTACATTATTTAAATCATTATACATGAGGTTCGGACACATACGAAGCAAATCGGACCTAAGGTAAGGGAAATATCACAATCTCATTTTTATCCGAAATTGTTTATACTTTGGTATTTACTGGGGTGTATTTTATCTTCCACATCCATGTTTCTTCAATATGTAATATTATTTCCATCCACCTACAATTGTTTAAATCCAATTTTACCCTTCTTTGTGTTTTTAGTAAAAGATATGAAAGGAATCTTTTGTCGTTTTTCATACGAGGTACTTTTTGACTTTTCCGACAAAAGTACGAGAAGAATGTTTTTTTTAACTTATACGGCATGAATGGATTTTTAAAACAATATTTCCAAGAAGCTTCCTTTACAAGTTTTCAAGTTTATTTTTAATCAACTTCTTTTAGTTTAAAGTTGTATGACATGTTATGAAAGGAAAAATGTTTTTGAAGAAGAAAGGATATTTTCCTCAAGAATGGAGTTCAAGTGTTTTATCAAAATTATTTTCCATCTAAGATAATAAAGGGTTCTGTTTTTATCCCTATTATTACATTGATTTGATCATGTTGTGATCGAATTATTTTTTATGAATTCATTTATCTTATATGAATTGATTTATGATGTCATGATGTTTCAAGAATCCCATTTTTGTTACATGTGTTATGCGATGATGTATGTTTTATGATTATGTGGCACACATAAGAAAGGATTCATTATAAGATGGGTGGGACCTATATCTCCCTCCAATTCATTGGGTAAATATTTTATATCTCATGAGATAGACAGGGCTGGAATGGTAGGTTATACCGGTTCAGTGAAACAGGACTGAAACGAGGGTTACTCGATTCAGAAAGGGAATTTGTTTACTAAGATAGTCTTGGCAATGAGTCTTGACTAACAAGAAATGATTCTCTATGATTATGTGTGAATGCCACAAAGTTTCATGTTTTAAGTTATGATTATTGTGATTTCATTTCACTACTATGATTTATCCCATGTTATGAAATTATGCTCTCTTTTGCAGGTCAAGATTTCAAAAAGTTATGTTCTTATGAATATGATGTGATCTATTTTTCTTTTGTTTACCCTTACTGAGAATTTGAGCTCACCCTTTTAAGTTTAATTTTCCCCAGGATATAAAGAAAGGTTTTAGGTATAAAAAAAGGGAAGATCTTTATGGGAGATGTTGAAGATCTTTCACCAGGATTAGAAGAATATACTCCGAGTTTCCAAAGACACTAAACTATTACGATCCTTGTGTGTGTGTTTTTGTTGTGTACTAAGTATTCCGCAAAAGTAATGTAATTTCCATGTACGTCAAGCTTCGGGTCTCTACAGTTGGTATCAGAGGAAAGGTTTAGTCAACCTTTGGAAACTAGGATGCGAAAACGTTAGTGAGATCCCTAGAGATATTTCTACGGTATGTCTAGGGATGTCCCTAAGGATAAGTATACGTATAAGATACAGTCCTAGAACTACGGTAATGATCATAGAATTTAACCTAAGAAGTTAGATATTGAGGATACTTACCCTTTACTATGTTGTTTTCTCTAGCATGATTTTTTTCCTCTCACAGAATTATTTTTGTGTTTTAGTTAATGGAGGGAACCAGAAGGAATTCGGTTAACATTGAATCCAATGGACAAATTGGTGACCATGAGCAACAAAATTGTGTAATGCCTAGAGAGAAAGATATTGTGATTATGTCGAATCAGTCATCACGATATATGATTAACAAGGTGAAATTTAGTGGTATGCCTAATTCATCAAAGAAGAGGAAGATAGACTATTATGCATGTTCTCATGTTGAGGAGCATAAAGAAAGGAAGATTGAGATTTCTAAAGAAGGGAAGAAGAACCTTGAGTAATACCTCAAATGGAGGGACCGATGTTATCTGTGTGGAGAAAAGGGTCATAGAGTGACAGACTGTAATGGAGTTCAATGTCTTATTTGTGGAGAAGATGGGCATTACCCAACTCAATGCCCTGACCTAAAAAGTTACTTCTAAATCAAGGAAGGACTTATTCCAGGGCAATCATTGAAGTGGATGGACTGAAGTGTTTATTTATTGGTATTCAAGAATAATGTTGTTGAGGTACTTTTATGGTGTATTGGAATATTTATGTATTGGTCTATTGTGGTTTTCAATAATTTTAAGGTACTGGTAACCATGAAAAGTGATTCAGATATTTTGGAAAGTAGATGATATGCGCATAATGAAGGGATAAGGAGAAAATGAAATGTTTGAAAGTATTCATGAGCTCATGATTGATATAAGGACTAAGTGATATCATGGTTTGAGTATATAGAATTTTGAGGATTTTGGTATGTGGAAAGTGTTAACTTTAAACTGCATTCATGTTTTCACTAAGGTATTCAAGAGAATACATGATTAAGGACTTTGAATGTTTAGAATGTGACCAACAAGACATATCTTATGGGGATCAATGATGGTATTAAATCTCTGGTAATTTTTTTCACTATATTATGAGAGTGGACTGCAGTATTATGGGTAAGCCTAAAGATTGGAATGGATTATGTTGGAATAAGTTAGTTTTGTTTAAGGATAGAATTTTTTTTTCGATATTATTGATGGGATGTTATAGTAATATAGTTTTAGAAAAAGGACAACCTACAGGACGGGCGACAGCCCATCGCGTCGGACAAGGCTGTGGGAATCGAACCCACAACCGAAGTGCGACTGGCCTTTATCGCCTACCACTGGCCTACAGGAAGTCCCTGTTTAGTAGAAACTAGTTTTATTATATTAATTTGTATGAAATATGATGTATAAGTCCATTTTAGGAACAATATATGATTAATCTCACTATAGATAGACTTATGTATATAATTTTTTTTGCTAACCTTTTGTTTGAGACTGATGGAATGACCCGTCATTCTATCACATGATCTGCTAACACTTCACGAATAACAAATTCAACTTCATTTATTTAAGAGATGAAGTGTAAATTGTTAAAGGCACGAACAACAGTGAGATTGTACCAAAATAAAGTAAGTATTTATTCTAATTCAAATTCTTTAACATTAGGGAAACGATCTTGAAAACCAAAAATGTTGTCCTAGTGATCTTATATCTAATGAATCAGATGGTACCTTAGATCGTCACAAATTTATGGCTTTGTGATTGCTGGATTTTCCATTGCCATGTTCTCTTCCACTCTCCATCAGAACATGATGGTTAGATTTCTCTTCCATATCCATATTTTCACCTATGTGGAAACCCAGTGACTAGTTTATTTGGGTAACCGTTACGTTTCATACTTTTGTTTTTAAATATTGGTTTTGATATTCCTTTTTACAATGTGGGTTTCTATTAAATAAACTTTCGAATAATAAACCATTTATAACCCCGACGAATTTCGAGGGCGAAATTCATTTTAAGGGGGGTAGAATGTAACAGCCCAAGATTTTATGAAAAATATTCTTTTTAATTTTATTAATGTCTTGTGTTTTACGCTACATCAAAAGGAGCTTGCACAACACACATCCTTGACTTGCCTTGCATTACACGCAATCGCGACCTTCCTCGATAGCGTGTGTAGTACGCAATAACGAGTTTCACTAAACAACAATATGCTATTGAAATATTATTAAAACTAGCCGTTATGAATAGTAATAACCACTTTTTGAAATTTTTTATATTTTATTTTTCAAAATGGAATTAATTTCTGGATTCGTAATATCGAAATTAGCTTAAGGTGAAATTTTGGTACTTTTCGGATAACTTTCATATTCTGATGAATAGTGAAAATTACTAGATTATAATTAAAAACAACTTTTTTTAATAGAAACAATTAATAGTGATAAATCATTAAATTGAGTGGTTTTAAAGTATATTTAGAATATATTTTTACAATTTAATACGATGTTGGTCATTGGATGTAATTTCACATTTAAACCAGATATAATCAAGTGTCAATCTTTTGGTAGATATTGTTTCTTAAAAACACGCTATTTGTTTTAACAGCGGGATTTAATTATAAAATTAATTAATGCAACTTATATGTTATGAATTTGGTAAAATAGACTTCATTTTTGAATTCGGAATATGAAATATAGCTTAGGATGAAATTTTGGTATTTTTCTGAAAACTTTCAATTTTTGATGAATAGTGAAACCACTAAGTGGTAGGTTAAAAACTGAATTTTGCATAAAACTTAATTTTACCGCTTCTGTGAATGGAATTTCGAAAATCCGACAGACACGGTTAATATCAAGGACTAAAATGTGGTTCAATTAGATGAAAATAATTTTTGGTGAATAGTAACTTTTTAATTTTTTTTACCACGGTTAATAGTAAATAGGGAAACTAAGGGTAAATATGATATTACTATTACCCTAACACATGTCATAATTCTATTGGATAAGTGTAATTCGACCAAAAACAACCTTATGAATATAATATGACCATTTAGGCCCACTTGGATTAGATTTGGACATTTATTATTATTTAATTCAAAGAAGAGTTAAAAGAGTTAAAATCAAAGTTTATTTACTAAAACATTTTTAATATAGGGTTTTACATAAGATAAATTTGATTGTAAATATTCCTTAGAAAGATAAAACTATTTCCTACATAATGGTATTTTATTTGTAATTTTTAGACATCAAATAATATAATTTATTTATGACACAAAGATGATGCAGTAATTATCGTATTTATGAAATATTGACATAATTGATGTTATAAATGCCCAAATAAATGTAATTTGAGACTTTTTATGAATTAAACTAATTTTCTAGGTTACTATGATATATTAGTGTTGTTTTAATAAACTTGGTTCGAACATATAATTCTGTTATGACTTTCACAAAAATCATATATCAAATAGTGTCAAAATTGACACAAAATAGTTTTTAAATCAAATATTATATTATTAATTGTTATTTTATTCCTAAAAATCTAAGGTTCGTCCAAATGACTTAGATACGGATATAAACATTAATAATAAACAATTTGGGGTTCTTTTGGCATGTTATAGTAATTTTATTAACCATATAGTGAAAGAAAACAAAAAGACACGGTAAAAGTTAAATTATTTAACTTTGAGTTAAATGTAATTGATAAGGTTAAAATAATACCCTAAACTTGTATAAATCTTATTGGATGATAGGATTTCGACCCATCCCCACTTTAGATTCTAAATAAGACCCTTTGGAACCATTATAAACCGATTTTGACTTTAATATAAAATACTATTTTGAGATATTCCTAAGGTGCCCCTCTCCTCCCCCTCCTCCTCACACCAAATTGATCACTCAAGCTCGTCCAACCCCTGAAAAAATCCCTTCTCCACTTTACTAGAATAATCCTAGAGGTCCTGGTATTCTTCAAAGACCAATATTAGTTCCCTAAGTGAAGGATTCAAAGAGGCGTTTCAAAGAAGAGGTAATATCTATTACCGATCTTTTCAATTTCTTTCTTCTTCAACTTCTTCTTCTTTAGTTGTTTCATGATAAAGTAATAACATAAGTATTTCTTATATACTGATATGTTATTATAAATATTAAACAACTATAATTAACCTTATATCCATCCTACGGAAAAAGGAAATCACCGCGCGTGCGTACGTACAGAATACCGTCTCCACGCCGTGGTGTAATCTATTTTCCGCCACCACCTTAATTGGATGGGTATAATGGTGTAAAGAATAACTATACATAGTTATTACAACATCATATTAATTCTGTTATATTGTATAATCCACTACAATTCAATTCAATATTTATGGAAATGATATCATCGCTTGTGCGTACGTACGGACTACCGTCTCCACGACGCGATGAGATTCATTCTCCATGTTAACCATTTAAGAATGATTATAAAGTATATATAAGAAAGAATAATGAAATATATGACATTACAAAGCTACTGGATTTATGTATATATATATATATGTGTGTCATCTACTTACTTCCATTCAAGACAATAAGGAAAGGAAAACAGCGTTCATGCGTACGTACGGACTACCGTCTCCATGAACGGTGTTTTTCATTTCATTTATCTATCTATTATATATACATATACTGAATATATATGATATATAAATCATATTTTATATTCTGGAAGTAAGTAAATCATGATATAAGTAATAATAATGTCAAGAACAACAAGTCAAAACACCTACGATAAATGAAACGATTTTACCCAAAACGCTTCTTTAACATGGAATTTACAAAAGAACGGGTAATATAATGTCACAAGTGAACCATATATGATATCATAACAATGAATATGATTCTTTAATAAGTCAATGACATTATTTAAATCATTATACAGGAGGTTCGGACACATACGAAGCAAATCGGACCTAAGGTAAGGGAAATATCACAATCTCATTTTTATCCGAGATTGTTTATACTTTGGTATTTACTGGGGTGTATTTTATCATCCACATCCATGTTTCTTCAATATGTAATATTATTTCCATCCACCTACAATTGTTTAAATCCAATTTTACCCTTCTGTGATTTTTTAGTAAAAGATATGAAAGGAATCTTTTGTCGTTTTTCATACGAGGTACTTTTTGACTTTTCCGACAAAAGTACGAGAAGAATGTTTTTTTTAACTTATACGGCATGAATGGATTTTTAAAACATTATTTCCAAGAAGCATCCTTTACAAGTTTTCAAGTTTATTTTTAATCAACTTCTTTTAGTTTAAAGTTGTATGACATGTTATGAAAGGAAAAATGTTTTTGAAGAAGAAAGGATATTTTCCTCAAGAATGGAGTTCAAGTGTTTTATCAAAATTATTTTCCATCTAAGATAATAAAGGGTTCTGTTTTTATCACTATTATTACATTGATTTGATCATGTTGTGATGGAATTAGTTTTTATGAATTCCTTTTTCTTATATGAATTGATTTATGATATCATGATGTTTCAAGAATCCCATTTTTGTTACATGTGTTATGCGATTATGTATGTTTTATGATTATGTGGCACACATAAGAAAGGATTCATTATAAGATGGGTGGGACCTATATCTCCCTCCAATGAATTGGGTAAAGATTTTATATCTCATGAGATAGACAGGGCTGGAATGGTAGGTTATACCGGTTCAGTGAAACAGGACTGAAACGAGGGTTACTCGATTCAGAAAGGGACATTGTCCACTAAGATAGTCTTGGCAATGAGTCTTGACTAACAAGAAATGATTCTCTATGATTATGTGTGAATGCCACAAAGTTTCATGTTTTAAGTTATGATTATTGTGATTTCATTTCACTACTATGATTTATCCCATGTTATGAAATTATGCTCTCTTTTGCAGGTTAAGATTTCCAAAAGTTATGTTCTTATGAATATGATGTGATCGATTTTTCTTTTGTTTACCCTTACTGAGAATTTGAGCTCACCCTTTTATGTTTACTTTTCCCCAGGATATAAAGAAAGGTTTTAGGTATAAAAAAAGGGAAGATCTATATGGGAGATGTTGAAGATCTTTCACCAGGATTAGAAGAATATACTCCGAGTTTCCAAAGACACTAAACTATTACGATCCTTGTGTGTGTGTTTTTGTTGTGTACTAAGTATTCCGAAAAAGTAATGTAATGTCCATGTACTTCAAGCTTCGGGTCTCTACATTATCACCATCAAAATAAAATACCACATCAATAATCAAATCCTGGAAAAATACCATCTCACACAAGATGGTCCTTTCTAGTACCCTCTCACTCAAGGAGTTTCCATACATCTAGTCTCATGTCACATCACATCATGGAATTACACCCTATCACTCAGGGTGAACCCAAACAACATGTTCTCATTGAAGGTGAGACCAAGAATTGCATGAGATCATCAACCACACCACATAACCCACTCCCTCTCTCTTGGTGGGCCTCAAAATATAAAATTGACTCATAACTTCTCACTCAAGGAATGACCCAATATCCAGTCATTTCATCAGTCATACACATATTTGGTACATGCACATAATAATAATAATTTAAATTTTTCCTATATCACATTCTCTCGATATCCCAGACATTAATTTCTGATCTCTTGGATATAATCTCAAACCATTAGTACGACACGTATAAAGATTGGCTTACAAGCTAATCTCTTCAAGACGATCTTAATTAAACCATAATTATAATCCAAACACATCTAAATTACTATTTATCCTATAAGTTAATTCAATATTTACTTAGAAAATATTTGATCTGTTATAACTGATATCAAACCACATCAGTCACCCCAAAATTACCCATCTCCAAAAGGCACTTTCTGGAAAAATCCTGAAGATGTTCGGTCTAAACCTCTACCAATTCCCAAACTAATATCTCTATCCTAATATAAGGAACCAGCCCTAAAATATTACATAATATTAAATTAACTAGATAATTCAAATTGAGGATATTTTCAGGTTTAGAGTTTTAGAGAATTATTCCAAAACTATTACATTACATCTAAAAAATTACAAAGTCAAAACTTCTACATATTTTCCATTTTTTTCAAAAAATAAAAACATGTAAAAATAGGGTCATGTCTTGTTCCATGTTTTAGACAGTGAGACTTTTCCTTAATCCCATAGCTAACCCTATTCATCTTTATGTCCTGTGAAAAACATTTCAAAACATGGGATGAGCATAAAAAGCTCAGTAAGGGTTATAAAACAAAGAAAAAAAATTGTATTTCATCAATACATACATAACATAATCTCTTTAACATACCCCGTAAAATGATAATATTTATTAATAACACAGAGTAATCACAAATCGTAATGGTAACTTTCGGAATCTATAACATACTTACGTTATAGCTTTCACAGCTACGTAGGGAGTCACATTTGGAATACCCATAATAGTAATTCCATAAATCTCTTAAGATAATCATTCACATTTACCTCTATCACATTACCTAATTAATTGGATAGCTATCTCAGGCTCATCCACCCTAGGTTTATCATGGTACCACCCATATACGTAAATAATTCCCAAGAACAATAACACATTCATAACACATTAAACAAACATAAAGGAATGAAAACATTTCCATATTTCAATCACAATATATCATTTAAAAAATTTAACTTAACAAATCAATTATCAAAACCATTTTCAATATCAAAATACATAAATAAGTATATTGTATTTATTTTCCTTTTGAAAACATTACAGCTTGTTAAGGAAGTCATAGATCAAATAATACTTGCAGCGGCAGAAAAGGTCATTGTCACCGCTAACATTAAAGGAAACATTATTTTTTTAATTTAGTAAAACGAATTGTAGAAAAATATTCCCTTTGAATTAAATGAAAAGTATAATGTGTTTATAAACCGTGTAAAAAAAAGTCATGTATAATACAAAATATGCTTCAATGAAAGGAGATTGAGATGAAGTCCCTTACGTCGTGTCCAACATGAACCGTTCGTTCTTTAATCTGCTATATAATAAAATAAAGATAATATCTACTTTATTAAGAACCTTTTTCAAGTTTATTATTCTTTTTATATCACTTATTCCCATGTTATTCACAATATGTAATCATTTAAGATAATAATGGTCATTTTTTCGATATTTGGTACTTGAGTCAAAAAATGAACTTCTTAAATTTATAAGTTGTCCATGTGGTAAAAATTACATTATCTCCATAATGATATTCATGATTTATATATCATATATATAATATATATATCCAGTATATATATGTATTTATAATAGTACATAACATTTAGAGGTAAGAAATGAAATGCACCATTCATGGAGACGGTAAGCTGTACGTACACATGAATTCTACTTTCATTTATATTTTATATTTTTAATGAAATGAAAACATAATGAAAAATTAGTATATTATAATTTCAGTATAATATCATATATAATTTCATTATCTCCATCATTTATAAGTTCCATGTATGGCATGAATGAGTCATATCACTTTGAGGGCGCGGTACCCCGCACTTCCTCAAATGAAATTATCACGTTTACCCATTATGGAAACCATAATTGTATGATATAAATGAAAAATAAAAAAGAATATAGACAATATAAAAATAATATATATCACATATAAATATAGTTCCATCATAATTTCCACCATAATAGGGGGTAGAGGAAGATTTAACAATCATCGTTTCGTGAGGTAGTAGTTCACCATCCACAAAAACAATATGTACTTTACCCATTGGATATAGGTGTGTGTAAGTGTAATTAAAATATTTCTCACAAAAAAAACCTTGTATATTATGGATAATGGTGTTTTTATAAAATAAAGGGATAAAAATAGTTTATGGGTTTGGGATGTAAAATAAAATAAATTAACTTAATAGAAGACATTACCTTTAAATCGGGTAACTCCCTTTGGTTTGAACCAAAAGGCTTTATTGAAGTTCCTTATGACTAAGGTAAGGCTTATAAGTGGAAGAGAGGATTATTTAGAGCTTATTTGACCATAGGTTGGATCATCCAAGGGGTTTGAGAGGTGTTAGTAATGGGATAGAGGTGAGGTATTTTTATAAGGGGGAGGAGGTGCTCTTTTGGAATGTTTGAAAATATTATTTTTTTATATAAGGGTTTTCGGTTTCTAAATGTCTAAAAATTATTAATGTCGAATCTAATATGACTCTAGTTTTAAATAAAATCATCCAATAAGAGTTTTATAGGATTTTTATTTTGGTTAAATCTTTATAATCTTATTTATTTAACTCATTCATTAATGAGGTAATCACAACATCATTATTGTGTCAAAAATAATTTTATTTATTTGATGTCAAAAAATAATAAAAAAATACCATGATGTCGAATTTTTTTATATTTATAATGAATATTTATAGTCAAATATATCAATTATACAAACCCACATTAAATTTTTTTTATCAAAACAATTCATGTTTATGATATTTTTATTTTTACTTTAATTAAAAAGATATTAATATCATTATCTTACCCATGTGGATTTAAATGGCCAAAAGTCTCACCCATGGATTTCATGGTCGTAAATTACTCATCCAATAAGATTAGGACAATTGTTAATGTAATTTTATATTATTATAATACTATTTTTACCTTGAATTACCCTATTTACCTATAACTGCGGTAAATAAAAGTCAAAAGATACTATTCACCAAAAATTATTCTCATCTTATTCAACAAAAATTTAATTAAAAATAAGAACCATGTATGTCATATTTTCAAAATTCAATTCACAAAAGTGATAAAATTATATTTAAAAGAAAAAGTCAATTTTTTAACTACTACTCAGTGTTTTCAGTATCCCTCAGAGATTGATGTTTTTCTGAAAAATACAAACAATTCATCCTAAGATATCTTTGATATTTTGAATTCAAAAATGATGTCTATTTTATCAAATTAAGAACAGAGAATCTTAATTAATTATTTTAAAATTAATTCCCGTTTTCAAAACAAAAAACGTGTTTTTAAGAAATATTAACAATCAAAAGATTTACACTTTTTTATGTCCAATTTCAATGTGAAATTACTTCCAATGACACAAATTCGATTAAATAGTAAAAATATAATCTAATTACACATTAAAACAATTAAAAATATAATATAACCATGTAAATAAATTATATTTAATGGTAGTTTTGAATTAAAATACATTATTTTTCACTACTCATTAAAAAATGAATTTTATCAGAAAAATACATAAAATTTACCCCAAGTAAAATTAATGACACATATCTAAAGAAGAATTTTATTTGGTCAAAAAGTGACCAAAAATAGATTTAAAAATCATTCTTTATTAAAAGGTGGTAAATCGGCCTTTTAAATAATATTGAGTATTTATGATTAAAATTAGATTCATTCAGATTTTAAGCCATTAAATTTTATTGGATAAATTTAAAAACATTTAACAAACATGTATAATCATATTGTAGTTAGTTCTATTTATTCCCACCAATAAAATGTCTATGTGTTAACTACCATTTAAAATAATATTATATTATTATTTTTCAGTATGACTTTGCATTGTGTGTATCATTAGAAATCAAAGAAACTCTTTGTTGGATATCGGGTACGCCATCGATCCTAACATCCCTTTTAAAGTAAAATCAATATTTAATTAAAAAATATTAAAAAATATTAAATTTTTTGTTATTTATTTAAATGTGATTTCACATCCTTCCCCCCTTTTTGAAATTGCGTCCTCACAATTTTTATTCACATATCAAATAAGTGGGGGGATTCATCCCTCATTGCATTTTTAGAGTACCACATCTCCTCTTCAACCATACGGTTTTTCCAAACAACCTCTACCTGATTAATTACCTTATTCCGCAACACTTTCTCTCTTTGGTCAAGAATCTGGACTAGTTGTTCCTCATAATAGATTTTCTCTTCCAACTGAACTACCTCTGGGTTCATAAAATGAGATGGATTGGAATATACTTTCTCAACATTAAAACATGAAAAAAATTGTGTACCAGGGCTAAACATGGAGGTAAATCCACCATGTAGTCAACTGATCCAAATTTCTCTAGGATTTCATAAGGTCTAATGAACCTCGGACTCAAATTTACCTTCTCACCAAAACCTTTCACACTTTTACATAGATAAACTTTGAGAAAGACATGATCACCTACCTCAAATGAAATATCCTTCCTATGGTTATCCAAATAAATTTTCTACATGCTCTGAGCTGTTCTCATGTGCTTTGAAATCAACTAAACTTTTTCTTCCATCACTTCTACCAGTTCTTGTCCCATCAACTCCCATTCACCAACTTCATCACAAAAAGTTGGAGTTCAACACTGCTTCCCATATAATGCCTCAAATGGAGACATATGTATACTAGATTGAAAACTATTAATATAAGAAAATTCAACCAAAGAAATTTTGTGGTCCCAACTTCCTGGGTAATCAAGTGAAGAAGAACATATTATATCCTCCATGGTCTAAATTATTTGTTTTGACTTACCATCTGATTGAGGATGAAAATATATACAAAAATTTAATTCAACATAACGACTTATGAAGGCCTTTCCAAATGTTATAAGTAAACCCGTGATCAGGATCTGATACAATGGAGAAGGGAACTCCATGCAACCCAACTATCTCTTTAATATAAAATGGAGAAGGTTTATCTAGAGACAAAGTATTTCGAATAGGAAGGAAATGAGCAGATTTATTCAATAGATCAATAATAACCCTGATTGCATTATTACCTTGAGATGTCTTTTGTAATCCCACAACGAAGTCCATGGATATATTTTTTCATTTCCAATCTGGAACCGATAAATATTGAAGCATACCTTTTGGTAACTACCACTCTACTTTAACCTATTGACAAGTCAAACAATTCATAGTAAAGTCAGCAATATCACTTTTCATTCCATCCCACCTGTAATACTCCCAATGATCTATGTACATCTTAGTACAACTAGGATAAATTGAAAATAGATAACTATGAGCTTCACATAATAACTATTTCTTTAACATTGAATCACAAGGCACGCATAATCTCTTTCCAAATCTCACAATAAAATCATTATCAATGTTAAAATCAGGAAACGTACACTTCTGAACCAACTCTACCTTTTTCTCCAACTCACTGTCTTCTTTCTGCACTTGCGTAATTCTGTCTGATAGAGATGATTTCACTAACACCTAAAACAAAACAAAGTAATTTCCTACACCAACAACTTATATGCCAATTTCGATAAAATAAAAAATCAAAGGATCTTGTTCCTAACATAGCATGGTTAATGAAGCATTACTTTTTCGACTCAAAGCATCAGCCACTTTATTTGCCTTTCCTGGATGGTAATGAATTGTGTAATCATAATCCTTGATTAATTCCAGCCATCTTCTCTATCTCATGTTCAATTATTTCTAAGTGAATATATACTTTAAACTTTTGTGCTCAGTATATATTTCACATTTTACACCATACAGATGAAGCCACAAAATTTTTAAAGCAAAAACAATAGAAGTTAATTCCAAATCATGTGTAGGGTAATTTAGCTCATGAGGATTCAACTGAAGTGAAGAATAAGCAATTACCTGATAATTTTTTATAAGGAAAGAACCAATCCCTTTCAATGAAGCATCACTGTATATAACCAACTCACCATTTATGGAAGGTAATTCCAAAACAAGAGCATTCACCAATCTTCTTTTCAATTCCTAAAAACAATCATCACATTATTTTTTCTAAATGAACTTAACAACTTATCCTGTTAACTTAGTCATTGGACTAGATAACTGTGAAAAGTTTCAGCAAACCTCCAGTAATTACCTACTAAACCATGAAAACTACCGATATTGGTAATATTTTTGGGTCTTGGCCATTCTTCAACAACTTTTGTTTTCTCCGGATCAGAAGTTATGCCATTTTTTGAATCATTGAGACCTAAGAAAGAAATGTTTTGTAACCAAAACTCACACTTGCTGAATTTACCAAATAGTTTCTTTTCTTTTAAGGCTTACAAGAAAACTCTTAAATGTCTTTCATGTTCCTCTATAGTTTTGGAATAGACCAAAATATCATCAATGAACACAACCAAATACTTATCCATGAATTCACAAAAAAAAATTATATTCATAAGATCCATGAATACAATAGGTGCATTTGTTAACCCAGAAGGCATAAATACAAATTAATAATGGCCATATATCATACAAAAAATGGTCTTCAGAATATATGCTTCCTTTACATTCAACTGATGGCACCCCAACCTCAGTTCAATCATCAAAAAATACTATGATCCGTTGAGCTAATAAAAAAATCATGGATATAAGGAAAAGGATACTTGTTCTTAATAATGATGTCATTAAATTCTCTATGTTCAATGAAAAGTCTCATTGAACTATCATTATTTTTAACAAACAAGACAGGATCACCCCATGGTGATGTGTTAGGTAGAATGAAACCATTATCTAATAACTTCTACAATTTCTTTTTTAATTCTAAAATATCAATTTGAACCATTCGATAGGGGGTTTTGAAATTGGCCCAGAATCAGGAATTAACTCAATAGTAAATTCAACTTCCTGATCATGTATTATACCAAGAAACTCATCAAGAAAAACATCATGACACTCATTTACCACTGAAACATCATTTATCTGGAATGTTTCTTTTTTTTACAAAATATGTACAATGCAACATTAATTTCCGTATTTTACTAGTTTCTTAACTTCCTGATATGTTATCAAATGTAAGGGTTCATTATTGTAAAAAAACTAAAAAACTTTCTAAAAAGAAACCTCTTTAGCTCTGCATTCAATCTGAGCATGATAAACAGAAAGCCATTCCATACCCAAAATAATATCAAACTCTACTGGAGGCAAAAAAATAACAGTTTCTGGTACACAATTTCTGCACAAAAGGACAGGAAGGTTCTTCTAATTTCTTTTTGTATCCACAATTTCCTCCAGTGTTTTTACCTTATGTTAAGGATTCATATTAGGAGTTGGAATTCCCAATTTACTAGAAAATAGCATAGAAATGAATGAATGTGTAGACCCTGAATCCTACAACACATTGGCATAATCTAAAAAAAATAGTGTACCTAATACTACATCATTTGATGGCCCATTATCTGTTGAAATAGATGAAAACAATTTCACCACCCCTTTATTCTGGTAGTCTTTCATCTTTCCCTCAGTTGAGTTCTTCATTGGACACTCATTTTAACAATGACCCATTTCATTGCACTAATTTTTTTTACTAATTATAAATCATGTTTTCTCTTACCATTAACCAGATCTTTTCCAGTGCAATTACGATCCTTATGTTCCATTTTACCACATTAGTAGCACTTTCCAGAATTCAAAAGACATTCCCCAGCATGTTTTTTACAACAATTTTCACAATCTGTAAAATTATGTTTCTTACCATCAGACTTTTCTGAAGAGTTTTTCCCTTTCATCTGCCACCTAGACCTCTTATTATGTTGTTTTTGAAAGAATAGATTATCATTGGAAAACTCCATTTCCACCTTCTCTGTACATCGAACAAGTTTTTCATAACCTTTGAACTCATGAGAAGCTAAAGACCTTCGATACTTTGGCTTTAATCCTGAGTAAAAATGGTTGGTTTTACTATCGAGATCTCGTATGGAATTTGGAGCATACCTTGCTAGTTAAGTGAATTTTGCTTCATAAGCAGCCATTGAGTCATCCTCATGCCTTAATTCTAGTAATTGTTTTTCCACTATAAGATTAACCACCTTAGAAAAATATTTCTCAAGAAATATAACTTTGAATTCATCCCAATAAAGAGGATTTATCTCCTCAGTATCCCTGATATTTTTCACCATCGACCACCGCTGATCAACTTCACCTTCAAAATGTTAAACAACAAGGCTAACCTTTTGATGTTTTGAACACCCCATGACATCAAAAATCATCTATAGTTCTTTAATCCAACCTTCAGCTAGCACATGGTCAAATTATCCTCTGAATGATGGGGGATGTTGCCTCATTAAATTCTCCACTACTAACACGTTCCTATGTGGTTGATCTGGATGATCTCATGCATGGATACTACCACCATTTATAGACTAAGTTAACTATTCCATTACTGCAACAAACTGTTTAGTTCCAATTCTGACCGTCACCGGTTGCTGATTTGGAAGGATGTCTTCATCCTAATGTCAACCCATCATAGCTGCCCTATTTCCTCTATGGAATACCATTCTTAACATAGAAATATCTTAGGCAAAGAAACGTGGTAATGTGTAAATTCTATATCATTTCAATATTACCATAAATTAATTTATGGGTATTAATTTAACAATATCTGAACTCCTAATGTTATCTAAACTGACCGCTGATTCTAACTTTAAGGACCCAACATTAAAACATCACATAATCTTGAAATAAATGGATAAATCACGTTGATAATCTTTTTAGGTTTAGAGTTTTAGAGAATTAGGCCATAACTATTACATTACATATCAAAAATTACAAAGTATAAACTTATGATTAGTTTCCAAATTTTTTCATAAAATAAAAAATCTTGAAAAAAGAGTCATGTCTAGTTCCATGTTTTAGACAGCTAGACTTTTCCATGATCGCATCCTTGACCCTATTTATGTTTATGTCATATGAAAAATATTTTAAAACATGATATGAGCATAAAAAGATATGTAAGGCTTATACAACAAAGAAATAAAACATTAGTTCATCTATACATAAATAATATAAAAACTTTAACATACCTCATGAAATAGTAAGATTTATGAATAACACATATTAATCACAAATGAAAATGGTAAGTTGTGTCATCCATAACATACTTACGTTGTAACTTTCACACCTTCGTAGGGAGTCACATTTGGAATACCCATCACAGTATATTTCCTAAATATCTTTGGAGAAAAAATCACATCTACCTCGGTCACATTACTCAAAGCATTAGAGAGATATCTCAAGCTCACCCGCCATAGGTTTATGACGGAACCACCCATATACATAAACAATTCCGAAGAACCTTAACATATTCATAACACATAAAACAAACATAAAGGAAACATAATATTTCCACATTTCAATAAAAATATATCATTTAAATATATTGACATAAAAAATCCATTATCAAAACCATTTTAAATACCAAAATATTTAAAAGTGTATATGGTATTTATTTTCCTTTTAAAAACATTATGGCTTGTTATGGAATCCATAGATCAAGTAATACTCGCGGCGATAGAAAATGACATTGTCACAGATTACGTTAAAAGAATAATTTTTTTCATTTAGTGAAACACCTCGTAGAAAAATATTCCATTTGAATGATATAAAAAGTCAAAGGAGTTTATACACCGTATAAAATAAAGTTGTGTATAAAACGAAATATGCCTCAATGAAAGGAGATTGAGACAAAGTCTCTCACCTTGTGTCCGACTTGAACCGTTTGTTCTTTAATCTCCAGAATAATAAACTCTAGTTTATTTTTACTTTACTGAGAATAATTCTATAGTTTATTATTATGTTTATATCACTTATTTCCATATTATAAACATTATAAAATCATTTATGTTAATAATGGTCATTTTTTCGATATTTGGAACTTGAGAAAAAAATAAACTTCTTTTATTTACAAGTTGTCCGTGTGGTCAAAAGTTCATTATCTCCAGAATGATATTCATGAATTAGATATCCTATATATCATATATATCCAGTATAAATATGTATTTATAATTGTACATAACATTTGGAGGTAAGAAATGAAATGCACCGTTCATGGAGACAGTAAGTCGTACGTACACATGAACGCTACTTTCATTTCTATTTCATTTTTAATGGAATGTAAAAATAATGATAAAAAGGTATATTATAATTGAAGTATAATATCATATGTAATATCATTACCTCCATCCTTTATACGTTCCACATATGGCATGAACGAGTCATATCACTTTGAGGGTGCGGTAGTCTGTACTTCCATAAATGAAATTATCGCGTTTACCCATTATGGAAACCATAAAGGTATGATATAAATGAAAAATAAAGAAGCATAGATACAATATAAATATAATATATATCACATATAAATACAGTTCCCTCATAATATCTATTATAAGACGTGGTAGGAGAATGTTGAAAAATCATCATTTCGTGAGGCAGTAGTTCACCGTCTAGAGAAGCGGTAAATTATTTACCCATTAGATGGAGGCGTTGTAAGTTTAGTTCAAATAATTATCATAAAAACATCATAGTATATTTAGGATAATTGTTTTTTTATAAAATAAAGGAATACAAATAGTTTATGGGGTTGGAGAAGTAAAATAAATAAAAAGAAATTAAAACGAGATGTTACCTTTAAATTATGTAACTCCCTTTGGTTTGAACCAAAATGATTTCTTGAAGTGACTTCTGCCTAAGGTAAGGCATCTAGGTGTAATAGAGGGATATTGGGAGCTTCTTTGGGAATAGGTTTGACGATAAAAGTGTCTTGAGAGGTGTGAATAATGAGTTAGAGGTGATGGCTTTTTATAAGGGGGAGGAGGGGCTCTTTAGTGAGGTTTGAAAATATTATTTTATTATATAATGATTTTCGGTTTATAAAGTTCAAAAACATATTAAAGTACAATATTAGACGACACTTGTTAGAAATAAAATCACACAATAATAATTGTACAGGTTATGATGTTGTTTTAATCTTTATATTCTTATTTATTGAAATCATTCATTAATGAGGTAAACACTGCATCATTACAATGTCATCAATATTTTTTATTTGATGTCTAAAAATTATAAAAAAAATAAAATTATGTTTTAAATTTCATTAAATTTCTAATGAATATTTATATTCAAATATATCAATTACATAACCACACATTAAAATTGTTTTATTAAAACAATACATGTTTAAAATATTTTAATTTTTACTTTAAATAAAAATCTATTAATGTCATTATCTTACCCAAGTGGATTTCAAAGGCCAAAATGCTCACCCAAGGATTTTATTCATCTTAAATTACTCATCCAATATGGTTAGGACAAGCGTGAAGGTAATTTTATTATATTATAATTTTTTTTACATTGAATAACCTATTTACCTTTAACTGTGGCAAATAAAAGGAAAAAATTACTATTCACCAAAAATTATTTTCAACTTATTCAACAAGTTTTTTAATGACTAATAACAAAGATGTATGTTAGATATTATAAATTCAATTCACAGAAGCACTAAAAATTCATTTAAATGAAAAATCCAGTTTTTTTAACTTCTACTCAGTGTTTTCACTATTCATCAAAAATTGATGTATATCAGAAAAATTTGAAAAATTCAGCCTAATAAATATTTGATATTAAAAATTAAAAAATGGTGTCTATTTTAACAAATTAAAAACATATATTTTTAATTAATTAATTAAAAATTAACTCCCATTGTCAAAACAAAATAACATTTTTTTAAGAAATATTAACTATCAAAAGATTGACACTTGTTTATGTCCAATTTCAAAGTGAAATTACATTCAATGAACAAAATTGGATTAAATTGTAAAATTAGAATTTAATTACCCTTTAAAAGAAATTAAAAAGATAATATAACCATATAAGTAAATTATATTAAAAGGCAGTTTTGAATTAAAATACAGTATTTTTCACTAGTCATTAAAAATGAATTTTATCAGAAAAATACCAAAAATTTACCTGATGTAAATTTTAATGTCTTTAATCAAAAGAAGAATTTTATTTCTTCATAAAGTGACCAAAACTGGATTTAAATAGTGTTCACTATTAAAAGTCAGTAAATTGACCTTTTAAAAAATATTAGAGTATTTATGCTTAAAATTAGATTCATTCACATTTTAAACCTCTAACTTTTAATGGATAAATTTAAAAACATTTAATAACCCTGTATAATTATATTTTAGTTAGTTCTATTTATTCCGTCCTATATAATGACTAAGTGTTAGCTACTATTTAAAATATTATTATTTTATTATTTTTCAGTATGACTGAGTATTGTGCGTAACATTAGACTTCAATGAAACCCGATGTTGAGTATTGGGTACCCCATCGAACCTAAAATCCACTTTAAAGTAAAATTAATATTTAATTCAAAAATATTAACAAATATGCAAATGTATTATTATTTATTTACTTGGGATGTTACACCAGATCACCAAATACCACGCTACATTCAAATCCATAAGGATTCTTGGTAACTCATTTCAATGTCTTTAGGATAATTCCCCTAATCCTAACTTGGGTTCCACATTACATCTCAATTAGGATGGATCTTGAGTCTATCACATGGTGGAAACAGTCCCTGTCATACTAAATCTATCTTTGGATGAGTTTTCCCACTCATGAAACTCACTAAGTCACGAATACACACTCTAATTATGTTCCTAACCATGTAAGATATATTCTACCAACTCACCCCTTATCCCTAGACCTAATACACTTAGGGATTTGATACTAGCATGCAAAATCTAGCATTAGATACCCACAACTCACCTCAAATTCAAAGGATTCCCTATGGCCTCTGATAAAATCAACATAGTTCTTTATTTTCATGATATGAAAATCTATTACATACATATTTCATAATTTTATATGAAAACACGATATATTATATAATAATTCCGGCCACATAATTATAATGGTTAAGTTTCCTGAAAGGATAAATGCATAATAAACTTATTTAATGATTGATATTCAATAAATCCTAAAACATTATTCCCACATGATACCCATTATATAATTGTCATAATTAATACCATTCTTCATTACAATGGTAATATACAAATATGGGAATGGGTGAGATCTGATGCATAGTAAGGGTAAACATGTGAGATATCAATTGATGGTTATATGTGAGCATAATATAGGAATAAATGTATGAGAGAGAGATCATAATATACAAAATTCATACCCAATAAGTAATATATCAAAAATCATGATTCATGGATTATAATGTTTTTAAAAACAAAATACTTGAGACATAAGAGTGAAAAATCACCAATAACTAATCATGAGGAATTTGAGCATATCATAAGTATAAAATCATGTCATAGGAGTGTGTTATATGAACATAAGCATGTAAAATCATTTTATTAGTCAAGGATCGCTATCAATACCATCATAAAATATTATATATAGACCCATTATGGATTAAATTCACTCCCCGTTATTTTTTTATCCATGGTGGAAGTACTCCCATATTAGATTAGGTTCACTCCCCAATACCTTTTAATTCATGTTGGATAGAGTCCAATATTCGAGTTGGTTTAATTCTCATTACCTTTTCATATTATATCATGATTACATCATAACATAACCCTTGGAAAAGAAACAGGTTACATAAATATTTATTCATTACATAATCATATTCCAAACAGAGAAAGAAAATAGATAGTATCATTATATCATATCCTTAGAGAATAATTCTTCAAATGTTCTTGATATTGATGCAAAATTATTTTATAAAATCATTATAAAAAGTCTTTTAAAATCGGAGAGATTGTCCTTTTATTTTGGTAGCATTTAGGAAACTAAAAATTTAAAGAAAAATGTAGTTAATATGATTTTAGTTATAAAACCAAGGATAATTTAATCAAAACATAAGAAATTAATGGTCATGATGGCGAAAAACCCATTCATTTGATAAAAGTTAAAAAAATATTATTTTCACACATCTATAAAAAAGTCAAATATAATCCTTACAGAAAATAGTATAAAAATTAATTTTTGAAATATTAAAAAAAGTAAAATATGTTAAAAAATAAATTTTTAAAATAATTGGTGATTATAATAGAAAATTATGGTAATATTTTTATTTATATGGATATAAAATAAAATATTCATGACATAACAGAAGAAAAAAATGAATCTTTTCTTAAAATTCTTATTTTAGTGTTTTTTAGTACCAAAGAGAGGGAAAATAGAAATAGTACATTAAAAACAAAAAAATAACCATAATAGAATAAAAAATATCTGTTTTGAGAGAGAGATAACACAAATTACCAAATATATATTTAGAGATGAAAAATAATGATTAGAAATTAGATTTCAACAGAAACCCTTACCTCAAACCCAGAATTGATAGAGACATTTTCTAAATGATTGTATAACAAGTTTTTATTTATTAAAAATATATATACTAAAAATATTCGTACCTATTTTACCATATATGATTCATTAATAATTTTAAATCACCTCTTTGTTAATAAATATCCATACAAATCAATATTCTAAGAGTTAACTTTTTTTCATACATGGTTCAGTTTGGAGATTCGGGTCCTTATAACATTGACATGGTTTCATCATATCCAAAATATTAATCTGTTAATAAATATTTTATTTAAACATTATATACACTTTTTAAAATATCCATGTAATAGAGTGATGAAAAATGAATGACATCACTTTATGGAGGCGGTAGTCCGTACATACAATGACATTTTTTTAATTTTTTAATGGAAGGAAAAAAAGGTAAAAAAATAATATTAATTACATGAATAGTAATTTTATCATAAATATGATATATATTCATTAAATACATCAATATTACCATAAGTGTGAGGAGGTGATAAAATATAACACACATCGCTTCATGGAGACTATAGTCCAAACGTATGCATGAACAAAAGTTTAATTTTACATTAAATGAAACAAAAGTATAAATTTTTTTACCATTAAAATAAGAAAATTTAAGTATATTAAGTATATTTATTTTTATTATATTAATATGAATATAGAATATTTGTATGAGGTGAAAGAAGAATGAAACTTGAAATAGATCTATAATGATAATTACTACTTCATTATGTAACATGCTTTGACATACACATTATGCATTTTTAAATAGTATTGTGGTTATACCAATTTTTATTGGAAATGGGTAGGAAATTTGGGAAGAAATTTTGGTTTTTAATGTCCAAAATAGTGTACTCGAAGTGAGTGAATAAGTGAGAAGTGGATATGTCTTTTTATAAGTGAAGGGAGTGACACCCTAGAAAATATTAAGAACTTCAAAATATAATACTATCACTCTCATAAAAAATTGGGTAACAGAACATATAATTTTCCAAGATAAGGTGATTTAGGTATATATACACTCAATAAATAAAATTTGGAATTGTTTTAGTGATAATTTAATCCTTATATTTTAGTTTAACCTCCTCGTTAACCCTTTTAACCCTTACCATGGTGATTAACCATTACCATGAGAAATATTCATTATTAAAAATAAAAAATTGAACATATAATTTATTTAATATTATGATTAAAAATATTTATTTTTTTTATAAATTACAATTTCTATAGTTGTATAAATTAATTTTAAAATTGGTGTCCAAAACACTTCCAAAATAGTTTTTTATAAAATTTCTTTTTTAAACATATAAATAAATTTTTTTTCTTCCTTTTATAGCTAAAACCATGAGATTATTGTTAAGATATATTTTGTTTTATATATTCTCTATAAATTTCATTAAATATATTCATCAATATTTTTCAATTTAATTTACTAAGATAAAAACACATTTTGTTATAAAAATAGTTTTCTAAAAAATGATTTTTACCTTAAAATGACTTTGTCTTAATTTATAACCATTGAATAATCAATTTTTGAATGATAAATATTTTTTAAATTATATAAATAAATATTTTATGTAATTTTAACACTCAAAATAAGATAAATAAACTTTTAAATAAAATGTATATAATAAAAAATAATTCTTGTTAACAAAACATTTTTATATATTCAATAGTTACTAGAATTACATTACTTATAATTTATAAAGTATTTTTAATGTAATTAATTGGTTTTATTAATTGAATTTTTTTAAATATAATCTAAATATCTATTATTTTATTTTACTTTATATTTTTATTAAGTCATTATTCACTTAATCTTGGTATTGTGTGAATCAAAATATATTCTACAATTTATATGTGTTACAGTATACCCCATTTAAATAATTTCACCATAAAAATTATATTATTATAATGTTAAAATATGAGTATACTTCTACCTTATTTCATTTTTAAGTTTCTATTTATCTTCCTCAAATCTATTATTCCTTTGAAGAACCTTAACTCGGAGAGTGGATTTTTTATGCAACACATTATCACAATGATCCATGACTTATATTAGTTATTATATATAATAAAAATCATTACCTAGAGTTGTAACCTCTATGTTAATTACATGTGATTGATCAAGTATGTACTTCCTCAAAATAGAGACCTGAAATATGTCCTAAACCTGCGATAAGTTTTGTTGAAGCATTAAGCAATATGATACCATCCTAATATGATCAAGAAACTCATAGGGACTGATATAACTAAGTCCCATATTCCCCTTATTTCCAAATATCATATCCTTCATCCAATTAGATGTACAAATGAATCATTGAATAATTTTTTATAACTAAAATATTATTTTATTTAATAATTACAATTTCTGAAAATTTTTGTTTTAATCCTCTATTCCCACAAATATTACATGAGAAAAGTATTTTATAAATAAAATTTTAAATAGAATTTTATTTATAATTAATTAATATATTATTTTTATGTTTATTTTGGAAAAACATCCATCAGTCTATTGATTAATATCACATATACAGTAATTTAGTTTTTAGTTCATTATCAAAAAATTTAGAAAATCCTCGAATTGATCTTGAGGGAAATATTAGATATAAATTAAACTGAATGTTTTTGAAAGAATTTCTAGGTATTGAAATTTCTGTACGAAGATAAATAAACCACCTATAAAAAGAAAATAAACTGAATAAAATAATAAAAATGAACCTATAATAAAAATAAAATAAACTAACAGTTAGAAGAGAAATGAACTGGCCACATGAAGGAAAACGAACTGACCATAAGAAGAAAAATAAATAGATCATAAAAAGAAAAAGAACCCTTCCACAAGAATAAAAATAAACATACGATATGAGGTAAAATTTTGGAAAATTATTGAACCTAAATTATAACCTATAGTTACTTAATGAATTTTTCATATTTTATTTAAAAACAACTATATTTTTCTTATTCTTTTATATTATTAATTATTATATTTCTTTTCATAATATTTGTTTATTTAATAATTCCTTAAATTCCCAATAATTATTTTATTCCTTTAGAAATTTAACTAGATATGTTTAGGCTATATTTATGTTTAACTAAATTTAATCATATGTGTATTAATATAGACACAATTTTCTTAGAACTTGAAATGTTTAAATATAAATTATTTTTGATATGATAATTATATCTTGCATGTATTATGGGAGGTTCCCAAGAACATTTATATTGAATTTTTTAAGTTCATTTAATATTGTAATAAATTTTTTATAACCATTTTTTATAAAAACTATTTTAATATTATAGATTATCAATGAAATAAGAAGTGAGAATAATTTACATGCATATTCAAGGGTGGAATAATTTGTTTCTTTGGGAAGGATTAAATTAAACAACATTCCTGTTTTGAATTTTATTTTTGTGGAAGAAATCTATACATTGAGTTTTCAAAACCAGATCAAGTCAATAAGGTGGAGGATATTCTTAAATTTTACTATGATATATACCTTACAAATAAATTACTACTCTCAGTAAACCTTAATTGTTTGATCCATTCCTACTAGAGAGAACCTTTTACCTCAATAGATAGATCCTTTCTTGATTCATATATTTTTTAAAATTCTTATTTATTTATACTATTATCCCTTATTTATCATATCATGTTACACTACCCAAACAAGTTTGAGTTGGGTTATACTATCCCATAAAAATTCTATGGAATTTTCTACAACTGGTAAACGGAAAAGTGATTAGTTATTCCATTTTCTGGGTACATGTTTAGGTTTGGTTCTACCTCTACTTAAAAATGTAGCTTATAGGTTTTTCCGTATGGTGTGAAAATTTTAGGGTAATCTTGTTAAGACACCGGGTGTACAAAAATTAAGTCTTGGGTTGTGGTTCATGGTTTTAAAAAGTAATTTTTAAAGAGTTATAATACCCTTAAAAATCCATAGAGTCCACTATAGTGTGTACTATCTCTCTCTATGTTTGATAGGGGTGAAGATTAGAGTGCGAATATTTAGATTCAAAATAGATAAACTTATTTATATTCATTTCTATTTATATTTCACAACATTATCCTAAATTTGATAAGTGTTTAAAAATATTTTCAAAGGGAAACTCAGCCCCCCTCTTGAGCATTCAACCATTTTCATTGGGACCTAACAATTAATATCAAAAGAGGTTCATTAATTTTAGAAATATTTTATTTTATTTGTAAAAATAATATATTGACGTAAATAGACAATGAGATATGATCTATTTTTATAAATAAGTAATTAATATGAATAATGGATGGACACCTCAATTACCTCCACTATCTAATACATGTGTTTATAGATAATGGTTTTCACACAAGGAGGAATTTTTTCAAGACCTCTATTCTAATTTTTGTATTTTATAAAATCCACTATATGTATTAGTGGTAACCACACATTTCAAAATTAAAATATACCAAAACATAGAATTCAAATTCAAATTCAAAATAGTTATCAACCATATGCCCAAATATAAAAAATGTAATCACATATCGAACCCAGTATACCAAACCAACTCGGGTTGAGAGATCCTATGTTGTGATCGGCCTCCTATGTTGAGGTATGTCAATTAGAGTACTCATCAGCAACTATGAAATCATCCCCATCACCAAATCACCATCATCTTCAACCACACTAAAGGCTATCATCACAACAAAAAATGAACATTTCAAAAACTAGAGACACAAAATGACATCCATTATTGATTCTAGTTTTCTAGTGAGATATTCCCACACAATCCATTTTCTCCACTATAGATACACCATAATAGAACACCACAGAACATAAAAACCATGAAGACCACTATTTGATGTATCTCCACAAGCAATATGAACAACAATTCTAATAGGGGCCTGAAGATAGAGATTAATCGAACATGAGAGACACCAACTATAATGCCAGAAACCACTCAAACATCACCTCCTATGACACCTTGAAAACCACCACACAAGTCTGACTAGGAGTAGTGTGGGGAATCCTAGTGAAAAAGCAGAGTATAGAGCACTTTAAGGAATAAAACTGTGCTTAGACCAAACCGTGACCACTAAACCCATCCTTCAGAATCACCACCAAGTGAACATATACCGAACTATCACCAACATCATGGATGAAAACAACACAAAGACCCATAATGATCTGAAATCTAAGAGATCAGTGGGGGAGGGGGGTTGTGAACCCCCAATATTTCCTTTAAAAATTAAATTTCATTAAATATATAGCCTCCAAAATACAAATTAATATTACACACACTCAGATGTTATAAAATTGGAATTTTTATGGGATTTATTTTAAAACAAATAAAAAAATAAATTTGTGGGGGTTAAAACCCTATATAATCTAAGGGATCAGGGGAAGTTCATGAACCACATTTAATTTCTTAAATTAGAGAGGGTTCAATACCTGCACTATTTCCTTAAAAATACCATTATATATACACATAGCCTCTAAAATCCAGACAAATATTACATATATAGTGACTAAAAAATCCAAAAAAACATATAGCACCACTAATTATTAAATTAGTGGGGTTTTTGACATCACCTCCTCTACAATCCAACCAAATATTCAAAAAATAATGATAAACAATTTAGAGTGGGTTGGGAACCCCCTCAAAATTCCATTATTTGAGAGGGTTGTACATAATCCTCTCTAATTATATAGAAAATGAATTTAGTGGTGGTTGTGGATAAACCCCTCTAAAAACTACAACTAATCTACTATTTTTTATTATGCCTTAGGATAAGAGAGATATTCATGTGGATAAGACCAGATGAATTTATGCAATGGATTATGTTTTAGAGGAATCTGATGGAGTTCTATCCACTATTAGAGGTACAATGTTTATATCAGATTCTATGGTGATAGATTTGTTTAATAAATGTGTTACTAATTGTTCTATATAATCAATGTTAGTTGAAGTTTTGGGTTTGAGTTTAGAACATATATCATTATTTTTTAATCCTTTCACACCTTTGGGAAAGAGGTCCAATGAATGTTTTAGATGTCCTATGTGATAGGTTATAGTAGAAAAAGTTGAGGTGGAGTGAGAATTTTTAGTGCTTGATATTGAAATATTTGAATCAATTATCATCATGTATTAGATGATCATTTTTATGTACTATATAGGATGATATCTCCATCAGGTTCAGTTTTTATCTACTAATTGGCTAACTCTTGTTTTATAGGGTGAGTCGGACTCTAGATCAGGAAGGGAAGGGTTTGTTGTTCCTTATGGTGGGATAGTCTCATGCTAGTGGTCAGATATGTGTCTTGATATAGTTGAACCTTAATTGGGTGCTTGAGATCCCGTAGCTATGTTTTCCTACCCCAAGGTCATTCTAGATGATTTTTTTTGTGTTTTAACACCCTAGATAGAGGTAAAGTTTACTATAGACCTACTTTCTAATATGAGTCCCATTTATATTCTATCTTTAAATATAGAACCTATTGTGTTTATGGAACTTAATGGTCAACTTGAAGAACTAGAGTTTAATTAATTTATTAATCCTAGAATGTCACTGTGGGATACTCCTATCCTCTTTTCTAAGAAGGTAGAGGGAAAAAATAATTTTTATTGATTATAAAAAGTTGAATCAGTAGACCATTTATAAAAAATACCATATTCCAAGGATTGAGGATCTTATTTAGCATCATAGAGGTTCTTGTTGGTTTTCTAAGACTGACCATTGGTCAGGGTACAACCACTTAATATTCTGAGGAGAGGTTTTAACAAAGACAACATTTAATAGTTGATATAGTCATTTTGAGTTTTTGGTCATGTAATTCATTCTCAATAATGATACTATAATCTTTATGTCATTGATGAACCAGATAATTCATCAATTCTTGGAATATTTTTTATTTGTGTTCATGGATGATACATTGGTGTACTCCAAGTTGGAGGAGGATTATATGGACTATTTGGATATCTTTCTTAAAACCAAGGAAGAAAATCATATGTATGGTAATATTTCCAAATGTGTGTTTTTTATATTTGAAGTGATATTTCTAGTTCATGTGATATGTGATAGAGAAATTTAATTATTTCCCAAATATGAATAGGAATTGATGTATTAAGAGTATCCCAAAATTGTGTTTTAGATCCCGATATTCTTTGGGTTTCTAGTTACTATATATGGGTTGTTCAAGAATTATATAAGCTCTCATATGTAATGAAATCATTATCCCCTTAGTGTGTAATTTTTGAATAGAATTACAAGTTTCTAATATATTTTTATGAGATGAAGGTGATGTTGATTTCCACCCGAGTTTTGATTTTTATGAAGTTGGGATCAGGTTTTGTTGTTTTTTGTGATGCATCTTGTATGGGTTTGGGACATGTATTGAAGTAAGGGAAACATGTGGTGTCTTATATCTCCCCTAGTTATTCCCCCAAGAGAAGAACTACATTACCCAGGATCCTGAGTCGGCAGCGGTTATACATGCATTCAAAACGCAGTGTCACTCTCTCTTTGGGGAGTGGTTTATGGTGTATTTTGATCACAATATCTTGAAATATATTTTAATTATAGGGATATTAATTTTTTACAAATATGATTGGTGGTGTATATTTGTTCTTTTTATTTTTATATTTATTATAACCCTAAGAAAATTAATGTGGTTACTGATGCGTTGAGAAGAAAAGTATTATTTTCATAATATATTTATGGTATTGTTCATTAAATGAAATAATTTTTTCATAATATATGGGATTGATTATTCAAAAAAATATGGTATTTTTTATTCCAACAAAATTTTATTTGAATAAACAATCCTATACATTATTACATAAAGATATTTTTGATGAATTCCCTTGTAAAAGAGGGGATGAACATGATTTTTTAGTTCTCCATCACTTGAGGAGGATCAAGCTATGTAATTTTTTGTGTAACCTAAATTGTGAGGTAATGGGTTTGGATCTACAGTATTCTCTAAGTTTCATTAGTGGGTTGTTCTTAGGTACCTTTTAGTACTCCCTTAACTTTGAGGGAATGGGATGGGATAAACTCACTTCAACATTCTCAGATAGGGGATTTGAAATTGATACTCTTTAGTGGATCTTTACTAGAGTGGAATAGACCATAGTCTTATTCTATAAAATCTCATATGAGTTGGTATGACCCATGGATGTTTTGTGTATCGATTCCTGAGTCTGATTATTCATGCATGAGCCAAGATTACAGTGTGAGACTATTTTCTTCCTTTTGTCATGGAGGAGAAGAAGGCGAGGTCATTTTTTTGGTAGCCTATTTAGGTCAGGGTAGACTAACTTATAATCTTTTATGTGAATTTTGTGTTATATTTTTGAGTGGGTGGGTTACATAAACACAACTATACTCTTTATATTTATTTCATACACATACACTTGATCACAAGAAAACTATGGTTCGATTGGGATTTGGGGATTCTAACTTTGTTGTTGGACTTCCAACCAACCCAAATACATGTTATTTTTATGTAGATGGGTATGATATCATGTATTATCTATGAGAATAAGGACTATTTGGTTACGGAAATGTGGTTTTGTTCTAAGAAGTTATGGAACCTAGTGATCCAGTAGGTTGGAAAATGTGAGTTGGGATGAATGGTAGTGTAATATTTTTGTCATTGTTTATCATGTGTATTGGATTGTGTGCCATTGTTTTATTATATGATGATATCATACTCAAATTTTAAAACTTTTCAATGTTTTAATATATAATATAGATACATTAACTACATTCTATTTAACAATGTAAGGTCCCTCTTGGATCCCTTTAATTTATATAGGTATTTGGGAGTGTCTTTTATACGAATGGGTCATGCTCATTTTTTGGTAGATTAGGGCATGACCCTTCACAATTGTTTAATATGGAATAGTCTCCCTATTAATGTTTATCCCTTAACACTAGTAAAAAAACTATAATATATGGGTAGGTGTTCTTGATATCTAATGATGACTCATACTCATATTTCATTTGATATATCACTGACGAGGTGTTACAATTTTGGTTTCTGATTCAAATAAAAAATAAAATATTTTATTATAATAATAAAAAAATACCCATAGATATTACATGAAAATGATTCATGAAAATATTTTTATATACTGAATTAAAGTCATACGAATGAAAAAACCACACACAATGGAATATATAGTGTGATAGCTATCCAATGCTAATTTTTTTAAATAGATTTTTCTCCACTTAGTTTGTGAGGAGTCTAACCTAAAGCTCTGTTATCCATAAATTACTACAAAAGAGTGATTTAAAGATTCAATGATTATTTTTATCCCATATACACAAGAATAGTAACTATAAATATCTATTATATTATTGTAATAAATATCTCCTAATCCTGGTTGAATAAAATATTTTCAATGACATAACATAATGATCATTAAAGGAATGGTCTAAATTTTAAATAATAAATTTATACAAAAATTAATTAAGTATAATGGCATTCATTAAAAAAACTATTTAAAAACTTTTAAAAATGGAAATAAATTTAAATGTAAATATTTACTAAATTAGATCACGAGACATCCATTATATATAAAGATTAAATTATTTCAAATAAGTCAATACTAGAAAAAGGGTTTAAATCAATGAACCAGAAACCCAGGTTTGGATAAAACCCCAACTAATTGTTTTTTGTTACAGGATATTGACACTGTTTTATAAAATCATGGATACAGGTCCCTAGATATAGCCTTGTTTAATGAAAACTATGGTTATAGGTTTCCCGTGAAATCATGGGGAAAATATTTTCCTGCGATAAATGTGGAGGAAGACCTATAGACATAGAATACACCTATTTCTATGGTTACTATATATATATATATATATATTGAAAATATAAAAATTAATACACAAAAATACTTTTAGTCTAGTGGTTATGTTCTTGGTGTCGAAAGCAGAGGTTGGTAGTTCAAATCTAGCTACTCTGTGTTTATTTAGAGCCTATAGACATTGTTAGGTTTGAAACTGTGGGAATAATAATTTTCACCTATTGCAACAGTTTCAAACCATATATATATATATATATATATATATATATATCATCATCATTTATAATATTTCAAATAATTGATATATGGTTATAGTAACTATTTTAGACTATGGATATAGCATTGACCCTGTAGCTCTATTAATTGGTTCTATGGCTGGTTAGGCTTTGACTATAGGTAATAAGCCAAATTTATACATCTATAAACATGACTTTTCACCATGGCTAGAGGGAAATTTTCTTTTTTATGATTTTTGTTTAAACTAATGTTTCATTTATTTCGAATGTTTATACAAGTTCTAATTGTATATAGTTTTTATGAAATTTTATTAACATGAAAAATTCATATTTATAACAAATTTCATTAAGACATTAAAATAAATTAGGATTAATTTATAATTAAAATATAATGACTTTTTATTTCCAATATTTTATAATTTATAAAATTTATAAAAAACTATTGAATTTTAAATTATTTTTTGGAAAATATTATAATATAAATTTTCATATATCTTATAGTGTGATATAATTTTATTAGAAATAAAATGAAATTTGATACTATGGAATTGTATATCGAAAAAAATCTATTGTTATTATGTGATATAGAGAGTGATGTAATTTACTATTTTATTTGACCTAGGAGTTATACATATCATGCCATATGATATGATTAGTCATAAAACATGATGGATCGGTCAAATCCACATTAACATATGATAACTATATACAATTCCATATCATATATTGAAATATCCTATATCAAAATATGTTATATCCTTATATATATATACCCTTCAAAAAACCAAGAAATCAAAAGAAATTCCTATAGAGTATCTACAATAAAATTGGTGGTTTTTTATATGTAATATTTCTTAATAAAACAAGAAAAAATAATCCTTACAAAAAAATACAATTCCTAATGTGGCTATGAGATGTTTAATACTAATATGAAGGAAGAATAATCCTCATTTCTTATGATTCACTCATTCAGACTGTTAACATCATGATTATCATAAGAAAATAACCAAATATTTGTTTCTACGTCATGTATTTCACCATCTATTGAATCATAATTATCATTTTTGAACGACCCATTAATATATGGTGTTAAATAAGTTCTTTAGAGTAAAATAACAATAGATTTCATAAATCTTGGATTAGTAGATTTCACCACTAACCAGTAAGTTTCTAGGAGTAATATTCATCCTTAAATAATCATTCCTCAATAATTTGATGATTTTCTAAAGGTCTATTAATATTATAATCACATGGATAACACTAATAATAAGTATGTAATGTGCTCTAGTAACAACTAACATTTTTGTATGAATATTTGATGAATATATTTATATCCATGTTTTATTGGAAATACATAAAAAATATCAATATTTTATTTCAATAAGATATTATATTTCAACATGAAATTAGATTAAAATTAATATTACAAGAAATAAATATTAATAATATTATTAAAATAGTTCATGGAATAAAATAAAAGTAATTAAAAATTAATTTTTTTTGAAGTACCCATCCTTGCAATCTCCCAGGAAAATCATATAGTTTATTGTATCTATAGATGTAATAAAAAACATTATAATTGTGGTATACATATTACGTGGTAAATAAATGAGTTTGACGTGTGGATTTTACAGACGAATTTATGGATATATATAGGAATTATAATGGGTAATATGAACATTATATCATATTTTCTTACCCACAAGATAATTGGAACTATATATAGAGAATGAGTATACTAAAATTTTCATAATGGTCATATAATCATTTACTATAATTGAGTAATGCATTATAAAGTAAATATTTAACCTTTATAATAAATATATAATATCAATTATATAATTAATGAATGGTAACAAGTAAAACATAATCCTTAAATATATAACAATTTTTTTTATTCAAAAGAAATTATATTATATATATATATTTTAATTTTTATGCTTAATTTAAAATTAATAGGGATTAAATTTGAAAAAAAACATACTATATTTTTAATTTATATTTTCAAATTTGAATGTTGGTTAATAAATATTTTTCATAAAAAATAATTTATTTATTTGAATAGAGAATTGTCTGAGAAAATAATAAAAATAATAAATGTGATATATAGTTATAATGATGAATAAACAAATAGTAAATGAAAATATTTTTTTAAAATATTGTTAATAATTTAAATAATTAATTTTTTTCACCTCTAGGATACCTTATAATAGACAATGACATAACCCTTAATGAATTGTAAATTAAAAATATGCCAATAAAACTCACTTAAAAAGGTGTCAGTCCTCTAACCAATATAAACCACATCACATGATATATTTTATATTTAAAATATAAAAATATTTCTAATTTTGAATTCCATTCCCATATTTTGGTTATTATTTTCACATTAAATAGACTTAAATATTTCATTAAGATGGAATTCAATACAAGAAGTATAGTTTTCCATCAATGTAATTTTAGAGTTATTATCTATGTTTTTAATTTACCGTATCACATACTGTCTAATTAAATCTTAGTCATGAAATTAATAATGTAATTTTAACTTCATTATTATTTTAAGAAACTTGTATTCAAATCATATAACATCCCACTCTTAACCATTCCCTTTTTATTGTACTCGTGTTGGGAAAATTCAACATCCTGTATGAATGAAGATACACAATCATAATAATTTATATTATGGATGAGTATAAAAACAAAAATATTAGTAATATTTGAAATACATTAGAAACACATTTTATTTTAGTATTTATTTAATAGTGACACTAAAATGATAATTCATAATAATGTAACTCATTAATATTCTTAATAATTCCTAAAAAAATCACATTATGACTTTTATCTATGTGAACCATACCAACACCTTTTATAAATTTGTTGTGTGTACTAAAAAATATTTATAATATTTATATTTTTTGACATCAGTTTTTTATTATATGATTAAAAAATTTGAAATAATTTTGATAAAAATTGCGGCATTGAATCAAGTAAAAAAATATCAAAACTAATAACATATGATGATGAAAATAACCATTGATAATATAATATGTTTGTATTAATTTAATTTAATGGAATATTATAAATATTGGTAATGTTTTTTAAAATCTTCAATTACAATTTGAATGATTATTATAAAGTGAGTCAGATCACATTTGAGGAATTCATAAGGAAAAATAATGGAAATATCTCAATCTACCTTTTTAGATGTAACAATTTTCATCAATATATTTGTTCATTATATTATTTCATAGATGAATTATATATCAATAACTACATTTTTACTATTTAATATGTTTGATACCCATCAATAGTGATGTACTTATGAAGAAGAAAATGTAATAGTTTCCCCACATCAATTTTGTTTGTTTTATAACATCTTTCTCTAACTACATAAATTTATTTTAATTATAAAAAAACTGTTTTATTTTTTCTCATTACATAATTCAATAAAATAATTTTTTTTCACTATCCTCCTCCATTTTAAATAAGTCATTCATAATTACTTTGTTTTAAATGAACAAATTTAAAAATTTAAATGATATTTCTTGTTAATTTTCACTATATTTTTTATCATCCTCTTAATTAATTTTTATGTATATAAAAAATAATTTATGTTATACTAATTTAATATGTCACATGTTTCACTATGAATATGTTTAAATATAATTAACCTTATCATTTTTTCTAGATGAAATATTTTTTAATCTTTAGAATTTTTTTAGAAAACCTATTATATTCCCATAAATTAATTATTCTAGGATATATTTATGATTATTTAAAAGTTCATGTGGAAAAATAATTATATGGATATTTTTATATTATTAGTGAGACTATAATTATAAAGAACTATAACACAATAGGTAAATTTTTATATCTTATGAGATGGAAATGTTATACATAGAGATGATGCATATAACACCCAGAGATTCTAAAATATGTCTGTGTGGAACAGAACACCAAGCATATAAGATAATATAACACCAAAATACATTAATATATATTCATTTTTGAATAATTATAATATATTCAATACCTTTTGAAACACACAACCCCAAGATTTTTATTCTCAATAGCAATCAAGACACCCAACACCAAGCTTAAATGATACACAAAATATATAACTTGTTGGTCGGAGTGGATACTCAAGAGCGGCGGGTGAATTGAGTTCCTATTTAAAATTTCTATTTAAAAGATTTATATTGAAATCCCCCAATTTAAATAACAAGCTAAACAATAGTGAATTTTTCATACAGTAAAGGTTCAGTTAGGTTCTCAAGAGATTGATTAGTTCATAGTTAATCTAATATGAAGATGAGATTAGATTTTCAAACTAACCTTCTGGTTTACTATAAATACATACACTTTCTAGTTTAACAATCAAATTAACTTTAAAATAGATTTATATATAAATTAATTAGCAGCAGAATATTCGAAATAGTTTTAACTAAAATAAACATGGAGAACAGTTTTAACCAAGAGGTTCTGTCTCAAGATGGGACTTAGTCCTATCAAACAGTTTATATAAAACATTGATCCACACCATGAATCAGGGTTTAGAATAGTTCTCCGACTGTCTCTGTCCCCAGACCTCTACCACAATTATACGTAGGAAAGAAATAATAACAAAAGATCATAGGATTTCCAGGTCCTCAGACATCTATAACAATCTGAAGTGGGATACAAGAGTGTAAGGGAAGGATTGAGTGAGGATTTAGAAATCCTCCAGTTCATCTTTGGAGTCAGCGTGTGTTCAAACAGAGAGAAGCACACACTACTCATAATGTAGAGAAAAGGATGATCACAGTCGAGCAAGAAAATAGAGATGGGTTTTGAATTCTCTTGTGTGATGTTAACGCGTTCTGGAATCCTTTTGATTGAAGAAGATGAAGCTTTGAGTCCTTCTAAAGAAGTTTTGAGGAAAACAGAGTGTCGTGATTCTGCTTGTGTTCTCCGTGAAGTTCAGTCTAGTGAAGATGTTCTTTAGAATTCAAATATGATTTATGTTTCTAGCCGTGTCAAGTTTAATGCGGTGTGCATTTTTTATTAATATTCCTCCAAGTATCTTCTTCTATCTTGTCCTCACTATCTTACTTTTTGTTTCTGTATCGCTCATCCTGATTCTTGACCAAACTTCTCTTTTAACTTGGAATGCACATGTTGTAGCCGACAGGTTGCATGTGTTCTATACCTCGTACCTCAAACTGTCTGATGATATGTCTACAATGAAACATTAATTATGTCATTGAATTAAAGTAATAAAATAATACCGTTAGAAATTAAATTGAAAAACAAAAAAGTAGTTTAAGAAATGGTGTCACAGTAAGTCATGGAAACAGTGTCTCCTTCACAGGGTGTCTAGGTTGATCATGATATCTGAGTGTCACGGTATCTTGCAGTCACAGTGTCTTGTTCAGTGTGTCTCAGGGTTACAGTGTCTTTTCCACGGTGTTTGTCTTCACTGTGTCTTTGGGTGACAGTGTCTTGTACACGGTGTCTTGCTTCACAGTGTCTTGTTCATAGTTCCTGGCTTCACAGTGTCTTGTTCACAGTGCCTGGCTTCACGGTGCCAGAAATACATAGCCAGTGGTAGACTCACGGTGTCTTAGACTTTCCAAAGTATCTATGTGCAAACTTAAATAAAGATGATAATAGAAATAATTATACTTAAGAATTTTTTAAAGAAGTTATTCTGAGAGTATATTAAAGATAGTATAAAGTAAGTAAACTGAATATAGAGCAATTAAGATCTTTCATGGCTCTTCCTAAAACATGAGAAAACTTTAGATATAAATACACATGATCTAGATTGAATAAGTGTTGGAATCATTAATACATGATTAAAAAAGATTTGTGATCATTAAAACATGGTTAAAACATGATGAGTCCAACACTATCACCCTTTTTGATGATCAAAAATCATATATAGTTAAAGATTATATCGGATTCAACTATTAAGATAAATTGGTAACATAATATATAGAAACTTCTCCCTCTTTTGGGAGTATCAAAAAGATGAACTAAGAGAGGGGGAAAGGGGTCACATTTCATTAACAACAAATAAGTGACATTACAACAATGAAACAATACACTACCAATAACATCCCTATCAAAAATAGTAAGCACTATTCTACTTCAAGGGATGTCCTTCTCTTTGCCTTCTGTAGTAGCAAAAGAGGACACCATAGGTGCAGTGGTTGAGGTAGAAGAATGAAGAGATGTGGTTGATAAATAGGGTAAAGGAAGGCCTTCAAATACTGAGGGAGCCAAGGTAGGAGTGGTATAAGATCTAGGCAGTTGCTGATCAAGAATCGTAGGACTGATCTAACTGAGTGCTTGGCCGACAGACATGGTGACTGAGGCTAGGGAAGAGGTGAAGGTAGGAATCCATGGTCTGAGAGGTGTATCCACTAGAGCAACAATAGCTGTACTCTGAACATGAAGATATGGCTGAAGGATTTTGATAAAATCTGTAACTCTCTCTCCACCATAATGAAGGGCTTTCTCAAAATCTTCATTGTTCTCCATAAACTTGCCCAACAAATGAGTAAACTCTGTGAGTTTCTGGACTTGGTTCTTGAAGGCTCGAGTCACATGAGGAATCCGCAGATATTATACAAGGTACTTGAAATGGTTTTTCATATCAGTCTAGGAGAAAATTCTGTTGAAGTTGAAATCCACTTTCTTGGAAATCTCTCGCTGAGCATCATTAGAAATTTTGGAGTGGATTTTACTAAGTCAAGAACTCTATCACTATTTTTGAATACTTCCGATAAATAATCCTCATTAAATCAACTGAAAACATTATGAAGCTCATCTTTAACTAGAGATCTGAGAAGATCACTATCCAAGGAAGGTTTTGAGGATTGATTAAATTCTTTGACAACTGTGGTCAGGGATTTTAATTGATTCAACAACTTTTGAAGAAATCCTATGTACTAATCTGTTAGTTTATTGTGGTTGGAAACAAGATCTTTCATTTACATCAAAATTTTCTTATTCCTTACAACAATATTTTCATCTAAGGATTCATGATAAAGTTGAATCTGAGACACACCAACTTCTGGGATTTGAAGAGTAGTAGGTTCTACCGGAGGAGCAACAGATTCAGATCTCGAATGAAGCTCTTTCTGCATGTCTTCGACCATAATTCTTAGGGACTTAACTTCATTACTGAGCATATTATATTCAAATATTACCTCTTGAATATCATGGAGCATCTTAGGTTTTATTTGACAAATAATATTCCCCAATAATAGTGAGGCATCTCTCTCACTTATTTTTTTTACAGGAAGAGGTCGGGTATTCATGTGTTTCTCAACTCTAGATAAGAGAGTATCTCCAAATTCCTTTATATCATCCTCACACACAAAGGATGGATGTTCAGATAAGGGTTCAAGAGTAGAAACTGGTACTGGTTTAGGTTCCTTCTTAGGTGTAATGTTTGAGATTGATTTCAACTGAAATAGGGAGGAAATATCAAGCTCAGCTGCTGTAACCTTCTGAGATTCATTCACATCATAGAAACAAGGAAATTTTTAGTGAATGTCTATAGGATATGACTTAGTTAGATGTGAGGCTTCAACAGACTCAAGATGTAGGGTTTTCTCCCCCTCAACAAGTTCCTCCTCAGGACTGAGAGGCTTGGGAGCTTGGTCTAAATCCACAGACTCAGCTCTATGTTCCTCACTCATTTCCTTTCTATCCACTTTAAAAGCTAGTTCCATCCGTTCTTCAGCAGAAGGTATGATTTCAGAAATAGATTGTTCCATAGGGAGTTCATCAAGATTGACCTCTTGCAAAATAGGTAACTCTTCCACTATAGGGTCTTCTATTGTAGGCTCTTACAAGGCCTACTTTTCTGAATCTTTGGGAACTGATTCTATTATAGCCTCACATTGAGTTTCCAAACTAACAGATTCTTTATGAGTAGGAAATTATTCTTCAAGAACTTCATGAGAAATAGTAGTTCTATCTTCCTCAACTACAACAGCCTCCATAGGTGGAACTTCAGCCTCTTCTTCCTCTTCTTCAGGTTACTCAACAAGCTCATCTGGTTCCAAAATAGGATCAGAAATGTCTTTCAGCCTTGCGGGATAATCAAAAGGATTTAATTTCTCATAAACCATATCATTGTCTTCTACCCATCCTTTTTCCATGGATTCCAGTTTATCTTCATTCTTTTGATAATTTCTTTAGAGAGGCATTACTCGTAGTCCATAATCACTTCCTCATTAGGTCCAACCACACGTTCTGCAAGAATCATGGCTGATATAAGCCGAGAGTAGAACAGATAAGTTAACTTGGATGTGACTTTGATTAAGTCACACATGTGGTGTATGATATACTTGCACAGGTTGATATTATGTCCATTTTTTATGAGATAAATCAAAAACACATCTTGATATTTTAACACAGCAAAATCACCTTTTTCTTGGACATACCAAATTCTATACAATCCTAAATAGAAGCCTTGTTTCTCCATCTAATTCAGCATCGATGTCTCTTCTTTGGGTTCCATTTCCAGTTCAGGTTTTCAGAGCATCTTCTAGATCAATGAGATCGGTTGAAGGTGGAAGTGCTATTTGATAATCCTCTATATACCCTCATGAGGTATCATAAGGCATGAAACCCATAACCTCAAAGAGAAAGAACATCTCTAGACATTGACCCAACTCCTTACAACATAACTTTCACCAGAATCAAATGAGAACTGTACGTATTGATAAAATTGTGCCACTAACCTAGGATAGATTGGTCTATCTACTTCAAGAACAATTTTAACCAACCTTGTTGTTCTAACACTTTCACTACTACAGACTTACTAGGCAGAAGCCTATGGGGGAAAATTTCTTTCTCAGGTACAAAAATGTGGTTTACCAGATTCGGATTTAAATGCCCTTCAATTGTAAGATTAGGTGCAATATTCTTCTTCTTTAAGATGCCCTTCTTAGGTGTAAATGATGACAGACGTTTCATTCTTGGCATTCACTGACGGTTCGAGTGAGAGAAAGGTTGCAAGGATGAATAAGGGTTTGAAGATTCTAGGTAGAAGAATCCTTGAGTGAATAATTAAGTGATACTTGCTTTTTTTTACCGTTTAGGAAAACCAAATGTTGCTAAAATAAAAATGTGGGAAACATAAAAGAGGTGAAATAATAATTAACGTGATACAGATTTAAAGAAAAACATAAAAAAAAATTACGATGAGACCATGAGTGGTCATTACGGTGAGATAGTGAATGGTCATTACAGTGAGACAGTGAGTGAGTTTCATGGTGAGACCGTGAGTGAGCTTTTCAGTGCGCGTTACGGTGATATAGTAAACATCAGATTGTAAGTACAAAATGCTAATAGTGAGACCATAAACATAAAACTTTACGGTGTCACAGTAAGCATGAGAGATAGTAACTGAGAAACCATAATCATGAAACACTAAATTATAAAATAGTAAGATATCGCACTGTAAGACCTAAAATAGTAACAAGAAATGTCTCTATTTGAGATTTATCATGCCTAGTTCATGTATGATGTAGTCTATTCTCTCATAATTTATTGGTTTAGTGAATATATCAGCAAGTTGATATTTAGTACCATTGAATTCCAATGTGATATAACCTTTTTGATAATGATATCTCAAAAAGTGAGGTCTTACATCAATATTCTTTGTCCTAGAATGTGTAATAAGATTTTTTGAGATGTTAATAGCACTTTTTTTGTCACAATTTATAGGTTCATGTCTGAACTGATATCCATAATCTAGTAATGTGTGTTTCATCCACAATATTTGCGCACAAAAAATGCTAGTAGATATGTATTCAACTTCTACAATAGATAATGCAATAGAATTTTCTTTCTTACTACACCATGACACTAGTGACGTGCCTAAAAGGTGACATGCTCTAGAGGTGCTTTTTCTATCTAACTTGTAGACACCGAACTCAGCATCAGAATAAATAACTAACTCAAACGTTTTTCCTTTAGGATAAAACAGTCCTAGATTAGATGTATTCTTGTGGTATTTGAAAAATCTCTTTACGAAATTTAAATTATATTCATTAGGGTTTTCTTGAAAACAAGCACACATACAGACACACTAAACATAATGTCAGGATGACTAGAAATTAATTAAACTTTCAATCATTCCTCTATAAGTGGTTTGATCAAAAAAATTTCTATCTTCATCATGATCTAACTTACAAGTGGTGCTCATGGGAGTGTCATTAATTTTAGTGCTATCCAATCCAAAAGGTTTTAGAAGATCCTTTGTATATTTAAATTGATTTAAAATAATACCATTTTCATTTTGGAAAACTTAAAATCCAAGAAAATATTTGAGTTCTCCCATTAAAAGCATTTCTAATTCGTTTTTCATCATTTTAGAACAATCCACACATAAATAATTTTTCAAATATCCAAAAATAATGGCATCCACTTAAATTTGATCAACTAAAACATCATTCAAAATTTGTTTTATAAAAAGAGTATGATCATCTATTCCTTTTGTAAATCCTTTGGAAATAAGAAAAGTACTTAATTTGTCATACAAAGATCATAGAGCATGATTTAAAATGTATAAAGATTTTGACAGCATAAAAATATGATTTGGAAAATAAGGGTTTGTAAATCCACGGGGTTGTTCAACAAAAACATCCTCAGCTATATAACTATTTAAGAACACACTCTTGACATCCATTTGTTATAGTTTGAAATACAGATGTGCTGCATAGGCAAGCACGATTCTGATGGCTTCATGTCTGGCTACTGGTGAAAAGGTCTCTTCATAGTAAATTCTTTCTTCTTGAATATAGAGTTGTGGGAAAATTCTAGCCTTGTTTCTAACTATGTTACCAGCTTCATCAATTTTATTCCTGAAAACCAACTTAGTGCCTACGGTCAAAGTTTCTTTAGGTCTTTCTACTAATTCCCAGACATTGTTTCATTAAAATTGATTTAATTCTTCCTACATATCCATCACCCAAAATTCATCATTGATTGCATCATTTATATTTTTAGGTTCAATCTGTGAATGAAAAGCTTGATGTTCAACCTGATTTCTTAGAGAAGCTCTAGTTTCTGTTCCACTATCTAAATATCCCACTACAACATCTAAAGGATGGTTTTTAAGGGTCCTAGTTGGTATAGAAAATATTGGGCTAGAATGGACATATATTTTTCAATATTTTAAAGAGGGGTCTTAGGTTCATGTGGATTAGTTTTATCAAATTTTATGTGTACAGATTCTTCCACACATTTGGTTATCTTATTTAATACTCTATAGGATTTACTTGATATTGAGTAACCTAGGAAAACTCCTTCATCACTTTTGGATGAAAATTTCTCATGATTATCTTTAGTATTAAGGATAAAGACTTTGCAACCAAAAACTCAAAAGTATTTAACCTTAGGCTTCCTATTGTTCCAAAGGACATAAGGGGTCTTTTTTAGAATCGGTCTAATCAAGAATTTATTGATAATGTAACAAGCTGTATTACCAGCTTCAGCCCAAAAGTAAATTGGTAAATCATATTCATTGAGTATTTTCCTAGAAATCCCTTGAAGATTCCCATTTCATCTTTCTACTACACCATTCTGTTGAGGTGTTCTAAAAGCAGAGAAGTTCTGATTTTAGCCATTATGTGAGCAATAAGATTCAAACTCTTGATTTTCAAATTCACGACCATGAACAATTATCAAGGACATGATCCTAAGTCAATGAAGGTTGTCTCCAGACTTGGAATATTTAATAATGTAAGAACGAATTCACTTTTGTGATCTAAAAAATATACCCAAGTGTACCTAGAAAAATCATCTACAAGAACATAGATATAGTGCTTCCCATTTAATCTGGAAACTGTAGATGGTCCAAATAAATCAATGTGAACAAACTTGAGAGGTTGATAAGAAGAAACTTCTTTCTTTTATTTGAAAGAAAATTTATGTTTCTTTCCCTTTTTATAGGGATTACAAAGTTTGTGAGCTGGGAATTCAAGTTTAGGTAGGTCTCTAACTATGTTCTTCCTAGTCAGTTTTCTATGTGAGTGTATGTTTTAGTGTCTTAATCATCTATGTAAAAGACAAGATTCTTTATGAAAAGTATTTAAACAGGTAATATTTTGTTTAGATAATGAATTCAAATCCACAGAATAAACATTTTTATTTCTCAATTCAGTAAATACCAAAATATAATTATAATAAAATACATTACAAGCATAATTTTCAAATTTAACATTGAATCCATCATCAAAAAATTGAGAAATTCTTAATATATTATACTTTAGTTCATCAATAAATAAAACATTAGATATTAAAATTGAATCAGTTTTACCAATCTAGCCTAAGCTGACGATATTTCCTTTTGAGTTATCACAATAGGTGACATATCCTCCATCAAACTTGATTAATCTTTTGAAGCATGAAAAGTATCATGTCATATGTCATGAACATGCACTATCCAAATACGATGTCTTCCTACAGGAACTTTTTAAGTAGGTTTCTTAAAACACAATTTTAGATAGAGAATGATTTTGGTACCCATATTTCCTTGGGTCTAGACAGGTTAGCAAACAGAACTTTTGGTAACCATATTTGTCTAATGGGTTTCATATAATTAGTAGTTTTAAATGATTTTGAAAGATAAACTTTTTTTGGTCAATAGCTATCTGAGTAGCTAGTTCAGACCTAAGAATTTCCAGAACAAGTACTAGAAGCATACTATCAAGATTTAGGAACAAATCTATTCTTTGTAATCTAACATTGTCCAGGATGATAGCCTAAACCAGTAGTATATTTTGGTGCTACTTGTTTTCCTAGAATTTGTGTAAGCGTGTCCTTTCAATTAGTAATTTTTTCTAAATCTTTCTTGAGATGCTCATTAGACAATTTCATTTCAGTATTCTCTTTGAGTAGTTGATCATTCTTTTCCTTTTCTACTTGTAGTACAGATTTGAAAGTGCTAGTTAAAGCATGCTCTTTCTTTAAGGCTTTATACTTGTCTTTCATCTCATTGCTAGTATCTTTTAGTATGTTAGAGTATTCAAATAATTATTCACTAGACATGTTTTCAGCATTAGAATCAGAATCACCTCCATAATAATAAGAGTTTAGAGGAGGAGTATCCAATGTTACCTCAGATGTGTTTGTCATGAAACACGTACTAGATTTTTTATATTTTTCATCCTGAGTGGAATTAGAATCACTTGAACTTTCTTCTAGTGCACTTTAGGTTTCTTTCATAGATTTCTTGTATTTGTTGTCCTTGTACTCATATTTATTCTTGTACATTAACTTCGGACAGTCATCCTTCACATGTTCTTTCCTCTTGCATTCGTAGCTGACTATATCATAACTTTTATCAGTACTTTTCCAATCATTCTTCCAATGAACTTTATTTTCATAATTTCCCTTGTAGTTGGATTTTCTGAAAAACATATTAAATTTTCTGGTTATCTGAGCCATTTCAGCATCACTGTCAAATGCACTCTCTTCACTACTAGAACTATCTCTTTCATCTAGAACTTTCTCTTTTCCAGGAGTTTTGAAGTAGAGGTCTTGAAGACTACGAATTTCTTTCTTGGTTCAAAATATTCTTCTTTGTTTACTTTCAATTCTTCTTCATACATCATCAACGTACCAATTAGCTCCTTGATAGGTAGGATGATAATTTCACATGATTCTATTATTGAGACTGATGTGCCTCTCCATTATTCTAGAAGGCATCTTAGTATCTTCATGATTTGAACCTTTGTTGGAACAGCTTTTCCCAGTGATCTCACTGTATTAACTATCACATTAAATATGAGATACATATTGTAAATAGATTCATCAGATTTAATTTTAAAATTATCATAATTAATAGTGTATGTATTTAGTCTCATTTGTTTAACAATGGTTGTTCCCTCAAATGAAACAACCAGAGTATCCAATATTTCATAAGTATTCTTACAAGAAGATATTTGATTAAATAATTCATCTCCTAAGGAACAATATAGGGAATTCATTGCTTTATAATTATTATTGTAAGCATCTTTAGTAGGTTCATCCACAGTAGTTCTAATAGTTTCTGGAATCTTATACTGAGTCTCTATAGCAGTCCAAGTGTCAAATCCCATACTTTCTAAATGAATTTTCATTTTGATTTTCCATTGGGAATAATTTACACCATTAAATAAGGGTGGAATGTTGGTAGCTACACCATCTATTCTATTATCCATAATAAGATTTTAGCAAATATATTTAAAGAGATAAAATTTAGAAATAACAGAAATTTTGAGATCTTTTTGATATAACTAAAATCACAGTTGATATCATTTCACAAACAGAGTGTTTTGAAAAACATTTAACATCCTCTGATACCAAATGTTTTTCAGAGTGGATACTCAAGAGGGGGGTGAATTTAGTACCAATTTAAAATTTCTGTTTAAAAGATTTATATTGAAATCACCCAATTTAAATTAGAAGCTAAACTATAGTGAATTTGTAATACAATAAAGGTTCAGTTAGGTTCTTAATAGATTGATTAGTTCTTAGTTAATCTAATCTGAATATTAGATTATCTATTGAAACTAACCTATTGGTTTACAATAAATTCAAACAATTTATAGTTTAACTTTTAGAGTAACTTTAAAATAGATTTATATTTAATGTATTTAGAAGCATAATATTTAAAATAGTTTTAAATAAAATAAACATGCATAACAGTTTTAACCAAGAGGTTCAGTATCAAGATGAGACTTAGTCCTCTCAAATAGTTTATATAAATCTTTGATCCGCACCCTGGATCGAGGTTTACAACAGTACTCATACATTCAAGGTCCTCAGACCTCTACAACAGTTCTACGTGGGAAAACAATAATAACAACATCTCACAGGCTGTCTAGGTCCTCATACATCTACCACTATCCACAGTGGGATACAAGAGTGTAAGGGAAATATTGAGTGAGGATTTAGAAATCCTCTAGTTCAGCTTAGGTGTAGTGTGTGTTCAAATAGAGAGAAGCACACACTGCTCCTAATGTAGAGAAAAGTATTATCACAGTCAATCAAGAAAATAAAGATGAGTTTAGAATGCTCTTGTGTGATGTTAAAGTAGTTTTGGACTCATATGGATTGAAGCAGATGATTCTTTGAGTCCTTCTCTAGAAGTTTTGTGGAAAACAGAGTGTCGTGATTCTTCTTGTGTTCACCGTGAATCTCAGTCGAGTAAATATGTTCTTTAGACTTCAAATATTCATTGTGTGTCCAGTCGTGTCAAGTTTCATGCGGTGTACCTTTCTTCTGAAACTTACTCTGATTCTTTTTCGATCTTGTCCTCACTGTCTTACTTTTTGTTTCTATATCGCTCATCCTGATTCTTGATCACACTTTTCTTTTAACGTGGAATACATGTGTTGGAGCCGACATGTTGCATGTGTTCTGTACCTCCTACCTCATACTATCTGATGAAACATCTACAATGAACCATTAATTATGTCAGTTCATTAATGTAATCAAATATGACAATTAGAAATTAAATTGAAAAATGACAAAGTAGTTTAAGAAACTATGTCACAGTAATTCATGGAAACAATGTATCCTTCACACAGTGTCTATGTTGATCACGATGTCTGAGTGCCACGGTGTCTTGCAGTCACAGTGTCTTGTTCATGGTGTCTCAGGGTCACGGTGTTTTGTTCACAATGTCTGGCCTCATGGTGTCTCAGGGTCACAGTGTCTTGTTCACGGTGTCTGGATTCACAGTGTCTTGTTAACGTTGTATGGCTTCACGGTGTATTGTTCATTGTGTCTGACTTCACGGTTCCAGAAATACATAGCCCGTGGCAGACTCATAGTGTCTTATACTTTCCGAAGTAACTATGTGTAGACTTAAATAAATATGATAATATAAAGAATTAGGCATAAGCATTTGTTAAATAAGGTATTCTGAGAGTAGATTAATGATAGTATAAAGTAAGTAAACTGAATATAGAGCAATTAATATCTTGCATGGCTCTTATTAAAGCATGAGATAACTTTTGATATAAATACACATGATCTAGATTCAATAATAATTGGAATCATTAATAAATGATTAAATTAAATTTGTGATCATTAAAACATGATTAAAACAAAAGGAGTCTAACATAACAGTTAAAAAATAGCTGTTAAATTGGTAGATATGAGTAGTTTTAACTACATTATAAAATTTATATAAAAATATCCCAATAAATATAAATTATTGATATATTTTTAGTAAATAATCAATAAATTTTTAGTAAAGTAATTTTAGTCATAAAAATAGGGTTTCTTCAAATTGATTTTTATATCTTCTTGTAATGAAATTTTATAATTAATTTTAGAAGCATGTAGAAAAGTTATATGATAAAATGAACAATATTATTCATATTGAAATATAAAAATTTACTTTTAGTTAAAATTTGTAATTTTTCAGAAAATATTTCTTTTTCGTGAATATTGAAAAAACCTATTTTTATAAAAATTTAATTTAATTTCAATAAACTAAAAAATTTAAGTCACGTTATGTTTTTAATATGTTTTCAAGTAACATAAATATTTTATTTTTTTATTTTCTCCACTTAATTATATTTTAATAATCTGTATATTGTATTTTAGTATATGGTTTTTTTGTTTGAAGACATGATTTTTTTGAAAACTATTTTAAATTAAAAAAAGTTGATTCATTTTAATTAATTTATGTGACCCCTAGTGAGTAATGATTTAAATAAAATTTATAGATTATATATCAATAAATATTAATTTATATTGATACAATTTTTATTATTTGTCATAGAAAAGATATAAAATAATATTTTTCTTAAAAATACCCTTCGTGAAAACGCACACATTTTTCCTATCTTGGGGGTTTTTTAAATTATTCCTTGATTCATGAAGAACTATTTATCTCAATTTTCATTCTAATATATCTTAGTTATTGGAGTTTCTCCCTTTTATCCTTCTTCATTAACATCCATGATGATCCATCATTCCCCTAGGCTGCATTCTCTCTCAACGGAATATGATTTCTACCTTATCAACTTCATCCCCCTACCACTAACAACATTTACTTTCTTACTCTCTATTTTTTCCTCCCATGGTGGTTTGGTCAGCTATTTCCCTTTTTTGTGTTGTTCCCTTCCCTTTGTGATCCTTGATCACTGCTATACCCACTATTTTTACATGAACCTTCCAAACAAACTCCAAATTAGTTATTTCACGAAGGTGATCCATTGTCTTTTGATTTGGTTGGATATTCCTCATTAAACCATTCACCCTCCAATTCTTATATTTACCTTCTCGTTATTTTTGAACCCATATCATTATAGTATAAAGATATAGGTGGTGGCATTAAGATGGTTCATGGGGATGCGTTCAATGTCGAGGCCTCATCTTTGATGGGGTTATCCACTGATGTGGTTGCAGTTGAATCTAATGGTCTAGTCATTGTATTTGTGGATGTTTATTTGAAGTTTTTTTCAATTCAACTAATTGTTCTATAGATGGTGCGTTTCAATTATTTTTTGAAGGTGTTCTACACTATTGATGAGGTTGTCTTCCCTCTTTATGGTTTCATCTTGTGTTGGTTTTCTTGATGGTTTATGTCCTTGTGTTCATGGTTTTACAGGAACGTGTTTTTGGTACTACTGAATTTTTTGGTTCACTGATGTCTGGTTCTATAGAAACCTTTCTCTTTCTTGTAGTTCTATTGATCCCATGCCATTTTGGTTTGGTTCGATGGTTCACATGGAAGTCTTGGGATATCTTTTTTGGGCATCATCATATTTTCAGGTGGTGCGACATTATAGACATTTCTTGTGCTAGAAATGAATTTGTGGCTATATTGTTTTACCCCAATGATTCAGATGATTTTGGTTTTAATGTTCATTGTTTTACAGGTGTTGATCCTTATTGGCCAGTACGCTTTAGTGTGATTGGGCTATCCACAACATCGATTGTAGTTTTTAATGGAGAATTTTAATAGTTCTATGCATAGATATTAATGGGATTTTGGTGGTTCCTCATGGGGTATGTGGGTTGAGTGATGATTATGGTGACATTCATGATAATTCTTTCTATTTTTGGCATCTCACATATCATGGAAAAAAATATTTATTATTTTTTGGAATTTTGATTTCGAATTTGGTGTGGGGGTGGGGTGTTTTCAGGTTTTTTGATTGTAGTATAATTTTGAATTATGGATTTTTGTTGGATTGATTTATTATGAAATTAGGTATTTTAAAGATTCCAATAAACCGTAAAGTGGTTTATTAATAAAATAAAAATTTGAAATGGATAGAATTACCCTGATTAATGTTAAAATAAGGTTTTTCATGTTACAGGATATTGGGTTAAAATTATCATATCACAAACCTAGGATTTTTATTTAATAAATTGGATTTAATATTTATGATAATTTGGTATAAATTATCTGATAAGAATCATTTTATTTCAGTCTGAATGTATAAAATACCTAGGTAAATAAAAATATAAAAGTTATAGTGGTAAAAAAACTAAAAGGATAAAATTGACTAAACATAAAGACTAGGGAATAACCCGATAAAATGTGATTAATTTTGTGTGTGGAAGGAGTTTCAAAACTAAATAAACCCTAATCTTCATTATCAATAATTTTATAAGCCACATGGGTTGAGGGTAAACTCCTATTATTGAATACTTTTGGGTATTTACATAAATGCCACTCCTTAATTATAGAAGGTCATCCCCACTCTTCTCTTATTCATACCCTAAAAACTAATTGTCATTGACAATACCTAACCAAATACCTTCTAAATTTCTACCCTATAATATTATTATAATAATTTTTTAAATAAATCCATCCTTTTAAGGATTTGGGTTCAAACCCAAAGGGGATACCCGAAGAAGACGTAATGTTTATCAATGAGAATTTTTGTTTTATTTCTTCCTCCACCACCTTCAATTCTTATTATACGATGATGATAAAATATCCTCAGAATCATCCTTATATTGAGTTGTTTTTAGGTTAATTTAATGACCTAAGAACATATCCACTTCCATCAAATCAGTTATCAAATCATCAATCATGTGTACGATAAACTACCGCCTCGCAAACTGATGTATTAATTTTTCCACTACAACCTCTCAATATTGAGAATGATGATGGTTATAAAGTATCTATATATATATATATAATATTCAACATAATTTCATATCTATATTCAATTAATCATATATACCTTTTTTAATTTCCATTCCTTAGAGGATACTATAGCGTCGTTGTTTTGTACGGAGGACTACCACCACATGAAGCGATGTGATTCACTTTTCAAAAAAGATTTACATGGAAGGTAATAAGTGTAAATATAATGATTATAATTGAAATAAATGAAATTATTATTATATTAATGACATATTTATTATTCGAAAAATATATGATATCCTTATATTTTTTACCTTTTCACTCACCGAACAATGATATTCTTGTTCGTGTACGTGTGGACTAAAGCTTTCATGAAATTATTTGACTGTCTCTCCATCAAAACACCACATGGATAATATATATAATTATATTTAATGATATAATATTGTATAAATTATATTATTAATATTAATTAAATATTATATATTACTTACCCCCTTTCCCAATGGATTTTTGCAAAATGGAAACATTACTCATCTGTACATACGATCTACCCTCTCCATGATTATAAAGTACATAATTTCAAAAAAATAATATTCATTATTGGTTGTAAAAGTATAATTTATGTATAAATATGTTAAATATGTAATTATTATCATTTTATGGAATTTTATATAAAAACTCCTCTCACCATAATGAACCCACTAATGTCATTTTTGACACACAAACCTAGTATGGTGAAAATATTTGACGTAAAACTAATTAATTATGTAATCATATATAACACATAAATAAGTGAAATAAAAGTAATTATATACTTTAGAAATTTTATTGAGTAAGTAAATAATTAACACATATTTATTATTACTGAAGATAATAAACATGTGAGATGAATTCGACTTGAGGTAAGGGTTTTTTCATCTAACCTTTTATTATATGAGATATATTCCACGATCACCACTAATTTCATTGTGTGATGTATATAATATACATGAATTTATTTTATAATTTACTTCATGAATATTACTGGGATGTAAAAATCCATACGAGGTTCTCTCTTTCATGGTGTCTTGATCCATAGATTACTAAAGTCGTATGGGAATTCATCTCGATTTCCTTTTCTTGAGACATGTTTTGATGTTATGAAACTATACTATATTATGTGGCATATATAATTAACCTTTTTCATGTTATGTCATGAATATGTATAATATATTTTTATTTAATGTTTTCTCTAATGTTAAAAATTCATGCGGCTTATGAATCAAGTGTTTTCAATGTGAGAAGGGAATTTTCTTTTAAAAAATCATCTTATAAAGATGTTATTCCAACTATTTATCTTCCATATAAATGTTTCAGAAATGATTTTATGAATGTTTTATATGGAAATAAAATGTTTAAAAATCACATTTTATATCTCTTTTTTACACTATTTTAATGGTTTTAAAATAAAATCTTTTGACATTATTTATGTGGAACATTCTGTAAAACAATAAAAGAAATGTTTTATTCATACCATATATTGCGACAATGACTTTTCCATCCACCACTATGGTTATTTTATTTCTATATTGTTTTTCAAGAATTAATTTTTTATTAAATTAAAAATCCTCTTTCTATTTTCAGGTTATTTTAGTATAAAAAATGGGGGTTTAAATTAAAGGGATATATTGATGTCTGAAAGGGTCTTTTTTTATAGGGGTTTAAAATATTTTTTCAAATGTTTTAATATGAAAAAATAAAGTAATTTTTTTATTTTCCTAATGGTACTTTACAATTATATTAAAAAATGGGTTATCCCGATATATCTTATATGAAGGGTTGGACCCCATTATAACTCACGAGTGAGCCCGATATAGCTTATACAAAGGTTTTGTCCCCATTATATCTAAAGAAAATTAGGCTAAACAGATATAGATTATATGAATGGTTCAACACTATTATATCTCAGGAAAAATTTGATATCCTGATAGAAATTATATGAGGGCTTGATCCCCATTATATCTCATAGGTGAGCATGATATAGCTTATACAAAGGGTGATCCCCATTATTTCTCTCCAATGCATCATGTAATGATAATGTTATCCATATAATTATATTGGAAGTTTCCCATATGGTTATTCCATTTATAAGGGTTCTATAATTGTTTTATGATGGTCATTTCCTAAGATACAGTCATGATTTTTCTATGATTTACATAGGTTTATAATATTTCCTTTGATAAATATTGATATGGAATAGATGATGATTGTTGATTCTTATGAATCTTTCATTTATTAAATCCTTATTCCATGATTCAAGATTAATGATTCACGTATTGATGGGTATAATTTCTTTCATGATTCTCTCATTCACTCTAAATTTGTTATCATTCCCTTATGCACTTATTATTCTCATTGATGACATTAAATTTTAAAGGATTATGTTTACGATTACTGAGGGTTTGAGATTACCCTTATTATATTTCATTTCCCCTAGGTTTTCTAGAAATATATTTGAATTAATATTATATAGAAGTGATTTTATATGGATGATAATGATAACATAATGTGAAATAATAAGGGCTGGGTTAAGTGAGAGAAATGTTTATTTAATGACATGGGTAGTGTTTATGTAGGAGTTTATCCTAATTATATAATACCCTAAACAAAAAATTTCATTGAAAATGTAAGTGTTACAATTTATTCTTTGGATCTTGTATTGTTTAGATTAAAAAATTAGGTCACAATTATTAGAGTCAATGCCATAAATGTAATGTATATTATTTCAACAACGGATCCAGTTTTACAGGTTTTAGGATATTATAGTTCATATTCGAGATTAATTAATATTACATTGGAGATTAGGATGTTTTTATGTGTGTTTATCATAACAATTATAGACACCATCATTGGTTTATAGGCTTAATGATAATCATATGATGAAATTCATCGACACTTCTTTGAGACTTTATGTAATGAAATATTAATATTATTAATGACATTTTTTTAGATGTTTTATTATGTTTGAGTAAATTTAATTATTTGGTTTAATGTAAATTATGTGTTTAATTTTTTTATAGACATATGTTTTAACTTATTTAAAACCTTTTGGGTTTATAAGATCATGAATGTTGAGGTAATAATGGAAATATAAGTTTTATCACATAGATTACTATGGGATTGAATAGTGAATTGGTGACTAACTGATTAATGTTATTTCAAAAGGATATTGCTTTAATTTTTTACTTTTAAGATGAAAAGTATGATATAAACTTTGAGTCTAAAACAATCTTTAATGTTGACGTTGTTGAGGGTATTTGGGATATAGTTTTATTCATTAAAGGAATGAATCTGTTTCAATATTGTGTATTGTTATTCAATTTTACTGAATAATGTAACATATGAAGGTTTATCCATTTTGGTAATTATCATACTAGGTTATATCTATATTTTTTTGTCTAAATACATGTGGAATAGAATTATTATACATTTAATGGACATGTAATCCATTATCAGTTGATTTTAGTTCTTCAAGCATAATAAATTATTATTGGATACAAATCGTTTAGAGAAAAGGATGATATTGTGGGGGAAATTAACAAAAGGATGAAATTATACTAATCATTTAATAATATTTCCTTATTATGTTAGTCTAGATTTAAAAATAATTTATCAATATAAGGAAAAGGATCTTGAAACAAAAATTATCCTATTACATTCATATCTGATGAATCAAAAGGTTTTTTAATTAATCAAATATTTATGGTTTAAGAAGATTAAATTTCCATTGATCATTCACTTTATTTTGATATTTTTCCTCAATCACTCTCCATAAATAATTATTCTTTTCCTCAATGTATAAATCCATACATCCGATCTATGTTCACATATTTGGAATCCTAGTGTGTGTTATTCCATATGACCCTGAAACTTCAATTTAACTTCTTTCAATAAGATGTATTATAATTTTTTTAATGATTTTATTATACAAAAAAGTATTTTTAAATATCCATCCTTTGAATATTGAGATAATGTTCAAATTATGAGGATCAAATTTATTAAAAGTGGAAGGATGTAAAGTCCCAAGATTTTAAAAGAAATATATAAGAAACACAAAATCAATAATATAAGAGAATGTAACACCCCAATACATTAAGATATGTTTATTTTTGAATTAATTTATTATCATGAATACATTTTGGAACATGGAATCCCAAGATTTTCATTCTCAATAGCGTGCATGACAAGCAACACTGAGCTTAAACAACAAGCTAGATATGTAACTATTATAACCTAAATGTTAAATTGGAGGGTATTAATTGTATTAACTAATTATATATATATATATAAATATATCTATATATATATATAAATATCCTACTCAATATAAATTAATTTAAAATTCTTCATAAATAAATTAACACATTTTAGTAAATTAATTTTATTCCTCAAAAAATGTTTTCTTTAAAAAGGAATTATATTCCTTTTTTGTGAATAAATAATAAAATATTTTTTTGTACTTTTAGAATTTTTTTTTGACAAAAATAATTTCATTTTTAAATATGAAATTAAAAATAATTTTTTTTAAATTTTCTGATTTTTTGTAAATATTGTTTTTTTAGTGAATAATGAAAAATATTGTTTTTGTAAAAATGTTATTTCATATCAATTAGTTAAGTAATTTAAAAGTCACAATATGTATTGAATATGATTTAATGTAACATTAGTATTATTTAGTTATATCTATTCAACAAAATTAAATTTTAATCTTCATTATATTATATTTTTGTATAACTTTTTTTTTGGATTAAAAACGATATTTTTTCGAAAATGTCTTAAAGTATGAAATGATTATCCATTTCAATTAATTAATGTAACCCATAATGAGGAATTATTTAAATTAAATTTATATATTATGTATCAATAAATATTAATTTAGACTCATAAAACTATTATTGTTTGTTATAGAGTTAATATAAAATCATCATTTTCATGAAAAATGAACTTCTTTAAAACCCGTTTTTTCTTTATGTCTGTGTGTTTTGTAAATATAATTTTTACAATTATATGAGTGGAATTTGTTAAAATTCATTTAATATTTGGAATTCTAATTATTTATATTTTATAATATGTTCAACATAATTTTTTACCATAATTATTGGTAAAAATGTTTAATAATTAATTAATGTGATTAAAGATAAAATAGGGTTTTTTCGCATTCCATGCGCTTGAGTTAAAATTAATTATTCACAAAGATAATAATTTTTTATAGAAATTGTATTTAATATTTAGTATCATTGGTTATAACTTATCCAATAATTATATTTTAAGTATAGTCTTAAAAGATTAATTACCTAGGTAAATTAAAATATACATGTTACCGTGGTAAAAAAAATAAAAGGGTAAAATTTGGAAAGCTTAAAGACTGAATAATAACATGATAAAAATGTTATTATATTTGTGTGATGAATTTATTTACATAAAAAAAACTCTCACCTACATTTTTGTTCAATTTTGGAGCCACATGAGTTGAGAGAGATCTCCCATTATTGAATACTTTTCGGTATTTACAAAATGGATACTCCCCCTCAATTATAGAAGTTCGTCCCCCATCCTATATTATTCAGACATTCAAACCACATTGTTTTGGCCATTAAATGACCAAATAACTTCCTAAATTTACTAATATAATCATAGATACTTTATTTTGGACAAATATTTATCCTAGTAAGGATATTGGTGAAAAGTTATGGAGGATACCTGGAGAATAAGTAATGTTTATCAAATGGAATTTTTTTATTCCTCCAACTACGTCATTTCATATTATAAAATTATGATATAATTCCATATGTATCATAAATATACCTATATTATTTTTATTTTAAAATCATGGGATATAACCATCTCCACATCCATCAAATGGATTATGAAATCATCATTCATCCGATGTTATTCGTTTTACTATTACCACCTATCAATGTTGTGAGTGATATTGTATAATATATATATATATATGATATTTAAAACATAACTACACAACTGTATTAATGATATTATATATGAATTTTTTTACATTCCATTATTTATATGATACGATAATGTCGCTCATGTGTACGGCAGACTACCACATCGTGAAGCGATGCATTTTTTTTCACTAATGCTTTATGTGGAATATAGTAAGGGAAAATACACTGAATATATGTGATATAATTTAAATAATTTGGTTTTCAATAACATATTTATAATTATGAAAATATGTTATATAATTTTATTTCTTACCTTTTCACACATTGAAAAATGTTAACGTTGTCCATGTACGTTTAGACTACCGACTTCACGAAGTGATGTGACTCTCTTTTCATCACCACACCACATGGATGATATATATAAGTATATTTAAAGATATAATATTTTATATATGGTATAATGATAATTATGGTAATATTAAATATTACTAACCACTTTCGATAATGATTTTTCAAAAATGGAGATGTTACTCATACGTACTTATGATCTACCATCTCCAGGATTATAATAAACTTTATTTCTCAAAATAAACCTCATAATTGGTATAAAATGAATAATTTATGAATAAATATGTTAAATATTTCATTATTATTTTTATATATTGTTTCATTTAATTACCTATTTGAAAATAGTAAACTTACTAAAGTCATTTTTGACGCATATGCGCAATATAGTCAAAAAATATGGTGTAAAAATAATTGATTAAATAATAATATATAAAATATAAATAAGGGAAATAAAAGAAATAATAAAATTTATAATGTTTCTTAATTAGTTAAATAATTGAATTATTTTTATTGTTACTGAAGATAAATAACGAGCATGACAAATAGAACTCGTGGTTAGGGTTTTCTTATCTCACATTTATTTCATTCAGATACACGCCATGTTCAACACTATTTTTTTGGGGTATATAATTCCAATTAATTTATTTTATGATTCAATTCATCAATATTATTGTTATTTAAAAATGAATATGATGTTCTCTCTTTCATTGGTTCTGGATTTAGAGAATAACAATGTCATAAGGGACTTCATCCTACATTCTTTTCAATAAGGCTTATTTTGATATTAGGCACCTATATTATTTTATGAGGTGTATATAAAGCCTATTTGACATGTTATATCATATATATATATATATTCCCATGATATTTATTGTTTTTTTAATGTTATTATTTTATTTGGATTCTAATTGAAGTGTTTTCCAGGTGATCTGTGGTTTCATTTTTTTTTAAACATCTTTTAAGGTTTTCTTTACAATTCTTTATCTCCTATTATTGTGTTTTTAAAATTATTTTATAGGAATTTTATATGTATATAAAATAATTAAAATGAAAATTTTATTTATATTTTTAATTTATTTAGATGTTTTGAAAAATAAATATTTTGACATGATTTATACAAAACATTCTGACAAACAACCAAAGAAATATTTTATTATTAACGTATACAATGACAATGAATTTTCCTAGAACTGTGATTATTATTTTATTAATATATTCCATTGTAACCTTTTATTTTTTATTAAGTTAAAAACCATATTTCCCTTTTTGGTTATTTTTTTAATTGAAAATGTGTCTTTAAAAGAAAAGTGTATTTTGATATCTGATTTTTTCTACATCTGGGTTTAGAAGACGTTTTAAAATGTTTTATAATGAAAACATGAATGATTAAAATGATTTAGTTTTGAAATGGTACTTAGGAATTATATAAAAAATGGGTGAGACAGATACAACTTGTAAAATATTTTGAGCCCCATTATAGCTTTTTGGTGATCCCAATACAGCTTATAAAAAGGGTTGAGTCCCATTATAATAGATAAAAAATGGGTGAGCCTGATATATATTATAAAAATGGGTGAACCCATTATATCTCATAAAAAATAGGGGAGTTTGATTCAACATATATGAAGGGTTGAGCCCAATTTTAGTTCCTAAGTGATCTTGATATAGCAAATACAAAGGGTGTTCCCCCTTGGAGCTCTACATTGCATTGGTTAATGATTATATTCTGTGAATAACTAAATTGGAATTCTAATTTATGGTAATTTTAATTGTAAGGGTTCTATAAGGGTTCTAGGATGATGATGTTCCAAGATGTTATCATGTTTTATATATAATTTATATGGGTTTATAATGTTTCCATTAAAGATGATTGATATCTCATAGCTCATGATTATTGATTCCTATAACTTTTCCCTTTGTTAAATCCTTCATGATTGATGATTTATGTATCAATGAGTATAAGTTATTTTTTATTTGATTAATCACTCTGAATATGTTGTTATTCTATTATTAACTTCATCTTATCATCAATGAAATTCAATTTTTAATGTTTATGTTTACCCTCACTGAGCATTTGAGATGGCCCTTCTTAGGCTTCCTATTCCATAGGTTATGAAGAAATGAATTTGAACGAATTATGTCTAGAGGGGATTTGATATGGATGATAAATATGACTTAATGTGAAATAAGAAAATATAGTTTTAGTTGGAGAAATTATCATTTAAAAACTTGGGTATTATTTATGTAATTATGTGTCCAAATTATCTAAAACTCTAAACCAAAAAGTTCCTTTATAAAGTAATTAATCAAAATTTTCCTTTTGATATTGTAAGGTTTGGATGGAAATAATTTGGGTTATAATAATTGGTATCAAATCAAGATATGTAAAGTTTATGATTTTAGTAATTGATTAGGGTGTGCGGTTTCTAGGCTATTATAATAAATATATTTCTTTAAAATTTTATAAATGGACATGATATAGTTTTATTTTTCCTCTATGTTTGGAGGATATTGGAATAAAGCATTGACATATTATATGATTTTATATACTTATGAATGACTCAAATGAGTATGTTATGTAAAAATAATTATGTAATGATTGTTTTTATGTTTCATGGTTCTTATTCATTTGTGTATCATTTTATGATTATATTTTCATATATTTTGTTTCTTTTGTAGTAACTATATTATGATTTTTGTTAATATCACATTTTTGATTATATTATTATCTATAATGTTCCAACCTTACCACAAATCTTATCTCACAATTTTCTTATGTATTATATTTCTGAGGTAAAATAATAATAATATAACATATTATATGTTTATAAGAGAATAAAAGTTAATGTATTTTATTGAAGAAATGTGCATAGTATTAATAAGTTTTAAAATGTTGTTAATTCTCTAATATATTTAATATTTAATTTCTACGGAGTATGATTTAATTTTTATGTGAATTTAATAAACATGTGAAATAATGTAGAATTTATTTATGTCATGAATGTGTGGTCTTAGTTGGTATTAGAGATGCGTTTAGCTAATTTTGGTGATTAGGTTGCGAATTCAAGAGGTTAAACCTTATAGTAGTGTTTTGATAAACTTGATCTATAATTGGTTGAAATAAAGGTGTCATTGGAGAATGCATTAAAATTTATTTTTTTTCATATTCTTATGATTTTTTGATATTAGTTTATTTGATATTACAAGTATTCAAATATACTGTATCAGTATGTAAAAATGAGTGGAATAAGAATCATTTAAATGTATTTGAAATACATATATTTTTTATCCATTTCATAATTATGATCATCTTGTAGTATTATTATTATAAAAAATACATCATATCAATAATATTTATTAAAATCATTGTTTCACCAAAACAATGATTAGATATTTAAATATCAATGAAAATACCTATAAGTTTAATTTTTTAATTATATATCTATAACTCTTCTTTGATCTATATTTTTTTGAAATGAAATCTTAAAAGTATAATTATAATCTATTTTGGTAATTTTTATGTGATGTTAATTTTTTATTTTATTTATGTACATTTATATCATAACAATTATTGATATATTATGATCAAATTTTATATCCCAAATCATCACTTGATCATATATTGATTCAAGGATAACTATGATATCCTTATATAATTTACATGACTTATATGGGACATAATACAAAGTAATGAGTGATATTTGGCCAAAATAGTTATGAAAGAATCAATATGTATGATATTATATTTATATAAGCATAGGTATATGTATTTCTTGAGTAATTTCTAGGCTATCCCCTAAAACATGATGCGGATTTTTCAATGGTACTTATTTAAGGTGTTGTGCTTATATAAATAATTTTTTACAGACTGTCATCTATTGAATAAGATGAATTTTTATAATTACATAACCAAATAATTTTCTTCACTAAAAGGTGAACCAATATTCTCTACTAAAAATAAGGATATATCATTGCATATTTTAATTGATAATCATGGGTTTAACATGACTATAATCATGAACAAATATCCTCTAAACTGTATTGATTATTTATTTGATCAACTTATATGGAATAATCACTGATGAAAAGTGGATATTAGATCTACATATCATATAATAATGGTAAAATGGTAATATATATGTAACACCCTAATATTTTGTAAAATATTTTTTTTTTTGAAGTAATTTATTCTTTTCAATATTCTTCATTTCAAGTAGAATTGAATATAACAAGTGTTATATGAAAGAACCATGTTATTATTGATTTTTATACAACAATATATATGTATTTAACTACACACAAAAAATATATTAGATTTCAGTACATGAAACACTATTTTTTCCTTATGTTACACACAATAAAGAGTCCATTCAATAACTTGTTCTACGCATACGACTAAGTTTCACCGAACTACAATGTACTATTAATATTATTGTTAAAATATTATTGTAGTTGTCACATGACCATTAGAATTTATTCTCTGGATAATATTAAAAAATTTTGAAAATGTGATTTAAACATGTGTATAAAATGAATCCTTTGGTTATCAATTAGCTATAAATTAATGTAAGAACTATTTGAAAATAAAGAAATTCCTTTTCTATGAAATATTTTTCTATGTATAAAAATCATTTTATCTCAATAAATTAAAGAAATTTTTTTAAGAATGTTTTTAATAAAATTAATATATTAAATATTAAATCAAATTTTTTACACTCATTCAGTATATTTTATACGCATAAGATATGTGTAAATCAAATTTTATGAATAAAAATATGTCCTTTTCGAAAGGGTAATTTTACCACCTTTTAATGAAGAACCCTTTTTAAATATAATTTTTAGCACTTTTATATTTTTCATATGAGAAAATAATCTTCATTTTTGAAATAATAATATAAAATTTTACTTTGGGTGAACTTTTGATATTTTTCAAAGAAGTTTCATTTTATGATCAATAATGATAAATATTGAATTAGAATGGAAAACTTGTTTTTCAAATAATTTATTTATATAGTTAAATAAAATTTTAATTTGTTTTAATGTAAAATTATATAATTACTAAATAAATTAATTCAATTTCGGTTACTTTATCCAATTTTAGTTAAAATTTGGATATAAAAACATTTCAATCATTTGGAATTTTCACTTTAAAAACTCGCCTTCTCATCCCGTCAATGAGATTAATTTTAATTTAATGTCTATCACTTATATGATTATAATTTATGAAAAATATATTAATATTTTGAATTAGAATAATTTATAATTTATAATTTGTAAAACATATATTGTTACCAAAATCATTAGTGAGGATAATTAAAATTTATTATAGTGATTAAGGTAAAAAATGAGAAAAATTAATGACTAGACATAAAAAATAAGGTGAAAAAATGACCCTAAACATATCTAACTTTTTTTCTGGAAACTTTTCAACCTTTAAACGTATAAGGATCTATAAGGGTCTATTTTTACCCATTGAGGCACCAGTAATAATTGGGGATAACTCAAATATTTTCTTGAATACCCAATACATCCTTTTCCAAACATATAAAATGTCTCCTCTCCCCCTATCTTTACACCTCTCAAGATCATTTTGATAAGACAAAACCTAAGAAAATATCATCCCAAATTCCATTAATTAATACTTGAATCATACATTTAGGCATAAATCAATCTAAGTATTCACTTTGGGGAAGGCCAAAATGAGTTATCTAAAGAAGAGGTAACATCCTTGCACATGATCTTTTGTTTTATTTTTATTCTACACCCACTAAATATTATTATCACATGATTAAATAATAACGCTAATTTCCTCAATATAAGGATATGTTTTTATGTTATTTATTTTCCCTAAACTCACACACACTTCCATCAAATGGGATACACACTCACCGTTCGTTTGTACGGTAGATTACCACCTCACTAACCGATATCGTTCTTTCTTCCATTTCAACCATTGAAGGTTGGGAATGATGACATGATTTATATTTATATATATATATTATTTATTATTTATTTATACTTATATATATTATATAACACATACCTACATGATTTACATTTTTGATAAATATGATAACTTTATTTGGGTACATGGGGACTACCGCCTCCTCAAAGTGATGGGATTCGTTGACACAATACATGAAATGTATTAAGGATGGTTTTAGGGAATATGATATATATGAAATAATATTTTTATATATTGATAAAGTATATATATATAATTATGTTTCTTTCTTTCAAATGGATAATAAAACGAAAACAACATTCATGTTTACGTATGACATACTGTCTCTATGAACGGTATATTGCATTTCATATTTATATAAATTATGGATTGTTATAAATATTTATATACATAATATATATGATATTTCAATCATGTTTTACCTTATTTAAATAAATAAATAATTATCTATGTTTGAGTATTGAGAATAAAAATTCAAAACACATACGGAGAACAAGGCAACTATTACACGAAACATAAAATTAACATGAAATTGTTATTTAATGTTAAATATAAAGTCATAAAAAAGAAATATATGGTATGATATATAATAATATTTATATTTGGTATATTTATAATAAATATTCACATATTATATAGGATTTTTTAATCTATACAAAGAAAGTCAACACTTAAGGAAGGAGTTTTCTTTTCTCACATTTATTTCTATGATACTTATGCCTTATTCACCACTCATTTAATCTATGTGGTGTATTTATTTCACAAAAATGTATTATAATATTAGTATAATTAAATTTATGGGTATTTAAATATCCATTTTATTATATTATTAGGGGGTTTACAGTTTGAAAGTTACAAAATCTATAACGTAATTTGGTCTCAATATGCCTTCTCTGAGATACATGCCAAGTTATGCACATATATATTTATATAAGGTGTATATAATGTCATTATACATGTTATATCATGAATGTTATTCATTTATTGATATTATATTCTTCATTTAGAGTTATTAAATCGTGGGTATTATGATTCAATGTTACCAAAGTGGTAACAATTTATTGATACCATCTCATCGTTAATCGGGATTGTTTATGATTACGCTTCTATTGATGAAATATTATAATACATATCTTAATAAATATAATTAATTTTATTCTACTATTTTTATTCATGTTACATACAATTAATGGTACAATTTTTTCACTCTTTGTTACTTAGTATAATTAAGAAAATAATTTTATGAAAATCTGACATTATTTCTACTTTTGATCAAAAAACGTTGTTCTTTCAAAATAATTTATTTAAATTTTTTTACTATTATCCTTTGATTTTTAAAATAAATTTTTACCCGTGTTTTTATGTCATTAAAAAATGGGTTTAAAATGATTATTCTTGAAATTTTCTGATCAGGGCACTTTTCTTATGTTTTTAAGGTGAAAAAAGAATGTTTGGAACATAGGAACTTACCCTCCATCAAGAAATTTATTTACATGAATCTTAAATTGTATTTTTACAAGGTGTTAGGAAGGAAATATGTTTCTAATATTTTGTAAATTGAATATTTTTTCAATGAAAATTGTTTTCAAAAGTTTTATATTTAAAAATTGTTTTAAATTATTTTGAAAGGTTCCTTTATACATTTTTAAATTGTTATTTTCAAATAAAAGGATTTATATGATTTCAAGATTAATTTTTCTGTTTTTAAATATATTTTCTATGAAATTGTTTTTTAAATTACTTCAAGCCTTATTTTTCAGTATTCAAGGTATTTTCAAAGAGGTTTCAAAAAATGTTTTCAATATTCCATTATAAGTTTTCCAATATATTTTAAAAGAAATTTTTTTTCAAAATGAATATGTTTCAAAACGTTTTTTTAATGAGGAAAAGTTATTTTACTCAAGAAATAATTTAAATCAAATTTTAAATGTTTTTTTAAAATAAATATATGTTTGAAATGGTTTTATGAAAAGTGTTTTCAAAGAAAGGATATTTTCCTTAAGAAATGTTCCTTGTGATCTTTCATTTTAGTTCTCATCTAAGATAAAATAACTTGTAATATTTTTTGATTTTATGGGGATATGATCCAATAAAATAAATTAATTTTCATTATTTAATGGTTTATGTTTTGGTGGAATGATTTTTATGACACCCATTTCGATTCCTTGAGTTATATTCTTTTGAATCCGACATCTTTTATGGGTCATAGTTTGATGAAATGACATTGAGTCCAATATATTTTCTATAGTTGATGATATAATGAAATGTTTTTTATACCCATTTTTTTCATGGGTTATGATATGATATTTATGGAACCCTTCTACTTTTAAGGGTCATGATAAGATGAACGTATTATTACCTTGTGGCACATGTATGTATGATTTTAATATGCAATTGCTAAGAACTATATCTCTATACAATGCAATGGATAATGAATTATATATCATGAGAAAAATGTTGGAATCATGTTAGTGGGATTTATCCACTATGGGAATATGGGAAAAAATGGACCACAATGGGGAGATGGGGAGACCGGATCCACTATTAGAAGATGGGGAAACCCGAACCACTATGGTATGATGGGGAGAAATAATCCACTATATGACGATGTGGAAACCCAATCCATTATTGGAAGATGGGGAAACCTGATCCATTTTAAGTAAATCCATGTGACTGATGATGGTGGTGTGTCCTGGATAGTTGGTGTAGTCCCCATAATGTACCTCGACATGTTTTGGAAATGATCCTTGATTTATAGTTAATTATATTACATTTTTAAATGTCTTCCACAATTCGATGTCTAATTCCATTGTTAGGATTTCATGGCCTATGCTCTTGATTCCCCTATTATTAATTTCTTATAAACTACCAATCTTTATGCATCACTTCATGTTTATGTTCTTTGATATTTTGGGTATGATCTTAAAATGTTATGCTTGTGTTCTGATACCATTGTGTTCATGTTACGCTTATATAACTCTAATATTTACCCTTACTAAGCATTTGAGCATACCCATTTCTTAGGTTTCCATTCCCGATGTTATAAAGAAAGGTTTTAATTAGGATTAATAAATGGAAATATATTTAAGGCATAGGTTGATGATCATTCCTCTAATTAGAATAATTTTGTCCCTATCTCTAAAGACACTAAAATACTATGGTCATCAATCTTGTAATTTTTCAGTGTGATGAATATTCATCTAAAATAATGTAATATCCATGTATGTTAATCATTATTATATTTGGTATGTGGGTAAGGATTAGTCAACCTTTGGAATCCAGTATAACAAAACATTAGTAATACCCCTTGGGATATTATAAGGATATGTCTTGGGATATCGGTAAGGATAAGGCTATGGTGTTATAGATTTAAAGGAAGGTGTCATAATTTAGACATCATATAAGTAGTTTACCATGATTATGTAGTTTTCCTCTATGAAAAATACCTCTCAAACATTTCTCTCTAGTTTAAATAAATGGAGGGAACTATAAGGAATTGGATTAATAAGGAATGTGACACACAATTTTCTAATGAGAAGTCAAATGGGACGATCACTATAGTGAATGATATTTTTGTAATTCCATATCAATTTTCATGGAACATAATTAATAATCTATACCTTAACCAAATCTCAAACTCACCAAATAAGAGAAGGAAAATGTTCACTGAGATTTTGGGAAATGGAGATCCTTATGGAATGAAGATCCACTTTCATTTTTGTTGATAATGTGGAAAGAGGCACCCAAGTGAATTTCTTAGAGGAACATGAAGATGTTTTTACTGTGGAAGAGAATGAAACAAATTAACTATCTGCAAAGGGAAAATGTAAATTTTAGTTAATGTAATGTATTTGAATATTGTCCTCCCAAAGTTATTATCAATTGATGAATGATTTAAATATGTAAAGTATGGTCATTATTAAAATCAATTTCCTATGTGGATGTCTAATGAAGGGAACCAGCACAGTGGTATAAGTAATGATTTTACTGTTCATGGTGAAGAGATAAAAAATGATATATGAAAATTATGGGTTTTTCAAATAGTATTAATGATAAAAATGATTAAATTTAGTTTTTTAAATATTAATAAATGATTCTTATTTCATATTTTAAGAAATGGGTATTAACGAATAAGAAGAAAATTCTTAGTTAATTGTTCATGAAGGAAGTAGGATGATTGGAGTTTTTAGGTTTTATAATTAAAATATTATGTTCTAAGAATCAAGAAACAAATAATTAGTAGATGTTATAATTTTCATTAAGGCTTTGAAAGGATATGTTTAATGTTGATGATGATTTAGAAAATTAATTTCATAGAAAGGTAATATTTTTATTAAGTAAAGGTAACCCTTAATTTTTTCAATATGCTTTCAAAATTAGGTTTGTCTTTAATAAAGTGATGATTTATTTAGATAAGTTAAATTGGACAATAATTATGATCTTAAAACCAATAAATTATTTTTTAGAAAGTGGTCTGTGTTATCATGGGTGAATTTTTTTTTAGATTTAATGAATATAACCAATAATCTTTGGAATAATAAAGAATGTATATTTTCAATAAGGTTTTATGGTAATTAAGGTTATTACCATCCATCCAATGGCCCAAAGGCCATAATGTTTTATTGATTTTTGATAATCCACATTTCAATGGGTGTGGTGGATCCCTTACAAGGCCCGTAGACATAAGTTTTACATGGCCCATAGGCCTTAGAGGAATTCACTGCCCATAGGCTTCAAACATTACATAAAACCCAGACTAACTACTTGGAACTGATCTTCCCTAGAATATTCATCATGAAATCAGATCTGCAGCTTCACATGGATGTTTGGCTAGGCATTACAGTGCATTCATAAGATTTTCACATGGGAAGGTGTCATACCCTATCATTCTTTCAATCCATTTAGCTTCTACAGTGGTGAAAGCTCCTTTGCTCATCCTCCCGTAGAGCTTGTTCGATGTAGGTTGTCTTGTTTTCATGTGCACTTAAGGTGGCTTGAAGGCCTTAAGGTAGCCCTAAGGCCTTAATGACCCAAATACCTAGGTGACCAGAAGTCCTTAAAGGACTCAGGCACCAAATAAGTGGCCCAAATCCCCAAACGGGGGCATATTCCCACCTACTACAGTGCCAAACAGTTCCCGCTATAGTACCTACTACAATACTGCACAGTTCCCGCTACAGCTCCTCCTACAGTACTACTACAGTACTGTCTACATTACTACTACAATACCTACCATAGTACCAACTACTGTACCCCCAGAAATCATTCCTCAACATGGATTTTATCATGGGTTGCTTGGACGCACTTACAGAGTCCTTACCAACCGGGCTAAGGCTCATGTGCATTTAGGTTATTACCATGTATTAAGAGAAAACATGCTAAATGTATTAAAATTATTGATATGTGATAACCAAGAGATACTTTATGATATATGGGGTATCAATTCAAAGATGTTATTCAGAAATTTAGTGACCTTTTTTCTAATGTTCTGAAGATTCAAATTTCAGAAGTGTTGTAGGGTGAACCATTTATGGAAGCTTTAACTTAAACTTCAGATGATGTTTTTGGGATTAAAGTATTATATAAACATAGGAGGATTTATTAATATTGGATAAACTGTTCTTTCATATTTTTATTGATGGTAACATAACAAAGATGGGATGAATTATCATGGATCTCATGTTATTTTAGTTATTGAGGAATGAAAATAATCACCTTTCTTTTGTTGGAGTAAGAGGTGAAGTGGAAATTGGTCCAGACATAACCAAAGGGTTGGATTTTTTTATGAAATTCAATGAAATCATGTAATTATATCTTCTTGTGGAAAAATTATTCCACTTTATTAAAATGGTCTTGAAATAAAAGTTTGTCTTATTATCAACATTTTTGATGATATAAATGACATATTTCAAGTTTCTTCGGTTTATGGTTTTGTTATTGTTTACTTTAATAAATCACCTAATTTTTTGTGATCAGTGATATTTATCAATATTTATGATTATTTATTCTTTTATTCTAGGAAATTTTTTTCACTATCCACCCATGTTCTTCTATATGGTAATCTAGTTATGTGTCACATTGGTTGACAATTATGTTTCTAAGTTTCCATTTTTATAGAAATTTTATTATTCAATATTATAATATGGGTTTCAATTTAAGGACCTTCAAGTATTAAAAAATTAAAAACCCATGAAAATTTCAAGAGAGAAATTCATTGTAAGGGGTGTAGAATGAAACTCCCTAATATTTTTTGAAATAAAATATTTTACTTAATTTAATTTTTTCAATATTCTTCATTTCCTACAACATTAAATATAACTTGTGTTATATGAAATCACCAAGTTATTATTACTTTATATGCAACACTATATCAATATTTCACTACATGAAAACTTATATTAGCTTAAGTTACATGAAACAAAATGTTTGGCATGTGTTACACATAATACTGAGTCCCTTCGATAACATGTGTTACATGCAACACCATGTTTTATTAAACTATAATATACTATTAATATTATTGTTAAAATATTATTATAGTTGTCACCCAATCATTATAATATATGTTATGAATAATATTAATGAAAATTTTAAAATTTGATTTAAACATGTGAAAAAAATGAATCCTTTTGTTATCAATTTGCTAGAAATTAAAGTAAGAACTATCTGAAAATAAAGAAATTCCTTTCATAGAAAACTATATTTCTATGTACCGAAAAAATATTATATAAATAAATTAAATAAAACAATTTTTATGAATATTTTTTATAAAATTAATATATTACATATTCAATAAATTTTTTTACACTTGTCCAATATACTATATTGGTATAAGAGAAGAATAAATTAAATTTTATGAATAAAAAGATGTATTTTTAAGAAGGATAATTTCAAAAAAATTAATCAAAAGAAATTTTTAAATAAATTTTATCACAATTATATTTTTTATATGAAAAAATAATCTAAATTTTTGAAATAATAATATCATAATTTACTTTAGGGGAATTGTATTATTTTTTTGAGAAGTTTCACGTTTTGATGAATTGTAAAAAATAATGAATTTTAATTGAAAACTACATTTTCATATAATTTATTTATATATATAATTAAATTATAATTTGGTTTAAAAGTATAATTAGATCAATTATAAATTTTCTAATCTAATTTAGGTCATTATAACAAATTTAACAATTAAATTGAATGTAAAATTGTTTAATTTGTTTTGGAAATTTTCACATTAAAAACCGTCATCTCGTCCCTTATGTGGGATTATGTTTAATCTAATTTATCAAAATTATGTTATTATAATTTTCAAAAATAGATTAAATATTTAGATTAAAAAGAATTTATAATTTTTAATAAGGTAAAATTTGTTTTTTACTAACAATATTTGTGAATGTAATTAAACTTAATTATAGTGATTAAGGAAAAAACGAGCTTAATTAATTACTAAACATAAAAAATAAGGTTTTAAATTGTTCCTAAACATGTAAAAAAATCATTGGAATTATATATTTTGACCCTTAATCCTATTATTATCTATAATGGTTAAATTTTAACTATTTTGGGAAAATTAATGCATAGGGATCACTGAAATATTTTCAATAATACCAACTGTGTCCTTTTCCCCACTTATAAAATGTCTCCTCTCTTACCCCTCTCTTTACACCTGTAAATACCTTATGTATTATAATAAACCTACCCAAATATCCTCAAAAAATACCTTAATTCATCCTAGAATACTCTTTTTTGGAATAAGTTCATCCAAGGAATCCCTTTGTAACAAACCAAAAGGCGTTACTCAAATAAGAGGTAACATCCTTCCACAAGCTCTTTTGTCTTATTTTAATTATACACCACATAAAAATTGTTATTTCATGAATAAATAATAAAATATTTATCCTAAATATACTTATATGTTTTTATATTATGTTTTTTACGTACACTTATACACACTTTTATCAAATTGGAATCCCAATAATCGTTCTAGTGTACAGGGGACTACCGCCTCGTGAACTGATTTCATTCATTCTTCCATTTCCACCATTAATGGTTAGGAATAATTATGGTATTAATATTTTTATTCAATATATATATATATATATTATATTTATTATGTATTTATTCTTATTGAATTATTATATAACCGACAACTTAATGCTTTCCATTTTGTGTAAATATGATAACTTTGATTGTGGACGTGTAGACTACCGCCTCCTCAAAGTGATGTGATTCATTCACACTTTACATGGAATATATGAAGAATGGATTTAGTAAATATATTATATATATATATTAAATAATAGTTCTAATAAAATGAATATATATATATATATTACTTTGTTTCTTTGAATATGATAAGAAAACGGAAAAAGCATTCGTGCATACATATGGCCTACCATCCCCATTAACAGTGTATTCCATTTCATATTTATATGAATTATGGATTATTATAAATATTTATATACTGAATATATATGATATTTAAATAATTTTTTACATTCTTTAAATAATAAATTCATGATTTCAGTAAGAGGGTCGAGAATAATAAGTCATAATATATACAAGAAACAAAACAGATATTCCCAAAATGTAAAACTAACATATTTTTTTAATAAAAAAAGTAGTATAAAGTTATAATAAATTCTTATATGACACAGTATATAAGAATATGGTTATGTGGTATATTTATAATAAACTTATACTTATTATACTATAGTTTTGAACATGTTTGAAGAAAGTCAAGACTTAAGTTATGAGTTTTCTCATATCACATTAATTTATGTAATAATTATGCGTTATTCACCACTCATTTATTTTGTGTTGTTTATATACTTCCAATAAATATATTATATAATTATTATACTACATTTACGGTTATTTAAATATCCATTTGGTTATATTTCTTTCATGGGGGTTATGATTCAAACGTAACCAAATAGGTAACTTAATTATTTCTCAATTTTTCTTCTTTGAGATACACAACAAAATATGAAATTATATATTTCATTGAGGTGTATATACTTACCTTTAAAATTTTAAATAATGAATATTATTATTTTAATTATATTATAATCTTCATGTAGTTTAATTCTCTCATAAGTATTATGATTCAGTGTAACCAATGTGGTAACAATTTTTTGCTAAACCCCATTCATTTATCAGGATTATTTATGATTATGCTTCAATTGATGAAAAATTATCTTCCATATATTAGTAACAATAATGAATTTTTTATAATATGTTTATGCATGATAAATCCATGTAATGGTACCATTTTTCACACTTTGGTACTAAAGGTAATTAAGAAAAGATTTTTATGAAAATATCATTTTATTTTCTATTTCCAATGGAAATACATGTTATTTAAAAACCATGTATTATAAAAATGTTTTAATATTATTATATGCTATTTAAATTACATTTTTACCCGTGTTTTACATTTTTTAAAATAGTTTTTTTAAGGAATCTTCTTTTCTTTTTCTAATCAAGGTACATTTCTAAACATTATATAGTAAAAAAGGTATTTTTAATATGGAAAGACTTACCCTCCGTCATTATTGTATTTACATGAAGCATCATTTCTAAGTTTCTATGGTTATTTTTTTAATTTAATGTTTTTCCTAATATTCTATAAATTATAATTGGTTTTTGAATAAAAGGTTTTCAAAAATATATTTTGTTTAAAAAGTTTTTAAAATGATTTTCAAGGATTCCTTTATACGTTTTCAAAAGATTATTTTCGACAAAAAGGATTTCAATGATTTAAAGATTAATTTATTATTTTTCAAAATCAATTTATATTAAATTGTTTTAAAAATTACTTCAAGCCTTATTTTTTTTGTTTTCAAAGAATTTTAAAAAAATTGTGTTTTCAATAGATTCCCAAAATTCATATTAAAGTTTTCAAATCTATTTCAAAACAAAAAGGTTTTGAAAATAATTTATGTTTTAAAAATAATTTTTCAAATAGGAAAATATATTTTCCATAAGAAATATTTTAAATGAAAATTTAAATATTCTTTTATAGGAAAATTTTTTTTGAAATGATTTTGTTAAATGGATTTCCAAAGAACGACTATTTTCCTTAATAAATGTTCAATGTGATCTTTCAAAATCGTTATCCATATAAGTTGAAATAACTTGTTATAGATTATGATTTAATTTGGATATAATCGAAGAACAATATTCATATTCTTCCTAAAATTTTTTATGTTTTGATGTAATGATGTTTATGACACTCATTTCTCTTCCAAGGGTTATATTCTTTTGAAACTCACTTCTTTTCATAGGTTATGGTTTGTTGAAATGATTATGGGACCTATCTCTTTTCTATAAGTAAGGATATGATGAAATTTTCATGATACCCATTTCATTTCATGGGTTGTGATATGATGTTTATAGAACCCATCCATTTTTATGGTCCATGACAAGATGAATGTTTTATTTTATAGAAGTAAATGTATGTATGATTTTTTTTTAATGGGTGGGACTTATATCTCCATCTAAATAATTGGGTAAATATTTATATCTCATGAGATAATGATGGAAATAAAGTCAACAAGCATGATCTACTATGGTAAAATGGGGAAACCTGATCCACTATGAGAATATGGGGAAACCCAATCCACTATGGGAAGATGAGGAAACCTAATCAAGTATCAGAAGATGGGAAACTCAATCTACTATGAGAATAAGGGGAAACTCGATCCACTATGGGAAGATTGAAAAACCCAATATAGTATGGGAAGTTGTGGAAACCCAATCCCTTATAAGGAAAAGACTATGACTAGGGATGGTGGTGCGTCTCATCCAATAGGTGTAGTTCCCATTAAGTTCACTGATAAGTTTTTCATATGATCCTTGACTTATAGGGAATGATATTACATGTCTATATGTATGGAAAAATTCAATTTATTATTCCTATGTTATGATTTTGTGGATTACACTCTTGATTGCCTTATGATTTACGTCATTTTAGCGGTCAGTATTTATAAAATGATTAATTTTATGTTTTTTTATATGAAAGACATAATCATCAAATGTAATTATCATTTTCTCAATCCATTATTTTCATGTTATACTTACGTATCATCTTTTTTTACCCTTACGTAGGATTTGAGATCACCCATTTCTTCTGATTCTTTTCCCTAGGTCATGAAGAAAGTTTTTAAGTAGGATTACTAATTGGGAAGATCTTAAAGGGAGATGTTGAAGATCTTTCACCCAATTCGAAGAATTCATTCCTAGTTTCCAAAGACACTAATCTTTTTGGGTCCTTAGGCATGCATTCTGGCAATGTGCTCAATATTCATCTAAAATGATGTAGTATTCATGTATGCAAATCTTGGTTAAATATAATATACTCATGAAAAACTTCTATAAATGACATGAGAACTATGAAATCATATTAATTACTTTTATACTTAAAAATACCACTGTTATCTTCAAGAATATTTTTAATTTTATCTTTAGATATTACCTTGATAATTTTTTGTAGTCATTATATATTATATTCCAATATATTCTATGGGAAAATAAGAATATGAAGGGAATTTTAGTATTTTTTCAAGGTCATTTTGAAAATAGGAATTATATTCCAAATTTAGTAACTCTAAATTTTAATAATATAAATTACAATTCTTGGGTTATGTAATCATAGGCCACTATAAATATACTAATCCCTAAAATATAGAGGATATTAAAAATGGTCTATAATTTATACAATTATTGAGTCCCAATTTGAATTTTGTAAATGGCCTAGGTATTTAGGGTTTTTGGCTATTGGGTGTCTCGTCATGACCATTTAGTGTCACATTATAACACCCTTGACCTAATTAGCACATTGGGTATCGGTGATTCTTAGGTATGGAATATAAGACCCATCAACCCCCCCCTCCCCCATTACAATTTTTTTAGAGGTGGTAGGGCTTTGATCCCCCTAATTATAAGTGAGCCATACAACAAAAAAAATCATTAGGAAGTGATGTAAGGGGATAATATTTTATTAGAGGGACTACAACTCTAATTATGGATACTAAAAAAAATAGTATAGGACCATGTTTTTAATGAATTATCTAAATAATATAAAAACATAGTATGGATATTTATATAGATTTGGAAATCATAATGGAAGGGGTGAACTCGTAAAAATAAAAAATGACTCATAAATCATTATTCTCTGAAATGATCATATAGTCCTAGAAGGAAGATATAAATCTATAAAAAATTATCATAAATATTTTTTAGTTCAACCGTGACAGATATTGCATTATATGTTTTGGGAAATGAATATGAATCTAATAAATAACATATCTAATGGAGTCATTGGATGATGATCATAGTTAATCAATGTAAATATATCTAGGAATCAAAAATATGTATATAGGACTCATGTTTAATTCTTGGTAGGACCACAAGAATAGGGAGATTACAAAGTATATGTCATAATGAATGGTCAATGAACAAGTTATTTTCATAATTCATAATTATAAAGGTATGATGAAACCTTTACCTCTATGAAAAAGTGATGAAATCACCATTGATTCTATTGCAGGTTCTCCTAGGGACACTAAGGATAACTATTTCATTTGGGTTATAGTTGATCAACTTTTAATGTATTCTTAGTTAATTTTTAATCAAGATTATTTTCATATTGATATATATTCCCGGATATACATAAAGGAAGGGGTAAGACAAATTTTAGTATCAATTTCAATTTCATTGAATCGATTTGTGTGTTTCATCATGATTATTTGGACGAGTCATTATCATGTATTGAATATTAAACAGTGCCATAGAATGACATATCATCCCCAATCTGATGACCAATCAAAAAGAAAAATTAAAACATTTCAAGATATGGTTAATTCATTTTTAATAGATTCAAGCTAAGTCTTGTATAATCATTGTACATTGGTTTAGTTCTCATTCTAAAATAAATCTCCGTAGAGGTATTAAAATGGAACTTTTTTTTAGTTTTGTATGGTAGGAGAGATAAGAAACTAAGAAGTAGGTAAGAAGTGGAAGTGAAAAATTCATTAGCGAAAAAAATTTCTCAAGAAATTATTGATAATATTCAAACCATTTAGTTTTATATTAAAGTATAAGTGAGTTTAATAAAGTGACACATTCATAATAATTGATGATATTTGAAGTTTGTGGTCATGGAAAAGTTATTCCAACAAATATCACCATATAATAGGGTAACTATATTTTTTGATATGGAATAATGGATCACTAAATACATCATATCGTTCAATAATATTGATCTCATGGGGACTATTTATAATTTCTAGTGTTTCCATCAATCCTATATAAAGTGAACGATGGGTTCCATATATTAATTTTAAGAATGTACAAACCAAATCATTCACATGTAATGAATTTAAGGGTTATAAAATTGGAATATAATAAATAATATAGGAAATATCCCATTTAAATCATATATTGTAGAGATAAATAAGAATAAACTACGACCCATTGGTTGGCATTGTCATGGAATAAAAATTTTGAAAAAAATTAAACATGAAACACTTATAGTAGTATAGGAAGGTTCAATCCCAAATAAATAATGATTATAACCACTTATGGTATCTTTTTTAATGGATTTTTAGGAGGCTGATGCTTTCAGTGTGATAAAACTAAAATTCAAAAAATCAATGAAACTAATATAAACTACTGAAACTATCTAAATAATGATATATTAGTTAGATAGTGTCAGATTTGTGACACCCATTCAGTTATTGAAATCTTAACTACTCTATTCCCTCACATTAATCTATATTCCTTATATTATTGCCAATTCCCAAATTAATTAATATACAATTAAGTATCCTTCTTTTATTATAGAGAGTGATATATATTTTTACCCAAATCATGTAACATTTCATTTAATGATATGATTAAAAAAAAATTAAACATTTATAATTGAATCTATAGGTGAAATATGAAGACTTGTTTCTCATAGTGTTATGATATCTATATTGGTAGTTATACCTCATACAATATTACATAATAGGTTTTACCTATGAATGTGCACTGAGAAAAAATTATATTATTTTTTCGATTAATATATTTACTTACATTGTATTTTATCATGTTCACCTTATAATTATTGTGCCGATCATGTAAGGCCTTGTGTTTGTATGGATGTAGATATACCATAGAAAATATGAATTTTAAAATTAATATATAGGTAAAATTTTTATTAGATATTTATAATGGAATTATGAGAGTTTTACCATCATAAATAAATGTTTATAGATGTGGAATGAGTATCGAAAGGTATCTTGAGTACTCAAGTGTGTCTTAGAAGCCCTATGAATGTTTCAAAGGTTTTTTGTGGGATATTCAACAAAATTATGGTTTAGGGAACACATTTTGGAGTAAAACATGCAGGAACCAGATGCTTGGTGATATTTTAGTTAAATTTTTTTTTAAATATAATGTTTATATCTCTTGGAAAACACATGTTTAATGGTAAACTATAAGTATTTTGAGGAAAACATGCAAGGTAACAAGAACCGTGGAATTGATGTATCGATTTCCCACAATTTTAGAATAACCATGAGCAAAGATGAAGAGATTATAAGTATTTTTGGTGATGGGTTTTTTAACGATGTGAACAATCATTGTGAAGTAGATGGTTTGGAGATATATCCATCTGCATGGTTAGTGGATGTTTTTTCCAATCCTGTATCCAATCCAATAGACCTATTAAATGTTGATTTTTACCAGTTTTTATCTTTGAATTTTTAATCTATATACCAAACATTCTCATATCCCCCATGATCAAAACACCCTATATGATGAATATCCTCCCCTTTTTCTTTTATCTTTTAATAGATTGTAGTTTTTGATGTATTTTCTAGTGATTATTTATAAATATTTTCCTTTTTTTGACACCATTCATTACTCTTTCTATTAAATCTAATTATCTATTTCCAAGTTGATGTATTTGTTTTTGATTCAATTATAGAAGGATGGAATTGGATGATAATGAAGGAGATTTTTGGTTTCTTTTATAAAGTTAATCTCAAGATAAGTTTTATAGTTTTCCATGTTCTATTTTTTTGAGATATGTTACTATGGAAATTTTTCAAATCATTTGTGATTAAATTGAATTAAATTTATATTTTTTGTCATTGGATGTTAGGGTTTTTTATCAAAACATTTTTGGGATCATTTCATGGGTCATGGGTTTGAATTTCCTTGAATTCCATGTGTTGTGGGAGAACATGATAACTATTTAGGATTTATATAATGTTTTGTGACATTAATTGAATAATTTATTTTTTCGGATTTTTTTTATTTTAATGAATTGTAATTAGTTTTTTGGATTGTGTGGAATGATTTAGGTCTTAATGGTGTTGGGTGATAACTAGTTAGTATAATACAAGCTTAGACAAATATTGGTAGGCCATCGTAGAGCTATCATCCCATATAAAGAAATTGGAAAAGATTTTGTAAATGTTATGTTTCCCTTGTGAATCAAACCCTAGTTTTTATGCATTGCTTATATGTATATGGTATTAAAATCCCCACCACATTAGATAGTTAACATCTTTAATTTTTTTATATTGTTTAATAAAAACTGTATCCTACGATTGAGTTGAACAAGTTATAAAGGGATCTGATTAACACTCATGTATTATATGGGAATATTAGTAATAGATTACAAATAATATAAATTTAACCATGTGAAATATGATTCATGATCAAGTGGTTGGGCCTAAAATATACCATTGAGCCTTTTTTTCAGTGATATGACCATGGGGTGTGTGTTCCTCCCACACTAAGAAGTGATTATTGAGGTTGTTAGACCCAATAAAGACTGATATATGGGTTGGAAATTCAGACCAACCAATGATTACAAGGAAAGGAAATGATATTTAGGTTATCTTTATATAGGGACATGCCTAGAAGGTTATAAGGAGAAAAAAATGAGACCTTAGGGGACCCTACTGGTTCCTCTATAACTTTTAACTCTATAATAGGATGGAATTGGGGACATGTATATATGGTTTCTGGTGTCACATTAGAAATCATATAAATGATGTGAGTCCAAATATCTATAGAGATGGATGAGGGGATATGAATTTTACCAGAATATACATTATATTTATATTTTTTACTTTATTTAATATGATTTAGCTATGGAAAACCAGACATGCTTCCTAGGACTTCTCTTATGGGCCTAGGGATTTGTGATGGTGACTTTTGGGATGTATAGAGATGATTCCAAGGATCTAGATTTTGGAACCTTATTTAATAATAGTGTGATTCTACTAGGAAGATGATGTTTTATTTAATGCTTGATGCTGCCTTGGATATGGATATTTATCAATGTGTAGAATTTTTTGAATGTTTGGATTTCACATATGGTTTATATGGGATGCCTTGGTCTCCTCGGGTCACTAGGATTCCTAATATATATATATATGATCCAATAAGGGTTGGGGATCTTATTATGATAACTTTCATTATGATGTGATGGCTAGGTCATCCTTAGGATCTGTATAGTAGAGAATGTTGGTTCTACACATTACTGATGGGATGTTTTCTTGAATAAACTAGTCATTGGATGGTTTTGGTGGAGCTTGTATCCTAGTGATTTGTAATATCCAATGTGTCTAGTCCAATTTAAATACTAGATATGAAATTTTGATAATATTTTTGAGGAGTTAGTTGATTGGAATCAATCAACAGATAGTTTTAATGGGATTTGGGCATGACTGAGATCGATGGTGTGCTAGTACTTAAGGAGGGACACAATGTCTGGTTTGGTTTGTTAAGAACCCAATTAGGGACATTAAACTGGGAGTCAACTCAGAATCCATTGTGTTTCTTCATATGATAAAAAATCCTCATGTGTTTAAATCATTTTGATATGGCGTCTCAATAGTATTCCAGTGAGTGTCCCCAATCATTTTAGAGGTGAGTTAGCCATAACAGGTATGGCTATATTTTTTCATAATTTTTTATGAACTACAATAGAAACCACATCGATAATAATGTTAGAACATGTAAAGGATATTTTATTAGGTGGTTTTGATGGAGGGAAGTGTCCCAAATAAAAATTGACAAGTGTAATCTAATTCCTACGATGGTGAGCACCTTTGGCTGGATGACCTTATCGATGGTACCACATATAATCCCCATCTTAGATGGGTGCCATGGAGTTCCATCTTGGTGCTTTATTTTGATATGATAATTAGATATGGATTTGGATAATTCAATTTATTATGTTTAAATTTGTGTTGTGAGAACATATTGATCATTTAAAGAGGGAATGAAGTCATTTGAAAAAGTTCAAAACGGACATATGTTGGGGTTTATACATAAATATTCCCTGAGAAATGTCATGGAAGAGAAGTATTATATTTGAGAGATTTGATGACCTAATTTTCCCAAGGGTGTGAATATTACAGATTAAATTTGGATTTCCAAAGTGGTGGATAGGTTGAATTTTTATCAGAGTCTTGGAATGGAATACTAAGAGACAAAAATTCTTAATGTGAGGTTTTCATATATAGAATATGTCATGGAAGGTGTCTCTGGTTCTTAGGTAAGTGAAAAAATTATTAGTAATATTTCAAAGGTTTTTAGTGGAATATTCCATTAGAGTATTGTTTGGGGTGCATTATTATGGTTGAAATCATGAATAACCCGACACATAGAATGTTATATTTAAAAATGAAAAGGGAACATCAATCTCACATGGCCTACCCAATGTTATGGGTAAACTATATAGATTTCAATGGAAACCATGTAAGGTAGAAAGAACATTGGACTTGGAACACAACTTACACATGGTATAAGAAGAACCACACACATGTTTGTAGAGTTGATCAATGTTGTTGCCGCACTGTTTAGTATGTATGTGAAGAAACTATGCAACGGGGTTTGATTAGAGATGTATCCAGTCGCTTGGTTAGCGCAAAGTTCATCCGACCATATAGCCAAACTGTGTTACCCATTAAAAGTTAATTTTTACCAATTTGACCTTTTAAATTTTGAAGTCTCAAATGCAAATTTACCATCCCCCTCAAATGCACAAAACCCAGTTGATGGAGATTCATCCATCTTTATCATATATATTAAACAATGGGAGTTCTTGGAGTTTTATCATGTGATTCTTGGTTAATAATTTACTATATTGTCCTTTTTACATTATTCATTCTATTATACCTAATTTGGGTTATCGAGTTTAGGGATTTCATTATTATTCCAAAAGACCATGGTGGAATCAGTTGATCTTAAAGTTTATTTTGTGTATCTTTCATAGAGGGTGTCCAAAGATGATGTTATCACTTTTTCAGATGTTTTATCACTAAGGTATGTTTTCATAGTGATTTTAATGGTTTTTACCTTACATTTTATTTAATTAATATTTTTTCCCTTAAAATGTTATTTACTTTCCCTGAACAAGATCTGGAGCATGCTAGAGAACATGGGTGTGATTTTCATTTATTTTTTGATGTAGTGTGAGTACACTGTCTATATTTTGGAGTTATGATTAGATTGGTAAAATTAGTTGAACAATTTAATTTTTTTATGAATTAAATAACTAATTATAATAGATTTATAATGAATTATTTAGACTTTTAGACAAGAGTTAGGGCCTCATTGTTTTTTATAGGGGTCAGATGGATCGAGATGAGCATAAACAGATCTTGGTGTTCCTTATAAGAGTTTACAACCCTTTTAATATAATTGAAAAATCATTATTAAAAGGAATGTTTTCCTTATGAATAAATTCTTTGGTTTATGAATTTTTTATACAGACTTGTTATGAATATCACCTTCATGTTATGTGGATGGACTCTTTAAATTATTTAAGTTGTTTAATAAAATTAAGATCCTATGATTGAGTTTCACAAGATACTGTGGGCCTAGTTGGACACTTGTTTACCATCCAAGAATCATGACCACTGATGTTCATGAATATAATTTTAACTATGAGACTTGGGGTGAATGACCAAGGTGTTTTCAATGAGAGATACTCAAGAGTTGTTGTGCTCATTGATTTGACCAAAGGATCAGAGTTCCTCCCCCATTAATACATGAATATTGGGGTGGTTAAACATTGTGTAGACTTGTGAAGGGGATGGGTGTTTGGGAAACACTACAATTCTTTGGAAAGGAAATGGAAATCAGGCCATCTCCCCAGAGTGAATTTCCTAGGATGTTAGTGTGAGACTTTGATGAGAACCAAGGGGACCCTAGTAGGTTCTCCTATGACTTGTGATCATAGAGTGATGATGGACTCAAGGATGGGTATGGATTGTGTTTCACCTTCTAAAATATAAAAATGTCATGATCCTAAGGGGATGTGGGTAGATTTGAGGGGTTATGAGTTTTACCATCCTCTTCCTTATATCCATTCAATTTCTTTTCTTTTCTTTTGACGCATCCAAAGATTCTCTAACATGATTACTAGGACCAGGACTATAGGAATAATGCTATATGCTGGTAAATGTTTATATAAAAAAATGTTTTCCCTAGGATATGGATTCATGATCCTTATATGGTAATGGTCTGAGAAGGCTAATATGATAATTTTGTCGTAGATGCCCGGTATCACCTGGGATCCCACAATTGAGTCATGTGAAGAATGACTAAGAGGCTGATATTCAAACTCAAGAATATATGGGACACCCAACATACCTCTGGTCTCTAGGATACCTAGTATGTCTAGGATTTATCCATTTAAACATGGATGATTTATTATGATCACTTTTTTTATGATGTGATGTTTTTTTCATGACTAGGATTTGGCCCAAAAAGTATTTTGGGAAATTTTCTCTAGATCGAGATTCCCATGATACATGGGATTTGATAGGTTAGAATGGTGACATTAAGGATAGTATTATGGAAAATAAATAAATCATATTCATGGGTATTTTCATTGAGGTATTTAAGGCATTATTGTTTTGATAGATTCCTATGATACTAGGTATCATGATATTGAGTCATATATGATGAGATGGATGGTTATTTGAGATTGATATTTAGGGATTACAAGGTTAAAATAGGATCTATTTTTTATATAGTTGGAATAGTCATCATGATGTGCTAAGAGAAACCCCAAAACTGAACTAATAAAGTAGAGTCAGTCGTGGTCATGTGGTTGAGGATTGACATTTATTACAAGTACTAGGGTAGGAAATCTTCCCCCAAAGTACTATTGGTTGGAACAGTCATCCTGAAATGCATATAGACACATCAGTACTTGTTTTTGTAAGTATCATAGTGGCTAAAAATGTTCCTCATTTATTTATTTATATATTTATTTATGTTAAACATGTCTCATTCTCATATAATTCAAATAATGGATATGTATATGAATATTTTGGTGGCACCCTACTGATTTATATACTCACATGATGCGTGGGTATCCATGAAAACTGAAGAACCTAAAAAACATCTCACTTATTGTTGGAAAAGGTAGGACAATGACATAATGTGATATGTTAGTGAAAATAAGGCATCTTGAGAAGGATTAGGGAATAGGGCTTGAGGAGAGGATCAGAGATATAATTTACCCTCAAATACTTTTATTGTATTGTTTTATCCGATCTTAAATATACATATGATCGGCCTAGTGGGTGAACATCCTTGAATAACTGTATATATTAATCATGTCATATTATTAATTTTTGGGTAGTTTTATATATTTTATTTATGATGAGGGTTTTCATTGATTTATAATATTTGTTTATTTATCAATTAATGCACACTTTAATTTATTTTTATAGTCTCTCCAAAATACCTCCCTAGACCCCTACCACTATTCATAAGCCTCTGTCATATAGGGATTCATGCTTGAGGTATAGTGGAGACCACCTGTCTCAGCCATGATCTATGTACCAAGGCTGTGGTGTAGGATTCGGGTGTAGTGGAAGCATGCGATGGGTCATTTCCAACTTTTTTTTCATGATCGATGATTAATACAATATGTATGCAGTGATAAACACCGCAATCGAAGGAATTGAATAAAAAAAGTTAAATAATGGATAGAATTCCAAAACTAGAGAGAGAATAATCACATATTATTTATAATTAATTTAATAAATTAAATAATTTTGTTGTAGTAATTATTTCTTCATTGATGGATTTAACAATAGATATTTATTGCACAAATATTGCATTATATGAATCAAGGGAATCTTCCCTCTACTAGTGATCCACACGTGTTCAAAAAATCTCTGAATGTCACCATAGGAATCTGTTGGTGCGAGCACCACATATCCAATCACTTGAACCATCCTCCTTTGATCACCTTGGGAATCAATTCCAAATCATTCTCCTTGATCTATCTTGACTAGAGAGGGAGTGGTGGAGGAAGATCCCTCCCCATTATTAGGAGTTTTCTTGGAGAAGGGAGATCTCTAGGGCCTGAGAGTATTCTCCAAATTTGTTGTCCATAACCAAAAAAATTAATTTCCCCCCTTATAAAAAAATATTATTTAGTTTATATACTACTGGGGTTAAAATAAAAATAATTCTCTAAGTTCTCTTTATTATTTTTTAATCCCCACATAACCCCATTTCAAATAATAATAATAATATAATTATTATAATTATTTCTTTACTTGAGCTTAAATTTTGAATTAAATTAAAAATTATTTAATCAAATAATTTTCAATATTTTTTACTTCTCATTGGACTATTAAAATCGATCCTCCATTCCTCATTAGTATTTATTAGGAATTTAATAAATACAATTAATTTATTAAATAAATATTACAACATTATTTTCCAAAAAATATCTAAATATTAAATTCACTAAATGGAAATTAATTTTTTATTAAATTTTATACTTACAATATATTCTCTCAAATAATTGATGTTGGAAAATATGCAACCATGAAAACATAAATAATTTTTAAAGGATTCATGAGAATAACATTTTTTCAAGTTGTTATATAATGAATAATATATTATTTAACTAAGATTCGGGATATATTAGTGTCTAAACCTCTAGGCCTCTTTGACAGTGGCATTAGTGAAAACTACTTAAAGACCAAGGTTAGCATCAAGAAACACATCCAGAAACCCATAGAGAATAAAGTTAATGTCACAATGACATAATACCTCATACATATTCTTACTATGTAATATAATCCATTATCATGATATCCATAATCAATCAAGTCGCATGCTGGTTCCATTAACATATGTGCTTGATGTATCTTTCTTTGAGTTCTTAAAAAATGAACTTGCCTATAGATCAACATGTAAGTGTATTTATTTAGGCTATATTATTTTTATTAGAGGGACTGAGATATCAATTTATATAAATAATATAAGGTAAAAATCCTTTCTCTCATTATTCATTATTACAACATTATTCATTATGCACCCAATGTATCCTACATCTCCATGAATAGTTGTCATCACAGTTTTCATGAATACATCAAAGTATGTGACACATAATATTCATTAATAATATTATTAAAGTATAAGGAACAATAAAAATGTCTGTAGATAGGAACATCCAATGTCACATATTAACATGGATTTCTTATAGGGGTTTATCTTCATAATATCTTACACTATATATTACCAAGGGAATACACCATGAGAGGATACCTAAAAGTCCTATTAGCCCCACCCTTTATAGTTTGTTTTATTAGTGTCTCTTAAATGATATCATCTGGAAACAAAACATATATTTTAGAATAGTTTCATAGAAATTATAAGTTCTCATCATAGTAAGGAACTACAATGTCCTTTTAGTAAGTCAACTACTATTAATACATTTTCACATACTATGTTATGAAGAAGAACAATCATGATGTGATAAAGAGTTTATTAATATTCAAAATAATGAATATAGGTTATCATAACCTACACATAATTTGGTTCTAAGGAACCAACTCTAACATAATCCAACTTTCACTAGATCCAACTGCAAACAACACTTAGTCTACTAGCCCTCACATGACACTCATGCTTCTGATAAGATAGGAATTTAGTCTAGGGATCCTCCATGTTCTCTTCCATGGGTACTCTTCTTTCTATGACTTCACCCCTCTAATAAAATCCCTATAGAGGTGATACATCCAGAGTACATTCTTGGACCATTGGTGTAACCATAGATATTTTTCAAGATCCACTATTTAATTATTAAAAAAATATAATGTGATAGGGTATTTACTCCTAGGTAACACCTCATTCTCCTAAAGAAAGTTATAGATCCAAATGGATTCCTCAGTTGCATCATAAGATTCTATATAGTCAGACTCCGCTCTTGAATTTGTGAAAAATGGCTTCTTTGAGATCTTCCAGAGCCCAACTCCTCCATTAAGATAAAAACAATATCATTATTGGGAATTAAAATCATTTATATTTTTTCAAATACAAGAATCAACATAACACCTAGTGACTAACTGCACATCTCCTCAATTCACAAGGAAAATATAAATAAGGATAGACTTAATATAAAATCAATGATGTTCTCCTGGATCCGATTGATATCTTCCTACTATTCGAAATTCCTTGGAAACATAAAATATTATACATTACATGACATACATGATTGATCATATACCTAAATCATGTGAGTCTTACTCAATCTATCTTTTTCCTATTGTGTCTGAGGGTAACTTCTCAAAACAAATATGTAAGCCACGGGACACTAGATCCAATCCCATATTGGATTGTTCCATTCTAAATATACTAAATCTCTAGTTAAAATATGTACTTTGAATTAGTCCAAGAAACCACATGGATCTATCATGAATGATCATGATCACAAGAATACATGATTCTTCACCTAAGTCCTTCATGAAGAAACAATTGTTTAACCAGTCCTTAACATACTATAAGACTGGTATGAAATTTCTAATAAGTAACATGTCATTAATATTTAGTACTGTGATAATGATTTAATTTCAAATAAATCTCTTATAAATACATGTATCAAATTCATTTTTAAAGAAACCAAATTCTTTTACCGCTTCATCAAATAAAATGTTCCATGACCTAGATTCTTTCTTAAATACATAAATGGTTATATGCAACATGAAAATCCCTTTGGAATCACATTGAGTAACAAACCATTCTCATTGTGTCATATATACTTATTCTTTAAGGGTCCCATTAAGTAATTCTATTTTGAAATCCATTTGGAAAATCACATAGTCATAGTAAGATACTGTAAAAAATAGAATTCTAATGGATTTAAACATGGATACTGGTTAAATGGTTTCATTATAATCAATTTATTAACACTTTTTAAACCCTATATCCACTATCATCAATTTATGGCTATTTAGTTTACCATCAATTCCTAGTTTTCTCTTGAATAACCATTTTTACCCAATGGGATTCACATAAACTAATGAATCGAATAGAACCCAAAAATGGTTCAAATACATAGAATCCATCTTAGAATTCATGGATTCTTTCCATCATCAAGCTTCTATGGTTTCTTCTACCTCTTTGTAAAAGATAACATAATTATTTTCAAAGAATAATGTGTCACCGTCCTTAGTGACTAGAAAACCATTTATCTCTAGTTCTCTATACTCTCTTGTGCCCATACACAATACTTTTGTTTTATGAACTAATTCTTCCATGGGGACCTTTGGAATCTATTCCTTTACTACATCTTGTGTTTCTTGGGAATAAAATTCATTGATGTCAATATTTATTCTATTATCCCTTTTGAGGATGTCCTTCCTCTCAATAAAGATGGCTTCTCTAGTGATAATAAATTTATAGGTGAAGGGGTTGTATAGGTTGTATCCCTTTTTTCCTTAGGATACCCTATAAAGATACAATTTTTTCTCGGGGTACTTGTTTTTTTCTTGAGAACGAATTAAATAACACCTCACAGCCCCAAACATGTTTATGTGACAAAACAAGCTTCTTTCGACTCCATAAATAAAATGGTATTATATTTTATCTTTCTTTAGAACTCAGCTTAATGTGTATGCTACATCTTGTAATGAACATCCCCCAAAGCATCATAGAAGATCTGAATGACTCATTATCAACCTTACCATGTCTAACAAGGTATGATTCCTCCTTTCACTATAACTCTTGCACAATTTTTTTAAGTAGTATTGAGTTGATATAGAATCCCAAAATCTGATAGAAAGTTGATTAAATATTGGCTAATATATTCACCACCTTGATCTAACCAATTCTTCTTTATCTTATTTACAAGTTTATTTTTTACTTCATTCTTGAATTCCTTATATTTCCAAAAGTAAAAAAACTTATACTTCACCATGTAGAGATAAAAATATAAATATAATTCATCATTAAAAGTTATGAAGTAAGAATACTCACCTATAGCATCAACTGGAAATGGTTTACACACATTAGTGTGTAATAATCCTAGAAGCATTGTTTCCCCTTCATCTGATCCACTAAATTACGGGTTAGTCAATTTATTTTGTAAAAAGGAATGATATATTTCATGTGGTTTTCACTCAGATGAGTCTAAAAAACCATCTTGATGAGCTTTTTCAAACTCTTCTCATTTACATGACCAAGAAGGTAAGGCCATATCTAGGTGTTATAAGAGTCATGTGTACATGATTTATCATTAATTAGCAATACTTTTTTTTGTAACTTAATACATAAATATAGCTATTTATTTTTTCAATTCCATGACATATGTTTTCTTTATAAAATAAAAAAAATTATTTCTAAACATGAAAATAAACCAATATGCATCTAAGAATGATTTGGAAATTATGTTCTTGGTAACCTTTGGTACATAATAAACATATTTTAAAACAAAAACCATTCTCATTGGAAATGATAGGTGGTTATCACCAATGGATAGAGCATCCATAATCACATAATTTATAGCTCTCAAATCCACATATCCTCTAGAAATCATTCAAAATATACGTGGTAAATGCATTTGGATATATATGTAAGCACCAAAAGTTGTATCTAATACCCCATGTGTATATATTGAATGATTACACATGATAACCAATTCACATTTATCTTCCCCTTACTTCTAGGTGCAGTTCCTCTTCTAGTATCCTAGATTTCCACATGCAAAACATATTTCCTCCTTTTCCTTACCTTTCCTCTAGATATACCTCTTCTTGAAAGGATAATTCTCAAGATCATTTGAGTTGTTTTGAGTATTGGTCCCCTTTTACTTGTTCTAAATTTTCGTATTCACCATATGAGTTGCGGGTTTATCATACCACATGTCCTTATCTACATGGATAAATAATGTAAGATGTTTCAAAATAATCTCCTCATTATTAATCATATTGTAATTAATAATAAAAATGGAGAAGGTATTGGGAAGTGATGAAATTATACGTTATGTATGCAACTCATCTAGGAATTTAATCCCTAAGGTGCCTAAACAATCAATGTAGACAATAAGTTTGACTACATAATGCCCAAATGGAGTAGACTCTCGAAGAATAGTTGAAAAAAAATTAGAGATCGTGTATCTCTATTGACTTTATTTATCTTGATAGAGATCACGAATGAGAGAAATAATGCTATACATATCCATGTCCTCCTATTGTTTCAAAATCTCATTGGTTATGAATGGTAGCATGAAGTATTAAACATATGTGGAATCGATAATATTTTTCACATAGAGTGATAACTCTTCATAACTTGCCTCATTACTTGGTTCATCAAGAATAGTTTCATTCCACACATACAATTTCTTTTCATGGTGATGGAGAATATATAAACCCATTTTCCACAATTGAAAATTTTATCTCATGAGAAGGTTATCCTTCCCATGAATGGATCACCATGATATGTTTGACATCATTTTTATTGATTTTTCTATAACTATGATGATAAGGGATTTAATAATTTATTTAATAAATTTTAAACAAATAAATAAATATTTTTTACTCCCCCACTATTTTATCGATACCCAATACCCCTCTACATTGGATTCAAAATATCCCATTTTTTTGGATATTATAGTGTAAATGATCTATATTCCAATTTTTATTACCCAAACATTGGTTGGTCAAAAAACTTTAATGGTTTTAGGTAGTCATTAAAAATTCCAACTCCATTAACTTATAGTTCCTTGATCTATTGAGTGGACTTCGCAATCCAAAAATCCTTAAATTTGATTTCTTCAACTCTTACCTCTCAGTTACACTAAGTCTTGATTTAGTAGTCAACCCTTGTCATGAACTAAGTTATTTCAACAAAAATTTCAATTTAAAATTTCCCTATAATTGTAATTACCCCAAAATTGGTAGGGAATTCACTTTGAGCTCCGGTTTTATTTTAACTAAAGTAGTGGATGTCGATACTAACTTAAAATATATAAATTAGGGATTTTATCCTTTATGTGTAAATTTACAATTATTGTCATTATCATATTCTTGTTAATATTTTACATAAGTGATTAACCATGTATAAGAAAATACTTACACATAATCCAATTTAATATTGTAATATCTTGCATTATTTTTAATTTCATTAATTCATTTGATTGCGAAAAAACATGCATTACGAAATAACCGTGAAAATTGATAGAAATAAGATAATAAAGCAGTATGATCTTGAGATTTTTCTAATGGATAGTTTATCTTGTGGATGATAATCTAATTGTTGACCCCGGGAAAAATATATTGAATAGATTATTGTTTGTCTTATATCTTTACACCAATTATCTATTGTATCTATCTTGGATTTGTTTCACATCATCTATAAACAAGAACAACCTCCACTAGATTGGGAGCTCCATCCAATACATATACATTTACTCACACACTAGTGATGGAAATAAGAGTTGTATATAAAAGAAACCCGGAGCACATAAACCCTCACACAATAAGGGGAGAGAAGGCATGAAAACCAACAATTTAATTTAATAATATATTAAATGAAACCAATCTCACACAAAGGTCTATTCTATTCTCATGATCATCAAAATGTATGAAAATAATTATTCATTTAATAAAAATAGCATTCAATTATTAATCATTGTTATTTAAGATAAATCATTCTCGAATAAATTAGTTATCTTCTTTAATTAATTAATCATTCTATCATAATTTTTATTAAAATTTTATTAATATTCTCACCCATCATATTTTTAAAAAATTAAATAAATTTATTTAATGTTAAATGTATACATAAATGTACCATAGAGAAAAAATCATCAATACCCATCTGAATCTACCAAACATATATTATACTCATATATTATTAACTCTTTAGACATATGGAATATACAAATTGTTATCTAATTTCATGAAGTGTTCTATCAACTTAATTACTACATGGATTACATGATTTTTCAGCCATGTATTATGATTCAATTCATGTAGAGTAATATCCTTCATACGACTCTCACATGATATACTGATCTGAACCTTACATAGAAATCAACTATTATATATATATATATATATATATATTTTAAACCCATCACATGGCATGTCATATATAATTAATGACCAAACAGAATAACATGTTGATAATGTTTAAATTGTATAATAAATCAATTTTAATTTTGTGTAATTTGGTATAGGTAAAAATTTTGTACAGGAGAGATACACGACGGGTACGTCTCTCACCGTCTATCTAAGGAACACACCTAGGGATGCAGTGTGTAATACATGCCTTAGAAAATTGGAGTACATGACATGTATAATGTAATACACAGTGGGTGTCTCCAAGTTACCCAGTCATATTGGACATGTATGGAACTACATGGAACATCAGGGACTTAAAGGAGTACACTCTATACATGTGGGATACAAGGAGTACACTATAGATGACTAAGGATGGCCTGGTCAGCAATTGGTGTAATAATTATATTCCAGGCATGTCATCGATGCATACATTTTGAATTAATTCCAAATTAATTCCTCGTGTATTGAACCCAAGTGCACGGTGTGTAACTCTAGTTACATGGTGTGTACTCTTGTGTTAGTTTTCCATAATCCTCATCACATATAGATGAGTTAATTAATTTTATTTCATTCAAAAAATTAATCATTTAGACTAGATATATGGGAAACGATGGAGAATGAAGAAGATCTTGAAATTAAAATTAGAAGAACGACTAAAATTCTATTGGAAACTAAATGAAGAAGTCATAAATCATTCAATGTCATTTAAATAACTACAAATAATTAGGTGACTACTATGATGCCACTTTTAGGTTATAGATAGAGTGGAAGTGTGAGTTTTCTCAGACCTAACATTTCTTTTTTATCATGAACAATGATCAATCTAAGATCTACATGAAGAAAAATGATTTTCTCAAAAAAATTGAATCAAAGAAGAAAAATAATAGACAGAACACCAAAACTAGAGGGAGTATCATCACATATTATTTATAATTAATTTAATCAATTAAATAATTATCTTATTTGAATTCATTCTTCATTGAAGGATCTGAAAAAATATCCACATTGTGCTATAATTGTATTATAGGATTCAAGAGTAGATTCCCTCTTGTAGTGATCCACATGCGTTTCACAAATCTGCAAGTATTGTTATAGGAATCTCTAAGTGCTAGAATGAAATATCTTATCACTTGGGTCATCCTCGTTTGATATCCATGATATTCATTTACAAAGCCTTATCATTGATCCCCCTTGACTTGAGAGTGAGAGGTGGAGGAGGACCATTCTCAATTCTTGGGAGCATTCTTAGTGAACAGAGATCTCTAGGGCTTTAAAGTATTCTCAAAATTTGTTGGGCACAAAAAAAATGAATGGGATCACTTAGAAAATAATATAAATGGGTTTATATGCCACTAGGGTTAAAATAAAATAAATTTTCATGTGACCATTATTATTTATTTAATCCCCCTGGAATCCCAAGTCAAATAATAGTAATAATAATATTTCTCAATATGATCTTAACGTGATAAATAAATTAAATATTACATAATAAAATAAAAATCAAAATTTATTATTTCCCACCAGGCTATTAAACATAGTCCTCCATTCTTCACAATATTTATCAGGCCTTGAATAATGAATATTTATTTATTAAATAAGTATTAGTACATTATTCACTAATAAATAAATAAATATTAAATCAACTAAATAGAAAATAAATATTTATTAAATATTATGCTCACATCATATTCTCTAGAATAACTGGTGACAAAATACATGAGATAAAGAAAACATGAATAATTATTAGACAACATAAAGAAATAATATTTATTCATCTTGTTTAATTATAATTAATATAACGTTTAACAGAGATTATGGATACACTAAGTGCGTGACTCTCTAGACCTTTTTCTTAGTGCCACTAGGCAAAGCAGCCTAAAGTCCAAGGCTAACATCTAACAACATGCCAAGGCACCCATTGAGTTTGATGTTAATACCACAATGACATAACACCTCTTAAATACACATATTGTGTTATATAATCTCTTTATCATGATATTTCTAATCAAGAAGGTAGCATATCGGTGCAATTGACCTATACGGTCAATGTATCTTTCTTTGACTTCCAAAATATTGAACTTTCCAATAGAAAACCAAGGCCATGGATTTATTTTGGCTATATCATTTTCATAAAAAGGTCTCAAATATAAATTTATAATAAATAATATAAGTGAAAAATACTTTATCTCATTATTCATTAATGAAATATTACTCGTGACCCACATAACATATCATACCTCTCTGCAAATATCTATCACAACAGTTTTAATTAATACAACAAAAAACATTACTTAGAATAATCATTAATAATAATATTAAATTATAAGGATCAATACACACATCTATAGATATGAACATCCAATGACACATATAAATGTGGATTTCCTACACAATGGTATCATTATCATAATAGCATACATTGGATATTACCAATGGAGTACACCATGAGAAGGTTCATCAAAGTCCTATTAGTCCCCTCCCCTAATATCATGTATCATTTATGCCCCTTAAAGGATATCATCCGACTATATAACATATATTTAATAATATTGTTGTAGCACTTTTGGGTTCTCGTTATAGTGGGGAACTGTTAGGGATTTTTAGTGTCACAAATACAATTAAGACATTATCACATACTATGTCACATAGAAGAACAATCATAATGTGATAAAGAGTTTATTTATATTAAAAACTATGAATACAGGTTATCCTAAGGTATACAAGATTTTTTTCTAGGCAACCAACTCCAACATGTGGTACATTACACACACAACCAGACAGAAGATATAAAAATTATCTGATATTCCCCCACTAAGGATTACATATTATATATCTCATTAAAAAAATTCATTTATATACCATATTTATTTATGTTAACAAAGATATAATTTAATGAATAAAAATTTAATGAACATCAATTATATAGAAATAAAATAAAGAAATAAAATAATGGAATGTATCAGATGTAATGATCATAAAAGATCCAGCATAATAAATTTATCCAATCATAATGAAATCATGAAAAATAAAATAATAAATATAAATAACCATATTCTTTTTACTGAAAAGTTCATCCCAAACCCACAATAATGATGTCATTTTAAGCAAGTTATATGTATATGGTTTTCATATTCTCAAAGAAGGGTTTTGAGGAATGTTTTTTTTATTTTCCTTAAGAGAAGTCACCTCACATCATATGTTTTGGGGATCATATGAAGTTTATCCAGAATCAGATGATCAGTCATTAATTTCCTAAGAAATCCCATCATCTGATTTTTTATTCTAGAGATTTTTTCTCGGTGAACTTGTTTTTGGAACAATTTTTCAAGAATAATGATTTTTAGAACATGATTAGGAAGTTTTTTTGGATACATAATGCATTTGGATGAGTTTGAAATAAAATTTGAAGATTATTTATTATGATAAATGATTTCAAAATCATATGTTAACTATAAAACATGTGATTCAATATGTGCGAAAAAATGGGGGAGAAAAATGTATTTAATTGATAAAGAACTAAAATGAAAATATCTAGTGTTTTTATAAAGTTGATCTTTTTTGGGTAAAGATCATGAGATGATGGTTCACTGAATGAAGAAGATTTTTGGATAATGGGAGTTTGAATTTTTTTGACGTAAAAGGTTTTGAAAAATTGTTAATCAAAAAATCAATCATATCAGCCAATGCATTGGAAGATTTGATCCATTGACTGAACCATTGGTTTCTGAGTCTTTGAAGAGATAGAAGTTGATATATATATAAAACCATTAGAGGAGATTATGACAACAATCAATTGGGACTGATAAGGTATTTGATGTATTGTTCCATCAGAGGCATGACATCAGACTACCCAAACAATATTAGATATACTTGAGATTTTTTGTGTGATTGAGAAGAGATGTTTTTCAAACCTATAAATCATATGAGATTCAATGTCTAATAAATAAAATGAAACACAAAAAAATTTGTCAACCAATTTACTTTGTCTCATGATTCATCTCAAAATTATTGACATCAATCCACCAAATGAACATTTAAAACTAATAAGTCATTAGAATGAGAAGTTGTTGAACAAATGGGGAGAGTGGATGAGATGGGTTCTTAATTCATTATAAGTTTCAATGATTTTTATGAAAAAATAGTTTCATTTGGGATGAATCATCAGAGCTTGATTTCTGGAGAACAATAGTGAAAATAGTGTTTAGAACTGTTTTTTGGACTATTAATTTATTGACTAAGCACATGAGATGTTCATATTAAAATGGGGATCATAATTAAGAGTTTCTATAGAATTCACGAAGATTCAAGAAGAATCTAAAACAATTGAGAATAATTGAGAAATGGTAAAATGATATTTTAATTTCCAATTTAATTGAAATTTTTATCTTTTTGAAGTGGGAAATTTTTTATGAGTAACTATGTTTTCAGTTTCTAGTACACCTATATAAATGGGTGTTAGTACATAAAACGCTGACACTGTTCACTTGTAGGAGAGGGGGAGAGCACTAGATTTTTGTTTCAAGACAGAATTGGAAGAGGAAGAATTATGGATTGAAAAAGTGTTTAGAGAAGTAGTTTTTAAGAATAAATTGAGAATACTAAGTAATTAGAATAAAAAATCTCAAAGAATAAAGATGAAGAAAATAAATTTTTTTAGAGCAGCAAATTAGAGATAGGAATTAGAGAAGGTTGTCCAACAGAGTTTTTATTAGAATTCCAGAGAAGTTTTTCTTACCTTCTAATGAGTAAGAATGTGAAGAATTGTTTTCTAAAGAACTAAAAAAGTTTAAGTTGTTGAGATGACATAGTGAAATGATCAGAACCCATTGGTGAAGGTTTATAAAATTGTTACAATAACTTATTCACATATTTTATGTCAAAATATTCACATACATTGTTGTATTGATCATAGTTATACACAAGTTTAAGGGTATTTCCCAATTTTTTATGCACCCAAAAGTATTTTTTTAGCATATTGTGTGGTGTAGGATGATTTCTAAACTATTCCAAGGACTAGCTCACCTTTTGACTAGTGAACCTTGTAAATATTGATGTTCATGTGGCGGTGTGAATGCTTAGTTTTCATAAAATTGAAAAAATGATTAAAATGAAGTCAAATTTGTTATACATGAAATATTAAATAAAAGAAAAATATATGACTAATTCACCCCTCCACCTCTCTGTGATTATATTGATCCTATTCATACATTTTCAATTTGTATCAGAGTGATGTTTCCCTTCGTTTACTCATTGCAGGAGTTTCGATGGGAAATTATTATGTGGAATTTTAGTTGTATTAATAGTAAGGGGATTCTAGTTTTTTATGTAAATATGAATCATATCTAGAAATATATAATATTTTGGTATCTTATGTCTCAAATTTATTATATTTTAGAAGTATCTATAGATGAATTTCCTCCTCTTGTTGGAAATTTTCCTATTAAATTTTTTCTTAAGAGAAATCTAAATAATTTTGAAAGGGAAAAAATTATTTACATTCATCACTCTATAAATTTTAATTTCACAGAGTGAAGAATTTTTAAACAACTAAAGGTATCTTAGAAAATTTTAAAATTTATATAATGTCAATATGATGTTGTATAATGAAATGTTACAAATATGGAGGCTGAAGGGAAAATATATAAAAAGGAGTGAGTATGAATCTGTTGGTGAACTAATTACAATAGTGAAAGATATTGTCAGAAACATAATATGCACTAGTGAGAAGATGGAGTGTTCAATTATTTTTCAAAACATATAAAGAATTATTCATGATATGTCTGATTCCAATGTTTCATCTATATAATATAGAGATTCAAAAACTCAATCCTTGGATGGCTTATATATAACTCTCTTTATATATGAAACAATAATACAGAAATTTATGAAAATAAAAGAAATATTTATCTTATAAAATTCCTTCAATGCCGCAAACAAAGAAAAATACAAGAAATTTCATAAATATGAAGAAAATAGTGACTCTGAAACATAAGATGATATTAGTGACAATTTTGATAATCAATTATATTTATTTTCATAAAATATGAAATGATGAACCATTAAGTACAAAGGGAAGTAACCACTTAAATTCATTGAATGTTGAGCTATTTTTAATTTTGATGAAAATTTTCTTCAATGAAAGGATGAAGAAGAAAGTGATGCAGATGACAGAAAGTCAACAATACCATGTAAAGAAACATGTTGATAAATCAAAGACTTACACTAAGAGAAAAGTTAAAAATTTCTCCAAATATAAAAGGTTTTTTAATGATAATGAAGATGATGAAAATGAAGTTAAATATAAAAAACTCACTAATTATGTTGATGAAAACACATATATTATGAAATTAAATGATGAAGTTTCTATGGGTGATGAAAGAAGTAGTCCCAAAGAATAAGAGAATTAGTTATAATTTTTCTTAAAAGAGAGTTAAAAGAGTGACTTAGAAATATTACAAGACTTGAAAGAGATATCAATAATATGAAAAAGGAATGTTAAAAAACAATCAAGGAATCAATTCTTCAATAAAAAAATATTTTGTTAGAATATATTGATCACTTGAAAAAATATCTTGAAAATAATAATAATTTGATTGACTATCTTTAAGTGAAGATAAAATTAAAGAACAAAGAGTTGGAACTTTTTCAAAACAAAAAACTCTAAAGATGAGAGAGGAGTTACAAAATTCAATAACTATATCACTAAATTTGTAAAATGTTTTAAAAAGTGTGTACTATAGAAATTAAAAATTTTTATCTTCAATGGTTTAAATGAAAAATGAAGATGTTCCTAATAAGAATAAATATGACGAAACCATGTATGTTCCAAAAACCAAAAAAGTTGTAAAGTCATATTTTTCTAAAATTTCATATTATGAAATAAATGTATCTACTACATCTAATTCTATTAATGTTGGGAATAAATTTGTTTTGAAGAAGAATATTTTGATTGATAATATTAATATTGGGGATTAATAATTTTCTAATGTAGAAGGTATGAATGTTGTAAAAAATAATATTAGAAATCTATACCTTTGGAAGTTAAAAAGTAAACTACTACATCGATGGTAACTACTAGTATTGTGGTTTATTTGACCACACAAATATTATTTTTTGGTTTAATAAAAAAAATAAACTTATCATATGAGTAATAAGAAGAAATGTTTTATGGGGATTCAATATTATAAAAGAAGTAAACCATATAATGTTTTTTTGAAAGTTGAAAATAGATTTCAACTATTGGAAACTAGTTGTGAAATATGTGAACAGAATATCAATATTTCTAATGCATGTATCGTTTTTTATATTGAAAAAAAACATTTTTATAAGAATTCTCAAAATATATATGTGAAGGAAGAAAAATAGAATTACAAATATCCTATTATCGAAAATGATTTGAAATTTTATAGAGGATAATGATCATGGATTTGGGATAGTGGGATATTTTCACACATGAGAGGATATTTGATACTATTAATGATTTTGAAAGACTTCAAATAAGGAATGCTGATGTTTTTAAGTGATGAGTCACTTATAATAAAAGGTATAGGATCTACTATTATTGGTTAAGAAAAAGTTATATAAAAAAGGAATTTATTGTTGATAAATTGAAACACAAATTGTTAAGTGTGTCAAAAATTTGAGATTGAGTAAATATATTTGTTTTCAGGAAAGAATAATTAGTCTCGAAAAGTTTTGAAGATGGAATTGTTTTCACAAGATGTCAACTTACAAATGCAAACTTGTTTCAATCTGGTGAAGTTCATAATTTATGTTATATAAGAATGAGGGAATATAATAAATTGTGGGAAAAAATATTAGGGAATATGTGTCATAGTAATATAAGGATCTTAACAAAGCTATATGGTTTTGGTGATATTATGGATATGATATTAAGAAGAGATTGGTGCTATTCAATTTCTCATAAAGGATTGATTACAATATTAGTGAACAAGAATCTTGAAATTCATTCCACTCATCCACTGGAACTAATTCTTTCTAATATATGTGATCCAAGGATTAAATATTTAACATTAATAAATACATAATTTATTTATTTCATTAATGATATTACTCACATAACTTGTATTATGTATTAGACACATAATTTATAAGCTCTAAAAATGTTTAAGAGTTTCTGGAGAAGAGAGTAAATGTAATGTGTATATTCTGTGAATAATATATTAAATGATAATGGTGGTGAATAAAATAATTAAGTATTCAGAAGTTCTCTTAAAAAACATGTAATTTTTCATGAGTTCAATGCACCATACACAGTATAGAAGAATAGTGTTTCTGAGCGGAAGAATAGATTTTTTGTGGAGATGGGGTGTAGAGTGTTAATTGAACATGGTCTTTCTCACTTATTTTAGATATTGGGGATGAGTATCGTAGTACATAGTTAGAATCTATGTTTTGGTTGGATAAAATCTCATATGACTCCTTATTAAATTATCAATAATTAAATTCCAAGTTTGAAACATTAATAGTATTTTGAGAGTCCCTGTATCATAATTAAAAAAGGTGCAAATAATGGAAAATTTGATCAAATAGATGATGATAAAAACATTCTAAGATATTTTATAAAAAGTATAAGACATAAATTTTTCAACAATGAAACAATAAAGATAGTTGATTCTATTGATTTAATATTTTTTGAAAAGGGTGGGGAACATGTTCCACAAACACATGAAGAAAATAATTATGGAGAGGATTAAAGGGTTATTGATGATAGACAAGAAAATAATTCCAACAATGGTGATGCTACACAAATAGAAGAACCAGACTCAACTATTTATAGTGATGAGGGTGAAATTTAAAAATAATATCCTAGGATTATTAAATAGGTTTAGGTATGAAAAATAAAAAGGTTTTAATGAATATCTCAAGAATCTGGAATGGATTTATGCTGTGGATGAAAAGTTAGAAGAGTTCTTTAAGGATGACACTTGAAAAAATGTACACAAACAAAATGATAAATTTTTTTCGGAATAAATTCGGTGCTCCAAATAAATATAAAATGAATATGGGGAAGTGGAAAGAATAAAATGATTGGTTTGAAAAAGTTATTCATAGATTTAAGGTATTGATTTTGATGACAATTTTTCTTAAATAGAATGGTTAGAAAAAATCATAATATTTCGTACAATTATTTCACAATGAGGTTATTAAAGTTTTTAAATAAATGTGAAATAAAAATTTCTCAATAGAGAACTTGATGGGGGCATATATATTGAAAAAAGTGAGGGTTTTTAATTAGTAAAGATTAAATTTATGTGTGAAAGATTAAAAATATTTTTATGGTTTAAAGAAATCTCAGAGATCTTGGTTTTCCAAATTAGATGCAGGCTTAAGGAAGTTTAATTTTAAGAAATGGAGATTTGAAAATAATATTCACATCAAAGAAAATAAAAATATTTCCCTCATTGTAATTTTTTAAGTTGATGATGTTAAATTTTATGGGAATAATGAAAAAACTTTTTCAAAATTTTAATGAATATATGAATAATATTTTTTTGAAATTTTCATACTCAGTGATATGAAATACTTTCTTGGCATACCAATATCAAAAAATAAGAAATATGTTTTTCTATATGAAGTGAATTATGCTATGTATATTCTTATAAATTATGAAATAGATAATTAAATACTAGTCTCTACACTAATTTTAGTGGGATCCAAGTTGTTTTAAGATGGAGAAGGACACTAAGTGGATTCCAAAGAATTTAGAAATATGATTTTATGTTTTTTATATCTTAATTATTCAAGACCATATATTTTTTCTATGGTTACATTATGTGATGGATTACAAATTTTTCCAAAATAATATCATCATTTAGTAGGAATTTGGATTCTTAGATATATCAAAGGTACAACAGATTCTGGTATCACATATGACAGTTCATGAAGAATTGATTTATGTACAGAAACAGATATTGATTAGGAAGGAATTTTGGATGATAGAAGATCTACATCTACTGGAGTTTTCTCCCTAAGTGAATGTTTTGTGAGTTTTCATACTAGAAGGCCTATTTTTTTTACTCCATACATGAATGATACTTAATATTTTTCCTCCACTCAAGCTACAACACAACTTATGTGGATGAAGACTCAGTTGGAAGATTTTCTAGTTAATGTGAAGTTACCCATTGTCTTGGGTAGTGATAATAATTATTTGATAAACCTCACTATAAATCCATATCAACATTATTTTTCAAATCAAATTGATATAGAATATCACTTAATCAAAGAGAATGTGGAGAATAATGAACTAAAATTAGAATATGTTACTTAAAAAGTACAATTTTATGAAATATTCACCAAACATTTAAGGAAGGAATACTTTCACAAACAATGGTTAAACATGGTCTTCCAACCTCTTTCTCTATGAGGTTTAGGTATTTTTTTATTTCCCCTATCTCATCTAGTCTTTTTATGGTTCTTTCATGGGATAGAAAAATGAAATTTCATAAATCTATCCATTTATATGAGTTAAATATTTTTTAGAAAAAAATGTTTTTGGGGCGTTATTAAAAGGGGAAATCTATGATCTCAGAGTGTGAATGTGAGAATTGTTTTAATATTTTGTTTAACTGCGTGTATGAAATATTTGTTTTATGTGTATGTAGAAGAAGTTATAGAAAAGTGAAATGTTTGAATTAAAAGATAATTTTTTTCACTACTTAGGGACAACATGGTTTTTGATGTTCAATTATTCTTATTTCCTATAATGATTTCACTCACATAGTTATAGAATAATGGAATCATGATCCATAGCTTGATTTATAATGTTTCAATGATTTATGAAGGTTTTTTTAAAAAAAAATCAAAGGGGGACATTGCTGTTACAATAATGAATGGAGATTATTTTCAGATGCTAGAAGAAGTGGTTTTCCAAGTGTTTTTTCTTCTATTGTCATTACGAGAAATACCATCCCATTTAAAGTTATGGTGATGTGAGGAAGTTGTTTTATACTCATAATATCATACCCATATTTCTTGAGAAAGTCCATTATGTGAAGCTCTCTATTTTGAAGATGATTTATAGGTTAACTTGTTTAAGGCACATTTTTCTGGACTGATTGTTTTTTGAAAAAGATCATGACGAGTTTTTAGATGCATAATTTCTTTAGATATGTTCATAAAAAATTATTATGGTTCGTGGATTTGATAAAATATCCCAATATAATAAGTTAACTATAAAACAAGTGATTCAAAATTTGTAAAATAAAAGGGCATATTTTTTGGGTGAGAAATAAATGAAATGTGAATCTTTCTTGTTTTTATAAAGTTGATTTTTTATAGGTGTAGATCACCAAATCAAAGTGAATCATATGGAGTAGTTATTTGGAGATAGGAATTTTTATTTTTTTGAAGATAGAGGTTTTGTAAATGTTTTGATCTACCAATCATTCAGATAGACTAATCCATCAAACAAACAGATCCATTGACTTAACCGCTGGTTACTGAGTTTTTTAAGTAAAATAAGTCTATGCACACACCAAACCATCAGATTATATTCTAACAATGTCCCATCAGACAATTTAGTTGGTTACGATAAGTCATAAGATGTAGTGTTCCATTAGAGGTAGAATATCAGACTACCCAAAACATATCTGTTAGAATAGAGTTTTTGAGTATGATTGAGAAGAGAAGTTGTTGAAAACAATGTATCAAATAATCTCTAGAGTAGAGACAAATCAATTAGATGAAATAAAAAAATATAGTCAACCATATTAATTATATTTCAAGATTCAGTAGAAAATATTTGAAAATGATCTATCAGATTTTTTTGCACCAATAAGTCATTGGTCTGATATGTAGTTGAAAAAATGAAAATAGTGGATGAAATGGGTTCTGAAGTCTTTAGAAGTTGTATTAATGTTTATGGAAAAACATTTTTAGATGGGATGAATCATCTAAGTGATAATTCTTGAGTAATGTAACGAAAAATTCCATTTTAGACAATTTTTTTGAACTATTAGATTTTGGACTAATAATATGTGAAGTTATTACTCAAATTAGGTCGATAATTATGAGGTTCTGGAGAATTCAAGAATATTTTAGAAGATTCTAGAAAAGTTGAGAAGAATTGAGAAATGGTCAAACAATGTTTTGATTTACATTTTAATTTTAATTTTGAATTTAGTTGAGATGTAAAACAATTTTCAGTTCCCGTCTTTTTTTGGTGAACTTATATAAAGGGTGTTAGTAAAAAAGACCCTGACACAATTCATATGTGGTAAATAGTGAGAGAATTGGTGTTTTATTGAATCAAAATTAGTAGAGGAATACTTATGAACAAAAAAGGTGTTTGGATAAGTTGTTTTAAAGAGTCATGGGATTGAACTGAATAATCAAACACATATATGTTGAAACAGAAAAATAAGAACCAACAAAATTTTTAAGACAATTAAATCATAAATTTTTCCAAACCGAAGAATCAATTAGTGGGATCAGAGTAAGTGATTATAATGAGCTTTTATATGAAGTCTAGAGAATTTTTTCCCACCTGTTACTGGGTAAGAATGTGAAAATTTGTTTTCTAAATAATTACAGAAGTGGAAGTTGTTAAGGCCTCACTGTGACATGTTTGAAACCTATTGGTGGCAGTTTCTAAAAATTTTACAACATCTTATTTAAATATTTAATGTGAGAAGAATCACTTTCACTGCTATATTGATCATAGTACTACACAAGTGTACCAGTATTTCCTTCTTTTTGTATCCACATAATAGGATTGTCATCTAGTGTATTGTGCTGTATTTTATTATTTCCATATAATTCCAAGGAGTATATAAAATTATTGAGTTTGAAACTAGGTAATTACTTGAGTTATTTTGGATGTGTGAATGTTTGGTTTTCTGGAAAGTGATAAATAATTATCAGGATTCAATGGTTTTTATATAATAAATATAACATAAATGAAAATGATATCACTAATTCATCCCTACCCCTCTCTGTGATTACATTGATACTTGTTGGACATTTTAAAATGAATCCAATAGAAGTCCTACATCCAAAAATAGACACATAAATTAACTATCACATAGTTAATAGGAATAATGAAAACTAAATAATTGAATAGTAGACTCATAAATCCTCATTACCATTATTTTATTATCAATTTGAAGAAATAGAATGGATGGATAGAGAAATGGTTCATGTCCTGGTACTAAATGGATCACCTGAAGTAGCTTTAGTATCATTCTATATTGGGATGGTTATATTTATCTATTGGTGACCCAATATGGAGACTAATTACTATTTCATAGGTTTTATTTCACTAATTATGTGAGATAAGGGATGTGGGACTATGTACAACATCATCAGAGAGGATAGATGTGGTTTCCATTGGTAAGGTGGATGTTGTATATTGGGACAAAGTATGATTGGGGTTTGAGTAGTTCAAAGTGATGAAGGTGAGGTTCTAGTGCATCAACGACCTAGATTAGAAAGGGAGATGGGGGTTCCTCATCTTCTATTGTATAGTATACAGTGGGAGAACTATATATTCTTGTTGGAGAGTAGTGTGATGACTCACACATGATAGTCCTTGGATTGGCTATTGGTGATCTATATTATACACTATGAACAACAAGAGATCATGGGTTGTTCAGAAACATGCTCTTAAATTGTAGTCATTGTGACCCTTTTGAAGATTATGATGGTTGTAGGAGATGTCAAATATCTTTCACAATTGATAGAGACACGTGATCCTACATACAAAACATGAAAACAGAATACAAAATTTAAAATATAATCTGTTATAAAATCCTATAAATATCAAACTGCAATGGCTCAACAATATGTTCAAATACCCAAATCATTCAAATATAATAATGATGATGTTGATGATGATGATTAAGAGGATAATAATTATAATACATGTAGTTTTATTTTTCAAATTATCATACAATTTTTTTGTTAAAATTATATTATATATATATATAAATGTTATATTAGTTATAAATATATTATAATATAATATATATTATATTAAAAATATATGGAAAAATATTCATATAATGTAAATTTATACTAAAATTAAATATAATAACCTAAATTAGTATATAATTAGTAAAAATTTAGCTAAAATAATATAAATTTACATAATTAACAAAGAATAACAAAAAATGCTTACACAAATAAAAACAACACAATTAGAATTTGGCATGTTATTTTTTTGGATATTTGAATCCCTCTCCTAACAAAATTTTTATCATTTTCATTCAATCGTAATTATCAAAAACAATTTCTCTTCAAATTTTATTATTTTTAGAAAAATTATCTTCACCAAGTTATTAAATTGATATATATCACTATTAAAATCATCACTTAAGGCTATTTTTATAAAACCTATTCTCAATTCTCTTACACATGAATGGTAATGGTAAACCTTCCTTGAATTTCACACCACAACTATTGGAAATAAGAAGAATTAAATAATGTTATGGAATTTACATTATGTTAAAGTGTCTCTATGGTTGTTAGAATATGGTTCATATTTTTTTGGAACATTATGGGTAAAACAATAGCTTTGAATCTTCATGTAAATTAATTATAAATAGATATCCATTTTCTCCCTATAAATATAACCCCCATACTTGGAAAAATTTTGTCCCTATGAAAATGATAATATCAACATATATAAAAGAAAGAAAGGGATATAAGTCACTAAAATATTAAGGGAAGATGAAATAATTGGTTATCAACAAAAATACCCCATAAAATAAAAATAAGACAATATCATAATGAAAAAGTGCATAAGTTGACGATACTCTATAGAAAATCATTTCTTGTAGTTAAAAAAACTATTTATCTCTTAATGTAATGAGTTATCTTTTTATTAGCATCCCAACATGTGAGTGATACGTTGTAATAAACTAAATGTACTGTTTTTTTAACTAAAAATAATTTATCCTCCTATAAAAATATTTATATGAATTGAATGGATCTACAATGAAAATAAACAGAAATTAAATGGTGATATAATATCTATCTATTAGTTTAAAACGAGTCATTATCCCCAAAAAATCTTTTCATTGGATGATTTTACCCCTAACACATATATTGAAAATCATCAAGAAAATATTATAGATATCATTATAGAAGGGTTCCTTATTATGTAATCCCACCTTTTCATTTCATAATTTTTCATTTCATTATACAAGCAATTTATCTTTTAAAGTTTAGTTTCTTTGAAATAAGGTAAATAATATATGAAAACATAAAATATTATTATAAAAACATTAAGGGATTTTTAACTGGTTAATCCTAAGTAATTTCACTAAATCTCATAACCTGTGGAAACACAACAAAGGAAATAGTGATCATAAGGCCAAGTAAGGTAATAAGCAAGGGAAATAGTTTACATGTGATCTTGAGGAATATCAATAAGAACATGAGGAATATCATTATCAAATGAGAAAGAGAACATAAAGAATATCATAATAAAAATAAAATAAATCATAAATTATAATGGTTGCTAAAACATTTAATTTATATATTCATAAGCATATCACCAATGCTAATCACCATGGAGTTATAAAAATTACTAAGGTTATTCACAAATGTATCATATAACATGTCATCTACAGAGATTAAATTATTTTCCCAATAAATTAGAGAACTATCCTAGAACTCCAATAATAGGTATTAATTTCATATGATACACATATATCATAACAAAAAATTTAATAAATTACCCATGGAGAATAAAATTAACAAGTTTTAAATCAAAATCATGGAATTTCCAAAGGGCTTACAAACATGATCATTATGTCATTTGTAACCCACAGAAAGGGATTGTAGGTTTCATGTATATTAATTCTAAAAAAATAATATATAAATATATATGGATACCCATAGAAATTAAAGAGGTTTTTGAATTCATGAAAATAAAATAAAAGATAATTTCTTTAAGAAAAGATATGAATTTTGAAAAGTAAATTCTGTAGTATAATGGGTATAAAACATGAGTTTAGAAAAGGGTAAAAAAAAGAGGGGAAAATTGTACCCTGTTGATGTAACATAATTTTAATTATGGTTATGATAAAAATATAAGTAGATAGAGTGGTAATATAAATTATAAGACACCAAAAAAAGGGTCTTGAATTGATGTGAAAAGAAGGATAATTCCCTTACCGTGAAAAGTAACGCCTAAAATACAAGGATTTGGACCTTGGGGGATTATGAAAACCATGGGAGGAATCCTTGAAAAGTTAAAATAACATATATTCGTGGATTATGTATTGGGAGTGAACATAAATGGAGAAATGGGTGTGTATTTATAGTAAAATCGGAGGATTTGATTATTAATTTCATAATATAGGCCTTGGAAACCTAGGTTTGAAAAATTGAAAAACCATGGTCTCTCCCCTGGTATTTTTTCATAGTTTTGGAGAATTAGGTCATATTTTATGTTATTTTAATCCAAAATATTATGTAATATTTTAATATTACATATTTTAATATGGAAAAGTAAATTTTCCATAAAAATAATGGGTTCAATGTTGAAGTTTCAATTTTAGAGTTTGGACTGTAAATTATAAGTTTCTAGATTAGTTAAAATATATTAAAATAATTTATATTAATAAAATAACATATTTCAGATATTTTATTATGGTTAATTAGTTATTAAACCATTATTAAATAATTTTGAAGTCATTAAACAAACAAAAAAACTCAAACAATATTTTTACTATTCATGAAAAAATAATATATTTTAAGAAAATTCCCATAAATTAACCGTAACCTAATTTTGGTGTGATGATTTCAAAAATGATATTTATTTTATCAAAATAATTCTATAAATATATTAATTATAACTTTTAAATATAAAAATCCTTATTTATTAAAATAATAGGAGATTGAAAATGCATAGTAAAATTTCGAACACATGAAAAATAAAATAATTTTTATCATTTATTTATTAATAAGAGTGTTTTTATCATACAATTTCATTAAAATATGTATTATTAATATTCTATTAGTATGTTATAAATTTTTATGTCTTTTATGGAAAGTAAAATATCCATTCATGAAATCAATTTATCCAATTCCATCTCAATTTTATTAAGTAAAACAATTATTAAAATAGAATTGATGGAATAAAATTTTTTCATTATATAACGGAATTAAAAATTAAGTAACAAGGGCCTCGTAACATATACCCTTATAAAAACTTCATATGACCTAAGGATAAGGTGGTGATGGTGATAGATTTCTGGGGAAGATCGACTAACTTCGCCTAAGTGGCTATTTCCACTAACATGAACTTATCCCTTAGGAAATTTCATTCTTGATTCACGTATTGAAGCTCAGATTAGGATTGGTCAAGATTGAACCCCAGTGATGATACCTCCCTCCCAAGCTTTGACAAATGGGCTTCATATGGAATGAATCTACTGGTTAAGGACATCATTTCTCCTTTCCACATTAATTACCATTTTCCATTTATATTAGTAATAAAATTAAAATTAATATCAAGAGTGTAATTTACACCATTAGTATTGACCAATGGTCAAAATAGAAAAATTGATGAATAATAATGGTCTAATTTTTATTTATACTCAATTCATTATTAAATGGATATGGTTTTATTGTGTATGGTATAACATAACACACATTTTATTTGGAAAAAATATAGTTTTAAAAAGTTTGGGTCATTACATTCTCCCCCCATTAAGAAATTTCATCCCTAAAATTTCCTATTGATCTATCATTTGAGAAAAGGTGTGGGTTTTCATGACCCACTCCCCCAAACGTAGCCCTATTGGGCCAGAAATGTGAGAAAGGATATATTGACTCCTAAGTCCCACATTTAGTAGGCCTGGGTAGGTGACTAGCTCCGAGTGTATAACCAAAAACAGATGGGAGGCATTACCCTCTAAGAGTAAACATGCGAATGAGAGAGATAAGATAGACACCAACCAAATCCATCTTAGACTGCAATATAAAATAAAACCCAAGTAGACATATATGTAATTTCATTAAAGAACTAAAAAAACTGAATGTAAAAACTCCATGTACCAAAATAAAGAAAAAAGGCAATGACCAGGAAGCCCAAACAACTCCTACAAAACCCTGCAAGATAGAAGTAACTGACCAAATATCCAACCAGCTCTAATTGACTTGAAAAATAGTTTATAAAATATAGGGTGATTATAATAGTATACATTGTAGGATACTCCCCAGATCCCCTCAAGTAAATTTAATTAATGTATTCTAAATAATTGTGAACAACAAGTGAAATGAACTCATCACCTAAACACATGTACTATGTTCCCAACCCCACCATGGCTACTCTCACCAGGTATCACATACAAGAGTATATAATATACTAAAGCATATCGAGGGTACCCCTATACCACTTCCCCACTGGTTTTCTACTTTTACCCAATGTCACATGTCCTAATCCATCTATCTTTAAAAAGGATACCCTGAAGACACCTGGCTGAGCACTAACACACGCACGTCATGCAACAAAAATCATTCTTGTAGAAACCTGGTCAAAACACCACACCATCTACACTACTAAAGGTAACCATGTAGTTTTCTTGAGCCACTATATCCAACATAACATGTATCATACGTCATGTATTATTCCTCAATCCATTACATCCCATAAGTCGAGTAAGGATCCTTATTCCACCACAACCTGTACACATTATACATATAGTATTATAAAGGAAACTATATCCTGAATATATGGGAGTGAAATAACTGCAAGTCATTATATCCCTCTACATATATATGGGTAAAACTAACCACCATGCATACGAGCATAATTAACTTCCAAGATATGAGAGTGGGGCTAAAGTGGGAGGTCATCCATCCATCTTCCCACTAGGATGTAGGGGAAAACACCCCTAGGGATTAGAATCCCCAAGGTGTTAGTTTCTATAATGGACATAGTGGGGTATCATATAGAAACAAAAAAAAAGTACATGATATAATACTCCTCACAAAAAAAACTATGGTCAAATCCTAGTCTTATACTCAACTATAGCTAACGTCTCTCAGACTCTGGGCTTCCACTACAAAGACTAGATACCTTATAAGCATATAAATTTTTTTGAGAATTGTTAAATTATATTATCACTTTTAATCAGTTTCACTTTACCCAAATCATTTATTTAACCATTAATTAACCAATTTAGTTTTCGCGTTACATTCCTTAGCATCTTAACATAGTTCCATGCCCTCCAGGAATACCCAAAACCAAGTCTATAGTTCCACCAAGAACAACATCTGCATTGTATCCTAGAAATATCCAACCCCACGGTTTTAACATAATTTAGTCAAACTTTTATTAAGAGTATTATTACTTTCCATAATTTTAGGCATTCCAGAAAAGAAAAACTAATATAAAAAACACAAGGGCTCGACACGGTGAGTTGATGGAATACCCTTCGAGTCATTGAACCTATATCAGGAGCATACACCCATCCATCCTTTAGTAGATAAACACATAAACCATGTCGTATATCCCATTCTTATTTTCATCATTTGGAAGGAGGGTATTCCAGACTAGCTACCTCAAGTAGTGGCTAAAGTAAAGAAGCTAAAAATCCAAAAAGATTCAACAAGCATCCAGCATTCATAACTAACCTGTTTTATCCTCTCTAGTGTCCTCATCGACACCGACATGCATAATCCAATGCATCTCACCACTAGAGGTTTCATCTGCTACCCCAAACCCTAGGCCTCCCTACCACAAATAGGATAATAGTATCCCATGTTTATCCCTCCTAGGCTCACACCACAATAAAAGAAAAAGGAAAACAACCAATAAGAAACTTGTCTCTCATCCCCAAGCAATACATCTAACCTTTACACATAATTAGAATGCATGGATCCAAGCATAAGGCTCTTAGCATTTAAAAGAAATAGTATAACTCAGAACCCTTCCATGCATTATCATTTATCAAACAACTAGTTATTTAATCCATATTGAATTATCCAGTTTATTTAAACATGCATAATGACATCCATTCGATTATGAACAGTTTACCACATCAACAACTAGATTCAAAAACACACCTCATTATCCTTATCGAGTTAATTTAAATTTAATCACTATTTTATGTTCTTTACCAATTTCCATCATGAATGGAATTCTAAACAATGAAAGATTTGATATCATACTATCTAGAAACAACAAGAGGCAACAACATATGATTGATACAAATTATTTTAATACAGTTCAAGTATTTAATCAGGTGAATTCCATTACAATCTAAAGGGAAAAATCATGCTAAATCTATGATTTCATGTAAATAATTAGACAAGAAATGAATCCCCTACCTCAAAAGGTTTCTGAATTTGTTTTCTCGAGAACTGATCAAAGAAATGGATAGATATCTCCTTCCTTGTAACAACTGTATCCACATCAGGATGTCAAGACACAAATACATAAACAACAACCAAATGAAACTCCTTTAGAACCATAGATATCAAACAACATAGAATGGAAAAGAGAAACGTGAGAATACATATCGATGAAAAAACAAATAATGGACGTAGAGCTTACCTTAGATTGATGATGAATCAATGAAGGATGTGGGGATGAAATTCGGGATGAAGGAATCCCAAAATTTTGAAGAGGGACACGTCTGGGTCATCTGGGGTCTAGAGGGGGTGAGCTCAAGCCATAGGGTTTGAAAAACCTGAGCAGCTGGGTGTCCTTAAAACACATAGTGGTGGGGAAGTACACCACATTTACCTACCCATCACATTGTGTTCCACCTCGAGGCCAACTTACACCAAACAATTAATCTCCTGAGTGATTTGTTATATTTTTTTGAAACTCGAATAGTACACATCATGTACCCCTTGTTCGTGTCATTTAGCCCTCCTGTTTCTAGATCCTCTTGACCAAACTACTCTAGACATACTCCAAGCCTTCTCTGAGAACCTCTGTCTATGAAAACATGAAAAGGGTAAATCTATGTGGATCTAGGTCCTTATATCAGATACCTCTCAAAAAATTCATATCCTAGAGAATCCAAAAACAACTCAGAGGGAAAGCCGAAAAGGAAAGAAAGGAGTCATCCAAACAGCCACCCCAAGAGATACTTCTCAAGGATATCACCACTACAAAAGCTAAACCGTTTTTAGAAAATTACTACAAAAAACCACGCGACCACCAGAACTAGCTCCCAAACACTCTCCCAGGGAAGATACCTCCCAAAAGTGATCAATACAAAACAAAAAATAAGAGAAAGACATATCATAGATATGAAAGGTCTACAACCATAAAATGGACATCATTACATGGAAATAGCTAGACATCAAACATCTCGGAAAACTAAGTGCATATTTGTGACTTACGTTCCCAGGTACTCTCCTCCATGCCACCATGCCACCACAAGACATGAACCCAGTGGATAGAATACTCATACAACACCTTATCCTTACAGTCCTAAATCATTACAGGCCTATCCATGAAGGTCGCATTATCATCAGCATCGATCTGAACCCAATCGATGATGTGAGAGTCATCATGATGTTAATTATATACCTGTGACATATAAAAAAATCATCTATCCAGATCATATTTGGGAGAAGTGCTACTCAATATGACACAACTCCAAGATGATCCAACACCTCAAAAGGCCAAACAAACTGGGGGAAAGTTTACTCCCATGAACAAACTGTCACTGCCAATGAAGGGGAGTCACCTTCAGAAAAATGTGATCCCCAAAATCAAAATATAGATGACTCCTCCTATGATAAATATAAGATTTATGATGATCATGTGTTGCCTTCATCTTCTCGGGAATTACCTAAAATATCTCCATCGTATTATGTATTTTCTTTGGCATGAGAATCACTGAATCTCCTACCCAAATCCAATATAAGGAATAATGGAATGGTTGACCATAAATGTATTAAAAAGGTGATATACTGATGGGGGAGTGTAAACTATTATTTGTAGGGAACTCTAAAAAGGGAAGGTGCCTCATCCATGAACCTTCGAAATCCAGGACACAAGAATGAAACCTGTCTTCAATTGTCTGGATGGTCTGCTCTACCTGACCATCCATCTATGGATAAATAGTATTGATAAGGAATAACTATGAACTGAAATCATGTTGGATACCTCTCCACACCCAAGAGGTATAGCAAGGTCTCTATAAAAAATTATCTTCCTTGGGACTCTGTGGAGTCTCGCCACCACCTCCATATATTGTCTCGACAAAACCTCAAGTGAGCTCAACATCTTTATTACAATGAAGTGGGATGATTTTTTCAAGAGATCCATTACCACCGATATAGAGTTGTAGCCTCCTTGATCACAAGGTAAACAGGTAACTAATTCCATCGATATGTCATCCCACTTCCACTGAGGGACATCCAATGGCTGGAGCAAACCACCGTGAACACGGTGCTCAAACTTCACCTTATAGCAGACCGAACATTGAGACACAAACTCTAAAACGTGATTCTTTGTCCAAGGCCACCAAAACTGAATCCCCAAGGATTAGTACAACTTTTTCAATCCAGGATGCACTACTAAATGAAAACTATGGAACTCCCTGGGAACCATCTCATGCGATGCCAAAGAAACTTAAGCCTTCCCTAATACAACACTCGACATTGTCCATCCTCAGACCAACCATCAGAGGCCTCACCACAAACAACTCTATCTATCTAGAATTCTACCTCAAGATCCCCCAACTGTGACACTTCTACATACTACCCCAGAGATGAATACACTATCATCTAGAAGAAGACAACCTCTACCCACAACACATACCATATTCATATGCAATCCTGAAAGCTCTTCCTTTACTCTCTAGGAATCACCATATTCATGCACTACATCACCACTTGACTTCCTGCTCAAATCATCAGCAACAATATTCCCATTACTAGGTGTATATGAAATTTATATGTTGTAATTCAGTAATAACTATATCCACTAACTCTTCCACAAGTTCTGGTCTTGTTGGGAGAAAACATACCTAATGCTCTTATGATCTGTGAAAAACAAAAACTCCTTACAAATGAGGTGATCTATCCACAACATCAGAGAAAACACCACTGCTACCAACTAGACATTGTAGGTGTGACAATTAATTTTATGGGGATGCAACTACCAAGACACCTAATAAACGATTGATCTCTATTTCATCAAGACAAGGCCTAACCCAAGAAGTGAAGCATCACCGAAAATGTAAAACTAAAATCCCTCTATGGGATGACAAAGAACCAGTGAACTGACCAACATATCCTACATATACTCAAAACTTTCCTTAAATAGATCAGTCTACACAAACACCTGATATTTCCTAGTCAACACTGTTAGAGGAGACGCAACCTAAGATAAATTTTCCATGAGCATCCTGTAATCGCCTACAAGAATATGAAAACTTTTCACCTCAACCATTATCCTAGCATATTCCCATGACATAACTACTTTTTTCTTTGGTATATCCACATATACTGCCTATTATAATACTACATGTTCCAAGAAACGTACTTTTCGAGCCCAAAATTCACACTCTGAGAACTTAGAAAACAACTTCTATCGATGAAGAACTACCAAAATGGCATGTAGATTCTCTACATGATCCTCCTCAGATGTGGGGTACACAAGGACTTCGTCGATGAAAACTACCATGAACATATCTAGGAAATAACATAACACAATGTTCATCAACCCCATGAACATAGCTGGAGCCTTTTTTACACTTTATAAAATCACCAAGAACTTGTAACACCCATGATGACAACAAAAAGTGTAATTTTTAATATCCAAATCCTTCACATGGATCCGATGATATCCGGACTGCAATTTGATATTTCTGAACCAACATTCACCCATCAATTGATCGAATAAATCCTTAATCTATGGAAGATGATATAGATTCCTCACTCTTACTTTATTCATGTGATGATAATCGATATAGAACCACAAACTACCATAATCCATCTTCATGAACAAAACGGGTGTTCCATATAGTGACACACTCATTCGAACAAAACTGCACTACAATCGACCATTGAGCTATATTCAAATCTCTTGTAACTCAGAAGTGGTCATCCTATATAGATACATAGTTATAGGAGACCCTCCTAGATATAGCTTGATCCCGAACTTGATCTCTCATCGATTGGGTAATTCTACAACCTATTCTGGGAATACATTAGGGTACTCTTCAATTGTCCTAGGAAACACTGACTACTGAATCTCTGAGAAAATAAACAATAGTTCATTTATCAATGATTACAAATAAAGGACACAACTCTAACCCATTTCAGGGTCTCACTCACCAACAAACAATGATGGCTCTCCATCAACATCGAAGAACACAACCTACCTCAGGAAGAAATCCACAATAGCCTAGACTGATTACAACCAATCCATGTTAAGGAAAAAATCATATTGTTGTATTTATAAACATAGAAAATATACCAAAGGGGGATGCTTCTACAGTACTACCTCATAGTTTCTACATACATCAAACAAGTCATCTCGAACTCCAATTGGCATAGTCAATTCCAAGGGCACTGGAAGCCTCTCTACCTCAAGTCCCAAAGCATGGAAAATGGAAGTTGGTATGAAGGAGTGTGTGGCTCCTTTGTCAAATAGGGAATACATCCAAGTAGAAAACAAGAAAAGGGTACCTCAAATGACATCAGTCTCACCAGGTGCTGGTAATGCTAAAGCATGAAGCGGACCATGAACAACACCATGGCCTCTCTGACCCCGATGACCACCACCACCATGGTCATGCTATAATCTCGGAGGATGGGGAGCATTCTAGGGATATCCTCTTCCTGCACCATCTCTTATCTACTAATACAAATTTGGTGCAACCTGTTTCTACTAGCTTGGATAGAACTACCTCAGTAGAGAAACATGGAGAAGAACACCTGTTGCAGTTTTAGCACACTAAATGCTTGCAAAATCTCACTTCGGATAACCTTGGACTCAATAATAAAAAATAGCTCGATCCCTTAGCATAGGCCTGAGAGATACCACCCCTAGGGATACATGATGCTATGGGATGGGACCTTCCTCGGCTGAATGGGAACTCTTCGTCCCTAAAAATAGGGAACCCTATACCATAGATGTGATTCATGAGGAATCAAAATGAATCCCCTCTCATGTTTATCTGATTCTAGAAAAAGTTTTCTCAATGACCTATTCCCTCTCCAACACCACAAGATATGTCTTCACCATAAATGGGGTGATCGGGTGATAGATGTAACACCCTGAGATTTTATGAAAAATATTCTTTTTAATTTCACTAATTTCTTGTGTTGTACGCAACAGCAAAAGGAGCTTGCACAACACGCATCCTTGATTTGCCTTTCATTACATGCAATCGCGACCTTCCTTGATAGCGTGTGTAGTACGCAATAACGAGTTTCACTAAACAACAATATGCTATTAAAATATTATTAAAACTAACCGTTAGGAATAGTAATAACCACTTTCTGAAATTTTGTAATTTTATTTTTCAAAATGGAATTCATTTTTGGATTCGTAATATCGAAATTAGCTTAGGGTGAAATTTTTGTGATTTTCGGATAACTTTCATATTTTGATGAATAGTGAAAATTACTACATTTTGATTAAAAACAACTTTTTCAATCGAAATAATTGATAGTGATAAATTATTAATTTGAGTGGTTTTAAAGTATATTTAGAATATATTTTTACAATTTAATACAATGATGGTCATTGTATGTAATTTCACATTTAAACCATACATAAACAAGTGTCAATCTTTTGATAGTTATTATCTCTTAAGAACACGCTATTTATTTTGACGACGGGAATTAATCTTTAAATTAATTAATGCAACTGATATGTTTTGAATTTGGTAAAATAGAAATCATTTTTGAGTTCATAATATCAAATATAGCTTAGGCCGAATTTTTGGTATTTTTCTGAAGACTTTCAATTTTTGATGAATAGTGAAACCACTAAGTGGTAGTTAAAAAAAACTGAATTGTTCATAAAACTTAATTTTACCGCTTCTGTGAGTGTAATTTCAAAAATCCGAGAGACAGGGTTGATGTCAGTAAGTAAAATGTGGTTCAATGAGATGAAAATAATTTTTTGGTGAATAGTAACTTTTTACTTTTTGTTACCACGGTTAAAAGTAAATTGGGTAATTATGGGTAGAAATGATATTATTATTACCCTAACACATGTACTAATTCTATTGGAAAAGTGTAATTCGACCAAAAACAAACTTAGGAATAAAATATGAACATTTAGGCCCACTTGGATTAGATTAGGACATTTATTATTAATTTATTTAAAGAAGGGTTAAAAGAGTTTAAATCAAAGTTTATTTACTAAAACATTTTTAATATGGGGTTATACATAAGATAAATTTGACTATAAATATTCATTAGAAATATAAAAATATTTCCTACATAATTGTATTTTATTTGCAATTTTTAGACATTAAATAACATAATTTATTTATGACACAACGATGATGCAGTAATTATCTTATTAATAAACTATTGACATAATTTATGTTATAAATACCCAAATAAATATAATTTGAGACTTTTTATGAATTCCACTAAATTTCTAGGTTAATATGACATGTTAGTATTGATTTAATTAACTTTTTTCGAACTTATCATTCTGTTATGATTTTCACAAAAATCAATTACTAAATAGTGTCAAAATTGACATAAAATAGTTTTTAAAACAAATATTAAATTATTAATTGTTATTTTATTCATAAAAATCTAAGGTTCGGTAAAATGACTTAGATAAGGTTATATATATTAATAATAAACAATTTTGGGTTCTTTTGGCTTCTTATAGTATATTTATTAACCTTATAGTGTAAGAACACAAGAAGACACGGTAAAAGTAAAATTATTTAACTTAATGTTAAATCTAAATGATATGGTTAAAATAGGAACCTAAACTTGTCTAAATTATATTGGATGAGATTATTTCGACCCATACCCACCTTAGCCTCGAAATAAATCAATTTGGAGCTATTTAAAACCGAACTTGACTTTATAATAAAATAATATTTTTAGTTATTCCAAAGGTTCCCCTCTCCTCCCTTATAAAAGGGAACCTCCTCCCTCTCTTCCTCACACAACTTTGAGCCTTCAAGCTCGGCCAAACCCTGCCCAATTCTCCTCTAAACTTCCCTATAAACATCCTAGAGGTTCTGGTCTTCCTCAAAGACCAATTTTAGTTCCCTAAAAGAAGGTCTCAAAGAAGCACTTCAAAGAAGAGGTAATGTCCGTTACCGATTCTTTTATCTTTATTTCTTCTTACACTTCTTCTTATTTAGTTGTTTCATTATTAAGTAATAACATCAATATCACTCATATACTGATATTTTATTATAAGTATGAAACAACCCTATTTCACCATCTATCCATCCTACGGAAAAAGAAATCACCGCGCGTGCGTACATACGGAATACCGTCTCCACGCCGTGGTGTAATCTGTTTTCCACCACCACCTTACTTGGATGGGTATAATGGTGTAAATAATGACTATATATGACTATTATAAAGTGATATTGATTCTGAAATAGTATACATATACTCCAATACAATTCCAAGATCATAGGAACGATATCATCACTCGTGCGTACGTACGGAATACCGTCTCCACGATGTGATGCGACTCGTTCTACATGATCTTCATTTCATAATGATTATATAAATGAATTGAATTTAATGAATATGATATATATTACACTAATACCATTCTGGAAATGAGGTATCTATAACCTAAAGAAAAGAATAAGAATTTATTCGACAAAACACGCATAAGAACAAAAAGTTATAAACACCTGAATAACAAGTAGCAATGAAATATTACTACTAAGAAGCTAAGAATATGACCATATATGATATCATAAAAATAAGTATGATTCTGGAATAAGTCAATAACATTATTTAAATCATTATACAGGAGGTTCGTACACTTACAAAGCAAGTCAGACCTAAGGTAAGGGAAATATCATAATCTCATTTTTATCCGAGATTGTTTATACTTTAGTATTTACTGGGGTGTATTTTATCATCCAAATCCATGTTTCCTCAATATGTAATATTATTTACATTCACCTAAAATTTTTTAAATCCTATTTTACCCTTCGGTGAGTTTTTAGTAAAAGATATGAAAGGAATCTTTTGTCGTTTTTCATACGAGGTACTTTTTTTAATTTTCCAACAAAAGTACGAAGAATGTTTTTTTAACTTATAAGGCATGAATGGATTTTTAAAACATTATTTCCAAGAATATTCCTTTACAAGTTTTCAAGTTTATTTTTAATCAACTTCTTTTAGTTTAAAATTTTATGACATGTTAAGAAAGGAAAAGTGTTTTTGAAGTAGAAAGGATATTTTCCTCAAGAATGAAGTTCAAGTGTTTTATCAAAATTATTTTCCATCTAAGATAATAAAGGGTTCTGTTTTTATCCCTATTATTACATGTATTTGATTATGTTGTGATGGAAATATTTTTTATGAATTCCTTTATCTTATATGAATTGTTTTATGATGTCATGATGTTTAAGAATCCCATTTTTATTACATGGGTTATGCTATGATGTATGGTTTATGATTTTGTGGCACACATAAGAATGGTATCATTATTAGATGGGTGGGACCTATATCTCCCTCCAATTCATTGGGTAAATATTTTATATCTCATGATATAGACATGGCTGGAATGGTAGGTTATACCAGTTCAGTGAAACAAGACTGAAACGAGGGTGACTCGGTTTAGAAAGGGAATTTGTCCACTAAGATAGTCTTGGAAATGAGTCTTGACTAACAAGAAATGATTCTCTATGATTATGTGTGAATGCCACAAAGTTTCATGTTTTAAGTAATTATTATTGTGATTACATTTCACTGCCATGATTTACCCCATGTTTTGAAATTATGATCTCTTTTACAGGTTAAGATTTCCAAAAGTTATGTGCTTATGTATATGATGTGATTGATATTTCTTTTGTTTACCCTTACTGAGCATTTGAGCTCACCCTTTTATGTTTTCTTTTCCCCAGGATATAAAGAAAGGTTTTAGGTAAAAAAAAGGAAGATCTTTATGGGAGATGTTGAAGATCTTTCACCAGGATTAGAAGATTATATTCCGAGTTTCCAAAGACACTAAACTATTATGATCCTTGTGTGTGTGTTTTTGTTATGTACTAAGTATTACGCAAAATTAATGTAATATCCTTGTACGTTAAGCTTCGGTTCTCTACAGTTGGTATCAGAGGAAAGGTTTAGTCAACCTTTGGAAACTAGGATGCGAAAACATTAGTGATATCCCTAGAGATATTTCTAAGGTATGTCTAGGGATGTCTCTAAGGTTAAGTATACGTATAGGTTATAGTCCTTGAATTGCGCTAAAGATATTATAATTTAACCTAAGATGTTATATATTAAGGTTACTCCCTCTTTTATTATGTTGTTTTCCCTAGCATGATTTTTTCATCTCACACTATTCTTTTTGGGTTTTAGAAAATGGCTAGAAACAAGATGATTCACGATAATGGAGGATATGATGGACAATGGAATGATATTCTTCATGAGCAATCAAATGAAATGGTATTTGGAAGTCCAAACATAATTATTATGCCGAATCAGCAATCTCATAATATTATCAATAAAGTAAAATTTGGTAAGTTTCCTGACTCGGCTAATAAGAGAAAGATGGAGTTTCATGATGATCATAGAGGAAAGAAAGTTCAATTTCCCCTATGTAAATCATGTGGGAAGAGGCATCAAGGAGAATGTTTCAAAGGAACTGGAAGATGCTTTGGGTGTTGAAAAGAAGGACACAAATCCAGTAAGTGCAAAGGAAAAGGTTCAGTTAACATGAGGGATGAGGATAATGGTATTGCTACGACATCAACAATGGTTAAATGTTTTAAATGTGGAATGTACGGGAATTATTCAAACCAATTCCCTAAGGTAAAGTCTCATGAAGAGAATCAGTATGGTCGTATGGGTAGTATTTATGTCGATGATGATGAAGAGACTACAAATGATATTTGAGATGAAAGAATTGTTGAAGCTCGGTCAATGGTTTAAGAATGTAGTGGAATGATTACATGTTTATCATGTGTAATGTTGTATAAGTAATCTCATGGTACTATGGAATAAAGAGACATCTAAGGATTGTTACACTGTTGCCTTTCCTTGAGTTTTGAAAGTGTATGATTAATGTTACCAATATCCATGAAAGGTTATTCATATATTTTTGGAATGTAGATGATATGCGCATAATGTAGGGATAAGGAGAAAATTAAATGTATTCATGAGCTCATGATTGACATAAGGACTAAGTGATATCATGGTTTGAGTATATAGATTTTTTAGGATTTTGGTATGTGGAAAGTGTTAACTTTTAACTGCATTCATGTTTTCACTAAGGTTCAATGGGTATTCATTCTTCAAGAGATTACATGATTAAGGTATTCACATGTTTGTAATTTGACCAACAAGATATATCTTATGATATATGGGGGATAAATGATGGCATTCACATGATTGTTCTGTGACATTTCAAGTAATCATTTTCTTTATACTATGAGCTTGGACCGAAGTATTTTAGATAAGCCTAAAGATTGGAATGGATTATGTTAGACATAAGTTAGTATTGTTTAAGGATATAAGTTTTTTCGATATTATTGATGGGATGTTATAGTTTTAGAAAAAGGACAACCTGCAGGACGGGCGACAGCCCATCGCGTCGGACAAGGCTGTGGGAATCGAACCCACAACCGAAGTGCGACTGGCCTTTATCGCCTACCACTGACCTACAGGAAGTCCCTATTTAGTAGAAACTAGTTTTATTATATTAAGCAGTATGATATATGAAGTATAAGTCCATTTTAGGAACCATATATGATTAATCTCACTATAGAATGACTTATGTATATTTAATAATTTTTTCTAACCTTTTGTTTGAGACAGATGGAATGACCCATCATTCTATCACATGATCTGCTAACACTTCACGAATAACAAATTCAACTTCATTTATTTAAGATATGAAGTGGAAATTGTTCAAGGCACGAACAACAGGATATAAAGAAAGGTTTTAGGTAAAAAAAGGAAGATCTTTATGGGAGATGTTGAAGATCTTTCACCATGATTAGAAGATTATATTATGAGTTTCTAAAGACACTAAACTATTACGATCCTTGTGTGTGTGTTTTTGTTATGTACTAAGTATTCCGCAAATGTAATGTAATGTCAATGTACGTCAAGCTTCGGGTCTCTACAATAGATCTCAGGATGCAAAGCCTCCTTGAAATGCCACACCCTGGCCTCATCATATAGAAAAAGCTATAAAGCATATTATAAAGGTTCCTAAAATAGATTCCAAACTCTCAAATAGTGGAGATCCCCCGTTGAAGGGTAACTACCTCCTGGTGACTAGACGACATCATGGTCAAAGAAAGAAACTCGACTCTAAACTCGTCTCGGAACTCTTCCCATGAGATCACTGACTCCTCATGATCTCTGCTGAATAATAACCCGAAATGCCTCACTAATCCTCATAGCATAATCAAAACTAATGCTACCCAGTGCTCCTTCTAATCATGGACAGAGATGAAAGATGTGTAAACATCCTCTAACCAGTCTTCCATGACTATATCTGAAACAGAGCGCTCATACTTATGTAGACTCATGTGTTGAAAATCTAGAAGATTCCTCCTCCAAGTGTCATCGTCATCGACCTCCACTCTATGACGATCATCTGGCCCTACTATATGGACATCTTCAATGTGAACCTGACAAGTATGTTGACCTAGAGCCATACCTTCAAAATAACAACCAGTTAGAGGTCATAAACCTGGAATATAGAAGACTCAATATTAATGAATGGTTTCCCCTTATTCATTTTAGTTTAAACTATTTTCAAGGTCTAGAAATTGAAACATAGGTGCAAAGAAGAATAATGTATGATCCTTTCCTTAGTCTCTACCTTGCAACAAGTATCAACTTATTTATTAGCCTTATAAATATAAAGGTTCCTGTGTTAGGCCACATGGGCCCCTAAATACCTATGTCTTAGTCAGTCTCCATTGTTTACAACACTTCCAAAACATGGAAAACACCATTCCCCAACAAACCCATGAAACCTCACATATGACTAACTCCAACCTCCATACCATCCCACAACAAGAGCATTGATACGACTCTGTCACAATCCCCTTCCCCCAAAGTATACCCCTCCTGGGATGGTCATTTGAGAAGGGTGATAGTGAAACCTGGATCCTGCCTCCAGTAGGCCTTGAGTTGGAAACTAGCAGCAAGGGTATAACAATACACAAATTGGAGTCGTTGGCCTCTAGAAGTACACATGTGAAAGAGAGAGATAAGGCATAAACCAACCAAATCAAACTCAGACTACAATATAAATGAAAACCCATGTACAAATATATATAATTCCATTCCAAAAATAATATAACTGAAAGGAAAAATGACATGTACCAAATGAAATTAAAAAAGCAGTGACCACAAAGCACAAATTGCACCCGGAAAACCCCACAATCTAGTTGTAATGATCTTGATCTCCAACATACTCCAAGTGAACTTAAAATAGTTTATATAACATAATGTGAGTATACAATTATTGTAAAGACTCGTAAAATTCAAGTAAATTTTTTTCTTAATTTTCGTTTGGATTTTACAAGAACGCAGTTTATGACGGCACCTGATTCTATGGCCCGGTGTGCCTGGAATCATTTTCCGAAATTTAGCTCTGGTACATTTAGTGAAAAAATGAGCGGGATTTCCTAACTTTTGAACCGGTGCTCAGAATCGAAATCTGAGGACACCGATGAAATCGCAGCGCCGGTAATTGCTTATGAACACCTTTTCTGGAGTTGCGTTTGCTCGGGTGTGCTTTTTAAAATTTTGGGTTAAGTAAAAGAATAAAATAAAATGGTGCAACAAATTTTATTTTATTTAAAGTTGTTTAACCTAAGATAAGTGGTTGGAGTGGGACCCACTATATCCTACTCCACTATGTAGGATATTTGTGAGGTGGGGCCCACATGGGCCCCACCTTTTCAACTCCCTCAAACCCCCTCCTTTAATAAGGTAACACACCTGTTCCCCCATTAAATGAAAGTCAACTCTTGCGTTTATCTAATTATTAAATGCCTCGTTAATTGGGCGGTTTAAACTTCTCAATTAATTCAATTAATTGATTGATTCATTTTTTATTTTCAAAATGTTTGACGTGAGTAATAAAATAAGGCAACGCTTATTTTATTAGTGTTGTCTTGGTTGTGCGAGAGGATTCTGGAGAGAATTGCTCTAAGTCTTGAAGTTTTTCTTCCTCGACAAAGAACGCGAAGAACGCCAACCTCCGACGATGGATGACGGTGAGAGACGCCATCCTCGAAGATCGACGACCTGATGCACATTCCTTCGTTCCTTCTTCTCGTGTCAATGGAAGGGAGACATCGTTCCTCCTCGGATGATCTCTGTCAACGTGAACAGAACCTTCTTCCACGATGCCTTCTTCCGCGATGTTCAATTCTGCGACGATCCTTCGTTCAACAACGCTAGAGGTAGGGGTTTTTTTTGTTCGTGATTACTTCTCTCGCCTTTCTTCGTTTCAAATTGGGCTTCCTGTTATCGCAATAACGGGAGGAGGTCGGACCGCACGAACATGGCCGACCCTCCTCCCCCCTTGGTTATTTGATTTTGTTGTGGCACGTGTAAGGCAGCGTGGTGTCGTTGCACCGTGCAAAAACTATGAGATTGGGCGAAGAAGGGAAGCGCCGTTGTGCCGCGTCGTTGAAGTCGAATAAGCCGCGACGCCGACGCGCCACGCAGGAAAACGTCGAACAGTCCGCGACCGGAGCGGGGCCGCGGCGGAGGGGCACGACGTCGTCGCGCCATGCCAGTCGGACCAAGGCCGCGGCCTTTTGCCGTGGCGGACTAGGAAGCGGTGGCCGGCTTCTGGCCGTCGGCGCCGGTGCAGGAAGGCAGGACCTCGGCGGTCTCGCGGCAGCAGCAACCGGCCGGCCGGACCGGGCCGGCCGGCTTCCGAGAAGGGTCGGGGGTCGTAACCCTCGGTTGGCCGACAGGAGAGGCCCACCACATGGGGGGCCGCGATTACACACAGGGGGGCAGCCCCCCCCCCCCCCCCCCTTCCGCTCGGCCGTTACGGCCGAGCTGCCTGGCCACGCTGGCTAGGCCGAGTGAGCCGGGTCGGGTCGCGCCCAGGCCAGGTCGGGCCGCGCCCAGGCAGGGCCGGGCTGCACCGACGGGGCCGGGCCACGCCCACCGGGCCGGGCCGCGCCCTAATCGGCCAGATCCGGACCCGGGTCGAGTCAACCCAGTTCGGGCCGACCCAGGGGGTATCGGGGCGGGTCGGACCGGGCCCCAACCCACTAGTCACGGACCTCTTCGGTATTTTTCCCATAACATGGGCTGAGGACCTCTGATGGATGCACTGTAAGCTAAGATGCGATCCTTGGATCGAGGCGGTCGTTTCAGTATATTACACTCAAGGTTTCAAAGAACTTTGGGTTCAGCCGGGTTGGTTCGTAAACGAAACCAACCGGGCCCTCGGAGCGGAAATGCTTATAACTTGAGCTCCGGACGTACGATTGACGTGCCGTCAACTTTGTTGGATTCCTCTTAGGGAGACGGACCTTTTGGCTTAATCCGCTTGAGTTTTGGACTTAGTTGGAGTACGTTCGGGTTGGTTTTGACTTAAAAACCAACCGGAACACTGGGACAAAAAAGCCAATAACTCTCAGACCGGGCGTCTGATTGACGCGTTGTCTATGACGTTGAGTTCATGTTGACGATATGAAACTTTTGGATACATCAACTCCAGACTTCGTGTCAGTTGATGTATCAGCCCCTCGGCTCGTGGAGCGGACCCTCCCGAACGAGCTTGCTGTGTGCGGCAACCCTAGAGGTGGCTACGACTGCGATGACGATGAAGACTATACAGAAATCCTCTGTGGATTCAACCGTGACGACTACTACACTCAGTGATCCTATGTGGATCAGTGCTACCGATACTATGTGGGTTAGATCCTGTGTGGGTCATTGCGGGGGTTAGTACCTATCGATCCTTTGTGGGTCATTGCGGGGGTTAGTACCTATCGATCCTTTGTGAGTCATTGTGGGGGTTTGTATCTATCGATCCTTTGTGGGTAATTAGGGGGGTTAGTATCTAATGATCCTGTGTGGGTCTGACGGCTTAGATGAATCAGTGACTAAATCTGATCATCTCTATCGTCTTACAAAGAAGTATACATGTGTGAGCTGATTCTTGACTTTCAATCATTATCTTAGATATTATTGACTTGCTATCCTATGTGGATTGTGTTGTACTGTCCTTTGTGGACGTGATCGAACTTGGGATCAGATGTTGGAGTCGAACCAGAATTGATGACTTAGGTATATGTATGGTCATATACCTAAGTAGTGTCGGATGTTACTTCGTGATTGTATCTTTCCTTTATGGATTTTCCTTTGTGGATTCTGGGAGACCTTTGGGGGTATCGGGGTCCCTACTGAGTAGAGTATACTCAACCCTACACGGGCTATGCCCGCAGTACATTGTGTTGGATGCAGACGATGGACAACGCTGATCGTGGTAGAGGATAGTGGAGCAGTCGGTACCTGGAGGTGGACCACTGGGCGGGACGTACACGGAGCAGACGGCTGGACCTGAGGAGCTGAGGTGTCTATTTGTACCCACCCTTCAGGTGGGACTACCAGTGGACGGCTTGACTTTGTGGCTTTACTTTTCAATTTTTGTACTTCCTTTTTCAGTTGTACTTTACTTTAGTTTGGGTTTGTATTCTGGCCCACATACTTTACCTCACTTTCAATTGTACCTAGTTTTACTTAGTGTTTACTTCTGCTTTCTTTCTCTGTGGTGTTTGTTTACTTTACAAAGGCAATGCATTCCCTTTTTATTAGGAATCATGCCTTGGTTCTAGTCGCCAGCCCCTGGCCTATGGAAGGCATGCATGGGGTAGTCACGACACGGGCCCCGAGGACGGGTCGTGACAAATTGGTATCAGAGGAGTTCAGTTCTACCACAGAACTTTGGACTCTGATCTTTCTTCTATGTGAAGTAATAGTGTTAAGGGTATTGGGTGTGGTTACCAGTCTAGGGAGTCCAGTGTTGGTGCGGCGGCTGACGTATCCATACACCAGGACCCTGACTTCTAATTTCTGACTTAATGCACGAAAACATTGATTGCATGCGTGTTTCATGTTTTCTTTGTGATTACTTTGGGTCAACTCATCAGGTATACTATTTGACCGTGGCGCACCTGTTTATTTTCATGATATCCCCATGATGGCATCCATCTAGGGTTCCGAGTTTTGTACGTGACGACAGCCCACCGAGCGATGAGGCCTCGGTGCAGGGCCCTTTGACAGTAGAGGCACCGGCGATACCTCTACCCGCCGAGCCACCGATGCTACCAACCCCAGCCGCTGAGAGTGCACGTCACCTTGGTGCACTACATGAGTTTCAGCATCAATTACCACCCAGGTTCCGCGGGGAGACGGACCCTCAGGCAGCTGAGGATTGGCTGGAGGCAGTTGTATGAGTTTTCCATTTGGTAGGGACACTAGCAGACCTCATGGTGATCCTTGCAGTGAGTCTCCTGCATGCGGTAGTAGGAAGATGGTGAAGCTTGATACTCCAAGTGCACAATGAGGCATATCTCCTCTATAAGGACTTTGAGAGCCTCTTCCACTCAGAGTTCGTCCCAGCCACCCTCCGTGTGGTGCTCATCCAGGAGCTACTACAGCTGCGGCAGGGCAGCTTTTCGGTCGCCCAGTACACGACGAGATTTACCGACCTCTCACGCTATTCGACGGACATGGTACGAGACCCATTCTTCCAGGCCCAGACCTTCGAGTAGGGATTGAGCCATGAGGTCAGGGCATCGCTGATCTCCCTTAGCATTCCGACACAGGAAGGGGTACTGGAGAGAGCCCTTCTCATCAAGAGCTTTCTTGTTGAGTCTACACCAGCGGCGAGACCTACCACAAGGCGGCACGTAGCAGAGTCTTCTGTAGCTGGCAGTCGACGGATGACACATGGGTCCAGGCGGAGAAAAATCTCAGGAGGACGACCTCAGGACAATGGCTCGGAGGTGCGGGGCACACAGCGTAGAGCCAGTCCTTCGAGAAGCAGACATTGCTACACATGTGCCGGGCAGGGCCACATGGCTCGTGACTGCCCGACCCGCCGTGCCGAGGAGCAGTAGACAGTTGAGGGACCACCCAGGCAGAGGTAGAGGGTCGACCGTGACGGTCTGCAGGGAGCAAGAGGACAAGGTAGAGGAGCTGGACGAGCAGCAGGTGGTGGGCGACGCTTTTAGGCTCTACCACCACCACCCCCAGGAGGTCCACCCCGACCACAGGCAGCAGGCGGGCAGAGACAGGCACAGCTCCAGGCAGTGGAGACCTATGACCACGGCGTGCCGTAGATGATTCGAGGTACTATATGTGTCTATTCCACCCTTTCTTCTGTTCTTATAAACACAGAAGCGAGTCATTATTTCATAGCCACTACCCTTGTTCGGAGATCGGAGATTCTGACAGAGCCGTTGGCTCGATCCTTACGGCTAGAGACTCCTACGGGAGCAGACTCGACGATTAAGCACTGGTGCCGGCAATGTGAGCTTACTCTAGGTGGCGAGAGCTTCGGCTGGGATCCTCTTGTAGTGGCATCGAGGCATTACGACATCATCTTGGGCATGGATTGGTTATCTACAGTCCATACTCATATTGACTATATTAGGAGCAAGGTGTGGTGTGTACGCACCGACAGGAGAAGGTTCACCTTCACCGGCGAGAAGGGAGCCTTCGTAGCATAGGATGGACTCTCGCAGCGGTGAGTACAGCCCATCACTTATCAGTTGGATAGCCTCATCCTAGGAGCAGTTGACGTGCAGAGTCCTGGTTTTCCTGCAGTGGTGGATCAGTATGCGGACGTTTTCCCCGACGATGTTCCAAGACTACCTCCTCGCGGAGAGGTAGGATTTTATATTGATCTGTACCCCGGGACAGCCTCGATATCCACCCCAGCATATCGGATGGCCCCCGCTGAGCTACGAGAGCTACGGGTATAGTTGGAGGACTTGCAGGGCAAGGGATTCATCCGACCCAGTGTTTCACCCTGGGCTTCCCCGATATTGTTCGCCAAGAAGGCAGACGAGAGCTTGCAACTTTATGTCGACTATTGTTGCCTGAACCAGGTGACCATGAGGAAAAAGTATCCGCTACCGAGGATTGACGACCTCTTCGATTAGCTAAAGGGAGCACGGTGGTTCTCGAAGATAGACCTCAGGTCAAGCTATCATCAGCTTAGAGTTCGGGATGATGACGTGCAGAAGACGGCTTTGAGATGTCGGTATGGCCACTATGAGTTCTTGGTTAAGCTATTCGGTGTAACCAATTCTCCATCAGTGTTCATGGGCCTCATGAACACGATTTTTCAGAATTACCTTGATTGATTTGTTGTGGTCTTCATCGACAACATATTGATATACTCGACGACTGAGGAGGAGCATGCCTACCACTTGTGGGTTTTACTGGACACACTCCGAGAGCACCGGCTTTATGGTAAGCTCTCGAAGTGTCAGTTCTGGATATGTGAGGTCCAATTCTTGGGACACGTCATCTCTGAGGTGGGAGTTGTGGTGGATCGGGCGAAGATCGAGGCAGTGCTAGCTTGGGAGCCACCCAGGAGCGTGACGGAGGTGCAGAGTTTCTTGGGTCTAGCTGGGTACTACCGGAGATTTGTGCTAGAATTCTCCAGAGTTGCGGCACCACTCTCAGCTTTGACGAAGAAGGGGAATCCATTTGTGTGCTCAGACAGATGTCATCAGAGCTTCCAGGAGCTGAGACAGAGGTTGACTAGCGCGCCTATCTTGAGGCTACCGAAGGAGGGAGTTTGGTACGTAGTTTACTGAGATGCTTTAGGGACCGGACTCGGATGTTTCCTGATACAGGAGTGGGTCGTGATCGCCTATGGATCACATCAGTTGAGGTAGAATGAGCATAACTATGCTACCCATGACCTGGTGTTAGCAGCAGTGGTCTTAGCTCTAAAGATGTGGCGAAACTATCTGATGGGCGAGCACTTTACAGTCTATTCTAACCATTAGAGTCTCAGGTATATCTTCTCCCAGAAGGACCTGAACCTGAGATAGCGGCGATGGCTCGAGTTCCTCCAGGACTATGAATTTGAGATATTCTATACTCCTGGAAAGAGGAACGTAGTAGTCGATACTCTCAGCTGAAGGATGAGCATTCAGCTACTTGGGGAGGCAACAGAGCAGCTAGCAGCTTTGCAGATATCCTTCGTGGATAGTGATGGAGCAGCCTTTCTACAGTCACTCACAGTCACTCCTCCACTTCTACAGTAGGTCAGAGAGGCACATCGTGGGGATGATGACTGTGAGACGCAGCGTGCACAGATATCCTCGGGATAGGCACATGATAAATTCTCTGTGGGAAGAGAGCACGTCATCCTTAGAGGACGTACCATGGTACCAGCTGCTTTACAGGAGGAGGTGTTGAGGGTGTTTCACACTTCCCCTTAAGCGGTACATCCAGGAGTGGAGAAGATTTACCAGGACCTCAGACGACAGCACTGGTGGCTGGGTATGAAGAAGGTTGTGGTAGAGTTCGTTTCTCGATGCCTCACCTGTCAGCAGGTGAAGGTAGAGCACCAGGTACCAGCAGGCTTGGTACAACCCTTGGAGGTCTCGGAGTGGAAGTGAGACGACATATCTATGGACTTTGTGACTGGACTTCCACGCACTTCCAGAGGTCACGACTCTATTTGGGTGATTGTCGACCGACTCACCATGTCGGCTCACTTCTTACCCATCAGAGAGTAGGGCTCAGTGGAGAGATTAGGACGCCTATACATTTAGGAGATTCTACGGCTTCATGGTGTGCCATCATCTATCGTCTCCGATCGAGAGGCTCTCTTTACTTCACGGCTTTGGAAGGGGTTGCATGAGGTGTTCGGGATGCAGCTACATTTGAGAACTTCCTTTCACCCTCATACGGATGGTCAGATGGAGAGGACCATTTAGACTCTCGAGGACATGCTCCGCGCATGTGTCCTCAACTTGGGTCACAGCTGGGAGGACCACCTACCCTTGGTGGGGTTTACGTACAACAACAGCTACCACTACACCATCGGGATGACACCATATGAGGCATTGTACGGTCGACCTTCCAGATCACCTCTGTGCTGGACAGACCCTTGGGAGTCAGCACTTGCGGGACCAGAGATGGTTCTGGCCACGATAGAAAAGGTCCAAGTCATCCAGGATCGGATGAGGACAGTTCAGAGCCGGCAGAAGTCTTATGATGATAGGAGGTGGAGGCCACTGGAGTTCGAGGATGGAGACCACGTCTTCTTGCGGGTCTCACCTCGACGTGGATTATGGAGATTTGGCCGAGGCGGAAAGTTATCTCCACACTTCATCGGACCATTCCAGGACCTCAGCAGGATTGGCGAGGTGGCTTATCTCCTGGATCTACCACCTCAGTTCCACTAGGTGCAGGACGTCTTTCACGTATCTCAGCTGAGGAGATACGTGCACGACCCGATGCATATCATTGACCATGGGGAGCTGGACATTGATGATGGGGTGACTTTTGCGGAGGTCCTGGTGGAGATTGAGGATCGACAAGAGCGGGTCCTATGTGGACGGTCGATTCCTCTAGTGCACATCAGATGGCAGCACGTGAACCTCTAGGAGAGAACTTGAGAGCGGGAGGCCCAGATGAGTGCTTAGTACCCACATTTGTTTCCCTAGTTTATTATGTATCTTTATGGAGACATAAATACCTGAGGTGGGAGTAATGTAAAGACCCGTAAAATTCAAGGAAATTTTTTTCTTAATTTTATTTTGGATTTTACAAGAACGCAGTTTCTGACGGCACCTGATTCTGAGGACCGGTGTGCCCAGAATCAATTTCCGATATTTAGCTCGGGTACATTCAGTGAACGAATGAGCGGGATTTACTAACTTTTGAACCGGTGCTCGGAATCGAAATATGAGGACACCGATGGAATCGCAGCACCGGTAATTGCTTAGGAACACCTTTTCCGGAGTTGCGCTTTCTCGGGTGTGGTTTTTAAAATTTTGGGTTAAGTAAAAGAATAAAATAAAATGGCGCATCCAATTTTATTTCATTTAAAGTTTTTTAACCTAAGCTAAGTGGTTGGAGTGGGACCCACTATATCCTACTACACTAGGTAGGATATTTGTGAGGTGGGGCCCACACGAGCCCCACCTTTTTAACTCCCTCAAACCCCCTCCTTTAATAAGGTAACGCACCCGCACCCCCATTAAATGAAATTCAACTCTTGCATTTATCTAATTATTAAACACCTCATTAATTGGGCGGTTTAAACTTCTCAATTAATTCAATTAATTGATTGATTCATTTTTTATTTTCAAAACGTTTGGTGTGAGTAATAAAATAAGGCAACACTTATTTTATTAGTGTTGTCTTGGTTGTGTGAGAGGATTCTGGAGAGAATTGATCTATGTATTGAAGTTCTTATTCCTCGACAAAGAACGTGAAGAACGCTGACCTCCTCCGACGGACGACGGTGAGAGACGCCTTCCTCGGAGATCGACGACCCGACACGCATTCCTTCGTTCGTTCTTCCCGCGTCAAAGGAAGGGAGACACCATTCCTCCTCGGACGATCTCTGTCAACGTGTACAGAACCTTCTTCCGCGATGCCTTCTTCCGTGAAGTTCAATTCTGCGACGAGCCTTCGTTCAACAACGCTCGAGGTATGGGTTTTTGTTTGTTCATGATTACTTCCGTCGCCTTTCTTTGTTTCAAATTGGGCTGCATGTTATCGCAATAACGGGAGGAGGTAGGACCGCACAAACACGACCGGCCCTCCTCCCCCCTTGTTTGTTTGATTTTGTTGTGGCACGTGTAAGGCGGCACGGTGTCGTTGCACCACGCGGAAACTATGAGATTGGGCGAAGATGCGCGGCGCCGTCACGCCGCACCGTTGAAGTCGAACAAGCTGTGGTACCGCCACGCCACGCTGGATAACGTCGAAGAGGCTGCGGCCAGAGTGGGGCCACGATAGAGGGGTGAAGCGCCGTCATGCCATGCCCTTCGGACCAAGGCTGCGGCGGAGCAGGAAGCGGCGGCCGACTTCCGGCCGCCGGCGCCGGAGCAGGAGGGCGGGACGCCGGCTGTCCCGCGGTAGCAGCAACCGGCCGGCCGGACTGGGCCGGCCGGCTTCCGAGAAGGGTCGGGGGTCATAACCCCCGGCTAGACGATTGGAGCATCCCCCACATGGGGGCCGCGGTTACACACAGGGGGGAACCCCCCCCCCCCCCCCCTTCCGCTCGGCCGTTACGGCCGAGCCGGCTGGCCACGCAGGCCAGGCCGAGCGAGCCAGGTCGGGCCGGGCCGCGCCCAGGCTGGGATGGGCCGTGCCGGCGGGGTCGGGCCACGCCCACCGGGCCAGTCCATGCTCGAATGGGCCGGACCCGGACCCGGGTAGGGTCGACCCGGTTCGGGCCGACCCAGGGGGTATCGGGCCGGGCCCGAACCCCCTATTCGCGGACCTCTTCAGTCTTGTGCCCATAACATGGTTCTCGGGACTCTGATTGACGCACCTTCAGCTGCGATGCGATGCTTGGATCGAGACAGTCGTTTCGGTATATTACACTCATGGTTTCGGAGAACTTTGGGTTCATCCGGGTTGGTTCGTACATGAAATCAACCGGGCCCTCAGAGTGGAAACACTTATAACTTGAGCTCCAGACGTCCGATTGACATGATTTCATCTTTGTTGGATTCCTCTTAGTGAGACGGACCTTTTGGCTTACACCGCTCGAGGTTTGGACGCAGTTGGAGTATGGTCGGGTTGGTTTTGACTTAAAAACCAACCGGGCCTCTGGGACAAAAAAGCCAATAACTCTCAGACCGGGTGTCCGATTGACACGTCGTCTGTGACTTTGAGTTCCTGTTGACGATACAGATCTTTTGGATACATCAACTCCGGACTTCATGTCAGTTGATGTATCAGCCCCTCGGCTCGTGGAGCGTACCCTCCTGAACGATCGTACTCTGTGCGGGAACCCTAGAGTTCGCTGCGACTGCGACGACGATGACGATTGTACAGAAATCCTTCGTGGATTCGACAACGACGACTACAGCACTCAGCGATCCTACGTGGATCAGTGCTACCGATCCTGTGTGGGTCAGATCATGTGTGGCTCAGCGCTCAGCAGTCCTATGTGGGCCAGCTCCTACCAATCCTGTGTGGGTCATTGCGGGGGTTAGTACCTATATATCCTTTGTGGGTCATTGCGGGGGTTAGTACTTATCATTCCTTTGTGGGTCATTGCGGGGATTAGTACCTATCGTTCCTTTTTGGGTCATTGCGGGGGTTAGTACCTAACAATCTTGTGTGGGTCCGATGTCTTAGTTGAAATAATGACTACATCTGATCATCTCTATCATCTTAAGAAGAAGTATACATTTGTGAGCTGATTCTTGACTTTTAATCATTATATTCGATATGATTGACTTGCTATCCTATGTGGATTGTGTTGTACTATCCTGTGTGGATGTGATCGAACTTGGGCTCAGATGTTGGAGCCGAACTGGAATTGATGACTTAGGTATATGTTTGGGCATATACCTAAGTAGTGTCGGATGTTACTTCATGATTGTATCTTTCCTTTATGGATTATCATTTGTGGATTCTAGGAGACCTTTTGGAGTCTCAGGGTCCCTACTGAGCAAAGTATACTCACCCCTGCACGGGCTATGCCTACACTATGTTGTGTTGGATACAGAAGACGGACATCGGTGATCGTGGTAGAGGCCAGTGGAGCAGTCAGTACGTGGAAGTGGACCACTGGACAGGACGTACACGGAGTGGACGGCTGGACCCGAGGAGCTGAGGTGGATATCTGTAACCACCTTTCAGGTGGGACTACCAGTGGACGACTCAACATTGTGGATTTACTTTTCAGTTGTTGTACTTCATTTTTTAGTTGTACTTTACTTTAGTTTGGGTTTGTATTCTGGCCCACATACTTTACCACACTTTCTATTGTACCCAGTTTTACTTAGTGTTTACTTCTGCTTTCTTGCTCTGTGGTGTTTGTTTACTTTACAAAGGTAATGCCTTCCCTTTTTATCTAGAATTATGCCTTGGTGCTAGTCTCCAGCCCCTATCCTATGGAAGGCAGGCTTGGGGTAGTCACGGCATGGGCCTCGAGGATGGGTCCTGACAAGTATACTATGTAGGATCCTCCATAGAGCATCTCATAAAAAAGTAAAGAAAAAATAATAAAGCATAGTGAACAACAAGTCAAACTAACTCGTCACCTAAATAGGTATACTATGTTCCCAACCTCACCATGGAAACTCTCACCATGTATCACATACAATATTACATAATATAATGCATCATATTGAGGGTACCCCAATACCACATCCCCACTTGATTTCCAATTTTCCCCAACATCGTACGTGCTAATCCATCTCTCTTCAAAATGGCTGGCCCAAAGACACCTGGGTGAGCACTACCACATGCACCTCATGCAACAAAAATCTTGCTCATAGACACCTGTGCGAATCACCACACCATCCACACAACCAAAAGTAACTAGGTAGTTTCCATGAGCCACCACAACCCCTATGACATGTATCATACATCGGGTATTATTCCCTATGCAATTACAACCCATATGCCAAGTAAGGATCCTCGTTCCACTAACGCCTATACACGTTATACATATAGTTGAACAATGAAAACTATATCTAGAATATATGTGTGTAAAATAATTTCAATAAATTACATCACTCTACACATATATGAGAAAAATAACCACTGTGAATACTAGAACAAGTAACTACCAAGAGAAGAGAGCAGGGCCAAAGGGGGTAGTCTGCCATACGTCCTCCCAGCAAGATGCTGGGGAAAACAACACCTGGGGCTCATAATACCTATGGTGTCATTCTCCCTAATAGATAGGGTGGTGTATAATATAGAAACATAAAAATTACATGATATAATATAGCTCACAAACATACTATGGAAAAAACCTTGTCTTAGACTCAACTGTAGTTAACATTTCTTGGACTCCCAACTGCCACAACTAAGACTAGATATCCTATAGTCATATAACCATTTACATAGAATTTTTAAATCATCTTATCCATTTATATATTATTCACTTTATGATAAATAATTCTTTAAAAATCAATTAACCAATTTCATTTTCACGTTACATTCATTAGCATCTCAAAAAGGTTTCATGCCCTCCAGGCCTACCCAAAACCGAGTCCACAGTTACTCCAAGAACAACCCAAGCATTGCATCCCATAGAGAACCAACCCCATGGGTTCAACATAATTTAGTAAAAATTTTATTGACAATATTATTAATTTCCATAATCCTAGGTATTATAGAAAATAAAAACTATGCTACTAAACACAAGGGTCTCAACATGGTGAGTATATGGGAAACCCATCAAGTCTTTTCCACATATAGTAGGAGCATAGACCGATTCATCCTTGATAAGATAAACATGAAAAACTTGTAGCGAATCCCGAAAATGATAAATTGATTTGGAATGAGGGTAAGAAATACCAGTGGCCTCAAGCAGTGGGTAAAGTAAAGAATATAAACAAATAAGAAGATTCAAAAATCATCCAACATTCACAACGAACCTATTTCATCCTATTTGATGTCCTCCAAGACTCCCACATTAATAAACCAATTCATCTCGCCACTCTGGGTGTCAACTTCTACACCAACACCAGGGTCTCCCTGCCCGACATACCACAACAGCCTCCCAGGCATAGCCATCCTAGGGGCACACCACCACATAAGAAGTAGGAACACAATCAAAACACCAAAGGGAGTTATCGAAAACATTGAAAAGGTTTTATACAGATTTATATGGGACCCAATGATAGAAGGGAAACGTCGATGGGTCTCCTAGTAGAGAATGGCCATGCCTACTAGGGAGGTCGGTATCAACGTCCATAGCCTAGAAGACACCCTTCTCTGCATGCACACCCAGTTTGCGTGTGAAGTCCTTGAGCAGTGTACCCTTATGGGAAAAACCATGCACAGATCTTAGCATGGGTTATCGAATGAAGCGGAGGGACCCAACTCCATGTTTCGATCCTACATCGCTCCTATGATCTCCTACTTTCAATCACATGTGATCTGGAACATTGTAAGGGGTGAGTTATCTTTCTGGTATCAAAATTGGGCTGGCGGGGTTCTTGGTTTTCTAGGTTGTCCCACACCAGGAATTTATTTTTGGGATGGCAGCCTATACCCAGCGTTCATCAATGCAGTGGTGGAAAAAAACTAGCAGGCATCCTTCAATCTTATTGAGCTGTACCCTGTCCCCAATAAATGTGTTTACACTCCTTCCTCAGGTGCCTTCACCTCTAGGGACTTCCGTCGGACCCGGGTCCTGCAGGAGGGTGATGATAATTGGAACGAAATCCTGTGGTCTAAAGTCATTCATTCAAAATACAACTTCCTGTCCTGGAGAATTTGAAACAGAGTAGTCCCTACCGATGAAAACATTAAACAGTGTGGAATTATGTTGGTTTCACATTTCTCCTGCTGTAAAAATCATAAATACGAGAGTACAGATCATTTATTTTTTAGTGGTGATTCGGTGACTATAGTTTGGATAGCCTTTGGTGATTTTACATCTATCCTTGACCCCATCTTGGAAACCCTATCGTTTCTGGATAATTGGTATCATGATGTGGGCGATAGGGGCCCTGAGAAGTTGGCACACACCATGATTTTACATAAAGGGTGCTGGTGTATCTGGAAGGCCAGGAATAAGGCGAGGCATGATGGATTCCTATCCTCTGTAAGAGTAATCATCATCAGGACCAGAAATCTTCTCCTTGACATGGTTGGGCTCATCAACAACTGGAGGAAAGCCCCCTCTTTTGGGTGTCTTCAAGGGAGCTCCTCCCCATTCCAGACCAGTGAGATCAACTCCGACAACCATTGGGTAATAAGGAATCCTTCCATGAGAGGTCTTAAGCTTAACATAGATGGGTCTTGCAGCATGGGGGTGATCCATGGAGGTGGGGCTGTTCATGACTCACATGGTTCAATTATTTTGGCATTTTCCACCGGTCTCGGACATGGTTCTGCATTTCAGGCTGAGGAGAAGGCCATGCTTCTGGGTCTAACCCTGTGCCAGCAGAAAAACATTCCACTGGAGGAAGTGGAAACTGACTCAAAGATCCTTTATAATGCAATGAAAGGCATGTGAACTCCCCCCTTGTTGATTACCTATATTATTCGAAAGTGAAGAGGCATCCTTTATAACAACACCAAAGTGCTTCACTCATGGCGGGAGGGGAACCAAGTTGCGGATTATCCTGCGTCTCTTGATGTCCTCACCTCTGACCCTATTTTCAAACACAATTTGAAAACCTTCAAACCTGAGGGGGTGGATTTGATTAGAGGGGATTCCCTCGGCCTTCATTTTCTTCGGCCTCCTTAGCTGAGTTATTGAGGTTGACGATCTTCTTTTATTGTTATCTCTTTTTTTTAATAATAAAATTCTAATGTTGGATGGATAAGGCTCTTGGTAATTACAAGAAATAGGGTAACTCAGAACCCTGCTAGGAATTATCTTTTATCAATGAACTGGTTATTTAATCCTTATTGAATTATCCGGTTCATTTAAACATCCATAACTACATCTATTAAATTATAAAAAATTTACCACAACAATAATAAGATTCAAAAAGATGTATCTTTATCTTAATTATATTAATATATAACTAATCCAAAATTTATTTTCTTTACCAATTTCAATCAATAATGACATGAAAAAAAATATAGCATAGATATCACACTATCGTGAAAAAACCAGAAGCAACTGCATACAATCGACACTAATTATTTTCATCCAGTTCAAGTATTTAATTATGTTAATTCAATTGAGATACCAAGGGTTAAATATTTCTAAATCTATGATTGCACATACATAACTAGAGAAGAAACAAATACCCTACCTCAAAATTTTTTCAAGGTTCATTACTCGAGAACGAATCAAAGCAACATATCATGATCGCCTTCCCCACAACAATTGCATCCAACCGAGGATGTCATCACAAAAACACAACAAAAACAACCAAAAGATACTCTATTATAACCATTGGGATAAAATTCCAGAGCATGGAAATGATAAATGGGAGAAGATAGATCGAATAAAAACCAACGAATGGAGGTATATCTTTCCTCATATTGAAGATAGATTGATGAAGGAAGTGGGTAACCGGTCCAGAATGATAGAATACCCAAACATTAAAGAGGGATAATTCCAAGTTGTCTGGGGTTTAGTGGGGGTGAGTTCAAGCCATAGGGTTTGAAAAAATTGATTGGATGAGTGTCTTTAAAACACCCAGTGGCGGGCAGTACATGGCGTGTACCTCCCCATCATGTTGTGTACTGTCTCGAGGCCGACTTATGCCAAAAAAACGCATTGCCTTGGGGATTTGTTTTATTTTTCTGATACCTGAATAGTACACATTTTTTACCCATTGTCACATCATATATCTCACTATTTTTAGCTTCTCACAACTAAACTATTCCAAACAACCTATGATCCTTCTCCAAGCTCCTCAGTCTTCGAAAACACAAAAGGGTAAATCCATACAGATCCAGGCACTTACATGGGTATTTCTATGTCATTGCCTCCTTTGGTTCCCACCTCACTTATTCATATATATGGTTCCTATACAACACTATTTTAAGGTGAGTAGAATTTTGAGTAAAACCATGTCTCTATGGTCTAATACCTCCACTAGCTACTCCTCATAAGAGAGTTCATTTTCTAGTTGTACCACCTCAAGATTTAGTACCTATGAAGTATCAGTTATGTTCTTAATCAAGAGAGATATGAGGAATACATCATGAAATTGGCCTAGATTTGGTGGAAGTGTAAGATGATAAATCAATTCTCCCACCTGATTAAGGATTTCATAGGGGACAATGTACATAGGGACAAGCTTCCCTTTCTCCAAAAACCATATGACTCTCTTCCATGGTGGTATTTGAATGAAAACTTTGTCACCAATATCAAAATCCAAATCCATTCTATGATTGAAATAATATCTATTATTCCAGCAGTAATCAAACTTAATGAATTATTAAATGGATTTAATATTTTATATCATCAATTGAACAAGATCAGTTTCATGAATCTTTCTATCATCAACTTCATCCCAACAAGTAGGAGTTCTACATCTCTTCTCATATAGAGATTTCACCATTTGAATACTATAGTGGAAGATGTTTTTGTAAATAACTCAACTAAAAGAAGATATTGATCCAATCCACCTTTATATTCCATTGATTATGTCCTTAGAATATAATCGACTTTTTGAATTGTCCTTTCAGATTAACCATCGATTTAAGGGTGATAGCCTGTACTAAAATCCAATTTGATACCCAAATCATGTTGAAAACTTCAACATAATTTTTATGTGAAACATGGATCATGATAATAAATTATAGAAAGAGTAACTCTATGAAACAACACCACTTCCATTAAAAAAATATTGGAAAGTTTTTCAAGAGAGAAATCTACCCGAATAGCAATGAAATGGGAATTATTGGTGATATTATACACTAAAATTCATATCACTTTTCATCAATTGGATGTTCTTGACAGACCAGTGGAAATGTCTATAGTGATATTGTACCACTTCCATTTTAGTATGAGTAATCATTGTAATACCCCTTTAAGAAGTTGTCTCTCTACCGTCACTTTGTAGCATACTAAGAACCTTATAGTGTATTCCACAATATCCCTTTTCATGTTATCCCACCAACAATAATTATGAAGGTTACTATGAATTTTAGATCATCTAGGATATATAGAGAATATACAGCTATGAACATCATCCATTAGATCCTTCTTTATCTATGGAAGAGATGGAACACATAGGCTTATATGAAATTTCAGTACACCTTCTTAATCAATTCTAATATTAGGATACATCCCATTCTTCATGGACAATATCTTCTTCTATAACAAATGATATTGTATATGATATTTCTTGATCTTATTTAGTAATGATGATTGAGAAATCATCTGGGATAGGGATGAATATTTCCCTACCCTCATGATTCTAATGTCCGACCATAATAGGTCATTGATCAATGGATCTCCTTGAATCCTCATAATTTCCAGAAAAATAGGGTCTTTCATAATTAATGGATCATAAACATTTTTTTCTCTTTTGGGGTGATAATAAATTGAATATTCATAGTATTTATGAAGTTCCAACCATCTCCCATGTATAATGTTATATTAATTTTGCATGAAAGTATACTTAAAACATTTATGGTAAGTGTATATATTACATTTTTCCCCATAAAGGAAGTGTATCCACATCTTCAGAGAAAAAATAACCACAAGTAGCTCGAAGTCATGTATAGAATAATTTTGATCAGGAGGTATCAATTGTTGAGATTATTAAGCAATCACCATGTCATTTTTCATAATGATGCACAAAATAGTTTTTAGAGATTTTTCTCTAAAAATAAAACAAATACTTCTCTTATAGAGGGATGAGTTAACATATGTGAAGTAACGAATCTCTTCGTCAGCTCATGGAAACATTCATCATAATCCTTTATCCATATGAACTTATCTCCCTTTCGAGTTATCTTTTGGAGTGAATTAGAATGGCATGATTTTTTTCACATCCCTTATATAATATCATACTAAACCATGGAAACTATGAATCTCAGTAATTTTTGTAGGGTGAGTCCACTAATCCACTACCTTTGTCTTGGAAGGGTCAATTGAGATTCCTTTGTTGGTTACAACATGCCCCTAGAAATCAATATACTGTAACCAAAATTAAAATTTTCTAAACATTCCAAATATCATATCCTTCCTCATAGATATAAATACAGTACTTAGATGATCCTAATAATCCTTGAAACTTTGGGAATATATCTGAGTATCATCAATAAAGGAAACCACAAAGTTATCAAGGTAGCCTTTAAAGACTCAATTCATAAAATCCTTAAATATAGTTGGATAATTTTCCAAGATGAGGGGAATTAATAAAAAATCATAATGTCTATATCATGACTAGAGGGTAGTATTTGGAATATATTATCTTTTTATCTTCAAATTATTATTACTAGATTGATGTTAAATCATGGAGATGAATTGAGCCCCACAGAGCTAGTAAAATAAATCATCAATCATTGCAAGAGGATACTTATTCACAATTATGATTCCATTATGTTATCTATAATCATTGAATAACCACACTGTTCCTTCCATATTCTTCAAAAATAAAATAGGTGTTCCCCAATGTGGCACACTTGGTTAGGTAAACCCCTTCTCCCAAAGATCTCAGAGTTGTTTTTTCAGTTCCCCTAGCTGCACATTTTCCATTCTATATAGGGTATTTGATATTGTCTTGCATCCTAGCATGAGTTCAGTGGATAAATATACCTATATTATTGGGGGAGGTCCCAATAAATCCTCAATTAATACGTTAATGATTTCTTGAATTATAGTGGAATTTTTATTTTTATAATACATTCATTTCTTTCTTCATCTTCACCGATCATTTCCATAAATAAGGCTATGTGAGGTGATTCTAAACAATGTTAAGGTTAGGATATATCTCTTTAGAAAACTAATATTGGTTTTCCATTCAAGAATATTTATATTTCATTGATTTTTAGTTGATATAAGTATTATAATTTGATGTCCAGTCTATCTCTTGTATAGTATCGTATTTAAGAAATGGAATGACTAATAGATTTTTGATGAGATTGTTCTTGAAAAAGTGAATACTAGAGTTTCTATTCAATATTGATGTTAGGATAATCTGTCCAGATGTCTTGAATGATTGCAATACATTTAGATGTTCTGGTTCTGATTCTATATTCTTTTTAAACTAAGAGGAAGTAAAGGAATGCGTAGAACTTTTTTAAAACAAATTACTTGCTACCATTGAGAAAACTACTAGAGTACCTACTACCACATCATTTAGAGATTCAACTTCAGATTTTCCAATAGAAACATCTCAACCTTTCTCTAAAGTCATATTTTGAGGTTTTTGGTGATTCCCCTCTATTACCTTTTTATTTGAAGAGTGATTGAAAGAGTTCCCAAGAATTCAACACTTATAGAATAGGACTTTTGGCTAGGATCTCACCATTTTACCTATTTCATTAGTGTTGAGAAGTTGAGGCTGCACCTCACTATTATATTTTAGAGAAATATGTCCGCATATTCCACACATATGAAATTTACTACTCCGAAGAAATAATTTCCCTGAATGCTTCTTTCCATATTGGTTGCATGTGTGAAGTTTCACTTTCATTATTCATATTACCTGATTAAATTTCTTTCTTAATATCCAATCCATTAATTGATTATTTTCATTAAATATATGGGATCATTACATATCTATGAACTCTAGTTCAACCTTTATATCACTCCACACTATCTCCTCATACATTTCAATGACTTGATTGGCTAGATTCTTTGGTAGATGGAGTAACAGTCAAGTAAAGAATCTATCAATCCTTCCATTAATATTCATGACAAAGAAAGAGTTGTAATTAGAATTTTTTTTAAATTATATCTCATAGATTCGTATAGATTCATTTCCCTTTGGTTAAACTCTAGGAATTACTTCTCCATTTTTTATTCACATAATGTGAGGGAAATATTTTTTAAAAAAGACCACCCTGAATTCCCAATCCATAGCATCAATATACCTTATTGGATTAATTTTTTTAATTAGTTTCCATAATTTATTTTCTTCTACCTCTAAGTGGTACACAATTAGAAAGAATTTCACTTATTCCAAGTAATTGAGTACTGAAATGTAATATTTTATATGGGTTATCTATTTTCCAAAAATCAACGGGTTGGTAGATCCACTAAAAGAAGTTGGTCTTTGATACCTAATGGAATAAATAGAACATTTTTCCATCAAGTTAAATTTGGTATCCTAGATTGATTCAAATTATTTCTCACTAATCGAGTTAGTTGATTTATCATTCTCGTGTTGTTTTCCATTTCATCTTCTCTCAGAGGGTCCTCAGTGCATGGTCCGTTGTGCTCACCATTTATGAGGTTCCCCATATTTCCCATCATTATAAAAAAAAGAATATATTAGTGGGAAAAGTGTTTCATTTAATAATATGATAATTAGAAATTAATTTCTTTTTCTTAAAACACCATTCTTAAATATGTTATTCTTTAACAATAATAAAATTTTCTGTAAATCCTTAAAAATGGTTTATTAAAATCATGACCTTAACCAAACAAATCCCCTGTGATTTTCAAAACTTGGTTGAAAGAAGTTTCATTATCATGCACAAGTTACCATTTTATTCTAGCTCAATGTTTTGGTATTAGATGTTACCCATATATACATCTGTACTAGATCCACATCTTCATGTTTTTATCCATACATAGAATTGATTGATTAAAACCCACTTACATTATACTTCACCAAAATATGAGAATGTTTTCCTATATTTAAACTTTACTCTGTGGTGAATTCTAATGTTTTAAATTTCTAATTTGCTTAAATAACTAAACCTTCCTTTAATACCAACTATGAAATCCCACCTTTTTCATTACATAACATTTCAATACAATATAAAAAAAATGGATCTTTTAAAGTTTAGTTTCTTGAAAATAAGGTATATAATACATGAAAACATAAAAAATTATTCTAAAAAACATGAAAGAATTATTAATTGGTTCATCAAATGTAATTTTTATACATATTATATCATTGGTACATACATCAAAAGAAAGGGTTAGCATAAGGCCCAATAAGGGAATATATAAGGGAAATAATTTAAATGTGATCATGAGTAATATCAATAAGAACATATGGAATATCATTATGGAACTATAAATTTAACATGAGAAATATCATAATAAAAATAATATTAATATTAACTTGGAAATGTGGCTACAATATTTAATTTAGATAATTAAAAGCATATCACCATGTTTAATCACAAAGGTGTTATAAAAATTACCAAGGTTATTCACAAAGGTATCGTAATACATGTCATCATTAGATATTAAATTATTTAAACAATAAATTGGAGAGATATTAGGGTGAACCGTTAATATGTATCAATTTTAGCTGAGACACATAGGTCATAATAACATTTTTAATAAATATCCACTGGAGAATAAAAGAAATAGGTTTCATATCAAAATCATAGTGTTTCAAAAGTTCTTAAAAACATGATCATTATGTCATTTTCAACCCATAGAAATGGATTGTGAGTTTAAGGTATGTCAAAACCATAAAAAAGGTATACATCTATTTGAATAACACTATAAAATAAGTAGGTTTTTTTACTAATAAAAAAATAAAATTTCATTAAGAGAAGAGAGAAATTTTGAGATGTAAATTTTCTAGCATAACTGGTGTAAAGAGTAGTTTTAAAAATGGGTAAATATATAGGATAAAAGGTTATACCATTTATGATACTTTATTGGAAGTAATTGTTTGTTAAAAATATAATAATTTGGAGAGAGAGAGATAATTGAAATTATAAGACACATAAAAAGTTTTCTTTAATTGAAGAGAAAAGAATGATAATTCCCTTACCTTGAAAAGTAACTACTTCAACTTGATGATTGGGACCTCTGGGACCTGAGGACACCTTGGGAGGACTCCTTGGGAGGTAAAAATACTATATATTCGTGGAGTTTGGATAGCTAGTGAAATGAAATGGACAAATGGGTGAGTATTTATAGAAAAAGTGAAGGATTGTTGTATTAATTTCCAAATATAGGCATTGGAAACATAAGTTTTGAAAATCGAAAACCATGGGATTTAACATGGTATTTTTCCCTGGTTGGGACAAATAGGGTCATTTTTAATGATAGTTTAATCCAAGAGTCAGTATTCATTTAAATTACTTATTTTGGCATGACAAAATAATTCCTCAACAAAAATAATGTTTTAAATGTTAAAGTTTCCAGTTTAAACTATACAAAGTAAATTATAGGTTTTTAAATAGATTAAAATCTATTTAAATAAATTATATTTATAAAATATCATTTTTTAGGTCGTTTATTGTGGATAATTACTCATTACATCATTATGAAATAATCATGAATTTATTAAACGTACTAGAAAACTCTAACTGAAGTTTTAGTATTCATGAAAAAATAATGTATATAATAAAATTCTCATAAATTCACCCTAACCTAATTCTAGTGTGTTGATTTCGAAATGATATTTATTTGATCCTAATAATTCTCTAAATATGGTAATTACAACTTTTAAATATAAATATCATTAATTATTAAAAAAAATAGGATATTAAAGAAGCATAGTAAAATTTCTGACACATAAAAAATAAAATAAAATTAGTTTATCATTTATACTTATATAAGAGTAATTTTTTATAATATTTCATTAAAAATAATTATTATTCATAATATATTAGTCTATTTTAAATATTTATATACTTTTCTAAAAGTAAAATTTCTATCCAAATAAAATTAATTTATCAAATTCAACCTCTGTTTTATTAATCAAAACTATTATTAAAACAGAAATGATGGAATTAAAATTTTTATTTATATAATGAAATTACACATTATATAACAAGGGACCTGACACAAAACCCCTTATAACACCCTTATTGAACCTAAGGTTAAGGTGTAAAATCGTGATATATTAATGGGGTGGCTCAGATAACATCCCCCAAGTGGTAATTTCCACTAAATTAAACTTCCCCCATATGAGATTTCATTATTGCTTCACTTATTAAAGATCGACTTAGGTCTGGTCAAGAGAGAACCCTTGTTATGCTACCTACCTCCCAAGCTCTATCAACTGTGCTTTATTTGACCTGAATCAACAGGGTGAGGTCGTCACTTTTCCATTATGTATTAATTATCCTTTGTCATTTCTACGAATTATAACATTAAAATTATTATCAAGAGTATTGGTTTAAATGGTCATATTCACCAACAGTAAAAAAATGGTTGAAACCTAATGTTCACATTTCCCTTTATACACAATTAATTAATAAATAGATATGCCTTTTGTGTATGGTACAACATGACACACATTTTCTTAAGAAACAAATATCATTTTAAAAATTTCATGTCATTACATTACTATGGGATCACCATAAAATATCTTAATAATGGATTTTAGGGCAACAAAAAATAGAAAAATATAACTTTTAATAGTGGGTTCGTAGGGATAAATTAATAAATAAATTTATTAATAATTTCTATGAAACATTCAAAATTTCTAAAACATATGTTGAAAAATATGGAAAATAATAGAACAGATTACATGCCATATATTACTTCATATATAAATTGGATTTTATGTAATCAATTTCTATATTCCACATAAGAGTGGAAATATATTTTTGTGGTGTAAGTTTGGGTATGAGTGTGAAAAAGTGTTTCAAAAATAAATAAGTTTCAAAAACTATTATTAAAACATTGAATTATATATGTAATATTATTAAATCATGTAATATAGGATCACATCAATTTTATCAAGAATCTTTAGAGACTAACTAGGGACAAAATTGGTATTCCAAAAAATATGTTACTATAGAAATGCAATAGTTTTCATGTGGGTAAAAATATGATAGTGGTGATAGTTTTTCAATGTATTTAATTAGATATTTTACATCGTGTTTATAAAACTGTAAATAATATATAACTTTAAATATAACACTTCCCTTAGTAATTATAGATATACATGGAGGGGCTTCCAGTATTCAATAAAGGTAAAGAGAAAATGTACATTTGAAGACCAAATAAAAACAACACAAAAACAAATCACATGAAATAAATAAAACTATAATAATATATGACTGTGGATGATAAAACATCGTATGATGAATATGAATACCCTACCATGCCTAGGTAATAATAGTTTCAAGTTAATTCCTTCCATTTTTTTATCTAAAAAACTAAATGAATGAAAAATAAATATTGTAAAATAAAAACATAATGAGAATGGGTTTCCTTCTATAGAGAGATAAGTTTAATTCATATTTTTCTTGTTGTTGATGAAACTATACCTAGATTAAATGAAATGGTACACCATTTATTCGAATCATCACCAGAAGAAGTGTTTCATTCATTGGTAAAGAAAGTTATTATCCCAAAGTAAACACAATATCTAAAAACAAACTAGTTAGTAAAAAGGATTAATGGAATGGAAGAAGAATAAACAACCATATAATGAGGTAAAATAACCCATGTGAGGAAAAATAACTTGATTATTATAATTTCTCTAGAGGACATAGACATGAAATTCAATATTATTACCTTTTATATGTTTTAGAAAATAATAAATGATTATACCAATGCCTATTAATGATCGACTACTATACGTCATATCCTTGAATGCATTGTTGGGGAAATTATGTAAACATGTTATTATTCATAAAGGACCACTATCATAGGGAAATAAACTTTTTTGAAGATCTACTAAGTCATTTAATTCTCTTAGGTCAGGATTATTATAAGAAACCAAGGGCATTTTATGTGAAGTGGAAGTAACATAAACACATAGATTATGTGGGAAAATATCATCTCGAGTATGTGAAACCATTTTTTCAATAATTAAATCATCTCTAAATGTGTCTTCCATATTTCCCCCTTCACATTTCACCATTGGAACATGTGTCACCATGAACTCAAAATCCTATAAGAAAACATATTTGTCCACCATTTCAATAATATTGTGATTTTTCCAAAACACCATTATTAGATTTTTTCTGAATCTTCAAATATGTTTTATGTTTCAATTTTGGAAAATGTGTAAAACATAAAATTATTTATAGAAAGTGGTGAGTTGTGGTTAATTGATGTGATACACTCCAGCATTTGGTTATTCATTGTGCATTGGTTCAATTAAAAATCTATCATAGTAATATATGGTTCCAATTCTGTGTTATCTTGAATATAGAATGTATTTTTATCTTCAATAGGATGATTTTGATATTTATTAAAGGCATCCATTCAACCTTTAGTGGGAAAATTTTGTGAACCCACTAAATAGGGACATGAAATCAATGTATATAGAGCCATTATTTTCTAAAAGTGTATAGATCTAAATGATCAAATGTTAACTTAAATATGATAAAATGTTATGGTAGAGAGGAGTGATCTATATCATGATAATAAGATGGATAATCAAAGAAAGATCTTTGTTAGAATCAAGAAATCTAGGTAATTTAAATAAACCACTGCCAATTCCATTGAATAATTTTTCAATGGAGAGACATTATTTGGAAGCATGGAGGTTAACATTATAAATTCACTAATTTTATTCTATTGATTTTGAATTTTGGAAACTATATTCATACTATGTTCTTATTTAATTTCATACCATTAATTTACCTTAAGAAACACATTAACAATCTTGTTCCATAGATGAAGTGTTGGGTTGAAATAATGACTGATCAAATAGTGTATGATCATATTTTGTGTTGGTTGGTTCAATTTCAATATAATGTTAATATTTTGTAGGAATGTTTTGTAATTTCTCTAAAATAACCATTAACTTTGATATATTCCACGACTCACTATATTCTAAATTTCTAGGAAAACCCTGAATTTTATAATAATTGTATATAAGGAATGACTTAATATGAAAATGAGAAGATGTATTTTTTTATGGTTTAGGATATTTGTTTGAATGATAACCATTATAACAACATTAAACAATTAGAGAAAAAATATATGGTGAAAAAATTCAATTCATACAATTAAATATGGTTGGGTATAGAGGTTGTTCATTTTTATCAAGTGGAAGTACACATGGTTTTTTTATCTTCTAGGACTCCTAAATTTTCATGAGTGGATAAATCATTAAGAACAGTTATTAGATTTATTATATGTTTTTCATTTTTTATTTTTAGAAAAATCACACTATATTGAATATCTCATAATGTTTTTTTTGTAATAGGTAACCATGTCCAATATGTTAGATATTCCATCATGACATGGAAAATTTAAAAATATTATAGACATAAAACTAATTTCCCTATTTTATTTGATGTGGGAATGCTATAAGTCATTGATTTCTAATGGATTACACATGGAAGCTTGTGTAGGTGTTGAGGTGACTAGGGAGGAAGTATTGGTTATGATTTGATGATTTTGTGGATTCACTAAGAGGTGATGTCCCAGAAGAATGATCGCGGGGTACCCTTACCTGACGTGAGGCTAGATTATATGCTTCTTATTAAGTTATTTCCAATTCCATTTTTAGTTTCTTTCTTATTTTGAATCTAACATGAATTTGTTTCTTGGAGTGATGATTCCTCTAGGTTTTTCAATGAAGTGTGGTGTCTAAGATGATCAGTTTTTGTGTTCTGAGTTGTAATTGAGACTTCATATATTTAGATTATTATCAATTTTATAATTGAGGAACCATCCTCTAGGTCATGAATAAAATATTATTAGTTAAATATCATTAAGATCATTTTTTTGTATGGATTGTTTGGAGTTTTGTTTTTATTATTGGGTTTTAGAAATGTTTGATGGAGGAATTTTTCCTCTTGATCTCTATATTTATTATTTATCATGATAAAACATTTACCTTGAGAGTTTTTAGGTGTAGAGAGTATGATAGTGGTGATAATTTTAATATACAAACTGCATATTCCTTATTATTTATTTATGGGTTTTACCTTAGTGTATTCTTCTTTATAGGTTTTCACAAGTTTTAGAGGGATTGGGAGAATATTTTGTATTGGGATTAAAATACTATAGTAGTATAGGATTTGAAAGAGGGTTTGAAGTAGTAAAACAGCTTTAAATTGATCTCATCGATTCTATCTCAAGATATTAACCGTGCTGTGTGGAATCCATTCACACCAAGAAGAAGGATTTCACAACATAACTATTTGGAGAGAAAGTACATTATCTCGGTGAATTGAAATTCACACCATGATTATGGTCATACCAAAATTAATTACTGGTTTGTACGCTTTCCTCCTAATCGAGTATAACCCTTTTGGGGGTTATTATACCTTACATTTGACACCTTTTAATTTTTATGGAACCTTCATTGCTTTTATCCTCCACTATGGTGGATCCTTTTGTGTTTATTCATGTATTTAGGTTTGTTATTCATGTTATTATCTAATATAAGCTTATCTGTTGTGATTATATCCTCCATAACCATAAAAACTGTGGAGTCTGAATATGATATCTAATGATGTTATTTATTGGGGAATATTGATGTATATGGGATGGATTAAATTTTTATCGATTCTATAATGATGTAATGTGTTGTCTCTTGGTGGATTACCTCTATGGTCATGATAAGTGACATGATTTGAAGTATATGTCCTATGAACTTCATTATTTTTTTTAAAAATGATTTGTTTTTTCTTTTCTTATAGATTTTAAAGGCCTCTTTATTGTTACAATGTACATTTAGGTATCCATATAAACAAATTGTTTATTTCATTAGTTTTTATAAAATGGAATAAACGGGGTTTTAGTTAATGGGTATTAAAATCTATTTTACATGGTTCAAGGACAAATTTATAACATTAAATGAGTATATGGATCTCTATTGGTCGAATATTTTAATTTCAAATGATGTTTATTTCCAATGTGATGGAAAACTATTTTTTTCTTTTGCTCTAGTTCTATGAAAACTTTTATTTATTGATGTTATAAAATGATGGGTTAAGGATTTAGTTTTCCAAAAGGATATTAATTTCTTTTATCTATAAAAAATTATTCCAAGGTTTGGATGAAAATTTTAATGATTTATTTGGAAATTATAACCCATAGTACATTCCCCTTTATATGTGTTGTAAATTAATTATTGTATGAATTATTGTTATAATTTTTCATGTTCAGGGAAGTAGAATTTTTTTTGTTATTACTGGGTAAAGGGGACAATCCTATGTGGGTTTTCAGAGGTGTATATGTGATAAGTTATAGTTTTTATGATACAATTATATGGTATTGTTATTAATTTTACATTTTCACATCCTTTTGTATGTAATGGGATGGCTTTGTTCGATTGGTGGTAATTCAAGGTACACATGTGTACTAGATTTGATTTAGGAACTCGCTAGTGGTCCTAACTGGGGACCTAGGTCAACCTATAAGATGTTTCCCCTTATTTAGGCTAGTTAGGGTAATACTAGTTTTTTTGGTTTGGCTGATTGATGTACTTATTTTTATCAAATACTAAAAACATTCTTCATTAATGACCTTGTTAAATCAATTATAAATAATTTCCATTGAGAATATATTATTTAATTAAAATGATATATGTTTCGAAGAAGGATATTTTATTTTTGTTAAATTGTATTAAGATTTATTTTATGGTAGAACATAAAATTTTTTAACACTGTAATTTATGAATTATTTTGTTAAATAAATATAAATCATTTTTTACATGGATTGCGTATCAAATATGTGAAATTTTGGGACTTTTTAATGGAACCTTAATTATGTTTTTTTAATTATAAAACACAGAAAACATATTTTTGTTTCATTATTTTCAAACTAGCATGTTATTGGTTTTATTTTGATGGTTTTTCCATAGGGTTTATAGGTGTCATCATACATGTCCATTTATCTGATACCTATATCATTATTGGCTAAGCATAATTATTGATTTTTGTGGATGATCTTAGATCACTTACTTCTAGTATGGTAAAGATTCATATGGTGCTACTTCATTTTCACATAGAGACTTGGTAGAAGTGGGTTTTCCTATTTATTTCATCTGGTTTTCAACATTATTTTATAATTCCTTGTAAATATTTTGTGGTACTCAAGTCGTTCCACTAATTTTATATCATGATATTAATTTTCATGATGCATTATTTTTTTAGGTATTATTATATTTAGGATAAATGTTTGGTTCTATTTTTCAGTTATTGATAGATCATTTTTTTTTTATTTTCATTGGTGAAATTATTTTCATTGGTAGCTTATTGATGCTAAGATCTTTGTTTCTTGCATATGTAATTGTGAACAACCTTGAATACATGTCATGGGTATGCTTGTGAGTTTAGTTTACCGAGGACCAAGGTTGGTTCATTAGATTACAAGATCTCCCACGTAAAATTTCTTATTAGGTATCACTTATGAAGTTGTTGAGAGAAATAACAACAACATATTAATTTTTATACTAATATATTATGATATTTTGATTTCTCTACCAAGTGAATTATAGCTCTATCACACACATGATTGAATATTGATTAATATATTTGTAGATGTTATCCCACATCTAATTATTTGTTCTATGTGACACTGAAAAGAAACAAAGAATGTGTATAGATCCCAAATTAATTAATTAAAAATAGGATGTTATTTAATGAATAAAAATAAAATAAACATGATATAATAGGAACTAAAATTTTGAAATAAATAATTTAATGAAAAGACTCTTATGTTCATCGATATTTAGATTGAACAAATATACATTCTTATAAAAAAACATAACACATAAAATAACTATTATAATCTATATATTTATATTGATTCAAAGATAAAAGTAAATAACATCATGAATTATTTAAATGAATGAATCACTGCCTAAAAAGAATATCAATAGGTCAAAAAGTTCAAATATATTTCCACCAATATAAGAAACATACCCAGACATCATGCATGTATTACCTAATAAAATGAATGAATTCAAAAAAATAACTATAAATCCTATCATTCCCTCTAGTATTATTATTTAAATATATCTTTTATGACATAAAGGTATCATAAAGTACCACAACATATTTACATCACAAAATATAATTTTACACAATAAATTGCATAATAAAGTGGATTAATTCTATAATCCTTTTTCTGAATCTGTTATGATAGATGAGATATCCATCATAAAGAGATTTTCTTAGAAATGATGGTATTTAGGTAGTCATAGTGGTCATTATAATATTAAATTTTAATGATAACTTTTAAAATTAAATATAGGCATCAAATCATTCTATCACATATGTTGATCCTTGAATGATACCCTATAAATAAATTCTCTACCTTTATTTGTTCTACAAGGATTTTGAAACTTTGAAGTACCAAAAATAAAACCATCATCTCTATATGCAGTAGTTCTGAGTGCTTGCACTGTGGAAGATGCACCCTACACTATTGATACCACCCCAATCCACATTGACATCACATACCTTTACTTTATCCCATAGTGGAATCATGGCAAGAACTATTATAATCTTAAACCCTATGTCCATCATTTATTCCGTAATAAGTGACACATATATCTTACTTCATAAGTTCATCATTTATTCTGTAAGAAAAACAACTCTAATATTATGTTGCATATTCTCAATATACATCATAAGTAAATTGATCCTATAGTATCTATGTCATGTTATTCTTGATATTAGGGAATTTGGATCTACTTCAGGGATATTGTCTCTCCATTCCATTCTCTATAAGTTTTGAGTTCATATTTTAGAGGTTCTAAGAGTCCTTGGTGTGTGATCTTTCTCTTAGTTGGTGTACAAACATGGGTTTTAGTGATGAAAACCTTGGTAAAACTCGATGTAGAATTCGAAAACCATTAGGTGGGAAGTTCCTTACCTTATTGGGCTCATGTTTACACTTGTTTCCATTATATGATAATATTTTTATTTATTTGATATCATTTTTTATTATGGTCACATGATGATATGTATTATATTATATTCTAATAATGATATGTTATTCCTAGTTTTTTTTCCACCATGTATTTGTGTTACCATTTACTTAGATGTTTTGATTATTAGTTAAGATAAGTAGACCATCCTGATAGATTATCCCTTTGTGGGGGAGTGTGCTTGATTTTGATGATGGAGATGAGGTACCTGAGCACATGGTGGTAGTATAAGGTAGCCATGGTTTTGTGTTAAGGGTTTTCTCAAGGTATCCTTCATTTTCCATGTTCCAATCATAATAACATATCATGTTTGATGTGAGTACTAGGCATTCTCATCTGGAGGACCTGGGTAACATGGTCCATTTATAGGATAAATAACACCAGGTTTCATATTTTTGACATCCCGATGACACCATACAAGGGATGGTTTGGTCACTTCTGATGTAAAATATTATTTTTATATAATGGATCTAAAGAAAGAATTATTTGGGGTTTGTGGAAACTTGGTCAGTGCTTGAGCAGTCAATTTTCTAATATCTTTTTACGAAAATTTCCAATTTATTATAATTATTGGCATATTTTTTTATAATTAATTGAATAAGGTAATGACACATTAGTGGCATCCTACAAAATCTTGTACTCGTATCCTATATAGTAATTTTGGTGAACTTATAGATTTTATGAGATATCTTGAGTTTGGAAAGGTCCTTATGGTGGATAGCGAAGTAGTAGAGGATGGGGAAGGTATTTGGTAATAGTGGACTCCAATGGTTATAGTTTATTTATTTGTTTGTTTATCTTAATTAATTACTCCAGATAGATTTCAACATTATGATACCTAATTTAAATGAAATTTAGGCCATATTTATGTTAATGCATGATTACTCTTAATAAATACGGTTATTCATTATTTGTTATCAATTAATATTATTTTATGACATGATATGAATTATATAGTCTCCCCATTATCATACTTAAACCCTCTCAGCTAGTTTATATCCTCTTGGATATGTGGAGCCATGCATGAGGTTACATGGATTTATAAATCCTACCCAGAGGTTCGGGTAGAGGTGTTATGAAGTTGTATAAGAGCATTAATATTCACTAACATGTCTTTACTAATGATGTGATTTGGGATAGGATATACAAAAGATTATATGGTATGAATCATGCTGGGGTATTATGTATATTCTTGGCCAGCAATGTATAATGGACCTCTAAATATCCATAAAACATGGAATTATTTTTTTCTATCGTTTTTTATTAAAAAAATATTTTGTGAGGCTCATGAAGTTGATATTATATTTATTATAACACTGGTGCATTCATTTATCATGAAAGTCATGTAGGTTCAGATTTCAAATATATATATATATAATTATTATTATGCTACATAAGTTATTGTTTAATAAACATTCAATAACGTATTCTATTTGTTTGGGATAGTTTCTTTCAGTGGGGTACATATCTATGAAATTCATGTTGTGTGATATATCTTTAATGGAATTTATTAGTAGAACTTATCATACTAGTGTGTTAGTATTTTTATGATGGGTTTAACAAACATGTGGGGAATGAGAGAAGGGTTATTTCTAGGAGGGTTATATATTTGGTTAAGGGTAGTTTCTGAGAAATGCCTTGTGTGATGTCGTATATTAGATATGATTTGATAAATTACTAATGTTATTTATGTTGTAGAAAATACCTCCTTTTAGACATTTGGTGGGACCACCAACTAGCCCGGGTGATCCAAATTCCACACTCACACCTGCCCTAGTAGTTCATGTAGTGGTTCCTTACCAACCACTAAAAAACTAGGTGGACTATGAAAAGTATTTATATCTCCAACATCCCCTACCCTTTTAGGGCACTGAAATTTCATATGATATTGAGGACTGGGTGGAAACCATAGATATCAACTTTGACCTCATTGAGACACCATCATATAGGATGTTAAATGTCGAAGTGCTTATGGTATTGGGACTCACGGATCATTAGTGGTGAGTTATGGGTCAGGTAGGGTGATATGAGGGTCACATAGGGGTGGCCTTGAATGAATCATTTTGGGATAATTCTTCCCTAAAACACTTCATATTTTTCATTAAATGGACTTCATGGAGCTACCAAAGGTCTCAATTATGTTATCCACATACTCTTCAATCTTTAATGAGATCCATCATTTTTCACATGTTTGTGATTGTAATGAAGCTCAAAAGACTAGCATGCTTAAAATTGGACTTATAAATGACCATAGATATCACTCTCAAAGATTTTATTTATCTTTATAAATAAATTTTTTCAGGTAGGATCTGACCATTGAGTGGATTTTAGAGTAAGTAAGAGTAGATGGTCTTGTCATCTTTTTTACTACTCAGATGGGTGGACCACCTATTGAAATAATTATTTAATCCTAAGATAATGGGATAAAAATGTCTTTGGATATACAATTGATAATTCTAATGCATGAAGAAAGAGTTAAATATCTTCTTTTCTATATGGAGGTGATATAATGTGTTTCAACTATGGGTTGTTTGGAAACAACAGTCAGTTATAACAAACACCCAAGAGTTAGTGCCAACAGTTTGGAAGGATGGGACACCTAAAATAGTTTTTCCCTAGTGATTCATCTAAGATATGGATATAGTCTTGACTAGGTGACTAGAGATCAGGATAGGGATCTCAACAGTCAACCTAGACTAGAAAAAAACTCATGGATATAGTCTAGAAGTTGATGATGGCTGTGTTTTTTATCTAGATTAGAATCCAACAGATGGTAAATAGGGGTCATATACAATTAGATGTATGGTCATGATCACATATAATATGTCAAATTTTTTATTTGATATTATCATATCATATTCCTTTATTACTGCAATGTAGTTATTGGAAATGACATACCAGTTAATTTATATTTTTATCCATTATCTCTAGAGACACCATTGGGAAGGAATGTGGACAATCTCTATTGATTTATAGATTTTCCTATTGTTTTCATTGGTTACACAAATCTATGGGAGTTTATGATATAAAATATGGAAACAATCAAGGTGATTATTAGCATGGAAAATATTAAAAGATTTTTATCTCACATTTAATGTCACCAGAGGTTTCTTTCATTAACTTCAATAAAGGGAGAGAGGTTTTTGTTTTCAGGAGAGTGTGAACTTGGAGATGGAAGTGTTGGGGCCAACCTCTGCTAGTATGAGACAATTACATCACAAATGGAAGGCTTTGATCTCTCAATATAATCAGTGAATAAAGTATATTATTATATTACAATAAAAGACCTCTATTAGGACATATCTATGGTTTAAATTTTAGGACTTCCTTTTGATAGAGTAGTTGTTTTTGATATTGAGATCATAATGGGTGTAAAACCTTTTTCTATACCCCCATATCTCATGGTGATGACTGAGCTAAAGGATATCAAGGTAAAGATGGATGTATTGGAGTGAGAAGTCATTACCAAACTCAATAATTAACCATGCGGTTCATATGTATTTCTTTACAATAAGAAAAATTGTATTCTTTAACTCTATAGATTTCTGAAATTTGAACCAGGTGAAAATGAATGACCGATATCATTTTCCAAGGTACCATGATCTTGTCCATTAGCTATAGGGACCCTTTTCAATCTCTATGACAGATCATTGACAATTGTATCACTAGATACGATTCAGAGGGGATGAAATTTGGATAACATCATTTTAGAATAAGTAAGTATTGTACGCGTACTTTTGGATTCAATTGAGGCTGGAGAAAATTCATGTTGTGTTCATAGACCTCATGAGAAAGATCATCCACCAATACATGGGTTCATTAATCATATTTTTCATAAATAACATCCTCATCTACTGAAAAACACTATATTTTCATGATAAGAACCTAGATATAGACCTTTGTATACTTTAGGAAAATCATATTTATTTCATGTTTTTGATGTGTGACTTATGAATTCAATAGTTGACGTTACTAAGACATGAGATAACCGAGATATGTATATTTTTAGACCCATAAAAAATATATGAAGTCTTGTCCTTGACACATCTTTCAAACATGTTTGTGATAATGTGACTTAAGGGTCTAGATGAATATTATCAAAGGTTTATTCATGATATATCCTGAATTTCAACACCCATGACTATAATGATGAAGAAAGGTGAGAAGTTCCATTTTTTGGACTAGGGTGAATATTATTTCCTTAAGCTAAAGAGATGGTTGATGATAGCTGCAGTATTGACACTCCTAAATCTTAGGATCAGTTATTAAGTATATTGTGATGCATTTGGCATTGTACTTCGATTACTGCTGATATAGATAGAATAGGTAGTGTCTTATGGGTATCTTTAGATAAAACCCCACAAGTGGAAATTCCGTACACATGTTTCATATCTAGTAGATTTTTTCCACAATCTGAAGTGTTGATAAAAATTTGTCCTTAGGGAGTGATTTTTTGTCTACACAGACCACAAGAAGAATTTTTATATCATAAAAATGAGGTACCTGGACTAGAGATAGATATGTTGGGTTGGTTATCTATAGAAATTAGAATTTGAGATGATGTATGCAACTATTAAAGGTACCATTATTGTAGTTACTATTAACCATAAGATGTTTGTTTAGAATGAGTTTGGTGAGTTCCCATCTGGGGAAAAAAATTGATGATATTATTGGAATATAGGAGGATGGATTATTCTAAGGAGTAGGGTATTATGAAATTTTTACCAATGGTAGTAACATAATAACTTGTGGTCCAAGAAAAGGCTATTTATGAGTCATACTTGAGGTGCACTATGATGAGGGAACAACTAGACATAGGAGATCCAATACTTGGGTGGTCCTTGAGAGATGATGTTGTGATCGTGGTATGTGAGAGATTAGAATTTACTTATTCTATTAAAGAGGAGTTGATGGGTGATTACCATACCTTTATATGGATAGTGTATCTTAGATAATAAAAGATATACCATGACTTTAGGTGATTATTCTAGTGTCCAGTGATGAAGAGAGAGATGTTAACGTTAATATATTAATTACATACCCATCAGAGGTTAAAATCCAAGAAACTGGGGCCATCTGGATTTCTCCAAGAACTTCTAGTACCCATGTGTAAGTTGGAGGGCATCAATATAGACTTTTTGACTATGTTACCTAGGACCCTAAGGATTCGAGACATGATTTTAGCGGATTTAGATCAGTAAAAGAATGTTTCTCATTTCTTGACCCTGAAAGTGACACAGTTAGTGGAATTGTTGGGAAGGATATAAATATTTTACATCATATGATTTCATGTTGTTCTATTGATAATTGAATCATATATAGATTCATGTTTTACATTAAATTTTTGGTAATGATTAATGATGGCCATGTGTACTCCATTGAGGTTTAGAACGCTACAATATTCACATAAATAATGTCAGTCTGAGTGGACTATATACTGAAGGATATTATTCAATATTTCATCATAGAATTTATTAGACTGTGGTATTATTGCCAAGCGTCGGTTTTGTTTTCATATGACAACATTTACTATGTATTAATTAATTTGGCTCCAAAACAGGCTCTTTATGAGAGGCCATGTTTTTCACCACTCTGTTGGAAAGAGGTGGGTGATGTATTATTCATGGGGCCAAACATGGTTTAAGAGACATCTATGATAGTGTAGGTCATTTAGAAAAGGTTGAACACTCCTTAGAGTTGGAATAGATCATAGGATGACCACATGAGGAGTCCATTTTAGTTCATTGTGGGTGGTCTGGTTTTCATAAGAGTCACTCCTTAGTAAGGGAATAAATGTTTGTGGAAGTAGGGAAATGTAAAACCATATTTTGTGGCACCCTAAGAGATCACCAAATAGATATGGTTTTTGGAATACTATTTGGATATTCCTTATCACTACCAAGGTATGCAAGTTCTGTTTAATATGTCACAACTATTTAGGTATATACCTGACCATACACATGTTATAAATTGTGAGGTTTTAGAGCTTGATCATGAAAAATTATATGAGGAACTTTTGGTCTTATTTATAAAATGGTGCAAGATAGTACTTTTACGGAATATAGTACCACTTTTCTAGACTTTCTTCCAAGATGGGAATATGTAAGAGTAAACTTATTAGCAATATTCAAACATTTGAGATCAATGTACAGAGTCGTACAAAAATGATTCCTAGAAACTCTTCTTGAGGAAGAGGAGTTTTTAGAGGGGGAAAATAATAAAACCATATTTCTACACATGTTTTATGGAATATCTGTATATTTTATTATGTAAAAGTATCATCCAATACAATAATATATTTAGTCTATAATTTATAAATTCTTGCTATAAATGGTGTGACTCTAATGGTTTCATGTTGCATTAATTTTTCTTTATCTGTTATGACATATATTATAGTCGACACAAAGATATATTCTTTAAAAGGCCAGTCATTCAAGAGATATAATTTATTTAGAATATTAAATTAAGATGACATGTTCATGAATTAAAATTCACTTTTATATGGTGCTCTCAAATGGATTGAGCCTTGGAAGATCCCTTGTAAATACTTCCCCTCCAACTCTTCGTTTAGTAGAGTAATGGAAACTCTAATGTACCATAGAGAATTCAACCCTCACTTTATGAAATAGTTATGATATAACAACTAAGTCTTAACATACAATGAAATTACATCACATTTTCAGAATACTTAAAACATTATGAAAAGAGACACCCAAGACTGTATTTGTTTAGTGCATTGGGAAACATGGAAAAATAAACAATGGTATAAAAGTGAGCTACCCTATCTACCACTAGGTTATTCATGACTAGAAACTTTGTTAGAAAAATCATACTTAATACATATCTTCCTAACCCGAGGAAGGAAACATAAAATAGGGTGAGCATATAATCTCAGTAAGGATAAATGGGGAAGAAATATAAACATAAACATGAGAATAGTGGAATGAGAATGCGATCATAACATTAGAAGATCATAACCTGCATATCAAATATCATTAAAATGAAAAATTTCATAAATATTGGCATTTTATAAGACCTTTTATAATAATGAAATAAATAGCATAATCCATGAAATCATAACTTAGGAATATGACATGGAATTTTTTTCATACATGTAATCATAGAAAATCATAAGTCAAGTCTACCTACCAAGACCATCAAAATAAGATAGTCTTGGGATAAAACTAGTGTAACTTTTTGTTTTTGGGCTTGGGATACCACCCATGTACCATCTTACATTCACTATTATTCTAAAACAAATTTACCTTCTTATTTTTGGGCTTGGGCTATAACTCATGTACCATATTAATTTTAGGATTTGGCTACAACGCATGCACCTTCATGTTGTTGGGTTTGGGCTACAACACTTTTACCCTTTGATCTCATATGCAACATATCATTACCCAACTAATTAGAGGTAAATATTGGTCCCACCCATCTCCTAATGAAATCATACATACATGTTTTATAAGATAAAAAACCATTCATCATATCATAAACCATGAAAATAAATCCAATCATAACACATGAATTGAAATGGGTATCATAAAAATTTAGTTATACCATAAACTATGGAAAATATATTGGCTTGATAATCATTTCATCATACAATAGACCGTGAAATGAAATGGGTTTAATAATCATTTATTATATCATTACCCATTGAAGAGAAATAGTTTTTATAAGCATATAACCCATGGAATAGGGAAGATTTTGATAGAATATATAACACAAGAAAGATAAATGGATTCTTATAAGCATCATTACAAAAAAAAGAAACATCATTAAAAGAAAGAATTTAAATGGAACCTTTTGATAATTTCCCAAAAAATCATAAATAACATCAATGAATGTTGTCTTATATGGAATGTAATTTCGAGATATATTTTAAAAACATTTTTCAAAGGAAAATATCCTTTCTTCATTGAAAATTATTTTTAAAACATAAACTTTTTTAAAAAACCATTTTCATTAAAAATATTTTGAAAACATAGAAAGAATTCTTGAAATCATTTTGAAAACTATTTCGTTGAATTTAATTTGAAATCTTATAAACAATATTGAAAATGTTTCAAAAAACATTTTACTTGAAAACTTATGAAATAAACATGAATTTTTTTAAAACATTTTATTATAAAATAATTAATTAAAATATAAATAAATCATTAAAGTGATTTTAGATACATGGTTTGAAAGAATGCAGATTTATTACCAAAGGGAGCTTAAATTTGGGCTTTATTAAAATAATTTTATTAAAGATATTATGTATCAAAGAGTGAAAAAATGGTACAAATACATTAAAATATAATGAATAAATAGATGAGAATAAAATTAATTAGTTTTATTTAGAGATTTATTATAATATTTCATCAAAGGAAGAACAATTATAAACAATATTGAAATGTGATGAGATTATTTCAATAAACTCTCACCCCCTGGTAAAATTGAAAAATACTCCATATTTAAGAAAATTAAATTAAATGAAGCTTAAAAATCCATTAAAATAATTATATTAATGATATAACATTCTAAGGGAATTATATACACCACATGGAAAAATATGAGTGCATAACATGGCATGCGTCTCAAATAAAGAAAATGGAGACAAAATTACTTTACCGATTTTGTAACTATTAAAATATAAACCCATGAAATAAAGATCATCAAATGGATATATAAATACTCCTAAATTTAATTATAAGAATCATATAATTCATACATGTAAATTACCACTCAAGAGGAATGGGTGTTGGATAAATCATGTATCTCTCAGAAATAAAAAGTGTCCTCAAATTCCCTTAACTTATGTATCGATTCTCTTTGTACTTAAAAAATATTCTTGTATAAAAATGTAAGTTTATTATTCATATTTTACAGTATAATATTCTTATATATAATACCATATATGGTTTTGTTGTTACTTTATATTTCTTTCTTGCTAACAATTTCATGTTACAGTATCACTTTCTGTAATATTCGCTTTTTTTATCCTGTGTCCTAATTTTTTAAATAATTGGTTCTTAAACAAATATAAAGATTTATATAATGTAAAAAATGATATAAATATAATTAATATTCATCTCATTTCCATTTTATGATCTGTATAATATATATTTATGAAATGTAAGACACCATTCATGGAGATGGTAGGTCATATGTATGCATGAATGATGCATCCGTTTTATTGACGTATTGAATGAAATAATGAAAGTGAAATATATGTATATAATGTCATTAAAGTAGAATTATTATTTAATATATATCATATAGATTCACTAAACATATCCTTAATGCATTCCCTTTAATGTGTGAATGAATCACATCACTTTCATGGGGCGGTAGTCCACATTTCCTAAAAAAATTAACGTATTTACACAAGATGGAAAGAATAAGGGTATATTCTAAATAAAAATTACATAAGAATAAATTAATTATAAATATCATTTATATGATATATAATTATATTATCCATTATAATTTCCACCATGAGAGGTAGAAATTAAAAAATGAACAATCATCATTTTATGAGATGATATTTCACCGTACATGTAAAACGTATATTCGTTAATCATTAGATTGAAGTGAGTGTAAGTGTAGGTCTATAAATAAACATAAAAACATCTTAGTATATTTAGTGTATAGGTTATATTTTAAAATAATTTAATAATGATATCTTATGGTGTGGTGAATGGAAATAAAAGAAAGGATCTTGAGGGAGGGTGTTACCTCTTAATTGGGTAACTCCTTTTGGATTTCACCCAGGGGATTAAATGGAAGTATTTATGAAAAATGGAGGCTTAATGTAGGAATATAGGGTTTATGGAAAGCTTATTGGGAATATATTTTCATAACCTAGGTGTTTTGATAGGTTTGATGGAGTGAGAGAGGTGGTGCCCTTTTATAGGAAAGGGAAACGCCACAATTGGCATTATTGAAAACACATTCAGTGTACCCATGTTTTCACCTAAAAAAAGTCATAAAAACAAACCCAACTAAATAATATTATGTTTATGGAATATATATTTCCATAAATTGTGATTTGAAAAATATTTTTTCTCATTTGCGCCCTTAAGCATAAGGTTCACTCCATTGTTAGGTTTAATGTTACCTTAATAACTCTAGTAAATTTTACCTGCATCCACTAATAGATTTGGTCAAAGACATAGTTTAACTTACTATAAATTATATATTAATATTTTCAAAATATTTAATCCTTTTTTACAAATTCTAAAAATAAAATTGTTAGAAAATAATTTAAAATTAATTATACAGATGGGATGACAATGTCAGTTTTAAAAGTAAAAATGTCAAAAAGATTGCTCCGTTTTATACCCAATTTCAAAGTGTAATTGATTATAATGAACTAAATTGGACTAATATAACAATTATTATCTAATTAAACTTAATCCAATATAAAATATAATTTATCCTTATAAGTATATTAGACAAAAAAGTAGTTTTGAATTTAAATGCATTATTTTTCACTTATTCCATAAAAATGAAACTTCACAGAAAAATACCAAACATTCACCCTAACATAATTTATATGATTAAATTTTTAATATGACGTTTATATTTACATATACGATATATAAATGTTCCAAAAATCGGATTAAAAATAGGTTCTCCATTAAAATGATGTAAACATGCATCTTATAAAAATATAGTATTTTATGCATAAAATTGGGATTATTCATATCATATGAATATCAAATAAATTATATATATAATTAAAAAAAATTAGTGGGATATAAAATATATATATATATATATATATATTAAATTAATACCACTTACTAATTGTTATTCAATTAGTTTTTTTGGATAAAATAGGATTTGATTATAAAAAATAATATATTTTTTTATATTTAATCGATTTTCATATTCATATTTAATTAATTTTTAATCAGTGAATTAATTTTATATTTGTGAAATCTATATATTTTCATAAGTTATTTAACCCTTTCCATAATTAATAAATTAATTTCTAGGTTATTTATTATTATATCAAATAAAAATATTTTAATAATATCTTATTATTTGGTAAAACTCGAACTGTTGTGTTACGCAAGCCATCGAGGAAATCCTGACATATATTTAATGTATTCTAACCTTTATGTTCTTTGTAGGGAATGATAAACCTTATGTTTCTTGTAGTGTATGGTTAACTGGTTATTAAACAAGACAACATAATGCTTTAATATATATATATATATATATATCTATTTTCAGTGTTGCATGTAATGTAAACTTTCAAAATTATTAAATTAATTTGAAAACAATAGTTCACAAAATCATAGGGTGTTACATTATACCCACCTTAAAATTAATTTCCCCCTCAAAAATCATATGTGTTACCCATGGTTTTATACTTGAAATTTTTCTTTCATAGAAACACACATCGTAAAAATTAGTACTAAATGTTTATTTAAAAATGGAAATTTGGAAATATATCTATAATGATCCGAAATTTACATGTAATTTTTTTTAAAATATGGAAATTTTACGAGTCCACGAAAATTGACAGCATGTGATTCTAAGGCCTGGTGTGCCCGAAATGAATTTCTGATCTTTTTTCGGTTAATTTCAATGAACGTGCGAGTGGGTTTTTGAAACTTTTGAACTGTTTTTTTGAATTTAAATCCAAGGGCAACGTTGAACTCGCGACATCGATATTCGCTTAAGGGGTCCTTCACCCTGACCACAGTTGGTCGAGGGTGAAATATTGAATTTGCAATTTTCATAAAAGAATAAAATAAAATAAAATCATGTGACATTTTATTTTATTTCTCTTGGAACTACCCATGTTGATGTTGAGAGCTGGGGACCGCCAAGTGTAAAACTCCCATGTGAGGTAATGGTGGTGGGGACCACCTAAGACTTTAAACCCCTTGAACTCCTTCTTAAATGGGAGAAACCTCTTGAGCTCCCTCACTTAAATTAGGAAAACTCTCCCCTTTAATTAATTAATCCAACCCATCAATTAATTAATTTAGCTAATTTGAAATTATGACAACATAATAAATAGATATAATAATCTATTATGTAGGAGACATTGAATTATTGGTGGAATTGGGGAGAGAAGAACTATCTGGAGAAATATCTCCTACGAAGAACGCCATCGAAGAACATCCTTCGGAAATCAAAGAAGAGGACAAAATATGAGCCCTTCATCGAAGCGTGGTTTCGGAAGCAACGATCATTGTCACCCCCTCTGCCTTCTTCGACTTCTTTCTCATGCCAACGACAACGAACAATTAAGGTACGGTGGATGTTTTATTTTTTCCCCTTCCCATTCTTGGAAATTCTTCATGAATCAAGGAAGAAATTATAGCCACTTTCTACCGCTCTAATGCGGAGGGTGTGGGCCAAACAAATAGGGCCCGCCCCCTCCACTGTTGTTCTTTTGGCATGTCCATGATGGTGACGATGACCAGTACCGTCATTTGGCATCGGTGGAACTTGATAATGGCATCCAGCACCACCGCTGGTAGTGACGAAGGTGACATCGCAACGGTGTCTCCCCATGGCCTCGCTGCGCCACCCGGCGGCCTCTCCGCACCGCCCGACGGCCTCTCCGCACCGCCCCGTGGCCTCGTCGCGCCGCCCCATGGCTCGTGGCACCGCATGTGGCCCTCTTCACTACCTAGAGGCCCCCTGCGGCCCCCGCAGCCCACGCCGCCTCTGCTGTCTCTAGCGGCCCCTAGTGATCCTCACGTCCATCGCGCCACTACCAGGTCGGGCTGGGCCCAGCGGGCCAGGTCTGACTAGACCCAGAGAAACTTCGAACCATTTACGCATTTTCAAACATATCTTTGGCACTAGGCATCCATTTGATGAACCATCTATGGAACCAGAAAAATTTGAGTGAGACGGTCCCTTTGGTTTACTCTACTAGAGATTTGGATAATGTTGGGGAATGGCCGGGTTTGATTGAGCACGAATCCAACCAGGCCCTCGAAACTAAAAGGTAAATAACTCACAAACCCGGTGTCTGATTGATGCATTGTCTATTTCATTAAGACCCCTATGAAGTGGTGGCCCTTTGGGACACTTCTTTCTTGAGACTTCGAGGTAGTTGGAGTATTGACTAGTGGCTTGTGGAGTGGACCCTCTTTGAGACAATCGGGCATAGTGCGGGAACCTAGTATCTTGCTGTGACTTGAGAAAGTGATACTTCTTGTGTCTGTAATTAAGGTCCCCACATGAAATGGCTCTATAATTCCATGCAGGTGTACCTGAGCGATCCGGTTTGGGTCGTTACCTAGAGATCCTCTGTGGGTTTGCACCTAGTGATCATGTGTGGGTCAGCACCGCGCGATCCTGTATGGGTCAGCACCGAGCGATCCAATTTGGTTCAGAACTGAGAGATCATATGTGGGTCTGCACCTAGAGAACCTATGTTTATCTCATGATGATTAGAAATCCTTCTTGGTTATGCCTCTTAACAGATTAAGTTGATTCAATAGTTACATCTAATCATCTCTACAATTGTACTTAAGTTATACCTGTTGTGATCTAAGTTCATAGCTGTGTGGTAAATTTCATCATGGTAATACCTTGGGGGTATTTTTCTGTTTGATGTACCTGTGTGGTACATACCTTTGTGGCATTCCATCCTTTGTGGAACAGTTGATATTTTGGCTTTTGGGTTGGACTCTGTGTTTTCTTCATGATTGAGATGGGTATTCTTGATAACTTAGGTATATGTATGGGCATATACCTAAGTATGGTTGTTAGTTGATTTCATGCTTTGTTGTTTATCTTTGGGGAATTTTGTGAGAACTTTAGGGTCTCAGGGTCCCTAATGAGTATCGTTATACTCACCCTTGCATGGGCTATGCGCGAACCTTATTTTTTTGGTGAAGATGACAGATAACCCAGATTGAGGCTGAGGGTACCGGGGATAGACGGGGCCCGGAGGTGGACCATACGGCATGACGGTACGCAGAGGAGATAGGAATACGTGGAGTGATGAGGAGGCAATCTATACCTACCCTTCAGGTTGAAACCTTAGAGGACGACCCAATATCTTCATTACTTTTTCATCAGTTGCATTGTATTTCAGTTGTACTTGTACTATTACTATTGGGATTGTATTCCGGCCCCTTTTTACATTCAATACTATTTTTTCTTTGCAGTTTTCTAGTGTTCGTATCTTGATGTGTGCTTGGTAACATGTGTTTACTGGTTATAAAGGCAACGCCTTCCCAGTTATAGGGAATACGCCTTTCAGTGCTAGTCGCCAGCCCCAGGCCTATGGAAGGCGAGCTAGTGGTAGTCACGGCACTGGCCCCGGGGGTCGGGTCATGACAAATTGGTATCAGAGGAGTCAGTTTTAACGTAGAACATAGGGCCCTAATCTTTCTTTCTAATGGAAATAGTGTTTAGTGTAGTGAGTGTGCTTGTCAGTTTAGGGAATCCAGTGTTGGTGTGGTGGTCGACGTATCCATACCCCATGACCCTGACTTCTCATTTCTGACTCAATGCACGAAAACACTGAATTTGTGTGTGTTTTCAAATGTCTTCATTGTGAACTCTTTGAGTCAGCTCACCAGGTATAACTTTTATACCGTGGCACACCTGTTTCTTTTCAGTATGCCACCACACAGACAGCCATTTAGGGTTATAGATGTAGTATGCACTAACAGCACACCGAGCGACGGGGCCTTGGTACAGGGCCCTCTTCCAGTAGAGGCACCTATGGAGGCACCAACGGTACCATTACCCATTGGGCCACCGATGCCACCATCCCTAGAAACATAGGTTGCATGCTTCATAAGTGCATTGCATGAGTTCCAGCGCCAAAGGACACCCAGGTTCAGGGGAGAGAAGGACCCACATGCGGTTGAGGATTGGTTGGAGGCCGTGGTGAGAGTCTTCTGATTTGTAAGGACACTATCTAATCTCATGGTGATCCTTGATGCCTTTCTTCTATAGGTAACAATAGACAGATGGTGGATCTTGATCCTCCAGGCTCACGATGAGGTGACACTTGTCTGGGCAGACTTGGAGAGCCTGTTTCGGGTAGAGTTTGTCCCAATGACTCTTCGCACAGTGCACATACAAGAGCAACTTCATCTACAGCATGACAATATGACTGTGGCTCAATACTCAATGAATTTCACTAACCTCTCATGCTACTCCACAGATATGGAGATATTCCCATTCTTCAGGGCCTAGACTGTCGAGGAGGAACTCAGGAGAGAGATTAGGGATTCATTGATCTCACTTAGATTCCTGACGATGGCTGGGGTGTTAGAGAGAACCCTAATAGTGGAGAGTTTCCTTGCTGAGTAGTCACCAGAAGCAAGACCAACTACCAGTCATCACGTAGTGGAGTCTTCTGCAGCTGGCAGTCGATAGATGACACAGAGGTACAAAAGGACTAGACCTTTAGGTGGACAACTAATGGATTCAGGACTAGTTGTTTAGGGAACATGAGGAAGATCCAGTCATGCCAGGAGCCGGCAGTGTTACACATGCACTGGGCAGGGTCACATGGCTTGTGACTCTCTGACCCGTCGTACGGATGATCAGTAGATGGTCGAAGGACTGCCCAGGTAGAGACAGAGATTCGACCGAGGAGGTCTGCAGGGAGCAGGCAGACGTGGCATAGGAGCTGATGGTGTAGCTGGCGGTGGGTGACAAATCAAGATGTTACTGCCACCCCACCAGGAGGTCCACCTCGACTGCATGGAGCAGGTGGACAAGGGAGTTCCCTGATCCAAGCAGCTGAGGCCTATGTCCTTGGCACTCTAGAGATGATACGAGTTAGGATTTTTGTCTACTCCACCTTAGCAATAGTACTTATAAACATAGGTTCCAGTCATTATTTTATTACCAACGCCCTTGTTCGTAGCTCAGAGGTTCTAACAGAGTTGTTGGCCCGATCCATAACTCTAGAGACTCCAACGGGAGAGGATTCGATGATTACGCACCGGTGCCAGTAGTGTGAGCTTACTCTATGAGGCGAGAGCTTCAGCTGGGATCTCCTAGTAGCAGCTTCGAGGCATAATGATGTCATCTTGGGTATGGACTGGTTATCTACAGTCCACTATCAAATTGACTGTATTAGGCAGAGTGTGTGGTGTGACATCACGGATGGGACTAGGATTACATTCACATGCGAGAAAGGAGCCTTTCCAGCATAGGATGGACTTACTCAAAATATAGTGCAACCAATCACTCATCAGTTGGCTATCCTTACCCTCAGAACAGTTGATACGGATAGTCCAAGTTATCCTATAGTGGTGTACTAGTATGCGGATGTTTTACCTAATGATGTCTCGGGTCTACATCCTCATAGATAGGTGGACATTTACATTGAAATGTACCATGGGATGACACCGATATCTATACAAGAATATCGGATAGCTCCCATAGAGATTCGTGAGCTGCGGGTACAGCTTGAGGAATTTCATGGGAAGAGATTCATTCTTCCCAGTGTTTCACCTTGGGAGCCGCAATTTTGTTCGCCAAGAAGGCGGATGGGAGCTTGAGGCTTTGTGTTGACTATCGGTTCCAGAACCAGGTGATTGTGAAGAACATGTAACCACTTCTAGGGATTGGTGACCTCTTTGATCAGATGAAGGGAGCACGATGGTTCTAAAAGATAGACCTTAGATCAGGCTATCACCAGCTCAGAGTGTGAGACGAGGATGTGTAGAAGATGACCTTCAGATGTCGGGATGGCCATTACGAGTTATTGGTTATTCCATGCGGCGTAACCAACACTCCATTAGTGTTCATGGGACTCATGAACATGATATATCAACCATAAAATGATTTATTTGTAGTAATATTCATCGACGACGTTATGATATACTCGGCTACTGAGGAGGAGCATTCATATCATTTGCAAGTAGTACTGGACACACTCGGACAGCACCGGATTTATGGTAAGCTCTCAAAGTTCCAGTTCTAGATATGAGCGGTTCACTTTCTAGGAAATGTTATATCGGAGGTTGGAGTTGTATTTGATCTAGTGAAGATTGAGGTGGTACTATCTTGGGAGCCACACAGGAGTGTGATGGAGGTACGAAGTTTCCTGGGTTTGGCTGGATACTACTGGAGGTTTGTTCCAGATTTCCCCATAGTTGCAACACCTCTATCAGCGTTGATGAAGAAGGGGTAACCCTTCATGTGGTCGGATAGATTCCAGCAGAGTTTTCAGTAGATGAGGTTGAGGCTGACTTGTGAACCTATCTTGAGGCTACCAAAGGAGGGCGTAGGGTACGTAGTCTACCAAGATGCCTCAGGGACTGGGCTCGGATGTGTCCTGATGCAGGATCAAGTAGTTATCACATAGGGTTCTCAAATTCTTACACTTCATGAGCAGAACTATGCTACCCATGACCGGAGTTAGCAGAAGTGGTCTTCGCCTTGAAGATGAAGTGACATTGTCCGATGGGTGAATGCTTTACAGTGTACTCTGATCACAAGAGTCTTAGATATATCTTCTCCCAGAAGGACCTGAACCTGAGACAACGACATTGTCTTGAGATCCTCAAGGACTATGAATTTGATATATTCTATACTCTTGGGAAGGGGAACATTGTAGCAGATGCCGTCAGCCAGAGATCTAGTATACAGCTGTTAGGCAAGGAAACATGGCATCTGGCCGCTTTGCACATATACTTTGTGGATCAGGATGGAGCAGTCTTTCTATAGTCTCTTACAGTCACTCCCCCACTTCTTCTGCAAGTTAAGGAGGTACAACATGGGGATGACGACTGCAAGGCTCAACATGCTCATATATCCATAGGGCAGACACCTGATAGATTTTCTGAAGGAGGGGAGCACGTCATCCTCTTCACAGAATGTACAATGGTACCAGTGTCTCTTCGGGAAGAAGTGTTGAGGGAGTTACCCACATCCCCTCTATAGGTATATCCAGGAGTGGAGAAGATGTACTAGGATCTCCAACGATAACACTGGTGGTCGAGAATGAAATAAGTAGTGGAAGTGTTTGTCTCTTAGTGCCTCACCTGTTAGCCAGTGAAGGTGGAGTATCAGGTAGCAGCAGGCTTGGTTCAACCTTTAGAGGTTCTGGAGTGGAAGTGGGATGGGATATCCATGGACTTCGTTACAGGACTTCCAGGTATATCCCGGGGTCATGACTCGATATGGGTGATCATCGACCAACTCCCCATGTCATCCCACATCCTAATGACCAGAGAGTAGGGTTCAGTAGAGAGCTTGGGATTCCATTATGTGCAAAATATTGTGTGGTTACATGGATTAACCTCGACAATTGCCTCTGAACATGATGCACGTTTTACTTCATGGCTATGGAAGGGGTTGTAGGAGGATTTAGGGACATAGCTTCATTTGAGCACCACCATCCATCCTCACACAAATGGCCAGAATGAGAGGACCATTTAGACTCTTGAGGACATGCTACATGCTTGTGTCCTCATCTTTGGTCATAGCTAGGAGGATCACTTTCCTTTTTCTGGAGTTTCCATATAACAATAGCTATTACTACACCATTATAATGGAACCTTTTGAGGCGTTGTATGAGTGACCTTTCAGATCACGTTTGTGATGGACTGACCCTAGGGAGACATCTCTTGTGGGACCAGAGATGGTAAAGATTACCACATAGAAGGTGCAGATCATCTAGGAGAATATGAAGACCACATAGATCAGGCATAATTCTTATGCCGACAGGAGACGAAGACCTCTAGAGTTCGAGGATGGTGACCACGTCTTTCTACGGGTCTCACCACAATGAGGTTTGCAGAGATTTGGTCAAGGTGTCATGTTATCTATGAGGTTCATCAGACCTTTTCAGGTCCTCAGTTGAGGTGGCGAGGTGTCTTACCACTTATCTCTTCCACCTCAATTACATCGGTTGTAGGAAGTCTTCCACATATCCCAGCAGAGGAGATACGTTCTTGACCCTTCCTACATCATCGACCACAACGAGTTGGACATCAACGATGGGATGACTTTTATGGAGGTTCCATTAGAGATTGAGGATCGATAGAAGCGGGTCCTTTGTGGGAAGTCAATACCTCTGGTTCACATTCGTTGGAAACACGAGAACCTCTAGGAGAGAACATTGGAGTGGGAGGCTCTGATTCATGCTCAGTACTCCCACTTGTTCCCTTAGTTTGAGTTGTGGTTTATGGGTACGTAAAGCCCTGATGTGGGGAGAATGTAAAGACCCAGAATTTACATGTAATTTTTTTAAATATATGGGAATTTAACGAGTCCGAGAAAATTGATGGAACATGATTCGGAGGCCCGGTGTGCCCAGAATGAATTTCTGAACTTTTTTTCGAGTACATTCAGTTATCATGCGAGAGGGTTTTTGTAACGTTTGAACCGGTACTCAGAATTGAAATCTGAGGGCCCTAGTGAACTCATAGTGCCGATATTCTCTTATGGGGATCTTCACCTCAACCGAAGTAGGTCAAGGGTGAAATATAGAATTTGTAAATTTTGTGAAAGAATAAAAGAAAATAAAATTGTCTAACATTTTATTTTATTTCTATTATAACTACCCATGTGGATGTTGAGAGGTGGGTATCACTAGAAGTAAACCTCCCATGTGATTTTATGGTTGTGGGGACCACCCGAGCCTAACCTCCCATGTGGGTTGTGGTGGTGGGGACAACCCGAGACTTAAAACCCATTGAACTCCCTCTAAATGGAAAGAAACATCTTGAGCTCCCCCTCTTAAATATGCCAACTCTCCCCTTTAATTAATTAATCCATCCCATAAATTAAATAATTTAGCAAATATGAAATTAATACAACAATCTAAATAGATATAATAGTGTATTATGTTGGTGACTTTGCATTATTGGAGAAATTTTGGAGAGAAAGACTATTGGGAGAAATCTCTCCAACAAAGAATGCCAACTAAGAACACCATCAAAAAACTTCCTTCGGAAATCAAAGAAGAGGACAATGTATGAGCCTATCATCGAATCGTGGTTTCGGAGGCAATGATCGTTGGCACCCCCTCCACCTTCTTCAACTTATTTCTTGGAAAAATGACAAAGTATAATCGAGGTATGGTGGATGTTTTATTTTTTTCCCCTTCCCGTTCTTGGAAATTCTGCATGAATCAAGGAAGAAATTATAGCCACTTACTACCTCTCTACTGTATAGGGTGTGGGCCAAATTAACATTGCCCAACCCCTCCACTGTACATCTTTTGGTGTGTCCTTCATGATGGTGATGGCGACTGGTGCCGGTGTTTTGCACCGGTGGAACTTGAGAACGGCGTCCAGCACCACTATTGACTACGACAAAGGTGATGACACAATGGAGCAGCCCCGTGACCACCGTAGTCCACGACCCCCCATATCCACCACCAACCTGCGGCCTCGCCCCTCCACCCTGCAGATTGCCGCACCGCCCAGCCGCTGCGCCGCACCGCTACCTGTCGTGTCACCAAGAGTCTACGATGCCTCGCGGCCCTCCAGGCCACCCTACGGCCCTCCACGGCCTCCGTAGCCCCCCAAGGCCCCTTGCAGCTACCATGCCACTACCAGGCTAGGCCTCCCAGTGCGGGCTAGGCCAACCAGTGCGGGCTGGGTCAATCCGACCATGTCGGACCGTACCCAGACCCACATCGACCCAGTTATGCATTTTCAGCCATATCATTGGTACCAGGCGTCCTTTTGACGAACCATCTATGGCGCCAGAAACCATGGAGCAATAAAATACCTTTTGAATAATCCAATAGATATTTGGATAATGTTGGGGAATGGTTGGGTAGGATCGATCATGAATCCAACTGGGGCCTCGGAACTAAAAGGCTAATAAATCACAGATCGGGCATCCGTTTTATGCACCATCTGTTGCGTTGAGACCGTGATGATGTGGATGTACTTTGGGATAATTCTTTGTGAGACTTCCTGGAAGTTGGAGTATCGACTAGTGTCTTGGGTAGAGGACCCTCCCAGAGACAAGCGATCGTAGAGCTGGAACCCAGTAGGTGGTTGTTTCTTGAGAAAGAGATCCTTCATGAGTCTATAATTGAGTGTCCCAAATGGAACTGCTCTAGGATTCCATGAGAGACTACCAGAGAAATCCTATGTGGGTTAGCACCTAGAGATCCTGTTTGGGTCATCACCTGATGATCATGTGTGGGTCAGCACCGAGTGATCCTATGTGGGTCAGCCCCGAGTGATCCTGTGTGGGTCAACACTAAGCGATTCTGTGTGGGTCAGCACCTAGAGATCCTATGTGGGTCTGATAATGATTAGAGATCCTTCGTGGGTCTGACTATTAACAGAGTAAGGTGATTCAATAGTTATATCTAATCATCTATAATACTGCACTTAAGTATTACCAAATGTGAGCTGTGTTCATACCTGTGTGGTACTTTTCTTCATGGTAATACCTTGGTGGTATTCTTCTGTGTGGCGTACCTGTGTTACTTAATTTTGTGTTATTCATTCCATTTTGGAATAGTTGAGTTTTGGAATTTTGGGTGGGACTATGTTTTTTCATCATGATTGAGATTGGTATTATTGGTGACTTAGGTATATGTATGGTCATATAACTAAGTAGGGTTATCAGTTGATCTCATGCCTTGTGGTTTATCCTTGATGGATTTTGTGAGACCTTGAGGGTCTTGGGGTCCCTACTATGTATCGTTATACTCACCCCTGCACGGGCTATGCCCGCACATTATTGTGTTTAGTGTAGATGACAGACAGTTCTGATCGAGGCTGAGGGTTCCTAGGCTAGATGGGACCCGGAGGTGGAACATACAGCGTGATGGTACTCAAATGTGACGGGTGGACGTGGAGTGCGGAGGAGGCGATCTGTACCTACCCTCCAGGTAGAAACCTCGGAGGACGACCCAGTAGCTGCCTTTCTTATTCTTCAGTTGTATTTTATTTCAGTTGTACTTGTACTATTACTATTGGTCTTGTATTCCGTCCTCTCTTTACTTTCAGCACACTTTTTGTAATACAGTTGACTTGTGATCGTATCTTGTTGTGTGCTTGGTTGCATGTGTTTACAGTTTATAAAGGAAATGCCTCCCGGTTATTGGGAATACGCCTTTTGGTGCTAGTCACCAACCCCTGTCCTATGGAAGGAGGGATTTGGGTAGTCACAGCACGGGCCCTGGGGGACGGGTCATGACAATAGTGGATACCCAAAGTAACTTATAAAATAGGTTCAACATAGGTGGACATATGTGAGAAGTGAAAACATGGACACGGAAGAAAAATATAACTGTAAATTTCTGATTGATAGTGATGTAAATCATTGTTAGGATAAAGTTAAAAATCACAATTACACAAATAAATGATGACCTAAGGGGATATATGATTTATCAAAAACAAAGGTACTATAATAAAATTTTTGGTTTCAAGATCCTTTTTCCTAAAGTTGACTAATTTTCCTAAAAATATATGCCTTCATGATTTTAGGAAAAGGTATCCCTTTTTTATTCCTTGATAATCTTCTCCTATTTATCCAAAATGGAAGGTTCAATTTTCATTCTTGAAGCACCAATAATTCATGATAACCATGATATTCTATCCCATTTTTTATCTGTTATCATTATAAAAAAATTATTAGATCATGTTATCCAATAAGAATAAATCCTCATGCAGTGAGATAATAAATTAATTTCACATACTTCATTTGATGTGTACCATAATATTTAAATAAACTATTGACCTTATAAAACGTCCAAAATTTGAAAATCCAAATCATTAGAATGGAATCCGTGAAATCAGATTGACATTGATCCCACATATATCCTAAATTACCACTTGGCTATCACATTCCAATCATATGATTACCCTCATAGTATATTACCTTGAAACATAGTAATAACCTAAATTACCATAAATATTTTTGGAAAACATGAATGCTCCCTTATTCTAATGGTTAATGGATGTATTCTTTAAATCAAAGAATCTTTAAACTTAATCCATGATGACATAGACCACTATGTCAATAATCAGTTCCAATGTAATCCGTACTATCCAATTTAGTTATTCATATCCAATGTATCATTATCAAACATTATTGTCTCAAAGTCATGAATTAATTAAGGGTTACCTACTGCTAATAATAATATCACCTTTCCATGAAATCAATTTTATATGTTTTCATAAAAATTCATCATGTCCATTTTAATACTTAATGAGAAATTATACAGAAAATACTTATATATTTCAGGGTTCATATAACATAGTCTTTGAATTCCAAAACATTAATATGTGATTCATCCAAATTTATTCTTAAACCATTAATTAGTCTTCATCATCTTATTCCTTAATAACTATTTCCTAGATTATGAAATATGAATAATGTTTTAAGGTTCATCAACCTTAATTTATCCATTCTTCTTCTATAAACGATACTCAAAGAACATCATATACCTTTCACATGTTGTTTGTGGTCTCTTTATCTTCATAAGTATAACCAACACTCATACCACATTTCTGATTCTCTTTATGATATTTACACTTGTAAAATCGATTTTCCTAATACCCATACTGTCCACATATATAAAATTTAATGTTAACCGTTATCCTTCTATTTCTAAACCTTGATTTAAACCAAAAAAAGACTGGGTGAGAAACACATATCATAAAACAGAACCACATAATCATGGAAAATTACTTATAGGAGGTCTATATTATGTCACCTAATTTTTTTAATCGATTAAACCATTGGTTTATCCTAAGTTATTTAAAGACATTTTCTATTTAAATCCTCCATGTTCGTTCTTGAAGTTTTTTTGAATTTCTAAATCATATCCCTCAGGAGTGCCAGACCAGGTGTATAGAAAGGACCCTTGTCATGTACTAGATTACCCAGAAGTAGGCCTGATACATCTTATTGAAGTTGTTACCCCTTGGTACATCTGTTATAGAGAAAAATATAGATTTAATATCTTGATATGGAAGTATTTCTTAGATACTACTTACTATATCTTTTATAAACATTCTGGGACATTTTCATAAATGTTAACTCATCTTTATACTTATCCTTGGGCACATCCCTAAACACATCCTTGAAAATATACCTATGTATCTCACTAAAGTTTTATCATCCTAGTTTCCAAAGGTTTACTAAACCTTATCACGGATACTAACTCTAATAACCTAGTCTTAATGTATATAGACATTACATCACATAGTGGAATACTTAAAACATTAAAGAAATAGATTCCAAAAGTCTATATTAGTTAGTGCCTTTGGAATCATAGAAACATAAACACTGGTACATAAGAAATCTATGTTTTCTCCCACAAGTTTCTCCATGACTAGAACCTTTCTTATAAACATCATAGTTAGTAGATATCTTCATATCATGGGGATGAAAACAGAAAAAAGGGGTGAGCTCAAATGCTCAGTTAGGGTAAATGTGGGAGACTTGTAAGAATAGATATAAGAATATGGGTATGATAATGTGATCATAATATTAGAAGATCATACACTTCATATCAAGGATCATAAAATGAATAATAGCATAATGTTTGGAATTTCATAAGACACGAATCATAAGTAAATAAATAAAAAAATCCATGGAATTATTACTTTGGAATACAACATGGAATTTTTTTTGTACATATATACATACAAATCATACATCAAGGCTACAAACCAAGACCTTCACAACATGTTAGGATTGGTCTAAGACCCATGTACCTAATTGGTTTTGGGCTTGGGAGACAAACCATGAACAATATTACTTTCAATATTGGGATACAACCCATGCACCTTCTTGTTTTTTGGGCATGGCCGACAACCCATGTACTCTAGTACATTTAGTCTTGGGCTACGAACCACGTATCTTCTTTTTTTTAGTCCGGGTCTCCAACCCATGTACCCTATGAGCTCATATATAAATTTTCATTATCCAATTACTTGGAGGGATACATAGGTCCCATCAATATCATAATGAAATAGTACATGTATGTTCCACAATATAAGAAAACATTCATCATATCATGACACATGAAAAGAGATCGTATCATATACCAATTAATGAAATGGGCATTATAAACATGTTATCATATTATAACTAATAGAAAACATATAGGTTTTATAATCACTTCATCCTATAATAACCTATAAAAGTAAGTGGGTTTCATAAAAATTTATTATGGCATATCCCATTGAAGAGAAAATGTTTTTATAATAATATAACCTGGGGAGGAGGAACGAGTTTCATAAAAATATTACATGTAAAAGAGAAATGACTTTTCATAAACATCATGCAATAAAAAACCATATAGGGAAATAATATGAATGTACTCTTTGGATAATTTCCTTGAAATACATGAGTATCATCAACAGATATCGTCTTTGATGGGATTTTTTTGGGATATATTTTAAAAATATTTCCTGAGGAAAATATGATTTCCTCTTTGAAAATTATTTTTTTAAAAATAAAACCTTTTGAAAAACAATTTTCTTTTAAATTACATTTAAAACATAGAAAGAAGTCTTGAAATAATTTTGAAAACCATTTATTTGAAAACACTTTGAAAATTTATAATGAATATATAGAAATGTTTTTGAAAAACTATTTTCCATTAAAACTTATAAAAGAAACATGAATTTTTTAAAACCTTTTAAATGAAATTTCAATAAAAATATATAAAAAATATTTATTTTTTAGAAAACATGGTTTGAAAGGACATAGATTTCCGGCCAAAGAGTGGGAAAATACTAGGTTTCTTAAAAACATGTTATTAACTATATTTTGTACCAAATAGTGAACAAATGGAACCAATACAATAATATATCATGAATAACCATATTATAAGAAACCTAATTAGTTTTCTTGATATATGGATCATAATATTTCATTGAAGGAAGCATGATCATAAACAATCTAGAAAATAGATGAGATTATTTCAATACTCTTTCCACCTAGTAAATTTGAACCATAATCCCCGTATAAGAAAATTAATCTAAATTAAGAATATATTATACTAAATATAATTATATTCATGATATAACATTTTAATGGATTTATATATGGCTCACGAAAAAATATAGGTATATAACATGGCATGTTTATCAAAAAATGAAAATTAAGAGAAAATTATTTAACCGATTTGGTAACTTTTGAAACATAAATCGAATGAATGAAATATCATCAAATGGATATATATAAATACTCATAAAATTATGTATATGAATCCTAAAATTTATCCATGGGTAGTACCACTCAAAACTAATAGGTGATTAATAAAGCATGTATCTCACAGAAAGAAAAAGTGAGATGGAATTCCCTTACATTATGTCTTGATTCTATTCATTATTGAAAAATATTCTTTTATAATAAATGATTGTTTTTTATAAATATTTTATTGTATAATATTAATATATATAATACCATATCGGTATGATTATTTATTTATATTACCCACTTATTAAAAATTTCATATTAAGGTTACACTAAAGGTAATATTCTCTTGTGTCGTAATTTGTTATAAATTTGGTCCCTATAAATATATAATGATTTACAGAATGTAAAAAATGATATAATTATCATTAATATTTATCATATCTGTATTATAATACAGTCCTTGTAGTGTGTGAACACATCACATCGCTTTGAAGGGGTAGTAGTCCATACTCCCCCAAATGAAATTATCATATTTAATGAAGGTGGAGAGCATAAGGGTGTGTTATAAATGAAATTAAATAATCATAAATGCATTATAAATATCAAATATATCATATATAAATATATTTTCTGTCACAATTTATACTATTAGAGGTGGTAAAAGAAAAATGAACAATCATCATTTCGTGAAGCAGCAGTTCATCGTACACTTAAACAGTATGTTTGTTACCCATTATATTGATGTGTGGGTAAGTGTAGGTCAAAACCATAGAATAAAAACTTCCTAGTATACTAAGGATATTGTTTTTGTTATAAAATAATGTAATAACAGGATTTTATGAAGTGGAAAATCGAAATAAAATAAAGAAGTTTGAGGTAGCGTGTTATAACCTAATCGAATAACTCCTTTTGGTTTTTAACAAAGGGATTAATTGGAAGTATTTATACCCAAAGGGAGTATTAAAAAGAGAGTTTAGGGTTTTTGGGAAGTGTATTTGATAGATATTTTTGGATGCTAAGTGGTTTCATATTTGTAATGGAGTGGGAGAATTTGTGACCTTTTATAGGGAATGGAAAATACCCACCTAGAATTTTTGAAAACATGTTTGGGGTAACCACATTTTCACATAATAAAAGTAAAAAAAACAAAATAATTCAATGATTATGGCCGATATATGTCCATACAATGGGTTTTGGATAAGTGGTTAGGTATTTTGGGCCCTTTAATTTATTGTTTATTCTATTGTTATGTTTAATTTTAACTTATTATCTATAATTAATTTTAAATGCATTCACTTTTATTTTTGCCTAAAAATTAAATTGAACATATCAGAAATAATAGATTATGTTTACTATAAATATTAAATACATTTTTATTAATTAAAAACACATAATTGATTGCAATTAATTTACATTTAATCCTATAGATGGGACGACAATTAGGGTTTTAAAAGTAACAACATCCAAAAGATTGCTAAATTTTCCTACCATATTTAACAGTGAAATTGATTCTAATAAACTAAATTGGATTAATTTAAAAAAACTTATTTAATTAAACTTTTAAATCAATATGAAATATAATTTATCATTATAAATAAAGAAGATAAAAAAAATTGTTTTTAATTAAAATTCAACATTTTCCACTTATTCATTAAAAAATGGAACTTCAATGAAAAATATTAAACAAATCACTATAACCTAATTTTTATGTTTCTATTACAAATATGATGTTTATATGGACATATAATATTCATAAAAGTTTTAAAAATTGTTTTTAAAATAGGTTCTATATTAATAGGCGGTAAATGCACTTTTTATAAAACTATAGTATTTTATGCATAAGATTGATTTTATTGCTATACTATGCATATAAATTCCATATTAAGAATATAAAATATATTTAGTTGAATATTAAATTTATATTTTATATTAATACCACATTAAAATTGTAATTAATTAAATTCTTAGGATAAAACAACATTGTGAGAATAAAAATAATAATATTTCCCTATATATTCTATAGGTTCTCATATTCATATTTATTTAATTTATTATCAATGAATTCATTTTATATTTCTGTAAAACATAGATTTTCATAATTTAGTTTACCCTCTTCATAGCTAAAAATTTAGTTGCCATGTTATATATTATTATATTAAATAATAATATTTTTAATAATATATTATTGATTGGTAGAACTTGGCATTGCGTGTTACGCAAGGCATCAAGGAAATTCAGTATTATATGTAACATAAGCTAACCTTGGTTTCCTGCATGTGGATATATAACCATTATTTTTTTATTTAGTGTACGATTAAATTGGTATTGTCCAAATAAAACAAAGTGATTTAATATATATATATATATATATAATGTTATTTTCAATGTTTCATGAAATGAAAAATATCAAAAATATTAAATTAAATTGAAAAAAATATTTCACAATATATCGGGGAGTTACATTCTACCCATATTAACATAAATTTTACTCTTGAAATTCATATGGGTTATCAATGGTTTAATACATGAAATTTCTTTTCATAGAAACCCACATTATAAAAATTAATGCTATGATTTTATTTAAAAAATGAATGTTGGCAATATAGCCGTTACCTAAAGTAACATATAAATGGTTTTCCATATAGGAGGAAATTGGTGGGAAGTGAAAACCATGACATGGAATAAAATTCTAACTATCAAGTTAGGATGGATAGTGATAGAAAACATGGTTAGGTTAAAGTTAACAATCACAAATATAGAAATAAATGACGATCTAAGTGGCCATTTGATTCCTCAAAAAATGAATGTATAAGAAGTTTTTTTGGATTCAAGATCCATTTTCCTAAAGATGATGAATTTTTCTGAAAAGATATACTTTCATGATTTTGGGAAAACCTCTCCCTTTGTTGTTCCGTGATCAACATCCCATACTTCTCTAAAAAGGTGTATTTTTCAATATTGAAGCACTAATAGATCATGAGATGCATGATATACCATACCATTTATCATTAGTTATCATCAAGACAAATTTATTTGAATTGGTTTTCCAATATTAATAATTCCTCTTGTGGTGAGATAATACATTAATTTAACAAACATCATCTATGTTGTAAATTTATCTTTCCATAAATTTTTAACCTTATATCCCTTATGAAAGATAAAAATACAAAATGTTAGAAAAAAACCATGAAACCAAATTAACATTGATCCCCCCTATATCAAAAGGAACAATTTGGTTTTCACATTCCAAACATGTGAATACCCTCATTATATATTCCCCTAAAACAATATAATAACCTATATTACCATAAATACTTTTGGAAAACATGCATACTTCCTTATTCTATTGATTACTGGATAAATTATCTAAATCCAAGAATATTTAAACATAATCCTTGATAGAATAGACCAATTTTTGAATAATCATTTCGAGGGTAATCTTGACCGTATAATTAAATTATTCATATCCAAAATATCATTATACAAGCATTATTATTTCAACATAAGCCACAAATTAAGGGTTACCTTACCCTAAGAAAAACTCCAACTTTCCATGAATTCACTTTTATTTTTATTGAAAAGATTCAACATGTCGTTTTCAATCCTTAATGAAAACTTATATTGAAAATAATTATATATTTCAGGATTCATATAACATAATATTTGAATTCTAAAACATAAATATTCTATTCATACAACATTATTGTTCAACCATTAGTTAGTCTTCCTCAACTAATTAATTAATACCTCTTTCCAATATTATTAAATATTAATCTTGTTTTAAGGTTCCAAAACCATAATCTATCCATGATTATTTTTTAAATTGTACTTGAATAAAATAACATACCTTTCACATATTGTTTTCCATCTATTTATATTCAGAAGAATAAATAATACTTATACCACATTCCTGATCCCCTTTATTAGATTTCCAATTGGGAAATAGATTTTCATAATTCAAACACCATACATATATAAAACATTACATGTTAATTGTGTTCCTTCAATTTCAATCCATTGACTTAAACCAGATATTAATGGGTGAGAAACACATATCATGAGAAGAAAACCACATAATCATGAAATATTATTCATAGGATGTCTAAATCATGAAAACATTTGTTTAATTGATGAAAACATATTTTTATCCTAGTTTATTAAAATTAATCTTCCATTTAAATCCTTCATGATTATTTGTGAAGAGTTTATGAATTTTCAAAGCATATCCCTTAGGAGTGTCAAACCAGGTGTGCAATAATGCTGGTTTTTGTTTACTATATTACCCTAAGTCAAGACCAAGACATCTTGTCAGAGTTGTTACCCATAGGTACATATGTTACATATACACATACACTTGTAGTATATAGATATTGATTTATTTCAAGGAAACCACTTACTCTATCCATTACCAATATTCAAGGACAGTTTTTGAAATGTTAACTCATCCTTATACATATACTTAGAGACATCCCTAGACATATCCTTAAAAATATATTTAAATATATCCCTAAATTTTCCTAATGATAGTTCCTAAATGATGGCTATAACATTACTATAATACCAACTATAACAATCCAGTCATAACACACATAGAAATTACATCACTTTTGCTGAACACTTAAAAAAATACAAAAAAGTACGCCCAAAGAATGTATTAGTTTAGTGCCTTTGGAGACATGGAACCAAAAAAAACCTTCTAAATAATGGAGCAGTATTATCTCCCACTAGGTTCTTCATGAGTAAAACAATTATTAGACACAACATACTAAATACATATCATCATAAGAAGAAGAAGGAAACAAAAAAGTGGTGAGCTCAGATGCTTAGTAAGGGAAAAGAGAGGAGAAATGTAAGAATAAAAATTAGCATAACAATATGAGAATATTATCGTTACATTATAAGATCATACCCTTCATATCAATGATTATAAACCAAAATAATGGCATAAATCGTGGAATTTAATAAGACATGAATCATAAGGAAATAAAAAACATAATCCATAAAATCCTAACATAGGAATAAGACATGGAATTTTTAGAATACACATAAACATAGAAAATCATTAGTCAATGATACCTAACAAGACCTTCACATCATTTTAGGATTGGGATATGGTACATGTACCTGATTTTTTCATCTTAGGATAGAACATGTGTACCCTCTTACTTTTAGGCTTGGGATACAACCCATGCACCTTCTTGTTTTTGGGCTTGGGCTATAACCTATATACCAACTTACTTTCAAGATTAGGCTAAAACCCATGCACCAAATTTTTTTTGGGAATGATATATAACTATTGTAACCTTTTAGATCATACACAAATTATCATTACCCAGTTACTTGGAGGGAGATATAAGTCCCACCCATATCATAATTAAATCACACTTACATGTGTCACAAGAAAAAAACATTCATCATATCATGAACCATGAAAAGAGATCATATAATAAACCATGAAATGAAATGGGTATCATAAAAAGTTAATTTTATAAAAATCTATGGAAAAAATATAGGTTTCACAATCATTTAATCCCTTAATAACCTCTGAAATAAAGTTTTATAAGAATTTAATATGGGATAACCGATTGAAGAGAAATGGTTTTTATAAGCGTAGAACCCATAGAACAAAATAAAGTTTAATAAAAATATAACCCATGAAAGAGAAATGGGTTTTCATAGACATAATACCATAAAAAAATGGATTCTCAGAAAAAATATCAATGGAAACTTCTGATCATTTCCCCAATATAAATGAGTAACATCAACATATGTCATCTTAGAATAAAAATATATTTGAGATATCTTGTAAAAACATTTTTTGTTAAAATATTATTTAGTATTTGAAAATTATTTTTAAAACATTAAACCTTATGAAAAACCATTATCTTTGAAAATACTTTAAGAACATAGAATTAATTCTTGAAATAATTTTGAAAACCACATATTTGAAAATTCTATGAAAACTTATAAAGAAATCTGGAAAATGTTTTAGAAACCATTTTCCATGAAAACCTATAAAATAAAATTGAATATTTTTGAAAAAAAAATCATTTAAAATACATAAAATAAAAAAATAAATCATTAAATTGTTTTTAGAAAAAATTTATTGAAAGAACACATATTTCTGACCGAAGATAGGGAAATTCCAGTCTTTCTTTAAAACACATTATTAACTATCTTATATACTAAAGAGTTGAAAATGGTACCAATACATTAATATATACCGAATATATATATTATAAGAAAATTAAGTTGGGTTATTATGATATGGATCATAATATTTCATTAAATGTATCCTGATGATAAAAAATCTTAAAAAGTGATGAGATTGTTTCAACAAACTCTTACAACCTGGTAAATCTGAACCATACACATCATTTAAGAAAATTAAATTTCATGAAGATTAAAATATAAATAAAACATGGAATTAATGAAATAAAATTTCAATATAATTATATAAACCTCAAAAAAAAATATACGTACATAATATGACCTATGTCTCAAAGAAGACAAATTGAGACAAAATTAATTTACTGATTTGGTAACTTTTGAAACATAAACCCTGTGAAAGAGAGATAGTAAAATAGATATATAAATAACCATAAATTTAATTATAATAATCATATTATTCACCCATGTTCAGTACCACTCAAAATGAATTGGTGGTGAATAAATAATGTGTCTTACAGATTTAAAAAGTGAGATGAAATTCAATTACCTTATGTCTTGAAGCTCTTCATACTCAAAAAAGATTTGTGTATAATTAATATAAATTTATTATAAATATTTTACAGTATAATATTGTTTTACCTAATACAATATATTGATTTAGTTTTAATTTATATTACCCACTTTATAACAATTTCATTTTAAGGGTACACTTTAGGTAATATTTTCTTTATTTTTCACTTGTGTCCTAATTCGTTATATCATGGGTCCTTATACATATATCATGATTTCAAGAATATAAACTATGATATAAATATAATTAATATTAATTATATATGAAATATAACAATACATATAATATATATGTATGAAATGGAATACACCGTTCATGGAGATAGTAGGCTATACGTACGCACGAACGCTGCTTCCATTTTGGTGACGTATTGAATGAAAAAAGTAAAATAAATATATGTATATGTATATATGTATGTAATATCATTAAATCAGAATTTTTATTTCATATAAATCATATTGGTTTTATATACATATAATTAGTATATTCTCATTAGTGTGTGAACGAATCACATCACTTTGAAGGGTAGTAGTCGACACTTCCTCAAAAGAAATTATCATATGTACACAAGATGGAAAGAAAAGGGGTATGTTATATATAAAAATTTCATAATTTTAATTACATTATATATATAATATAATATATATATATTTATGTATGTATATGTAGATTCCATCATAATTTCCACCTTGAGAGGTGGTAAAAAACGAACAATCATTATTTCGTGAGGCGCTAGTTCGTCGTACACGTAAATAGTATGTTAATTACCCATTAGATTGAAGTGTGTGTAAGTGTAGGTAAAAAATAGCATAAATATTATAGTATATTGAGGATACATGTTTTTTTATACAAGCATGAAATATAAAGTTATTAGTGAGTAGATAATGGGAATTAAAGAATGGAGATTTAGGGAGGGTGTTAACTCTTAATCAGGTAACTCCTTTGGTTTTACACTGAAGGAATTCCTTGGAAGTATTTATTCCCAAATGTAGGATTAAAGGAGTAAGTTAGGGTTTTTTTTTAAGTTTATTGTTTCAGATCATGGTCTATATTAAGTGGTTTGATAGGTGTGCGGGAGTGGGAGAGGTGGTGGCCGTTTATTGGGATGGGAAATTACACACATGGAATGTTTGAAAACAAGTTAGGAGTACCCACGTTTTCACCTAAAAAAGTAATTCAAAACTAAACACACTCAATATTGGAAGCTTTATGTCCGAAATATGGCCACAAAATGCATGATAGACAAGTGTTTAGGTCATTTGGGTCTATAAATGTAAGGTTTATTCCATTATTAAGCTTAATTTTACCTTAATTTCTATAATTAATTTTAATCACATTTACTAAGTTTTCTCGTCAAAAAATAAGATGAAATTTTTAGACATTATAAATTATTATGATTGAAAATATTAAATCTATTTTTAAAAATTTCAAACCCAGATGTGGAAAAAAATAATTTAAAATTAATCCCGGAGACAGGATGACATTTCAAGTTTTAAATGTACAATCGTCCATGTGTTTTCTTGGGTTTTATTCCCAATTTCAAAGTGAAATTGATTATAATGAAATAAATTGGAAAAATTTTAAAATTTAATATCTAATTAATCTTTTAAATAAATATAATATATAATTTAACCTTATAAATAAATTATATGAAAAAAAGTTTGGATTTAGAATTCAGTATTTTTCACTTTTTCATTAAAAATGAAACTTCACAGAAAAATACCAAAAATCCACCAAAATTAATTTTTATGTTTCTATTTAATATCTTAAGTTTATATTAACATATAATATTTATTAATGATCAAAAAAATGTATTTATAATTGGTTTTCCATTAAAAGGCGATAAGAGCATGTTTTACAAAAATATAGTATTTTATGAATAAAATTGGGTATGTTCTTATCCAATGAATATATAATATATTTTAATAACATAAACAATATTTAATTGAATATTAAATATAGATATATTAAATTAATACCACTTAATAATTTTAATTAATTAAATTTATTAGGATAATACATCTTTGTATGCATAAAAAATAATAATTTCTTTTATATTCAATCATATTTCATATTATTTTTCAATTAATTTTAATTCAATGATTTTATTTTATATTTGTGTAAACCATATATTTTCATAAGTTAGATATCGATTTTCATAAATAATGATTTAACATATAGGTTAGATATTTATTATATTAAATAATAATACTTTAAAAAAATATATTATTATTCAGTAAAATTCGGTCTTGAGTGTTACGGTAGCCATAAAGGAAGGCTAGTATTATGTGTAACACAATATAACCTCATTGATATATGTAGCGAAAGCTAAACCTTCTATTTTACATAGTGTGTAATTAACTTGGTATAGTGGAAGACAAACATAATGCAATAATATATATAAAAAACAATTTTCAGTGTTGTGTGTAATGAAAATTATCAAAAAATATTAAATAAATTCGAAAAAATTATCGCAAAATATTAGGGTGTTACCAAAGTCCTATCTCACTATAAAATCCAAAATATTCACTATGGGGCCTCCTTGAAATTATTATTACATCAGGTACATTTCCATTAATCCTTAGTGGAAGCAGACATGTATTGGGATGATATTACTCCATAAATTAATCATTTCCACTTTTATAAGTGCCAATTAACTATTATACCATAAGTTATTCATTTATAATTTATAAATCAAGAACCCAATATTACACTATAATTCGTCTATATACATAATTATAAGAGTCTACTTGAGCTTCTAGGTTCGTTTCTTCTTGACCTCGTGTAAGTTGAAATTCCTCAATGGGTCTTGTTTCATACCACCTTGCTCTAGAATATTTAATGTGATACTATGGTTTTTCAAGGAGTCCTTGGCATGTTATGTTTTCCTTGATTGTTGTTCCAATATTTATTCTGGTGACATTAACCTTGGAAACCCTCATTGTCTACTTGGTGAAAAATGATGTAGGATGTTCATTACATTCTTGGGTTTTCATTTATAATTGTTTCCATTATATCATTATATTTATTTTGGATTTGATGCAATGTTTGATTGTGAAAAAATGATATTTTTTATGATGTTATATAATGATGATTATATGATATGCCTACATGTTTTCTCACATTGTATATGTGTTACTAATTCTTGGGAGGTTGTGATTGGTACTTGAGGATGGTGGACCATCATCACATATTATCCTTTAGTGGGGGAGGTTAGTTGATTGAAATGATGATGATAATGGAATATACCATAGGGTTGAGGAATGAGGTAGCCTTGGTGTTTTTTAATGGATAGATTAAAGTATCTTGGACTTTCCATATTCCATTCACCACATGAAAACTTAGTCATTGTGAGTATGAGATATTCTCATTTAGAGGTCCCAAGTGACATGTTACTCTTGAGGGATAAATGAAGTTTGGTATCATCTCAATGACACTGTGAGGACATCGTATAGTGGTTTGTTTGGTAACTAATGATATCTTCTATTATATTTATAGCATGTTGTCAAAACAGGTACAATGAGGGGTTTGTAGAGGTCTAGTCAGCACATGACCACCTGGTTTTGTATAGTTTGTTTCTTAATATTTCACATTAATGATCATTATTAGGATACATTTGTATACACGAGAACATCCTGAATAAATATTATTTATATGAAATTTATGCGATCATTATTATTCAGTATGATTACTCTGAGGATTTATGATTATTCCTTATTTCTTAATTAGAATACTTATGCAATGACATGATACAAAGGGTATAGTCTACCCACTATTTTTGACATAGACACTTGCTTCTAGTTGGTAGCCTCTTTATTATAGGGTAACACACATGAGGTCTTCTGCTGTTCTAACTTCGAATCAAGGGTTCAGGTTAGGCTCTTATAATAGAAGTGAAGAAGAACAAGGGAAACATGAAACCACACATGCTATGATTTTTTGATTTTTGATTTATTGTATGGGTTTGATAGTGACATTTTTCATAGATTGGTAATGAATGGAAAAACCATACAATGATCAATATGATTGAATATAGGTTTGGTTTTGTTGTTGTGTGTTTGATCTGGGATTGATATTGGTTTGTATCAAATGGCGAGGAGGGCATCCTACATGCTTCATAACATGATGGAGTAGGGTAGTGTGTATACTCTTCATAGGAAATAGAGGATTCCATTTCAAGTTTCGTGTATTCACATTAAATGAAGGGTAGGTAGACCATTTTATTTTGATGTGAAGGGATAAAGTTAGGGTGATAGTGTATCAAAGGGAAAGAGTGAATAATTATATTATAGTGGTCGTTTTTAGCTGTGAAACTCATAGAGGATAAACTATATATTCTAGTTAGAGTGTTTACTATATCACCTTTATTTATATATTTCACATGAATACCTAGTGATGCCTTGGTTTTTTTGATACTGTGGTAGTTTTATAGGTGGTAGGAGCTAAATTTATTGGTTTTATGGTTGTAACTTTGGTTTTCTAGTAAATAAAAAGTGTAAATCACTAATAATTTTTATCGTGGGATGGTCAAGAATTTCATGGAAGTTATGTCGGGTGTTTTTTATTGTCTCAAGATTGTGGAAGAACTTTTTGGATGGAGTGGGTAATATTTATTGCCGATTATTGGGGATGTATCCTACAATATTATAGAAGGATAATACGATATCTAGTTGTACCACAATAATCGATAATAAAATAAATTTCTGATTGATTGTGAAAAATGTAATTTTTTATTTGGTGTTCATTGTATTTGGATAGTGTCAATAGTGGATTTTATTCTTATTAGAATGGAAACATATGAATTTATTCTAGATTATTATTTCAATTTTTTAGGTATAAATGGACGTTTTCACCCCACTTTTTAATTTTTTGGTTAATCATTAAATATTTTAAATCCAATGGAGTCTGCGAAAATTAATTGAACTGAAAAATTTTAGTGGAAATTTTTGTTAAATTTGTTCCTGAAACTTGTAGAACCATTCTCTAAAAAATGATCTAAAATAAATAATTGAATCATAAAATAAAAAATAATCAAAATTACTTAGGAAAAACTCTACCAAATATCCAATGAGTGATTCATGAAAACATTTGGTCAAAATTTACTGAAATATATAATGAAACCTTTACTAAAACTAAAACATTAACAAAATATTTCATTAAAACTAAATCTTTTACTAAAACACTGACTAAAACATTCACCAAGACATTCACTGAAAATGTAATTATATTATTAATCATTCTTAAATAAATATTTTGAATACATTTATATGTATTTATTATAATTTTTCGTTAAAATATTATAAAAATATTTTTGTTTTCTTATTTAAAATATTTACTTTTAAAAATATATAAATTGTATTTAAATTTTTATTCATAATTTATAAATATATATATATTTATATACCAGATTATATCAAATTTACTATATACATCTATAATATTTATAAAATTCATGTGAAAATATTATACATATTTTATATAACTTCAATTATTATAAATATTTCTTCAAAAATATAATTTTTATTAATATATAGTATAAAATGTTTAGTTATATAATTTTAGAAATTTACATTTCATTTTATTTTAGAACATCCATTGAAACTTATAATAAACATTTTATGTAACACATAATTTATATAACCTAATTTATTATGAATATATTTTTTAACATATATATTTTTTATTACATTGTAAGTATTTTATATTTATATAATTTCATAAATATACTTTTTATCACATTCTAAAAGATTTATTAAAAAATTTAGTGGAAATAAAAGTGGAAGAATCATTGTAACATCTAATGATTATTTTAAAAAATTGTTTATATAATTTCATCAATTATAAAAAAAAATTAAAATATAAATTTTATTAATAATATTCATGATTTTTTTTGTCCTGTAATTTTAAAAATATTATTTTTTTTAGAATCATTCACTAGAAATTTACATGAAACTTATAATACATATTTCATATAACATATATCTTTTCTAATTTCAATTAATATTAACATTTGTTTTTAAATATGATTTTTGTTCGTATATAGTATGTATTTTGTTAATATTTAAAATTTTGGAAATATACATTTTTTTTTCATTTTAAAACATGGAATGGATCATTAACTGAGCTCCACTCGAAAATTTACTAGATGAATCTGGGGAATATTGACTAGTAGTTTCCTAGAACATTGAATAAAACTTGAAACAAAAAATTCACCAATACTTTTATTGAATCTTACATTGTAACTTCCATTGAAATGTTTACTGAATGGATTAATAAATTTAATTTATAAATATTTTTAAATTTTATTTAATTTAAATATATTTTGAGTTATAATTTTATAAAAATATTCATGTTTTTATATTTTAAATATATATTTTAAAATACATAAAAATTTAATTTACATTTTTATTCAAATTTTATATAGATTTTTAAATCTAATATTTTATCATATATAAAAATATATATATAGATTATATATATATAAAAATTATATTAGAAATATAATACATATTTTAAATCATTTCATTTACTAGATTTTTGTAATATACTTTATTTTGTATACTTACGCTTTAACAAGAACATTCAATGGAATGTTTACTAGATGTTTCACACGAACAACCACTAGATCTTTTAAAAAACTTAAAATATATATTTTATATGATAATATTTTTATAAAATTTCATTTATTATATACATATTTTTCATTGTTTATTTTTTTTTATTTATTGTATTTATTTTATGTTATTTCATATTATAAATATAATTTTTATAATATTCTGAATCATTCAATAGAAGCTTCAGTATAACATCCACCCGGACATCTGTTGTTACTTCTACTAAGAATTATAGTGAATATTATATTACAAATTTTTTTATAATTAAATTTGTTATAAATATTATTTCCAAAATATAATTTTTATTAATATAAAAAAATTATTTATTAGTGATATAATTTTTGAATTTTTTTTGGTATTCTGAATCTTTCATTGAATCTTTTAGTGGAATCATCAGAAATATTTTCACTAACATTTCATAGAACTTTAGGGGGATAATTTATTGTAACATTGATTAGAACATTACTAGAATTTTGACTAGAACTTCTACAAGAACATTCACTGCAAAATTTAGTAGAAGACTCACTAGAACCGTCAATTGAACATCAACTGGAAAATCCACTAAAACTTCCACTACAATTTATATTGTATAGATAGAACACATTATACTTTCCATAAAATGAAATTTAAATGTAATTTTTTCCATTAATGATGTGTTTATGTTGCATCATCATATATTAAATTAGTTTTAATAATGAATATGAAATCACTTGTGGATGCACTACGTTTCTATATTTTGCATGTTGGACTAAATGGGTTTAGTGTACAATGAAAATACTCAAAAGAAAGGATAAAATGATAAATTAATCATTAAATAGTACCTTTATTAATTTATCATATAATATCATAGGAATGTTGAAAAATATGATAAAATAGTGATATATACTTTTACTAAGACACGTACATGATTCCTTACTCTAATAGATGTATATTTGTCTTCTTATGGTCCATATTCATGTAATTTATTATTTATAGGAAACAATCACCACTTTCACAATCTTGAATCAATCAAAATGATGAGGTTCCAGATAAAAATAATAGTTTAATAAGAAGATGAGTTAGATGTGAATTCTTTATTGGTATTAAACAAAATGATACTTTCTCACTAGAAAAAAACTATTTTAGGATTTGGAGATTTTATTGGCTACTTGTGTGTGGATCATTTAGATATTTATGGACTAAATAAAAGAATAATTGGTTAATGGAGATACATGTTTCATGTTAGATTATATAAACATAAAATATAGAAAAATACATCATTTTTTTAATATATGTAAATTGACTTTATTGAGAAAATTTGCAATATTTTTTGGAATAAAAAAATGTATAATTATTTTGAATTATTTGGAGATTTTTTTAGACCACTTTCGTTAAAGATAATGATTGTTATACATTAGGTGTCTTTTTTTGCATCAGTAATCATTGGGAGATTATTTCTTATCATTATTCTTTGTCATATAATGATACTGTGAGTTCCTTTTCTTAATTTCTATAAAAATATTTATAGGTGTGTCAAATGGAGTTCACTAAAACTATATTTTCTAATCTTGATAAAGTAGTCCGAAAATGAATTTATAATTTTTTAGTTTCAACATGATATTTCCATAGAGAAAGAAATATTAATTGAATTGGTATTGAATGTTTACGTAATTTGAGGAAATATGGACATTGTTTCCTAACTAGGTATAAAAATAATATGATTTACTACCATAATTTCCATTAGTTTGATCAGGAATGGACCACCATTAGGGGAAAATACCAGGGTAGGAAATCACAGTGGTCAGATGATGTATTTATGTTTTAAGATTAGTGGTAATTATTATTTATGAATGATTCATTAACATTGGGTATATAGAAACCTTTAGTTTTCATATATAGATATTAAATCTCAAAAGGATGAATATTCATTAAATAACATTAAATAACATTACATAATCATAAATCTATAGATTCATTGTAAACATGGATACCTGAAAAGAATTTCATAATATATATACAGCATCACCCACTATGTTATTAATATAGATCACCCTTCATCGAAATAAAATACATAAAAAATTTCTTCATAACTTATGGAAATGAGATATAAGAATGATTGGGATAAGATGATCAGTAATGGTAAGAAATGGAGATATAAATTATCACTTAAACATAACAATAGCATAAGGGTATTATAACTTGAGATTAATGTTTGAAAATAATGAAATAAATAATCATAGATCATTATATTTAGTCATGAAATAAATCATGGATATTGATAAGACATGAATTATATTGTAATAAATGAACTTTTTCTATGATATCATTACATTGGAATAAAATAGAAGTTTTTGGCATACTCATAACTATAGAAAATCAATTCCATAGTAGTCAAATATAACAAACCCTCTATTTATTTCACAATAATACAAAATTTATTATATAATATTACAATTAATTCAAACAGAATAATTATAATTCTAGTGTATTTGGGAATTAGGTACACTACATAGAAACTTAAACTAGGAAATACCCCCATTTTTTTGAAAACTTATTAACATGATCATGATATTCAATGGATTAGAAAAATACTTGGTGTAACCTGGGGACTTACATAAGAAAAGGTAGATATATAAACCCCAGTAAATAAATAAACATTGAATAACATAAAATGAGTTATAAAATAGAAATATCAATGGGTAACAAATGGAACATGAATAATAAGGTATGACATAACATGATAATCATAGTATGGGAAATGTGGAAAAAATATAAAACACTGGATTGTAAACATAGGTCAATGATAACAAAAAAGACATCATGATGGAAAAATACACAAAAAAGAATTCGGTTCACTCCTTGTACCAACACGATGTATCATGAGAGTACATATTACCCAATTCATTATAGCACTTTATAATTCCAAGAACACCCATCACATTCATTTCATTATCATGCATAATTGTGCCACACATATCATACAACACAGATTCATTCATCATCATATTTTATTCCAAAATTAAGGAGTGTGGAAGAAATATATGTAATTCCCAAGTCATGTATGTTTAACTGTATAATGGTGAACACCCTTGATTAGAATTTGGTAAGTTATTCAGTACACAATTATTTTGGCATGTAAAATCACAGTGAAATTTTGACAGCATAACAACGTCACTTAAAAATTAATTAAATTGGTTGATGAGAGGGAAATGGTATATAATAATTTTGAAATTAAATGGATAGAAATAGGGGCATGGATATAAAATTACCAATATTATTCATTGCAAATGGGAGGTATAGGATAATAATAAAACTTCAATAACGAAGGGAAGGTGATGATCCCTTAGTTGAGTGTGTAACACCAAATTCTTGGGAAGAGATTATTCCGAGATTAGGGAACCTTGGGAGGAAAATAGAGATTAGAAGGAAGATTAAGGATATTCTCCAATTATATTGAATGAAGAAAAATGAGAGCTTTTGTGAGTTTATATTGGGAAAGAGTATTGATTTATTTATTATTTACAAAACATTGGTTTTGGGATCTATGTAATAAAATAACCAAAATCAAAACCCTTCCCAGGTTTTCTTAAAAATGAGAGTGGTTTTAATTATCTTATAAGGCCATGTTCTACACTTAATAAAATAACAACATTGCTTATATGAAGGTGAGACATACTCTTAATGAAATCATTTTGAATCATTTAAACATATTAATGGTTTTGGAGAATTCATAATGAATTTATAAAATTAATAAAATAAACATAAATAATTTAATTTAAAAAATAAATTTGGTCATGGATAGATTTTATTGTATTTATTGCATCACTTTTGGGTGAATATGATGTAATAGTACACAAAGTATATGTATACAATATTTAATTTTTTCCTAAAAGGTTCAATGTTTTAGAAAATTATGAAAAATTCACCATTGTAAAATGTTGAAATTATGTTTCCAAAAATAATATTCATTTTATTTAAATAATTTTCTAAACATTTTAATTATAAATTATAATATAAAATCAACATTTGTTATGAAATACTAGGTTTTTTTACTATAATAGTTTTTTGAACCCTAATAAAAAAATTACATTTGACTTCATACAAATTATTTGAAAATTTATATTTTATAAAAATTATATGTTAATTTATATTTAATAAAAATTATTTAGTAATTATATTTTATTAAAATATTATTATTTTTAGAAATCTATTAATTCATTAAAATAATTTTTCAAAATAAATTCCAATATTATACAAAAATACTATTTTTTGATAGTATGTCAAAATAAAAACAATTTTTAAAATAAAAAATACTTAATGAAAATATATTCATTAAAAAATAATGTACCAACCAACATCTATAGGGTCTTGATACATATCTCTTTAACACACTTGGAAATTCCCTAAGAGTAAGGTGGGAGATAGTTAGACTTTTAGGGGGTTGTTCCGCATTCATGGTTTGGGTTGGGATCTAGATGAATTTAAACATATACTATAAATTTTTATTCCAATGTTTATGTTATTGGATATCATCTTGGGCTTGGTCAAGGGAAAATCCTACTAATTATATATCCATCAGACACTCTAATAAATGGGCTTCATAAGTTATGATCCTACTGGTTGAGGCCATCACTTCCTCTGTCGGTGTCAATTGGATTTTTTGAAATCCTATATTTATAATAATCATATGATTACAATTAAATGGCTATATTATCAATGGTAATTTTTCATAATGGTCTTTTAAATCAAATATCCAAATACGTTCACGTGTTTTCAAAATCCATATTACATAATAATACAGTTAATTAAACTGATAGTGGTATTTTATTTATAATAATTCAGGTCGTCAAAATCCTCCCCTTAAGAAATGTGACACTAGAAATTTTATTTTCTCATACTAGAACAGAAGATGGAAACTCTGTTTCATATCTTCCTTTGGTTCCCACATCACGTTTTTATACTTATCGTTTATCCAAAACACTTTGACAAGGTGGATTGGCTTATTTCTAATAACTTTTTCTATATGATTTATGATCATAACCAGCTACTCCTCATCAGAATGTTCATTATCAAATAGTAACACCTATGGATTGAGTATATTTGAGGGGTATGGTATGTACTTCTGGAATAGTTATACTTTTAAAACATAATTTACTTGAGGTAGGATATGTGAGATTGCAAGTAGGTTGGCCACTGATCTGATGTGATCAAGAATCTCAATGGGGCCAATGTATCTTGGAATACAATTTACCTTCTTCAATAACTCATAACATTATTCCATGGAGAAATGTGGAGTATTACCAACTCCCAAACATCAATTTCTAGGTATCATTTACTAGATTCATGATATCTCTTCTATCAAATATGAGCATCCTTGTTCTGCTATCAATGATATTAACCTTTCCACCATTTTCTCAACCATTTCATGACCTAGCAGTTTTCACTCCCCGATATCTTCCCATCATGCATGTTTTTTACACCTCCTCCCACAAATGGCTTCATATGGATCCATTTGGATTCATTATTAGAACCAATTGCTGCAAGAGAACTAAAATAGAGGTAGATTTGGGTCACATCCTCTTTCGAAGTCCGTAGAAAATTCTTGAAACATGTCATATGGTGTCTCAATAGTTTTCTAAGACTGGAAATCAGTTAGTGGATGATGGGCCATACTAAAGTTTATATTAGTGTTTAGAGAATGTTAGAGACTTTTTAAAAACTAGGAGGTAAAAATCGGATCTCGATTAGATACAATCGATATTAGTACTCCATTCAGCCCCACCACTTCTTTGATGAATATCCATTCATGTTGAACGATTTATAAGTACTCTAGAAATGTGATAATGTGAGAAGTATTTATAATACAATCCAAAACAAAATTTATAGAAATGTTTCCTATGGATTTCATTATAAGTTTAGTGATAAAGTCCATTGTTAGATTTTCCCATTTCCATGTTGGTATGGGTAATTGTTTAATCATACCATTATAGTTTCTACTTTAATCATTGACTTGATGAAATACCTATCACTTTAATATATATATATATATTCAACGATCACCTTCTTCATATTATCCCACTAATAGTCCCCTAATAGTTCTCGATAAATATTTTTTCTCGTTGGGTGTATAGAGAAGGTTGAGCAATGTGAATCATTCAAAAGATACCTATTCATCTCTTGGTTAGATGGTATACATATCCATGACCAAAATCATATAAATCTTTCATTAACATTGAACTCCATGGATTTAACTTCTCTTAAATATTAGACATTCTTCTGAATTCCCACATAATATCGTTGTACATCCATTAAAATTTCTATAAGGTATTGTTTAGCAATAATTTGTGAAGGGATTTATGATTTTCCTTCCTTTAGGATTCCCATGTATATCCATTTCAAATCCAAGAATATTTGATCCTTCTCAATTCTCATCAATGATAAATTTAATGGATCATTTCTACTTATATTGTCCACTAATTTATTCACTTTACAAAGATTTTAGTGGATTGAGTAGTTATAGTCCTTGTTCAGATCTAACCATCTTTGTTGGTGCATATTCAGCTCTTTGAATGTAAATATATACTTGAGGATTTTTTTTATCTATATATATTTCAAAATTCTCCCTAATGCTGCCATATTTTCAAAGAGAATATCCTTGTAGACAACTCCAGATCATCTATTGGGTAGTTTAATTTGTGTTCTTTCATCGAATGGGGAGTATATGCTTTGACATTGTCATTATACATTATCCCAAATCCAAATCCCTTCTTTTAAGCATCACTAAAAACTATGAAAATTTCCCCACTTGATGTAGTGTGAGAACATGTGAAATGATATGCCTAATTTTCGTATATTTTTATCTCTCATCACATTCATCATTCTAAGAAAACATGACTCTATTCAATGTTCGATTGGTTGAGGGGTTTGAAAATTGTGAGACATTTTTCAAAAATCTACTATAGTACCCATATAATATAGGGAAAATATGGATATCTTTCACATTTTTTTTGAAACATCCACCCTTTAATTACATCTATATTTGAAGGAACCATAAATATCCCATTTCCTGTAGGGATATACCCCAATAATTTGAATTCCTTCTACCATAACTCACATTTTTTTAACTTTTAATAAAGATTTTCCTTTCTCAGGGTCTTTTGAAAAATAATTTGATACTCTTCGTGCTCCTCCTTGGTTTTAGAGAATATTAGAATATCATCTATAAAGACTACACAAAAGTTATTGAGGTAATCTATAAAGTCTCTATTCATAAATTCCATGAATATTACTAGATCATTAGTGAGTCCAAAAGGAATTACTATGAACTCATAGTTCCCATAACTTGTACAAAAAGAATTCATGGGTATATCCTCCTTCTTCACCCTAACATGATAATATTCCTACCACATAACCTCCTTGGAGATTTAATATTTTCCACATAGATGATCAAAAACCAAAAAAATCCATGGAAAATGATACTTTTTCTATATCATGATCCTGTTGAGTTCACTATAATAAATGCAAAGGATCATTGATCCATCCTTCATTGTGTGCAAGGGTTCTAGTGTACCCTACGATAGAGAACAAGGGTGTTTGAAACCTTTATCTAGATCCCCCTTTAGGTGTTTTTTCTCTCCTATAGTTCCACAAAATAAATTCTATACAGATTCTTGGATAATGGAAATCCTCTAGGTATAATATCGATTGAAAATTCAATCTCTCATCTAGGTGGAAGACCATGAAATTCCTCTAGAAACACATCATCATATTCCCTCACAATAGGCATGTCTTTGATGATGGATCTTTCTTTCAATTTAATCTTTTGAGTTATATATTCTTTCTCATTGGTAAATAATATATATGATTGAGTTGTTGGTGATAAAGAAGATTCATTATCCTCACACTTCTATATAATTTTGTCTCAATTAACAATTTATAGAGTGATTTCATTCTCTCAGAAATTTATGAAGCCTCTATATAGGGAAATATAATCCATACCAAAATTGCATCTAATTCCACCATAGGAAGTATGATAAGGTTCATTGGTAAGTTCATTCCTCAAATTTGATTGGGGAAGAGTTATATACTTAGGATATAATAATTTAACCATTTTTCATTTTCACTAATAACTCCACTTCCATTATTTTATAGTAGTGTTTTAATAGTTCCACGAAAATTTTTTGATATGAAGGAATTCAAAGAACCTGAATAAAAATGTATGCTCTCTATCCTTGAATGAATAACTAGAATACCTATCAACACATATTTGTCAGGATCCACCTCATTGGTTGCAATGGAGGAAGCTCACCCCAACTACAATGGTGGTTATTAGTTGTCTCCTAAAACCATTGGAATAAGAAAAATAGTTTGCAAACTTCCCTAGTTTCTTAATGTTTAATAAATTAACTATGCACTGAGGTTTGAATAGGGAATTCATTTCCTCTCTTGCAATAGTTGGTTTCTCCTATCCAAAATCGCTAACATGGTGCCCTAATTTCTTCTTCCTAAAGAATTTCATCATCCCACTTAGGCAATTTCCACGGTGCTTTTTTCCTCCACATTAAAAAATGAGATTTTGAAATTTCATAGAATTGATAGAATTGTCCATAAAACTACCAAAATGAGACTCCACTATCGCCTTCATATCCCTATTATACCCCTGAGATTCACTAATCACCTTTTCAGTTTTGAGGGAAAATCAGATGATTTCCTAATAGCTATAAAAGCATTGGATATCTAGTGATTTTTGTAGACAAGGTTTTAGACTACTAATGTAACTTTCAACCATGAATTGAGGTGTAAGGAAAATTCCAAAGGCATATATTTCAAGTATTTTTAAGTTTTCCTCATACACCCCAATATATTCGTCATGTTTTTCTTGGGGGAAAATATGTCCCTTTCCTTTTTAAGATGGAGAGTGCAAGAAAAATATTTAACAACAAGCATTTTCTAGAATTCCATTCACCACATCACTTTGATCTCTTTCCCAAGATTCATATTGTTGTTAAATGTACACCACTAATCAGATTATACCTCTATATGGTAATCATAAAATAGAACCTTCTCTTTTTAGGAACATTTTAGGATGGAGAATATCTTCTCAATGGAGTTGATCCATTTTTCCATTATTAATAGATCAAATGATCTCATGAAATTTTGAGGATTTTTTCCCATAACATACTCAATAACAACTATTTATCACCTTAGGGGATTTGGATAATCTTCATAATTTAGGTTTTTATTCAAAATCTGAGTTTTATATGAGAGTATCATCATGATGTTTGCTATTCTTACTCACATCAGGTTGGGTTTCTTGTTGGGGCAATCATTATATTTCCCTTCACATTATTTTTTTACCTGGTTCCTAATATTTTCTGACACTATCTATAATTAAAGGATAATTATGGATGAGTATTTATTTAACTATTAAACACATAAAGGTTGAATCCAATTACATTAAATGGATAGCTTATAAATTACATTTATTTTTTATCTTATTAATTTCTAGGCATCGACCTATGTTATCCATGATCTATGTCTGAACATATACTCTTAGGGAATGTTTTTCCCTGAAAAGTTGATTGTAATGATCTTATGAATTTACCAAAGAAAATACCATTATAGTGTCAAAATAGGTGCAAAGTACAACCTGTTTTCATTTACAAGGGTACACTGAGCTAGGAACGAAACAACTTGTCAGAGTTGTGACCCATAGGTACATCTATACCAGAACAACATCCAATTGTAGTAAATAGACATGGAATTTTTTAATAAACCAATTACTCTATAATTATCAAAATTTAAGGATGTTTTAATGTACTTAGTCTTATCCCAAGGCTTTCTATAGAGTTCTCAAATCATAACCCCAAAAATAACTAAAATATTCATCTGATACCAACTATAACAACAATTATCTTTATTTAACATTAATGCATGATATTTTTACACAGGTTTACACTTATAACAACCCAGAAGATCAATAAGTCTAGTGTATTTGGTAATTAGGTTCATTACATAACAAAAAAATATAGGAAATACATTAGATTTATTTAAAACATCCATAACATGATTATAATATTCCAAGGCCTTCAAAATTACACTGGATAACCTGGGGACAAACATAAGAAAGGGGTGAGATATAAATCCGAGTAATAGAATAATCATGGAATAAGGTAAAACATGTTATAAAATAAGAATATCAATGTGTAATAAAATTAACTTGAATAATAAGGAAAGATATAGAATGATAATAATAACATAGTAAATGTGGGAAAAACAAAAAAAACTGCATCATAAACATATGTCAAGGATGAATTACAATACAAAATGATGGAAAAAGTACAATAAAAGAATCAAGTAAAATATTCTCCCAAAATAAAATATCATGAGACTAAACATTTCCCAATGCGTTGGAGCACAATATAATTCCAAGAACACTTATGATATTCATTTCATTCTCATTCTTCAATGTTCTACATAGATCATACAACATGGATTCATTCTTCATTACATTTTATTACATAATTAAGGAGTCTGAAATGAGTAAATATAATTACCAAGTCAAATAAGTATAATTTTATAAATGTGAAAACTATGGATAATATTTGGGCAAGTTATTCACTACATAATGATTTTCTCATGGAAAATAACAGTGAAATTTGTACTATATAAAGACATCACATTAAAATTCATAAAATGGGTTGATGAGAGGTAAAAGGATGAATAATATTTTTTTCATAAATTCCATAGTAATAGGGACATGAAAATACATGTACCAACAATAGTAATGGGAAATGGAAGGCATATGATAATAAATAAACTTGAATAAATAAGAGAAGGTGAGGATCTCTTACTTTAGTGTGTGGCTCAAAATGCATTGGAGAAGCTTCTTGAGAGATTGGGGGAACCTTTGTAGGACTCTATAGAGTGGAGGAGAGAGTATGGTAGTGCTCCAAGTATCATGAGTGAGGATAAATTGGATATTTTGTGGGTTAATATAGGGAAATAGTGGGTATTTATTTATTTTTTCTCAAACATTGGTTTTGGACTCCATATAAGAAAATAACCAAAAAAATGATTACCATGATTTTTCCCATGGTTTCTAAAAAATGTGAGTAGTGTTAATTATTTTATAAGGATAAGGGTATAACATAATAAAATAATTCCCTTTATTGTATAGAGGTGAGTCATACACTTAAATAAATTATTTTAAAACCATAAATATACTTAATTTGGAGGATTCACAATGGATATAAAAAATAATCAAATAAACATAAATTAAAATTATTTTAATATAAGAACATAGATTTGGTCTTGGATACCTTTTATAGAATTTATTACATCAAATTTGGATCATTTTGATGTCATAATACCTAAATTATATGTATAAGGTACTTAACTTTTTCTCGAAAATTAATCTATCTCAGAAAAATATGAAAATTTTACCATTGGATAATATCCACATTCTATTACCAAAAATAATGTTTTTTATCTAAATAAATTTTATAGATATTTTAATTCTAACTTTTAAATTAAAATCTATATTTCATAAGAAATATTTGGTTTTCCAATAATAAAAGTTTTCAAAACCTTATAAAACAAATTACATTTGACATCATAAAAATTAAATTAAAATTTATATTTAATAAAAAATATTTAATAAAAATATATATTTAAAATAACATTTTTAAAAAATCCATTAATTCATAAAAATACGTTCTTTAATTGACTTTTAATATTACAAAAAACAATTATTTAATTTTTATTATATCAAAATAAAAATAATTTGTAATGTAAAAATAATAAAATGACAATATATATATAAAAAATTATGTACAAACTCATAATGCTAGTATATTCATACATATCCCTTTAATACAACCACAAAGGCCATAAGAATAAGGTGTGCAGCTGTGAGACATTCATCGGGTTGTTCGACGTACATGGCTTGGGTCGTAATCTTCATTAATTTTATATTCTACTGTAAATGGGTTCTCTCATGCTTAATTTTATGGATCCCAGCTAGGATTAGGTTATTAGAAAATCCCAGGGACACAACCATCCTTATAATCTCTAATAAAGTTGATTCATATGATATAATCCTACAATTTGAGGTCATCATTCCATTTATCCTTGTCAATTGTATTTTTTAGAACCCTATACTTCTATTGATCATATGATCACTATTGAAATTCTATATTATCAAAGATAATCATTATTAAAGTTATTTTAAATCTGGTAGAATATAATAAAGCCAAATAAGTGCATGTGTTTTCTATATCCATAATATATGTTAAGAAATTTAATTAAATTTCAAGGGGAAATTTATTTAAAAGAGTTATAGTCAATACACCAAGGCTCACTACCAAGACTATAATAGTGGATTGGGGTTTCTCACCATTACATCATATCCTTAGTCTTGGTTCACATAAAATATAATCATAGTGAACAAAATCCATTTTTAAACTGGGTTAAATCCCCATTATAGTCCTTACTATCTCATGAGATATCAGTCTTTACACAAGGAATCATAGGGATATATATTTGTTAGCACACAATACATTTAATTAAAATAATATATATTTATGGAAATATATAATAAAAAATTCATCATAGCATAAATAGCTGAATAAAAATGAGTTTAATAACTATTTAATCATATCACAATATGTTGAAAAGAAAGAGGTTTCATAAAAATTTCATCATTTCATCATAGTATAATCCATAGAAAAGAAATGGGTTCCCAAAAAATATTTGCACCATAATCATAAAGTATCCATAGAAAAAATAACGATGGTATAATTGAATCATATACCCATTAATACTTAGGTAATATGAATGTATCTAATTATAGATGACGAATGCCTTTAAAAGACCACCAGATCATTTATTAAGGATTGAACATTGAAATAACTTTTTCAGAATATAAAATTTCACTAAATGTAAAGGAAAAAAATTTCATTTTAATGTTTGTTGGAAAATTTTAATGTAATATTCAAATTTTTTAGTGATCATGTAGATATGAAATTCCATTCATGAATTATAATTTAATAGGAGACATTGATTTCAATATTTTATAAAAAAAGTTAAAAATTACCTTATTAAAAAAATGAAAATAATATTCCTTTTAAAATATTTTATAAAAATCCAATAAGGGTTAAATTTGACGTTAAAAAATCATAGGAAAAAATAAAAAAATTATTGAAAACATTTTTATTAAGGAAGGATATATAAAAAAACACTTTCAACAAAAGAGATAAATTGATTCTGTTTTTGTTAAAAATATTATTTCATTGTCATGAGTACTTAAAGAGAAGAAAATTAAATTAAATAATGTAATCTAAAAAATAACCTGACGAGAAATAATTCAATAATTCTTGATTTTTGGACAAATAATTTGTTCATCGAAAACTAAATACTATAGAATCCTACAAATAATGGGATTATAACATAAAAACCTTTCCAATTTGGTATGTTTTGAATCACAATACCTATAAAAGAATAAAATAAATTGAAATTTTAAATTTCAATAAAATAAAAATAATCATTATATAACATATCACAGTGGTATTATATTGACCTTATAAACATAAATAGGTTTATAACATCCAAATTTTCACGGAAAAACAATGTTGGGATAAAAAACACTCACAAATTTGGTAATCTAGGAATAAAAACATCATAAAATAGATAACCATAGATTATTTTGTATATCCCCATAATTTTCATGAACATAATCTTAAACTTAATTCATTATTATTATATACACAACATAATGTGAATAATAGGTGATATGGTATATGTCTCATGAAAATAAACGTGAGACATGAAACTTATACCACTAGTTCAACATTCTTTGAAAGTTTTATAACCAAACTTATTATAGATTTAAATTTATTTTATTAAGAGAAAATAATCATTTAGAAACTAAAAATATCATATATTATACACTTATACCATTTTGACACAAATTTATTAATAATTCATTATTAAAATCAACATTCTTGGGTGTTAATCATTTCATTATTCAGTAGTATTTCAGTTCGGTAGTTCTATTCATTGAACTAATATCATGTTTACATAATAACCACAATTCTAAAAAATAAATATAAATATCAAATATTATATATATATATATATATAATATTCCATAGAATGTTGAGATAGGAAAATGAATAACACCGTTCATGGAGATGAGTGGTCGTATATTTGCATGAATGTTTTTTTAAACTTAAAAATAAATAGAAAGAAATAAAGGTAAATTATAAGTAACCATTAACAAATAAATATTATATTATATTCATCATATTTATTTATTATATATTTCATTACAACCCCTTAATTATTTAAAAAATATAAAATAATTAACAACATTTTGTGGATGTGGCAGTCAACATGTATGTATAAACAATGTTATCATTTTCCAAGGGATTGGAATGTAAGAAGATATATTTTATAATATAACTCCAGAAGAAAAACTATTTTATAACTATAATTTATATATATTAAAATCATTATAATAACCATCCATTAATGGCACTGATTAAAAATGAATTGTATTATAACATGGACATGGGAGTCTACACGTACGCACGAATGATACTTTTACATATCATTTGGTGGAATATAGGTTTCATATTAGTGTTTACAGAAAAAAAAAGAGAATTTATGTAATTTTATGATAATTAATTTAATAATTTACTATAAATACAAAATATTTTTAGGAATTTGAAGATGAAATAAATTAAAAGAGGTTGGGGAAAACAATTATATCGTATTTTATAGGCCTCCTTCAAATCCTTCATAAGGACCCATGAAATGGCCTCTCAAGATAAACCAATACATTATTGATTATATTGGATAGTTGGTAAGTGAATTTTTATGGGTATTGTGGTGATATATGGATCTAATTGATGTTATTAAAAGAGATATAAGTAGTCATTTTATAAGGGAGGGAAAGGACACATATTGAGTTACTGTTAGGAATAAAATATAATTAGGTCATCCACAATCGAATTTCTTCCAAATGGATATATATATATGGATAAAAATAGTATAAGGTATACGTATCGTTAGTAATGAAAATTTATATAAGTTTTAGTGTGGTTTTAATCCTTAAATTTTGGTTTAACGGCTCGATTTATTGATTTTAAACCTTATTACGGTAATGAATTTTTCAATAAGAAAGGGTTCTAAAATCACTCATAAGTAAAAAATTACTACATAAATGGGAAAGGGATAAAATTTTAATCCATTATTAATCCTAATTGTCTTATTTCCATATTTTTATGATTTAAAAATAATTTTAAAAAAATATTATTTTTCATAATATATCATTAATTTAATTTCTTAAACGATTACTTTACTTTGATTTTAGTGTTATCAATATAGTTATGTAATTAGAATGTAATCCTTTTAAAAATACAAAACCTATTTTATGTATCTAAAAAATTGATCAAACAAAATAATTAACGCAAAATTTATTAATTTTAATATTTTCAATTTCATGTATTTTTTTCTATTAATTGAATAATTTCTATGTAATTATTGCATATGAATTTGAGGTAATTATTTAATTAATTAAATATATAAATAAATTAACATGATAAAAAATTATTTATTCTATTTAATAAATTATAATAACCAATCTTATTCTCTTTTTATCCTTATAAAACAAATTTATAGACATTAATGCTAATAGATTAAAATTCTGGTAATTTATTTACTTAAATTAATATAAATTACATTTTCAAGGGATAATGGAATGAATATGCAATAAATGAAAATTTTGGGTGTCCATAAAAATTTCTAATGCTTCTAATGAAATTTTGAATTATTTTAGGTTGATTTTGAGAACATATATTAGGGGTTTATCCCTTTTTTATGCTTATTTTCCTAAGTGAGGTGATGAATACTTATCATTATTACTATTCATAATGAAAACAATAAAGAGACCAATTTACCCATCATGAACCTCTTAATTCCCAATATTACATCCCGTTTTTAATAGCAGTTCTCTTAAAGTGAATGATATCAATTTTAATATAATTGTATGAAACAAAAAGAAAAGCTATTTTTTTGGAAAAATTTAACTTTATGTATAACAAATGTTTTTTCTACTAAATTCCATCTTAAAATTTATTTTAAAGAAAATATTTTACTTTTTCATAATATTACTGAAAAAATTATACTTTGAAATAAATTTAAATAAAAATTGAACGTATTAATGTACTAAAAAAATATAGTTTTCCATAAAATTCAAAATTTTTCAATATCGAATATAAAATCAATCATTCTATAAAAATAAATAAATAACCCTATGCTAATTTTCATATTATTATTCCAAAAATAATATTAATTTTATAAGTGGAAATTTCAATAAATTTTAAAAAATAATATTCTCTCATAAAAATATATGAAACCAATTTTTGAGGAAAATATGTTTTGATGAATAAAATAACTACTAGAAAATGTGTTGTCATTTACTTAGAATTTATCAAAAACAAATTATTTATTGGAAAATTTATATATATTTAATTTTTTTAATTCCATTAATACTTTCTAATTCAATGGATATTATATAAATGTCATAAAATAAAAATATTTCTTGTTTCATTTATGTTCAGTGTTGGGAGTTGCATATGATCTTGAAAATAATGATCTTTTAAAATCTTGTGGTGTTACATTCTACCCCCCCCCCCCCAATAAATTGAATCCATGGAAGTTGATCATTTATTATATAATCAAGGGATTCATATTTTAAAATTCCTTTGTTTAAAACCTCTATTATAGAAGGGTTATAAAAACATCATCTCAAGAATATGAAATTGGAAAAAAAATGTTCATCTAAAATAACAAATAACTAGGTTTCAAAAAAGAAGGAAATTAACGGGATATTAAAATATGGACATGTAGGAATATTAAATTTCCAAATAATAATGAAGAGTGACATTGAAAATTGATCACAATAACGTGAATGATCAATATAAATATAACGATTACGAATCCATAAATCAATACGGGTTCAAAAAGACCAAGGATTCATTATAGAAGAATTTAATAGGAAACCATTTTGGTTTCATAACTCATTTAATAAATTTGGGTAATTTCAATACCATATTATGAAAAAATAATTTAATATACTTGATAATTGTAATTTATTCCGTGAATCAATTTCCACCAGAATCTCACATTCTATTCCAAATTATGAGTATTCAAGTGGAATTATTCATGAAAAAAGAACTAAAACATACCTCTAATGGATCACATAATCCATAAAATGATAAAAATGCGTGACTAATATCATTAAATTTTAAACAAAACTAAATTGTTTACCAAAAGGTATGATAATAACCAAAATGTATAACAATTTATACGAATAAATAACATATTTTACATCACAAATTTCACAATAATAAAAAAGGTTCCAGTTATATCATTATATAAATAACACTACATCTAACGTACCCTCAATTACCTCAACATCAATGAAATTTTAAACCTCCATGGAGATCTCACACTATTAAATTTACATCCCCAAAAATTTAAGTAAATTCTTCCCAAATAACCAGTTATCCTAAATCGCATATTAAACTGAAAGGTTATATATACTTCAATACAACGAATCATATCCAAATATATCATTAATCACTATATGAAGTCACAATATAATTTAATGATTTAAAGATTTTCACAAAATATCATGACTAAAATTAATATTCTAAACTAAAATCTAATACTTATCTTTGCTATAAATATATTCAAAAACATCACCATGTTAATAAGTCACTTTTATGAAATAAATATAATCTATATCTCATTTTACAATAAACCATAATTTATATAAAATTAATTTAATTACTAACCCAAAGGATTATTTAGCACCAATAGAGTATTCATTCTAAAACCTAATAAATATTTCATATAACCTCAAAATCCAGTAACATAAAACATAAAAGGGGCATATATTCCTTGGAAATTTTGATAATCATTAATCATATAAACCTATTATGATATCAATAAATATTATGTTAACTGTACATTATAACATTTATGATTCCAAAAATTTTCACAATCATTATTCCTCAAATAAGATCAATGATTATTGAATATATTTAATACGTCCAAAACTAGAATAAACTTTATCAAAGATGAAATAAACCCCTTTTTGATGAAATCAAGGACCAATTTCAATGTTACCAATACCATATCATTTAAATCATCAAATTAAAATTATCTATTTATCCCAACTAATCATTATTAATTAAACATCTGGTATATATTAGGGGTTATCATTTCCTTAATCATGTGTTCTGTAAAAATATAACATTACCACAAAATCACTATTCTATTATATTATAACCATTCTAAATATGTTTTCAAATTACTATAGAAAAAATAACATAAAATATTACATAGATGAATCATGATTTTGGTAATAAGAATATTATTGATATAAAAATTTTATAACATATTTTTTTCCTGCACATAGAAAATTATGTCTTTTCACATCAATTATTTTAATAAAACAAGCCCTTCTATGGTCTTAGAGTGGACCATTTAATTTGGGCATTAAGTTGGACAATTCCAAAGTTCCAATTATATAAGAAACTGTAATAATTTTCAATTTATTGGCCCATGAGCTTTATTTCAACATAGAAAAAAACTTCTCAATCCACTGTGACATTCTCCATTGTGAAATTTCACACTATATTGACATAAAAAAAAATTAGACATTATTTCTTATATGGTCATTCCCATATAACCATTGGTAAATTCCTTCTTCCACTTATTTAATATTTTAGTAAACATAAAAAAATTTATGCTGTTAATCACATATTTCAATAGCTGATTATTCATAAACACATGTCTTTATATTCCATATTCCATTTCATTTGGTTTACTATGAGTCAAATCATTCCATTATATTCCATATTTAATGTTAAAATAATTCCTCATAGTTCCAAAAAATGGATAAAACCGCAAAGTATAGTCTTCGGATGTAACGCCCCAATCCTAGATACCCAGAGTCGGTGCATTATTACATAACATTTGCATGATCAAAAGAAAGATCAAGTCTCGAAAGACCGATTAGTTCAGTAGCCTTGGAATAACTAGACGCATTCATAAAGTTTACATTACATCATAAAGTGAAAACTACTACAACAACAACTTTTCTTCATAATCCACAATCATATCCCATCATAATATCTCTGCAAGTCATTCATAAATTACTTCTTCACATCCTGGAAAAAAACATTGAAAGGGTTGAGCTCAGATGCTCAGTATAGATAACAATATAGTGGAAACTTTCCTAAATAATCATAAAAATTTAAGGCAATGTATAACTAAAAAAGAAGCCTTTTAAACTTGAACATCAAGAAAATATGGAAAAGATAAAATGAAAAAATTCCATTTACTTATTCACATTGATATTCTACTAGTCGAATAATCACATGCAATATCAATAACCACTTTTATAATGATGGAATGCATAATGCCAGACTATCATAACCACATAGCCAAGGCCTCGTTCCATGACTAAAAATAAGATTTTGTCAAGGCCTTTTGCCAAGACACTAGTTTGTCTCATGAGACCTACTGATGCATCGAGGAGCTATATCGGGCTCCACCCGTCACTTATTAAGTCCAATGCATTCCTCATATGAACAGGTTTAAACATAACATAAACATTCATATTAAAACTAGCATATGAAATGTCAATAATTTCTTCATAAACCATGAATGGTATAAAAATACAACATCCACAGTCAAACATATCACAAAACCATCAATAAAATATGGAAGTTTTGTATCATAATAAATCAACTCCAAATAAACATAAAATCAATCAAAGGATGTTGATATAGATGAAATCAAAACTCTTTTTAGAGAAATATCTCTTCCTATTTTGAAATCATTTAAGAGTCACATAATTATAAAATAAAATAATTTGAAAATTTTATTATAAGATTGTAAGGGAAGCTTAAAAGATTTTATAAAGGCGGAAAATAGTCGTACCCACCGTATATGTTTAAAAAACATTCTTACCTTAATTCTGTTGAAAAGGTTAAAAAGGACCTTCTTTGGAAAACGACAGAAAGATTCGTTTATAAACTTATTATAAAAAGTCAACAAGGGTATAAATGAGTTTATCTCATAGTCTTTAAAATAGTAAGAATGATTTGAAATACATTTTTAAGAAACATGGATGTGGATGATAAAGAGGTCCAAGTAGATAATCACGTATAAACAACCTCAGATAATGAAGAGATTGTGAAATAAACCCTTACCTTGTAATTTTCCTTGGTTGAGGGTAGGTTAACCTATTGTATAATGGTGAAATAATTGTTATTAAATTATTCAAGAATCATATACATTAATATTATATCATATATGAGCTTTTAACATTTCTTTGTTAATAATATCTTACAATTATCTTCATTTCGGGTGTTAACTTACTCATTTTATTTTATATGTTTTGTTACATAATCCATTTTTGTTATGGATAGGCTGTATCTTATTCGTATCTAGAATTATATCAAGTTCTTAAACATTATTTTTAATCATCAAATGAGAATTATACTTGAATGGATATGATGGAGAATGAATCTCATCGTGTTCGTGGAGACGGTAGTCCATACGTACGAACGTGCGACAATATCCGTATTTTGATATTAAAATAATATATAATTGTATGGTATATCATATATACAGAATCATTATCTTGTTATATTTATTATTTACATGAATTTAACATCATTATTATACCCTTCCTAATAATAATTTATTGAATAACAATTACACCACGACGTGGAGAGGGTAAGTCGTACGTACACACGTATGGTGACATATCATTCAAAGTATGGATAGAATACTGAATATGGTTGTACCATATTTATAATAATATCAAATTATATAGTAGATAATGGATTTATTATTTTACAATGGGAATAACAAATAAAGAAGAAGTTGAAGAAGAAATGAACTTGAAAAAGGGTGGTCAAAACATTACCTCTTCTTCGGGTTCTTCCTTTTGATTTGATCAAAAGGGCTCCTTAAGTTGGCATTCTGATCAAACTAAGGCCTCTAGGTTGTAGTGAGGGATTTTGAGAGCGTATTTGGGTAGGGTATGGCCGAGCCAAATGGCTTTGAATGTGTTAAATAGTGAGAAGGGGGATTTCCCTTTTATAAGAGGGGTGAGGGGCACCTTTGGAAAATCTAGAAATATTATTTTATAATAAATTCATATTCGGTTTCTAATGGATCCAAAGTGGGTTATTTAAAAGATAAGGTGGGTATGGGTCTAAAACCACTCAACCAATAGAATTTAGACAGGTTTGGATCATTATATTAACCTTATTGTTTAGTTTTAACTCTTAGTTAATTAGTTTGACACTTACCATGTCACTTTGTATTTTTATATTATATAGTTAATAAACATATTATATTCCTCCAAGAGACCCCCAAGTGGTCCATTAATGATAAACCTATCATGATATATGTTTCTTGTCTGAAAATTAGATTTTTAGGAATTGAATTTAAATTAATAATATAATATATTTTTAAAAATCTCTTTTATGTCAATTTTGACACTATTGGGTATTTTGTTTTTGATAAATTCATAACAGCATTATTACTTCGAAAAAAATTTATATAATAAATAATAATATGTCATATTGACATATGAAATTAGTGGAATTCATAAAAAGTCTCAAATTACTTTTATTTTGATATTTATAATATCAATTATTTTAATATTTCATTAATTAGGTAATTACTGCATCACCATTGTGTAAGAAATAAATTAAATTATTTAATGTCTAAAAATTATAAATAAAATATCACTATATAGGAAATCTTTCTAGAGTTCTAATGAATATTTAAAATCTAATTTAACTTATGTATAACCCTATATTAAAAATGTTTTAGTAAATAAACATTGATTTTACCTCTTTTAACTCTTCTTTGAATTAAATAATAATAAATGTCCTAATCTGATCCAAGTGGACCTAAATGATAGTATTTTATTCCTAAGGTTGTTTTTGGTTGAGGTAAACTTGTCCAATAGAATTAGTACAAGTTTTAGGGTAATATTAATATCATATGTACCCTTAATTACCCTACTTACCTTTAATCGTGGTAAATAAAAGTAAAAATTTACTATTCACCAAAAATTATTTTAATCTAATTGAACCACATGTTACTCCTTGATATTAACCGTGTCTCTCAGAGTTTTGAAATTACACTCACAGAAGCGGTAAAATTATGTTGTATGAAAAATTCAGTTTTTTAACCACCACTTAGTGGTTTCACTATTCATCAAAAATGAAGTTTTTCAGAAAAATACCAAAATTTCACCCAATGCTAATTTTGATATTCCGAATCCCAAAATGAAGTATGTTTTGAAAAATAAAATTTATGAATTTTAAAAAGTGGGTATTACTATTCATAATGGCTAGTTTGATTGGTTGTGGTGTGTTAGAACTCGATGTTGCGTACAACACATGCTATTGCATTATTCAAATAAAAGCCTACCGTAGAAGCTTGGGGTGTTACATTCTCCCCTCCTTCAATTAATTTCATCCTCGAAATTTCTAGAATACTAATGCATGAAAAGACTCAGGTGGTTCTTCATCATAAGTTCCTCGGGTTCCCACATTGCCTCTTCCATCTTATGGTTTCTCCACAAGACTTTTACCAGACGAGTCGTCTGGTTTCTCAGTACTTGTTCTCTCGTATCAAGAATCTTGACGGGCTCTTCGCAATAATATAGATCAGGTTCCAGTTCTAATTCCTCATAGGTGAGTACATCCGTTGGTCCAGGCAAGTATTTCCTCAATAGAAATACGTGGAACACATCGTGAACTTTGGAGGGACTTGGCGGCATTCACAATCGGTAAGCTAGAACCCCAATTCGTTCTAGAATTTTGAAAGGTCTGATGTACCTGGGACTCAATTTACCTTTCTTACCAAAACGTATGACTCCCTTCCATGGAGATACCTTCAGGAAAACATGATCACCGACTTGAAATTCCAAATCTTTCCTTCGATTATTGGCATAGCTCTTCTGTCTACTTTGAGCTTCTTTGATATGGTTTTTGATTACCTTCAAATTTTCCATCGTTTCCTCCACCAGTTCTGGGCCTACAAGTTTTCTTTCACTAACGTCATCCCAACAGGTTAGTGTGCGACATCTCTTTTCGTATAAAGCTTCATATGGTGCCATCTGAATACTCGAATGGAAGCTATTGTTATAGGAAAATTCTACCAGAGGTAAATATTGATCCCACATACCCTGAAAGTCAAGTGAGTAGGATATCAACATTTCTTATAAGGTTTGAACAGTTCATTCTGATTGTCCATCTGTTTGAGGGTGGTAGGTTGTGCTCAAATCGATAGGGGTACTCCATGAAGTCTCACAACTTCATCAATATATAGTCTTTCTATATGTTCCAGTGGTAGATCTTATCTTATACCAAGAAAATGTTCTGACTTGGTAAGATGATCAACAATAACCCATATTGCATCGTTCCATCTAAGATTCTTTGGTAGTCCCCTGACAAATTCCATCGTGATATTATCCCATTTCCACTCAGGTATGGGAATAGGTTGCAATACTCCACCAGGTTATTTCCTTCCAGCTTTCACTTGTTGACAAACCATACATCTTGAAAAAAAATCAGCAATCTCCCTATTCATGTTGTCCCACCATAAATGTTCCTTCAAATCTATATACATTTTGGTACTCCCAGGGTGTATAGGGAAATCGTAACTATGAGCATCATCCATCAATTCCCTTTTTAGACTAGGTATATCAGGAACACAAATCCTCTTCCCAAATTTCAAAATTCCTTATTCATACACAAAGTCTCTCAATCTCCCATCATTCACAGCTTTAATCTTCTTTTGAAATTCTTCATCATCGGTCTGAGAACTCTTAATCCTTTCTAATAAAGATGTCTTGTCAACCATTTGAAAAAGCATTTATGTTTCCACTTTCCTGTTATTCTCATGTCCATCTTCACTAGATCCATGAAAATTGGACCCCATTCAATTCTCATATTGTTCAAAACTCCACGATCTTTTCTGCTCAAAGCATCTGCCACCTTGTTTGCGTTCCCCGGGTGGTAGTGTATCGTACAATCATAATCCTTGAGTAATTCAAGCCATATCCTTTGCCTCATGTTGAGTTCTTTTTGTGAGAAAATATACTTCAAACACTTGTGATAAGTATAAATATCACATTTTCACCATAAAGGTAGTTCCTCTATATCTTCAAAGAAAAGATCACAGCTGCTAACTTGAGATCATGAGTATGATAGTTTTGTTCATGAATTTTCAACTATCCTGATGCATAGGCAACAACCCTATCATTCTTCATAAGGACACAACCAATTCCTTTCTTCAATGCATCACTATAAATAATGAACCCATCCTTCCCCGATGGTAGAAATAATAGAGGATAATTGAGTAATATTCTCTTCACTTGTTCGAAACATTGTTCACACTCTTTTGTATAAACAAATTTAACCCCTTTACGTGTGATCTTTTTTAATGGGTTAGCCAACCGGGAAAAATTCTGGACGAAACATCGATAATAACCTACGAAACCAATTAAACTACATACCTCAGTTATACTCATCGGGGCAGGCCATTCTTGGATTGCCATGGTCCTAGAAGGATCAACAGAGATTACATCTTTAGAGACAATATGGCCAAGAAAAGAAATCTCTTGAATCCAGAATTCACACTTGCTAAACTTCCCATATAATTCATGTCTTCTCAGAGTCTTCAGGATAATGCACAAGTGATTTTCAGGATATTCATAGATTTTGGAGTATACCAAGATATCATTAATATATACCACCATGAATTCATCATGGTATTCCTTGAAAACTCTATTCATCATATCCATGAATACATAGGGTGAATTAGTCAATCCAAAAGGCATTACTGTAAACTCGTAGTGCCCGTAGCAGGTTCGAAATGCTGTCTTCGGAATGTCTTCCTTCTTCATACACAACTGATGGAATCCAGATTGATGGTCAATCTTTGAAATGTATTGAGCTCCATGCAGTTGGTCAAATAAATCATCAATGCGAGTTAGGGGATACATGATCTTTAATGTTATATCATTGATCTCCCTGTAGTCAATACATAACCTCATAGATCCATCTTTCTTTTTAACAAAAAGAATTGGGGTTCCCCATGGAGAAACACTAGGGAGAATAAATCCCTTATTACTCAATTCCTCTAGTTGTTTCTTTAGTTCAACTAATTCCAAAGTGTCCATTATATAAGGGATCTTTGATATAGGCCTTGATCCAGGAATTAAATCAATGGAAAACTCAACTTCTCGTTCTCGAGGATGTCCAGATAAATCTTCCGAAAACACATCTACATATTCTTTCACAATAGGTACATACTTTATTTGAACATTACTTTCCTCACCCATAATCATTTAATTCACTTCCTCCCCAATAATTTAATTTAGTTGAGCTATTGGGGGTGGATCTAGATAATAATTAGGTGGTGATGATTCTGCTGTAAATATAAGGTGTTCCTTTTCATCAACATCAAAAATCGTAACCTCCTTCTTATTACAATAAATCTTTGCATCATGGTCTGAAATCCAATCCATACCGAGGATTATATCAAACTCAATCATAGGTATGACGATTAGATCAGTAGATAAAGAACATTTATGTGCTCTAATGGGGACTGATTCACAAAAAAAATTGCAATGATACTTACCTTAAGAGTTTTAACTGACAACTCCCTTGTTAAATCAAATTGGAAATATCTAATTTTCTTAGTAAACTGGGAAGATATGAAACAATGCGATGATCCAGAATCAAATAATGCATTTTATAAACTTGAGGAAATCACTAAATTACCTTCTACCACGTCTTTCGGAGCTTCTACCTCAGCAGTAGTGATAGAATAAACTTGGCCTTGATCCCTTGGACTTTTCTGAGGTAAGTTCCCCTAATTCTTAGGACATTAATTTTAATAATGTCCCATCTCTCTGCAATTGTATCATTGGACATCAGTAGCTTCCTTCTTCCCATTGCAATCACGAGTTTGGTGACCTTTTTCACCAAACTTGTTACAGACTCCCATTCCTTTTAAGCAAGTACTGGGGTGTTTCTTCCCACATTTACTGTAGGTTGGAAATTAAACTTTTCCCTTCTTCCCCTTATTTCCATTCCCATAATGATCAGCAGATCTCTTCTTCTCTTGCTTTACTTTAAAGTCATAAAACTTAGAGAATTCCTTTTCTGTCTTGATAGGACATGAGACAATGTCTTCGTACGATGAGAAGGATTGTGAGACTAATGCTCGATGGAGAAGTAGTTCTAACCCATCAAAGAAACAATCAATCTTACTTCTTGGGTTACTTATATAATCTCCAGCATAACTTGCTAACCTTGTAAAGTTAGCCTCATACTTTGTTACATTATCATCCTCCTTTTGTCTCAGACTCAGAAATTGCCTTTCCATATCTTCTCAATGGTCGCGAGGAAATTATTTTTCTAAAAACAGATCTTTGAACTCCCTCCATTACATATTTGATACTTCATCGTCTTATTTCATGTTTTGAATCAATGACCACCATTGATCAGCATCTCCAGTGAGGTGGTAAACTGCCATGATAACTTTTTCTATTTCACTACTTCCCAAAGCCTAAAATATTTTCTCTAAGGAACTTATCCATTTCTCAGCTACCAATGGATTTGTACTCCCATTGAATGTTAGTGGTTTTTGCCTCATGAAGTGATCTAACATTGATCCTCCATGTTGTGGATTAGGGTTCTCCATACGGGTAAGGTTTTTATTCATAACCTGAGTGAGTTGTCCCAGTATGGTGATTAGTTGATCAACACCAGTTGCATCACCAGCTCTACTATAATTATCTTGAGCAGGAGGTAAATCCCTACATGGAGTGCATGCATTGATACAGTTTCTATTTCTTCCACTAGGTGCCATTTCTAAAAAATGAAATAAACTAGATCAGTTTATGAATCAAAATACATAATTCCATACTTATAAAACACTTAACATAAATTGAACTATTTATGGATATAATCCATTAGCATAAAAATGTTTTCTTTGATAAAGTATATACTCATAAACCCTTCACAATGATTTGTAATGAAAATGAGAGTTATCTTAAGTATATCCCCTGGGAGTGTCGTAACCAAGAGGGCAGCAAGCCCTGTTGTTGTGCACTAGTTCCCGTTCGAGTTTAGCTCAAAGTGGTGTTTTCGGGTTTTACACCTAGGTACATTTGTGCCAGAGCCGCCTCTACCTGCTCATATCCAGACAGGGATGTATTGCTTGGAAAACTCACAAAATCTCTATAATACCAAAATTCTAGGAAGTTATTCTATACTAATCCTCAAAGTCCATCTTAGGTCTATGTGATCTAATCAGAGTTTATCTAAATATAGATTTCAAGGTTTGTACTAAACTTCCTCTGATACCAACTGTAACGCCCTGACCCTAGATACCCAGAGTTGGTGCATTATTACATAACATTGGCATGATCCCAATAAATATCAAGTCTCGAATGACGGATTAGTTTAGTAGCCTTGGAATAACTAGATACATTCATAAAGTTTACATTACATCATAAAGTGAAAACTACTACAACAACATATTGTCTTAATAATCCACACTCATATCCCCCAATACTATCCCTACAGGTCATTCCTAAATTACTTCTTCACATCCTGGGAAAAATAAAACATTCAAAGGGGTGAGCTCAGATGCTCAGTATGGATAAAAATATAGCGAAAACTTTCATAAATAAGCATAATCATTTAAGGAAATTTATAACTAAAACAAAAGCCTTTTAAACTTGAACATAAACACTATATGGAAAACATAAAATGAAATAATGTCATTTACTTATTCACATGGATATTCTACTTGTCGAATAATCACATGCAATATCAATAACCACTTTCATAATGATGGAATGCATAATGCCAGACTATCATAACCTCATAGCCAAGGCCTCATGCCAAGACTAAAAATAAGATTTTTTCAAGGCCTTGTGCCAAGACACTAGTTTGTCTCATGAGACCTACGGATGCATCGAGGAGCTATAACGGGCTCCACCCGTCACTTATTTAGTCCAATGCATTCCTTATATGAACAGGTTTAAACATAACATAAACATTCGTATTAAAACTAGAATACGAAATGTCAATACTTTTCTTAAAAAACCACGAATGGAATAAATGTAACAAATCCATAGTCAATCACATTAAAAAACCATCAATAGAATATGGATGTTTTGTATCATAACAAATAAACTCCAAATAAACTTAAAATCCATCAAAGGATGTTGACATAGATGAAATGAAAACTCTTTTTAGAGAAATATCTCTTCTTATTTGGAAATCATTTAATAGTCACATAATTATAAAATAAAATATTTACTTTGAATATTTTATTATAATCTTGTAAGGAAAGCTTAAATGATTTTATAATGGCGGAAAATGGACAAACCCACCGTATAAGTTTAAAAAACATTCTTACCTTTATTCGGTCGAAAAGGTTAAAAAGGACCATGTTTGGAAAACGACAGAAAGATTCCTTTATAAACTTCTTATAAAAAGTAAAAAATGGTATAAATGGATTTATCCCATAGTCTTTAAAATAGTAATAATTATTTGAAATACATTTTTAAGAAAAATGGATGTGGATGATAAAGAGGTCCCAGTAGATAATCACGTATAAACAACCTCAGATAATGAAGAGATTGTGAAATAAACCCTCACCATGTACTTTTCCTTGGTTGAGGGTTGGTTAACCTCCTGTATAATGGTGAAATAATTTTTATTAAATTATACAAGAATCATATACATTAATATGATATCATATATGATCTTTTAACATTTCTTTGTTAATAATATCTTAGAATTATCGTCGTTTCGGGTGTTAACTTACTCATTTTCTTTTATATGTTTTGTTAAATAAGTCGTGTTTGTTATGGATAGGCTGTATCTTATTCATATACACAATTATATCAAGTACTTAAACGTTATTTTCAATCATCAAATGATAATTATACTTGAATGGATATGATGGAGAATGAATCTCATCATGTTCGTGGAGACGGTAGTTCGTACATACGCACGAGCGAAAATATCATTATTTTGATATTAAAATAATTGGATTTTATATCACATATAAAGAATACATATCATGTTACATTTATTATTTACATGAATTACACAACATTATTATACCCATCCAAAGAATAATTTATTGAATAACAATTACACCACAACGTGGAGACGGTAAGTCGTACGTATGCACGTATGGTGACATATCATTCAAAGGATGAATAGAATACTGAATATGGTTGTACCATATTTATAATAATATCACAGTATATATGAGATGCTGGATTTATTATTTTAGAATGGGAATAAAATAGAAAGAATAAGTTGAAGAAGAAATGAACTTGAAAAGGGTGGTGAAAACATTACCTCTTCTTCGGGTTCTTCATTTTGATTTGATCAAAAGGTCTCTTTAGGTTGTCTTTTTGATCAAAATAAGGCCTCTAGGTTGTAGTGAGAGAAGTTGAGAGGGTATTTGGGAAGGGTTAGGCTGATCCAAAAGGCTTCAAATGTGTGAAATAGTGATAAGGGTGAGTTCTCTTTTATAAGAGGGGTGAGGGGCACCTTTGGAAAAGCTAGAAATATTATTTTATAATAAATTAATATTCAGTTTATAATGGATACAAAGTGGATTATTTGATGTTTAAAGTTGTTATGGGACGAAAAACAATCAACCAATAGAATTTAGATATTTTTGGGTCAATATATTAACTTATCTTTTAGTTTTAACTCTTAGTTAATTAGTTTGACACTTACCATGTCACTTTGTATTTTTATATTATATAGTTAATATACATACTATATACCTCCAAGAGACCCGAAAGTGGTCCATTAATGATTAAACTATCATGATATAAGTTTCTTGGCAGAGCCATAGATTTTTAGGAATTGAATATAAATTAATAATATAATATTTGTTTTAAAAACTCTTTTATGTCAATTTTGACACTATTGGGTATTTTCTTTTTGATAAATTCATAACAGCATTCTTACTTCGAAAACATTTTATATAATTAATCCTAATATGCCATATTAACATAGAAAATTAGTGGAATTCATAAAAATTCTGAAATTAAATTTATTTTTATATTTATAATATCAATTATTTTAATATTTCATTAATTAGGTAATTACTGCATCACCATTGTGTCATAAATAAATTAAATTATTTAATGTCTAAAAATTATAAATAAAATACCATTATGTAGAAAATATTTTTATCATTCTAATGAATATTTATAATCTAATTTAACTTATGTATATCCCTATATTAAAAATGGTTTAGTAAATAAACTTTTATTTTAACTCTTTTAACTCTTCTTTCAATTAAATAATAACAAATGTCCTAATCTAATCCAAATGGACCTAAATGATAATATTTTATTCCTAAGGTTGTTTTTGGTCGAGAGGCACTTGTCCAATAGAATTAGGACATGTGTTAGGATAATATTAATATCATTTTTATCCTTAATTACCCTATTTACTTTTAACCGTGGTAAATAAAAGTACAAAGTTACTATTCACCAAAAATTATTTTCATCTCATTGAACAACATTTTACTCCCTGATATTAATCGCGTCTCTCGGATTTTCGAAATTCCACTCACAGAAGCGGTAAAATTAAGTTTTATGAAAAAATCAGTTTCTTAACTTCCAGTTAGTGGTTTCACTGTTCATCAAAAAATGAGGTTTTTCAGAAAAATACCAAAATTTCCCCGTAGGGTAATTTTGATATTCCGAATCCAAAATTGATGTCAATTTTGAAAAATAAAATTTATAAATTTCAAAAAGTGGGTATTACTACTCATAACTGCTAGTTTGATTTGTTGTGGTGTGTTAGAACTCGATGTTGAATACAACACATGCTATTTAATTATTCAAAGAGAAGTGTACCATAGAAGCTTGGGGTGTTATAGAGGAACAATAATAATAGTTATAAATCATGAATTACCCTTCATAAGACTTCTAAATAATAAAATCATTCCTTTAATATGAAACACTATAGTTTAACCTATGTCATCCACGATAATATCTATGAAAATATTTCATAATGGTAAATAATGAAAATGTTCATTGACCATAGAATATCCCAAGAGAGTGTCAAACTTGTTATATATTAAGAGAAAACTCTCTGTTCACCAGAAGGAAGGATGTGAGATATATGATTAACTAATTTTAGGGTTATTATACACAATTAATTTATGATGAAACGACATCCACTTGTAGCATATGAACAAGTATATATTAGTAGGAAAATTACATAATATTTCCCACACCAAATCTTTAGGATGTTTTCATATACATTGACATATCCTTAGTTCTCCCTCAATTGTTTTCTCAACCTAGTTTCCATATATTATCTTCAACCATATCAAATACCAACAAGGGTAACCCATAATTTTCATACATAGATTATACATATAAAAATACGAATATTCATTACATAACATTACGATCCACCCAAAAATCATATAGATTTAGTATGTTTGGGATTTTGGATACATAAACATCTTTATCATAAGATATGTACATCATAATCTGCTATGTTCTTCATAACTAGGACCCTTATTATACATATCATACATAAAACATTTATTCATAACATGGGGAAAGGAATATTAAGAATGAGTGAGCTCAGATTCTCAATAATGGAAAAAAGAGAGATATCAATGATCATATAAACATAACATGACCATAAATGATGGTGAACAAGATATTAGCATTTGAAAACCACACCCAACATATCATAGATCATAATATTGAGTCATGGAATAAATCATCAAAGTTCATAAGACACAAATCATAAAGGAATAAAATAACATGATCTAGGAGAACATAAATTTTGACAATACATTTGTTTATAGAATACATATAAGAATTTAAAATAATTTTCATAGTCAACAAGGCTCCCTTCTAAGAATAACATAGTGGATTGGGTTCAATCCCCTTTTCATCATATATGCAGTCAAGGTACACTACCAATACTATACTAGGGGACATAGTCCCTTAATAAAATGGGTTGACACCACATCACTACTAGAAAACCATGGCTATAGCCATGTACTCATGGCCATGGTTTTCCAAAACTGTGGATATAGGTATTTACACCAAAGCTCTAACCACAATTTAAAAAAATGGAAATAAACAGCCCCTATAGACACAGTTTTGTTGTACCATGGATATAAAGTGTTTTTTTGAAGTCTATAGCCTTGTTTCTCGAAATATTATCCATATACATTACATTCAACCACATTTTCTGTAAACCGTGGCTTATAAAATTCTCAACTTAGCATGGGAAAATATCTTCCACATAAGAAGGCGTTGGGAAGAACTATTTACACTGTTTATTTCTTATTTACATGGATCAATATATATATATATATACCATATGATTTAATCAATGTAGTGGTAAGGTGTTTTGTTATCGATATTGGAGGTATGGAGATCATATCCGACTTGAGGAAATTTATATTAACCATATCACCACGATTTACAAAGGTATAACCATAGTTTTACACTATGGAAATTTTCCTAATAAACGTAGTTAATACCACGGATATAGACCTATATACATTGCATAAAACCATGATATTCATTACCAATGTTTCCAAAAACATGGTCATAGTTTCTGTTTCCACAATGAAACCATGGAAATAGACTCATAAAACAATGGAAATAACTTTTTTCTATATCCATGTAGGTACCATCCATGACCTATTGGAACTGTGTATATAGCATATATCTTTGGTTTTGACGATTATGTCTATTGTTTTGGACCATTTCTATAGATAAATTTTCTACTTATTTATTATAGCACTTATTATCTCATGAGATATCCATCATTACTCATTTCATTATAGGGATATATAGTTTCAGAGAAACCTATCACGTAGTGAAAATAATATATATATAATCCATAAGATCATAAAATATTTATCATTTCATAACCCATATAATTAAATTGGTTACATAAACATCTCATCATAGTATATCTAATGGAAAAGAAATATGTTTCATAAATATTTAATTATTTAATCATTTTATAATCCTTGTAAAATTAATATGTTTAAAAAAACATTGTCATAAGAATTAAAAACCCTCTATAGAAATAATAAGGAAGTTATTATTGATTTATATCACGAAAAAAACTTATGTGACATAAAATTATGGCATCATATATGAATCATTCTCTTGAAATATCAATTAGAATATTTGTTAATGAAAATAAACTTTCCACTTTGAAATAACATATTTAGAATCTGATAAAATACCCGAATATTAAAGAGGGGAAAATTAAATAAAAAAATGTAATATATAAATATAAATATATTATAATAAATATTATTAATTTGTTGATATTTATATCTAGAAATGTCATCTTCAAAAATATAATCACAAACAATCCTGAAACATAAAACCCTTATCGCTTTGCTAACATATGAATCATATTCCCCACGAAAGAATAACATTAAATTAAAGTATATTTTTAATGAATAGTATCATAATCTTGATATAACAATTAAAGTGGTTAGTACATGCTCCTCATAAACATTAATAGGTTCATAACATCTAATATGTCATGACAATACAATTTTTAGATGAGAAACCCTTATAACATTTGTAATTGGTGAATAAAAACATCATGAAAGTGTGGACTATATATGTATTTAGAAATCCAAATTAATTTCACGAGAATATTTATAATGATAATTCATGGTTATTATATTCACTATACAAATGAAATTAGTGGTTAATATGGTATATGTATCATGAAAATAAAAGTGATATGAGAAAGTATTTCCTAAAGTTCTCCATGATCCTAATGTGATATAACATCCTGTATAATAAAATAATTTTTTTATATTTTAAAAAAAAATTATATACTTTTAATATGTTATATATTCCACTTATAACATTTTTACACTTATTTATTAATAGTTACGTATTAAAATGATCATATCTTAGTGTTAACTATTTCATTCTCCATGAGAATTTCAATTTGGTAGTATTAGTACTTCTATATGGATCATGGTTACATCAAATAAAAAAAGATTAAACATGATATAAACATAAAAAAATTAAATATATACATATATATGTATTTATCTATAGTGATCCATAGAAGGTAGATATAGAGAAGATAATGACATAATCTATGGAGACTCTAAGTCGTATGTACACATGAACATTAATTTTCTCTTTTTGAAGGATAGAATGAATGAAAGTAAATAAAAATTAACCATTAAAGAATATTTTATATATTATATATTTAAAATTATTTATTAAATCTATATATATTAACATATATTTAATGTGGAAATAGATATGTAACACATTTCTTTGTGGAGGTAGTCATCCATGCATATGCAGGAGAGACATTATAGTTTTCCATTGGATTGGAAATTAATATGGTATATATGATTTCATAATTCTAGAGGAATACTTATATCCTAAATATAATATATAATCCTTCAACAATTCATAATAACAATCCTTGAAATATGTTAACGAAAAATGAATTGTATCTCTACGTGGAGGTGGCAGTCTATATGTATGAATGAGTGATATGTTCACTTCCCATTTTTAGGAACATGGGGCAGATATTTATGGTTAGAGAAATATAATACAATTTTTGTTTATTTATTATACATATGTTTTTATCTAATGATTAACACAACATATTTATAAGAATTATAGGAGTACATAATATGAAATTGGTCGGGTAAAATGACTACCGCTTATTTAGTAGGTCTCCTTTAATTACTCTCTTAAAGAACACTGGAATGGTATTTCTAAAAGAAAAAATTGATTAGTTTCTAGGAAATTTTATAAGGGAATTGGGGTAATTTTTTATGAAATATATGAATAAAATTTTTATAAATACAGGAGATACAATATTTCCATTTATAATAATGTGAAAATACACACTTGGAATTACAAAAATGATTAAAATATAATTATTTAATTTATAAAAATAATCATGACAGTGGGTATATAATTAAATAAAAATTGGATAATTTATAAATATCTTCAAAAATAAAATTGATACATTTATTGGTGTAATTTTAAAAATTATCATTTTGGCTTAACCCCTTTGATAACTTATTTTAACCTTAATCGTGGTAATATATATCTCAATATCAAAGGGTTATAACTATGCATACAATTTAACAATTTTCTCATAAATTATGAAGGAATAAAAATTTAGACTATTTCTCATCCAAATTTACCTCTTGAAAGATTTGTATATTTTTTAAATAATTTAATAAAATATTAATTATCATAAAATATCATTAGTGTCATTTCTGATACTATTAATTTAATTTATTTTAATTTCATCATTATAGTTATGGAATTAAAATTTAAACCATTTAAACATATCTAAAATTTAATATTATTCTATAAAATTAATGGAATTTCAAAATTCACCCAAATATTAATTCTATTAATATTGTTAAAATCTTTTAATTTATCTTTCTATTAATTGAACAAATATTGTGTTGGTGTTGTGTAAGATTTTATGATACTTATTTAATCAATGAAAATTTTAAATAAATTAACATGACAATAAATTAATTATCCTTTTAAATAAATTTTTTAAACTAAACTTATTTATTTTTATACTTATGAAGAAATAAGATACATTAAAGTCAAGATAGTTTCATTTTTGGATTTTCATTACTTAGAATAACATAAATTTAATTATGAATGGGAAATAAATAAAAAATTCAATATATTTGATTTTTTGGTGTCTTATTTGAAATATATTACATAAAATGGAATATATAAATGTTTGGGATTGATTTGGAAACCTTATATCATTTTATGAATCATTTTTACCCATTTTACCCATATTGAGGTGATAAATATTTATCACTGTTACTATTAAAAATGAATAAAACTAAAAGAGACCTATAAAACTAATTTGAAACTCAGAATTCAAATAGTCTATCGCTAAAATTGGATTAAATAAATTTATATATAATTTCATAAAACACAATGAAAAATAGCATTTAGAAAATTACATTTCTAAGTGTAAATTTGTTTTCAATCCAATTTAAACCAAAAAATTGATTTAAATTAAGTTAACTATATTATTAATAATATAATAAAACAAATTTTTATTTAAAACCTTTTTAAAATAAAATTAAACTTTTTAATTTATTGAATCAATAATACGGTTTTCAACTAAAATAAGAATTTTTCACTATTCACATGGTAATCTAACTTTAAAAAAATCCACATAATTCACTATAACCTAATTTTGATAATGTGATTTCAAAATTGATACTATTTTTATAAAAAAATATTTTTAATAATATATATATTTTTATTCTCAAAAAATACAATGAAAACATTTTGTATGAATTTTTTTATGAAAAAAACGGATATTAAAAAATCGAGTTCTTATTTAATTAGAATTTATCCATATATTTTTAATTATAAGGATATTTTAAATATATATCCTAATTTAGTTACTTCTATTCCTAATCGCCTATTTTAAGGATATGATATAATGGTTATAAGATGATAATATATTTTGGTTCATTTAAGCTCAGTGTTTCATGTTATATACACTTTGGATCATAGTGTTATTTTAAAATATCTAGGTGTCACTAGGTGTTCAAAAATATATGTGAATTAAATGTTTTTATAGGATTATTAAATAAAAAATTTAGCATAAGTCAATTGTTTTACATGTCATCTTGAAATTTTAGAGGATTTTAAATAAAAAATATAATAGAGAAACATATACTGATTTTTAGGAGCAGAATAAGTTTCCACATACTCATTACACTTCGAATTCATTGATGTGACTGGTTGAATCCATGTATACACCATTGATAATTGATTTATTTTATAATTAATATCAACATATTTTTGATTATTTTTTAATATCATGTAATCAATTTAATGTTTTATTTAGTTATTTCATTGGAATAGTTGGTTGTCATGTTAATTTTTATCTACCACAAAAATATTATAATGAAGTTGGTCAATGTTCTTCTGGAAAATTTGAGTTGGTTAGGTATCTTTTCTTTCATGAATTAAATAATTTTGTTCGTAATTATATGAGTTCACTACCTAAAAAATATATTTTTTGGAGTATGACTTGAATGAATATAAATATATTAATATTTTTAGGATATTATATTAATATAGATGATGATAGAAATTAATTTATAAAAAAAACCATTATAAAGAGTTAACAATAATGGGACTGAAGTTGATTACCATCGCATACGAGATAAATACGGGTTATGAAATTTCATTTTATAATTTCAGTATTTTTTCCACTGATTTATATATATTAAATACATTAGTGGATATAGTTTTTAGTCCTGAATTTTATAACATATTTTAATAAAGGATTCTTTGAAATAGAAAAAAAAGAGTGAAGGGGTTAAAAAATGAAATTCCTTTTAGAGACTAGAGGCAGAAAGAAGAAATAATTGATAAAAAAATATGAGTAATTACAGTGGTATAGTGATGGTATGTTTTCATTTTAAAATGTATTTCATTTCCAAGAGATTTATTTCAATGGTAATGTAGTATCTGATATAAGAGTTCATTTAATGATGGGAATTAATGATCATGAAAAAATTTATTATTTAATTGCTTCCACAAAACATCATTAATAATAATGTGTTTAAAACTATAATCCTTCCCTATAAGTCCATTTTATATTCCATTTCTTTATTATAGAATGGCCAATCATCCATTTTTAGGAAAAAAAATATTAGTGGTATACAGTCATAGAGTTGAAATAGAGGAATCATAGTGTAAAAAATTGAAGAAATTAGTTTTTTTGGATTGAAATTTGATTCCTCGACACTATTTATATGCTAATATGAAAAATTAATGCATCCTATGAAAAATTTATAATATTCTTTATATTTTAATGCATTAAATTCTTAATTTATGAATATTTTTTTTTCTAAACATATTTTAAGAATATAAGTTTGTTTACATGAGTTTTATATATAATGCTTTATAATTTGAGAAATAAATTTTTTTTAATTCCTCTAATAATTAATTTGGTAGAATTTTTAATGGAATATTGTTATAAATTAATGATCAAATATGAAAAAAATTATGACTTAAAAGAAATCATGTTTCAATCATGTTTTAACAGAATTGTCAAAATAAGAGAAAATGTTCTATTTAGAATTATAATGCATTTAGATTGATATTTTAGGTCACTTAAATTGAAATCCTTATTTAATACTATTTACTATTAAAATAGAACTGCTACTAAAAAACTAAAATATTGAACACATATATGAACGAAAAAACATATTCTATACCACATTCATCTCAAACAAATAAATCTTCATAGTTTTATTGTTTATCTAGATGTTTCGGACACTGAGGAAAACCTGAAATTGCTTCTCTAAGATATTTTTTTGACTAAGTATTTTTAGGGTTGACATGGAAGCAAAATTCTATATAAATATTCAAGTCATTAACTTCTTCTTTGGAATGATTTTTATTATAATATTGAATTATTTTATTTTCTCCAATATATGATAAACTATTATTAGGATGTCAAAACTTTTGTCTCCCTATTAAGGGGTATCTTGAAAATTGAATTTTATGGAAGTATTTTCCATGTAATAAAGGCTATATTTAATTGGGATTCCATTGATGAATTCTTTCTTCAATCACACACAATTTCATAAAGATAATTATATTATATAGTAATTTGAAAAGGAATTTCATGTTGAAGAAGAGAAAATATACCATTACTAATGTATATTTACTCTAAATATCATGTCCACTACCTCACAACCAAGGGTATAGAGAGTATTATTGGATAAAATATTTTCCCTCTACATTATAAATATTATATTCCCAAAGAACATTTATTTAATTAGGGGGAATGTGAATATATATATATATATATTAAACATTAAAACATCTTTTACTGGATTCTCTATCAAAACATAATACAATATTGATTCATTCATGAAATTATTCCCAATAATTATTAATCATGTTTATCCAAATGTAAACAATTAAAATTTTAACTTATAGAATATAGGAATTTTTATATTTACTATAGAAGCACTGGTTATAAATTTAAATTTATCATGGAAAATTATTGTTTTCTTCTATATTGAATAATTACTTTTTATTATTTAATCATATTCATATATAACAAGATACCATTGAAAATAGAGGATTATGTGGCACTAAGAAAAAATTATTTTATAATATGATTTGTTAACATAAATAATCCCCCTTTTAATATCATTTCATTAGTCAAAAGGAATAAAATTACATCCATCTGAACTGAAAAAAGAAACGTTTTCCCCAAATTCTATATGTATTCACTACATAGAAAAAACATTTATCTAAAAGAAATCATGTATCGTAAAAGAAAATTTAATGAAAAATTTTCAATTAACTGTTCTCGTTACCTATGTTCTAAATATCATACTAGGGAGGCTCCAACTCTGAAGTTTTTTAAATATTCTCATTGTTTTACATCTAGAATTGAAAACTTTTTCTCATCCATTTTTGAACAATAGTCTTCCAAATAACAACCCTTTTATTTTATAGTTCCCTAAAATAATAGGTATATCAATGTTTTTTTAAGGATAAATTTTCAATTATTTTTTACTTTCACTACACCACTCTTGTTCTGGTTTTTCTTGTTCTAGTGCCCTAAAAAATTTTAAAACCCCACATATTTTCTTGTTTTGTTATTGGTTTTGTATTTATAACTAGCTATTAGGTTCAGGGAGTTCTGGGTCTATGATTTTCATTTATATTGATCACTATAGAATTTGTGCACTATTATTTATTTCATTTCATACTTTTAGCTACTTTTCCACTCTTATGTACGGTTGGATCAAATTCAATAACATTTATTTTCCTAGTTTCCCTTTCCATTATCCCTATTTTCTTGAAATGTTCTATCAAACATTTTTCATTCAATAATGTGACAACAATATATTTATAGTTGTTTTTTTGACATTCACCTTACCTTATTTTTACAACCATTGCAATGATACATAAAAAATAGTTTACTTCTTTGTTAATATCCCCATTACATTCATCATTCATTTCAATTGCCTCTGTATTGATATTTATAGCTATAAATGGATTTATTTTATTACTTTTATAATTATTTTTCCCCATTATGGATTCCATATCTTGTAATATTGTGATTTAAATTTAATTCTCTTATTGAAATATTTATATATTGTTATTATAATCTTTTAAATCCCTTAACACTACTACATCACATCCCATAGTGGATGCTGTTTTCTATAAACCATATTCAGGTTTAATTTATTTGGATAGTTATTTAACATAATCCTATTTTTTTGTGTAATCATTAAAATAATCTGAAAATTTAAAGACTAACCCCATTATCTTGAGCTTGTTGACCATTGATTTGATTATTTACAACTGCACTAAACATTTCAAAACTCAATTTTTTTTAGAAATTAGATTTCTAATTTTATCATATTCGTTGATGAGTCTAAATTTACCTTAATACCATCATTTAATAAATATGATATTTATTATAAATAATTTTATACATAATATAAATTAAATTTAAAACAATACCAATAATGAAAGAATAAGCCCCATATGTTTATAATGGTGTTTGTGGAATTATTTGATAGCATTCATTAGTAGTTAGTGTATTTCATAATAATAATTTATAGTTCATATATCTATCAAACTATCTATGAATGTGATATTTCCACATCATAAATAATCATGTGTAGAAGGAAAGAAAAAAGTATCATATGTTTACAATTAAAGAAGTGTTGTTGTGTCCACATGGAATTCTAGTTTATCTGCCATAAAATGTTATATAATTTATATTATTTATTTATCAATTGTATTAAATTTTATTCCATTTCCAAATATATTTATATATAAATTTTACTCAATAAATTTTAATGAATATTTGATACTGATTTTAGTTTCCCATTCAGTAATCCTAAAAATTCTCCTAATACAACATTCACAAAACCACTATTCCTCATTATGGATTCAGAATGTATTTTTTGATGGATAATTTATTTTTATAAAATAGATTTTAAATATATTATTTTTCATAAGTTACAATGTTGAGATATTTTTAAATTTAAAATCTTTAAAAATATTCGAACATGTTGTGACACGCAATGTTTTTGTATGGATCTCTTTCATATTTGGTTGAATTTGTTATATTTGTATCTATAAGGATATCATATTTTATATAAAATGTACAAAAAAAAATTTAATAAAGAAATTTTATATTTAAATTAAAATAAAATAAAATTGGAGGACAATATGTTCTAGTCCAATTACAGGTATCCTCTGGTGGGGATGTAACCTATTAATTACCCCTCTCAAACCAAAAAACAATTATTTGAAATAGTTATTGGGGATTCATAAAATGTCAGTTGAACAATCAATAATCCATCATGGTGGATTGCCATATTATATTCATAGGGTATGACTACATAACAATATATAGTAATTTTCAATGTAATATCAGGGATATTTTCCTGTTTGTGAAAGCTGTCAATTACACCTCTCAATCCTGCAAAATTATGGTTGAATACATTGGTGGGGACTTTGTAAATTTACATAAACATTTCACTCATCCATTGAGGTGGATTATAATTGACCCTATAATAATATAGGGAATTTATGTTCCACTAGTTTTTATAATTCAATATCATGGATTTTCCAATGGGGAATAATCATTTCAATTTCCACTCTCAAGGATAATTTTTTTTATTAGAATGTTTTTGTGAGGACTCCATAAATAACAGTGAATCTTATAATCAATCATTTTTACCTTTCCATCGTAAATGTTTTTTAATATGATCATTTTAATATATAAGGTAAGTTATATAGGTATATCATGTAAGTTATATTGTGGAAGGAACCCTTAAATTACCCCCTCACATTACAATAAAATTTCAGAGGAATGTGTTGGTGGGGATTCCAAAAAATTTAGAAAAATGTATCATCATCACTTAAGGTTGTTTACCATTGTAAAATCCTAGAATTTGAATAATATAAGTACCAAATGATGATTTATTATAATATAATAGATGATATAGTGAAAAAAAACCAATCCATTACCCCTCTCAATCCTATAAAATTTCAGATGAATGTTTTTATAGGGGTTCAATAATTTTCATTTGAAATGTAAGTCATACCATGAGGTGGATTCACTATATTCCATCGAGGAAGTAGAGAGATATAAATATTGATTGATTTTATAGTGTAATATCATTGAATTTCTGTTGGGAACAAACATATTCTATCTCCCCGGTAAAGGATGTAAAATTTCAGTGGAACCATTAGTCATCTCTTGATGTGGCTTCTCATTCTAAAATCCATGAATATGGATACTAGAAGTTCAATGGGTAGATGAAGTGGAATATCATGGATATGATAATGGGTAAGAAACCATTCCTTTACCCCCTCATGAATAAATAATAACATTATAATGTATATAGTGGGATTTTAAAATTTTCAGTCGAACATTCAGTCATCCCTTATTGTGGATTATTATTAAAAAATATATGAATAGGAAGATTGAATGTTCTAATTAATGTTCTATAGGAATATATTGGTTGTTACAATGGGGAATAAAACTATCATTTACTAATTTCATGCTTGTAAAATTTTAATGGAATGTATTGCTTGGTGTTTAATAAATTTCTGTAGAACTTCCTGTCATTCATTGATTTTTCTTGGAACTAGAAAAAGAAAGAGTAAGAGGACTAGAAGATACATTGGATGTTCCAATGGACTATCATTTTTTATCCAATATTTCGAAAACCAGTCCATTACCCTTATCAGTCCAGAAAAATTTCAATTAATTTTTTTGGTGAAATTTTCCAAAATTTTTTGGAACATTCAGTCACCCCTTGAAGTGTATTTCTACTAATAACATGAAAATAGTAGGACTAGAAGTACCATTGGATGTTATAGTGGAATAGAATTGAATTTAAAGTGTGCATAAAACTAATTAATTAATCCTATCTAGAATAATAATTTATAGTAGAATGTATTGGTGGGTATTCTATAAATTTTAATTGGAATTTTCATCCTTCATTGGGGTAGTTTCCCACTTAAACATCTAAGAAGAGGAGGATTGGTTGTCTCAATAGATATTTTCATGGAATATTAGTTAAGTTCCACTAGTAAAACAACATATAAAGTACCCACCCATGGATAAAAATTTTCATTAAATTATGTTTGTGGGGATTCAAAAAATTTATGTGGATATTTTAGTCACTCCTTGAGGGTGATTCCCACCCCAACATACAATTATAGGAGGATTTTAAGTTCTCATTGATGATATATTGGAATATAATGTATGTTATAATGGGGATGTAACCTATCAATTACCCCTCTAAATAGTACAAAATTTTAGTGGAATATGTTAGTTGTGATTCCATAATTTTCATGGGAACATTTACTCATCCCTTGTGGTGGATACCCACTCGAACATCCAATAATATTTGGATTGGATGTTCCATTGGAATTTTGAGTGGAATTTAACTGAATTTAAAATTTTAAGAAACCTATTAATTTTAACTCTTAAGATTTTAAAATATCAATGGAATGTGTTTTTTGGGATTCTATAATTTTTTGTTGAACTATAAACCATCTGTTGTAGTATCCTCCCATAAGAACATTTTAGAATATGAATACTAGTCATTCTAGTGGTTTTATAGTGAAATATCATGAATGTTATAGTGGGGAAGAATCATATCTATTCCCCCACTAAAGGATGAAAAATTTTATAGGAATTTGTTTTTGGGGATTCAAAAAAAATTAGTGGAACTCTTAGTTATCCCCCATGCTGGGTTCCCTCTAGAACGTAAAAAACATTATGATTGGAAGATCCACAAGATGTTATTATATAATTTCATTGATATTATAGTAGTGAAGGATCATATCTACTACAACTCTCATGCCTAGAATTTTTTGTGTAATGTATTGAACAAGTGTTTTTCGGTGTCCCGTAAAACATATTCAGGATTCATTCTTTACTAAAGGTGGATTTCCAAAATATCTTTAATTAAAAATGGAAATTCATATAAGTTATTGTGAAAATTTTAAAATATTTTTCAATGAATATAAAGGCCATTAATTCTTGGTGATGATTTTTAATGAAACTATAACATTCAATGATAATGACAATACTAATTCCAACTAATGTTTTACTCTATGATTCACTAAAAATAGATAAACTGTCTTTTTATTCCATTGGTGAATCATTTATATTTTTACAGAGGATTTCATAGGAGAATAATGGTGGTGAATTTGGGAATCATCTACCAATACCAGATGAAAAACATAAACCATTTATTTTGAGGAAAACATAGCAATTCTTCTATTGAGTAGTTATTGAGGAAGAATTGCCTAAATTGATTGATATTGGAATGGAACCCTCATGTTCATAATTTTGAAGAAGGAGAAAAGTTTGTGAAGCTACTAGAGGAAGGATTATTCACTTTTATTTAGTAGTGGTGGAATCTCTATAATGAAGGGAACCACTAGGGAGAGGAATCTCTCTTCATCTTACGATGGCAATGAGAAAAGGAAAAAATCATCCCCTAATTACAAAATTATAGATACTCGTCAATACCTTGCTCCCATGTTGATCCAACAGTTAAAAATAACGCTGAACATGTGTCCCCTTCCCAATATTTTAAAAGAATGAACATTGAAAATTATAAATGGAGATGATTATTTTCCATCAGCTTGGGGAATGATGATGAAAACATGAAATTAGAGTGATTTGTGATGGGAGTTTGATAGAGCTCTATACGAATAAGAGGGATGATGATGTTGTTTAAAAATAGGAAATTGATTTCTAGTGTTTAAAACCATTTCAAACATGATAAATGTTGAAATAGGGAATATTTATTATTCATATTTATTATTAAATATTTATTTAATAAAATATAGTATTTTTTAGCAGTTTGGGACTTTTGAATGTCAAATGGTTGGGTGCTCCATAGTTTGGGATGAGAGTGAGAAATCATTTTTTCTGCTTAGCCACTAATAAGAGGGCACCAATTCAATTAGTATTGTTTATAGAATACCATATAAAAGGATATACACTCCCCCATCCACGAATCTCTTCAAATTTCATCCACCCTCATATATTTACAAGTTCTTTCAAAGAGTATATCTTCACATTTTTCAGTTTTCTGCATTAATCCATATTTATATTCTGTAAATGTTTATTATTTATTATAATATTTTATTTATTTTTTTGTTGGATAGTTTAATACAAAATCACATATTTTATTATTAATAAAATTCTCTAGATTAATGTGGTTTTGTATAACATATTTATTATGAAGGTATATATTGAATTATATGTATAATTTGGTATAATAATTTTTATTTGGACTGTTATAAGATTCATGTACAATTTCATTTAGTTTTATTTATTTTGATATTAGTTTAATTTATAGTCTATTTTATGTAAATTATTTATTTAATTTTTAAATTTTTAGTTAAATGGATTTAACTTGATAATAGTAGAAAGCAGTAGTTAATAAATTATTATTATTTTATGACTGTAGTAAGTAATTTAATAGATATTACAATTTTTTATTGTTAATTTATTTTAATATGATTAAATAAAAACTTGATTATTAATATGACTTAAAAACATGATAAAGTGATGATTAATTTTTAATTAATAAATATGATATTTATATATAATATTGTTAATATTTAATTAATATGATAAATAAGTAATAATGAGATTAAAAATTAAAAAAATGTAATTAATAAAAAACACTTATAATTTTTTTTAATAAATGAATATAATAAAAATTAATAATAGATATGATTACAAATAAAAAATATTTTTAATAAATGTTATTTAAAATTAAAAATGAATGAAAGGACTAAATATTAATATAATTAACAATTAATAATATTAATAAATATCTTAAAGTGATAATTCAACTATAATTAAAAAATATGATGATTTAATGTTATTACAAATTAATACAATAAAAAATTAATTATTATGTGAAGTTAAAATGAGATAAAATTAATTCGAATAAAAATTGATAAATATGATTATAAATTATAAAACATGATAAATTAATATGATTAAAAAATTATAAATATGAATACAAATAAATAAATATTATTAACTAATAAAAAATAATTTTATTGAGTGGGTATAATGGTTAATAGTGTTTCTCTAAGAAATTCATCTGTGATTTCCCCAAAGATATTTGATGATAAATTGTTCAATTGTTACACTATTCCATAGAGGATTCCATTCTACCATAATTGTTTAAAGAATCGGTAATATATGTAGATTATGTGCACCCTCCCTTAAATGCTCTTGGACAACCAGTTTCTCCAATGGACTATATGGGTTTTTTTCTTCTTGGTATTACCTTTCTTGGGTGTTTATGGATCTATGAGAAGGGGATTCATCCTTATGGAAATGCATTATAAAGAATGGATCATTATAAATTATTCATACAAATCAAGAATCCCATGATGTTAGATTTATGGATTTTAGGTATTTGGTCATTGATCGATTAATTTTATCATGATGCTAGATCTAGAAATTAGATTCCAAAAAATGAATGCATAATGATTTCGTGGGGTCAAGGGATTATAGAATAATTTCAATTAGTAAGGGTTTCTTTTATATTTCTTGCTGACTAATTTCAAGTATAACACCTAGGGATCCAACTTTATCTAGATCAATATAGTTATATCAAAGCACCGTGAATGGGATCATTTGTTAAATCCAAACAAATCCAATAACATGATTACATAGTTTTGGATAAAAGTCATAGGTCCAGGATGGTTTTTCTAGAATCATAAAATCATATAGTATTTTCTATCATTTTGTAGTATTTAGATTAATATTGATCATGAAATCAAAATAAGCAAAATTGGGCATGTTTTCATAATTCTTGTAAAAATTGATCATAGATTAACCTTAAATAAAATTGTTGTTTTGGTTCCCATGGATAATTGTTTAGAAAATTATATTGAAGCTGAAAAAATTATCTGTTATTATAAGTCCTAAAAAGGAATTTTCCATTCTAGTGATAAATGTAAAAGAGATTTTGTTTTCATGCTATTTAATAAATTATGGATTACTTCAGATTTATCTAGACTAGGGTGTATATCCTTGGATAAAAAATTTTCAAAAAATGATCTTAATAAAGGAAATAATTATATTGACAATGATTTTTTGTTATGTGATCTTCTAAATACCATAATAAATTTATCCAAAGTAAATCCTGGAAATTATAACAAATCAAAGGATATGTCTTCCTTATATACTAATGTCGTTAATAGTGATGATTCTCAGAATCAAATCATCAGTGATATTAACACGACTTCATTGGATGGATATACTCTGTCTATCACTAATTTTGTAGGCCAAGGTGGGAGAAATTTATGTGGTGATGCCATTGAGACAAAATCATGGAATTTAGATGGTAGTTTGGTAGCTGAAGATCATATTGAATTACTAGATGATAATTATTGGTCATTTGGTAAAGGTAATGAAATTTACTTTTTCCTGAGAAACAATCTCAATGAATCTGTTGAGAATAAATGAGGCATCTCTAAATGCTAGAATGAAACCAACTATATATATTCATAGTGTTCTATCGGTCTATATATGTTTTGAATAGTTTATGGATATGGATTGTGGACATATACAATGCACCCACTTAGTTGAGGTGATCAATGATGTTTTCATAAAAAATACTATAGGCATAAAATAAATGTGGAATAATGGAGGTTTTGGAAATTAGGGGAATAATCCATCTATAATGAAGGGGCTCGAGGATATGGGATAATGAATATCTAGAACAACACCCAATGGTCCTCCTATTTTATGATTGATTTACCTAATACTTCTCTAATATATTTAATCAGAAATTATCTTTATTACTAATTGAAGATTGGATATTTTTCAATATATCGAACTAATAGTGAGTTTTATGCCCACTTTAATCGTATTATTATAGAATTTACTTACTAGGGTAGTAAATATGTTTCTTTTCTATAGGAGGATATTGAAAAAAGTAAAGGTAATCATATGGATTCATCCAAAAATCACAACTCATTTGAGGTACTTGGTATTGTACCATCTAAATAGACTTAGCCTAGAGGTAATTTTGAATTTCATTAGAAAAAGGATGATGAGGAGAATCTAGTAAGAAACCTTGTTTTGAACCTTCTATGTCGGAGTCACTTAGTGTAGAATTCTTCTTGATTAATTAAAAGGATCATTGACAATAGACATTGAATATTGGATAACCAGTAATAATCAACACTGGATCGATTTCATTGAGTGATAATAATGCTAGTATAAAAGAACCACATAATGATATGACTCTAGATGGTTACGGTGGGTCAAGGAAAAGGCCTAAGACTTAGAGGATGTTGGGACATCCTCATGGCCAGATAGAATGTGTTTCTCATGAATACATGGGAACTATATCTTAGGAAGTTGAATTAGATATATGATGATTGTTTGGTCTGCCTGTTTCATTGTGTGTGGTCAATTTGTTCTTGATAAGGTCGGATCCTGCCACTTATTACCCCATATTCCCATTGTATTATTCTTTTTTCCTTGATAAAGGGGAATTCCCATCATAATTCCATTTTGTAAATAAATAAAAAAATATAATTAAAAATAAATAAAAATTTTAGAAATTCTATTAAAAATAAATATTAAAATGATTAATGTGATTAATAAATATGGTAAATTAGTAATTCGTTTGTAATTAATAAATTTGAATATTTAATTTGATTAATAAATATAATATGATTATTAATTAATAAATATGACTAATAAAAACAATTATGATTAATATATATGATTAAAGTTTTGGATTAAAATATAATAATAAAAATTATTAACAATTAACAACAAAAAATTAACTGATTAATTATAAATAATAAATTATTAGTATTTATAAAATAAAATATTCATAATTAGTTAATAATCTGATAAATTATTAATACATAACATTTTTAATATGGTTAAAAATTAAAAAATACTATTAACTATTAATAAACATTATTAAGAATTAATAAAATAATACAAAATAAGATTAATAATTATTATGGTTATTAATTAATGTGATTAATTTATAATTCATTTATAATAAATTAATTAGATTAAAAAATATTATTTCTAAAAATTACATTATTTATTAGAGGTACAATACCAGGAAACAAATATACACATCCACACCCACATGGCAGAAGGATAGTTCATAGCCCTCCCCATTGAGATAACTCATCTATCTGTCCCTTTTCATTAAAATTGTATGCCTCTAAGGCCCACACAACTTAATGTCATGGCCCTTATATCCATAGTAAGAGGCCTAAAGGCCCTAGAAGAATTTTTCCTATAGTATATGAATTTGATGGACCATAAACCCATTAGTCCAGACATTCCCATGGGACCATATTTGAAGTAGACTCCCCATCCCATGTAAGGGGTTGTACATTTCAATACCATTCCACCCCCTTGTGAGTTACACAAAATTCAATATCCATGACATTACAACACATTAAATTCATTGAAAACATCACCCTTGAGGTTGTCCTTGAGATGATATCTACCCTTGAAGTCGTTGTTGTTTGAGGTCATCATGACCCTAAAGTTCAACACGTCCAATTATCCCCCCTAAAGAGACAACTGATCGATATTCCACCCCCAAATCCATCACCAAACCTAGTCCTCACTCCGAGACACTTTCAATAGTTTTCCACTTTTCTCATGTGGTTGAGGAACATCCATCCCTACATCAATGAACCATGGCCTCACCTCATGTAATGGTAGGCCATCACTCCACCACTCTTCCTTCTTTGGATAATTATTATCCAGAAGCTCATTTCATGTCATGAGGTCAGACGCCACCATCTCTTTATGCTACATCGATGGAATGACGAATTTTATGTCGTATGGTTCAACTTTATGAAAACATGCATCTTAATATGTTCTATGACCCACAATATCCACCCTCTTACATCCAAATACCACCATGAAGACTGCACCCCAAATGTGTACCACCTACATTGATACCATCCCAAAAACACCCTACCTAAAAACCAGTCCTCATACTTGACCATATTTATACAGTGGAAAGATTTGATCCCAATTCTTAGATAATCTAGATCCCTAGTAGAGTTACACATAGCTATGACCTTTGAAAAAAATTTATTGATAAATATAATATGATTAATAATTCATAAATATTATTTTAAATATGATTATTAAATATGATTATACAATATGATCAACACATAACAATTAAAATGATTGAAAATTAAATTACTAAGTCATTATTAAAACAATTATAACAAAATAAAAATTATTTAATTAATAAAATTATTATGAATAATTACCATATAATGACTTATTAGTTCTTAATTTGATTAAAAATTAATAGTTTAAAAAATTAATAACAATTAATTCGATTAACAACTAACAAATCATAATAAAAAATTTATCAAACAATGGTTAATTTTCTGGAATAATAATTTTTTTAATTAAATAATAAATAATATATTTAATAATAACTGATTAATGAAATTAATATGAATACAAACTATTTAATCCTCTAGTGGTCAATAATATTACTAAATAATATCAATTAGTTCAAAATAAATATTCTTACCTAGTTTGATAGAATTGGGGGATATGATTTGGAAAATCGATATGCTCTTTATGAACTATAAAATGTTACAAAAATCCTAGTGTATATCGAATAATAAAAAAACCTCATAAAATTTAACTAAAATAATGTAAATTTTATTATCCTTACAATGAAATACCTAAGAAGGTTTTAACAATGTCATGACTTGAGCATAACTGGGTATCGATCTGCAACTACCCCATGCCCACCTTTATAGGCTAGGGGTTGACTACCAGCGCTGAAGGCATAACTAATATAGGGAGGCCACTACCTAAGTACTTGTATGAATACACACAACCATATTGATGAAAACGTTAAGATGAGTAATTGTAAAAGACACAAAAAACTTATGGAACAACCATGCCTATAAATTCTCTTGATAGTAGAAGAGTACGATAGTTCAAGCTGAAAAGTGAAGGGGAAAATTACATCCCCAACCTGAAAGATGTCCCAACCAGATAAAACTAGATAGTAAAATGCTGATAGATCCCATCTCTATATCATTAAGATAGGACCACCATATGTGGTCAAAAGAACAAGGTATCACTAGGATTCTCTAAAGTCACAACTGACCTTTCAATTGTTTTCATAAGATGCCACACTAGTAGAAAATTCCCATGAATTGGTGAGTATATACATACCTAGTAAGATTCCCAAAAATATAAAGTGGGAAAATTATTATATACAATAGGAAGATAAATATATTAGATAGTAAAAATGATCTACATCAAACTATGAAAGAGAATGAGTAACCATGTCCAAGAAGAAGATGATGAACATGGTTTGTAGATGGAATACACATCGAGTCGTTTCCACCCATAGTAGGAGAGTAAAATAATTCAACAATGATAATCTAAACACATAAATAATGGGGCCTACCCTATGAATCTTTTCAACCAATGATAGGAGAGTAACCAAATCCATATGTATAAATATAGAAATATATATGCTCATAAAAAATAATCCTAAAAGAGAGAGAAAGGGGATCTCCATCTTACAACTCAGCCTATGAAGAAGTGTCTCCACCAGTTTCACAATTCTATCAGCGATGCCCAACATCTGAAGAATCTAACCAAAATTAACCATGTGAAGGCCCATGCCCCACCTCTATGCATCATATTAGAGGGGTCAAAAACTCTAATTAGAGGACCTGCTCCTTATTATGTCAGGGGTGTTCCACTCTGGTATTTTAGGACCCACACCCGATTTGATTGGGGGGGCTCCAATCAAAAATTGGAGGACAGATGACCATAAATATTGGGGTTTCAAGTATATTGGTAAAGGACCTTCACCCATCTGTGAAGGGGAGGGGGTACACTCTAGTCATCTCTGACTCATTCACTATTAGATAGGGGGTTCCACTTAGAATGTAGAGGACTAACACCTAGGATGATGGGAGTGTTCCACTATATAGGCCAAGTACCCACACCCTGGTGTGATAGGGTAGTTCCAGTTTGGTGTTTGAGGATCTGTTCCCTATCCAATTGTGGTTTCCACTTAGAAATAAGTCTTTTGAGATCCTTCCTAATCACTGTCGTCATCCAGAATCTCCTCAATAAGTGTTTTTCCCAATGAATTTCACATCATATTGCACAATCCAAAAACTAAGGTCACCACGATGTTAAAAATGAAAAAAACACTAAATATAGGATAACCATAGGAAAAAAGTTGAGTTCAATTGAAGGTTATATCTAGGATTTAAGATTCCTCAAATTATACATGGGGGTACATGGGGTTTGTGGGAACCCACATGGTGTGTGGTCCCACTACATTGCATGGTCATGTCCCCTTAGGTACACATATCACCAACTATGTAGGGATACATGAATTATATAGGATCTACATCATGTGACCATTACACCAGGGGTCCCACCAATGTTCTTGGTCTTTTCCATGCACCCAAGTCGTGTCTATGTACTTTAGTAAACATCATGCATCCCCACATGGAATCATTCCTATGTGCTCTAGCCATGTCTGTGTACTAGGGAACATGGAATGTTCTTGACCATTTGATATATCAAATATATCATCTATATTTGTAAAGAGGTACATGGAATGTAGGGAGTCTATATGTTGTTCCATCATTATATATTTCCCAAACCAGAGCCGCCACATCCAGGGCTCGACATGCTACATGTTCTTCAAAATACACAGCATGTAGGAGGTATTTTTCCTTAATCATTGATCCACACTCTGTGTGCCAGATCTAATCTTTTTACATGGTTCTAGTATTTTTCATTTCCTATAATTAATAGATCTGAATGAATTTAATCTTTTTCCTCCATCTGGTGGCTGAAAATTGGTTCTGTTAGTCCTCAGACCTACTGATCTATGCTTCTTACATCCTGATTCCTTCCACCCAGGATGATTCAGATACAGATCATTGAAATGATCTTCCATAACCCTAAAATGAACTATATCTATCCTGGGTTCATTTATCCTTCCCTCACACATTGTTTCATCATGATTCTTGGGGTACAATCAGTTTCAGTATGGATAAAAAATGCTGAACCTAGAACGAAGGGTCCTACTGGTGAATAACACGAAGCAATTGGGAGAAAAAGGCTAAAGAATAGATATTTAACCATTTTTTACCAATATTTATTATCCAATTTTGAATAATGGTAATATCTTGGTTGAAAAAATAATAACCAATTACAATTTCAACCCACAGTCACATGAACATGTTACAAATAGCATGGATCAAAGAGCACAATTGATCTACTCAATAAATTTTTTTAAAAAGGGATAAAAATATAGATTAAATATAAATACATATATATTTGACCATTCTTCATCGAGAAACATTCCCACTAATGAATGGATGAATTAGTTGAGTTTGTCACACCCCGCTCTGCTCTGATTTAGAGTTTTATCATCCTCAGACGTGATCCTCTAATAGAAGGAGATGATGAAAATTGATTGTAAATTATTGGGTTATGAAGCTAACCCAAATTAGATTTCTATAATAAAATATTCTTAGGAAACCCGTGTTTTATTACATTAATTGATTAATTAATTGATACACTGAACATACCACTATCGGGTGAGATCTTTGAATGTCCAACACCGAGCAATTTTTGGTCACGTCTAGGGTAAAAAACATGTTCTAGACTCACGTGTGGTATCAGATTTCAAATAGGAGTTTACACTTAATAGTATTCACATTTTCATTATGAAACTGTGCACATGAAATATAAAATATTTTTAATATTTTTATAAAATTAATTTTAGACACATAGACCCTTATAATCCCACAACATCTCACTTCCTATATCTAGAAATATATAGAAAAATATTTTAATTTATTTGATGAAAAAACAATGAGTCTCTACAAAAATCAACCCTTCAATATTTTCATCCACAAAAAATAATACTAAAAAAACAAATCGGGATATTGATTCTCCACATGGCTCTCCCATTCCCAAGAGCTCTCTTGAATGTACATTTGCTTCCACAACACATGAACCAAGGGTATGTTCCTTCCACAAATGGCCCTCTCTTGTCAATCCTCAATCACCATTGGGTGCTCCATAATTGTTGTTTCAATATCAATGTCTAAATCTCCCTAGTCGGATAATTGAATAGGTCCATTTACGTATATATTTAGCTATGAAACATGAAAGACATCGTGAAACTACACCAATTGGGGGGTGGTAGGTAGAGGTGGTAAGAAATCATGATAACCCGCTACATGATCTCTAACAACCCAATAAAGTTCAAGGATAGCTTGACTTCTTGGCCGAACCTCTATAATCCTCTTTATGGTGAGACTCTATGGAATATGTGATATTCCTAATTAAACTCCAAGGTCTTGTGAAGATGATATTAATTGGATTTCTTCCTACTTTGAGATGTCCTCATCTGCTCATAGATGACCTGGATCTTCTCCATCATCACCTTTATCATCTCTAGACCCATAAGAGAAGTCTCGAAAATCATTGTGCAGCATATGGGTGACCTACTGGGTATACTATATAGGTCCTCAAAGGGTTTCATGCAGACCACTGATTGGTATCTATTATTGTGTACAAAATCTACCAAGGTAAAGTTATGATCCCATCTTTGACCAATGTCTAATAAGAAATCCCTCAGCATATCTTTACATAACTGGATAGTGCATAGGGTTTTCCCATTTTTATGGGGGTGAAAGGATGTACTCATCCCCATTAAGGTCTTGAATTCATCCTATAGGCCTTTAAACAATAATGATGTATACCACTCATCACAATTAGAGAAAATCATCAAGGGAACCCCATGAAGGTGAATTACATCCCTAATGTACTACTGCCCCAAGCATTCCATGAAGCTCTGCTCCTGATAGAAAGGAAGTGTGACGATTTCATGAGTCAGTCAACAATAAACATGATTATTTCATGTACCATCATAGTATGCAGAAAACCTATAAACAATTCCATGGATATGCCATCCCACGTCGACTATGGGATCTCAAGGGGCTCTAACGAACCTATCTGAACTTAGTGATTAACCTTTACATTCTAATAGGTGAGGCACTGAGAGATGAACTCAGCGACACCCTGTCTCCTGATGGAACACATAAATTATCACTGAAGGTATCTATACATCTTCCCTAATTTGCGATGTAAATCTTTAGGATATGTGTGGAACTCTCATATCACCTCCTCACACATCTTGACAGAAACTATTGTCCATCACTAGAAAAAGATTACATGATTATCTCCTTCAGAATATCCTTATGGTGAATCCCCCTAAATATTTGGTCACGTAAGAACTCACAGTTGAAATAACCTAGCTAGGACTCTATCACATGCTCATGAAGAGGAAGAGTCAAAACCATTGACTATGAAAAATTTATACACTCTTTCTCCCCTTGGGTAAGCTGAAAGGAATCAAAATATTCTGAATCCTCCTTCACAAAGCAATCTGGTAACTTTTTGCTAAGGGAATCATCCACTACATTGAACTTCCCTGGTGTATAAACAATCTAGAAGTCATAGAACTTCAGGAACTCCAAATAGCTCCACTATCATAGGTTTAAGATTCTTTATGTGAACACAAACCCGAGACTCCTATGGTCTGAGTAAACCACAAAGTGCTCTCCTTGAAGGTAGTGCCACAACATATTTTGGGTGAAGACTACCAATTCTATCTCTATGTCATGATTCACGTAGTTCTTATCATGGGGTATCAAATACCTCAAATCATATGAGATAACTATTTCCAATTTTGTGAACACATAGCTGAGCCTAGGTCATAAGGAATAAAAATACTATACACACTCTATTCCCTCCTTTGAGAGTCTCAATACAAGCACCCTCATCAGCCTCATCCCCAACTCTTAGAAGGCCACCTAGCACTATTCAGTCCAGAAAAAAGGCATCCATTTCGGCATGAGTGAGGAAAAAGGGGTTGCAATCCTGATGAATTCTACCATAAACCACTTGTAGTTCCCTTCCAATCCCAGAAAGCATTGAACCTCTGACACACACATTGGTGGCTCGCAAGTAAGCACTATGTCGATCTTCAGTAGGTCCCCAGATAAACCATTATCACATATGAAATGACCTAGAAAGTGGACCTCATGAATCTATAACACTATCATATATAGATTACAATGATGCTGGTTCTCTCAATGAAAATATAGAACCATCCGCAGGTGCTATCCATGATCCTCCTCCGTTGAATAGTAGATAAGTATGTTTCAATGAAGACAACCAAAAATATTCCATGTACATCTAGAATACCTTTTCATAAAATCCATAAACATGGAAGGGGAATTACTCACACTAAAGGATATCACTAGGAACTCATAATGTCCGTAGTGACATCAGAATTCCATCTTCGTAATATCATCCTCACAAAACCTCAACTAATGGTAGACAAACTGGGGATCAATCTTCATGAACCAAATATCACCTTAAAAGAGGTCAAATATGTTTCCAATCCTCAGTAATGGGTATTCTAGCTTTACTGAGGCATAGTTTAGGCAATAATAATTGATGCATTGATACAAAAATATATACACATTTTTTATGAAAATGACAGGAGCTACCTCGGGTGACACCCGAGGCCTGATGAAACCTTTCTCGAGAATGTCCTCCAAATGTTACCATATCTCTTAGAGATTAGTAAGAACAATATTGTATGCATTAGAAGATATCAGATTGGTCCTGCAATGCATTTCAATATAAATATAAATCCCCTTCTTCGATGGTAGTCCCAGAATGTTCTAGGGGATGATGTCCACAAAATCTTCTTTGACTGAAGGAATCCAGATTCCTAATGATGCCAATGCACCAAGAGATACTCTCACTAAATAATGTGTAATGGGATATATTATTCTTCTTGTAGAACCCACTCATCCTACCTTGAGGTCTCTCTCACCCACAAAAGAGAATATCATCCCATAATTTCATAGGAATCTAAAACATTTTCAGTGATAGTCAATTTGAGATTGGAACAAGGAAAACAAATCCATATACAAGATGATGTCATATGGTTACCTCCTGATAACCATAATGTCCCACATGAATTTTTATCCACCAAGAGATGGATTTCACTAACAGTGGAAAGAAGATACAGAATAAGCACTCCATGTAGGAACCTCAAGATGAAGATACTGGGTTAGTGACTCAACTGGGAGTTCGAGCTCTTACGCCCATAGTATAGTGATGGAGTAATTAATAGCACCAATTTCTACTAATATTGAATAATTATTATAATAAAATAAGCTCATAAATTTAATAAAATCATGTTGTGTGGGGTCATTAACCCCCATAGGCTGTAGCTATCGATTCCCCAAACTACCAGGACCCTGATCCAGACGTGGGTCACCTGGTGGTGGTGGAAGGATATCATATAATCACCCACCTATAATAGTTCCTCCTTATCTAATATCTATTCATCCTTGGGGACCTCCCTTCCTTCACCTGGGAGATCCCTAATCATGGTGATGCATCTACAATGGTTGTCCATTAGCTATGTTATTGTGCTCCTCAGAAAGTACAACCATTCAGTCCTATGCTATGTGAACCCTCCCATCAAAAGCATAGAACCTAAACTATCTAGGAATCCCTAGTTCATTGATCTACACTTAACCATGTTCCAAATTATGATCAGGGGGAGGTCTCCTACATGAAGATCCTATCGTCTGATATCTGTTAGCTTCTATAGATGACTCTAAATCGTGGCTCCCACTACCTTCTCGCTTTACCTGGATCCTATCTGAAAAGAATATCTCTACAACCAATTCTTACTTAAATGATTTGGGATAATTGGGGATACACAAGTGTAGTACACTGGCACAAGTCTCCCTATGAATCCGTTTATCAAACTTTTATGCTCGGAAGTAGCCATCACGTATCATGTTAAGGGAGTACCGTGTAAGGTCTGTGAACCTCACTGCAAACTCATCGACTATAATCCATCCCTTATCTAGGTTCATATGATCCTAACTCAGAAAAAAGCATAAAAAGGAGGTATAGTAATCCTCAATGAATATCTACTGGAAGATGGGCCTTGATTGTGTCGACTCATAATGAATTTGGCTATCAAGACTCCACTAGATCCTTTCAGCTCTATAAAAAATGCTATATGCCAACACAACCACCAGATCCATCAGTGTTCGTATGAACCTAAAAACATAGACCACAAACACTATAAAATCCAAAGTATCTTGAGGTTCTAGCTTGCTGCAAAACTTAAGCAGCCAATGGAATTGGAACTCATAGAGTGCACTATGCCTACATGCAACCTCAGTCTACACTGCTAGGATGATTAACCAGTCAAAAAGTGGTGGTGATTCTACCTACCCACTTGGAGGAGGAATCTTGATGGATGATCCCTCAACATAGGTTCCATTTCTCACTAGATCATCATCATGATATGGAACACAAATTCTGGCTAGCTATCATTAGGTAGACATCAGTAAATTTAATCGAGACGTACCATAGTCAAATTATAATATTTATATATTAAAAATGTAGAGATAAATCATTAAGGAATGTAAAATAATCAATCATATATGATGCATGTACCATTGACCTCTACAACCAATGTGTCTGTAGGTGGAGTTGACAAGTAGTTTGTGTAGGTCCTGGTGAATGGATAATTCAAATACCCATGCTGTCAATAGATTCCATGTCCTAAGAGCTGCACCTCAGAAAATCTTACAATTTTTTCTTTAATCCCAACCAAATATATGTAAGGGTACTACTCCAAACACTATCCCAATTAATTAATCCCTATTATACTAATCTATCACGAGATGAACCAATCCAGGGATCAAGTTGCAACTACCCCAAGCCTGCCTCTATAGGTCAGGGGATAACCACTAACACTGAAGGCATAACTAACATGAGGAGTATTTTTTTCCTAAAAACCTATATACACACACACAACAATATCTATGAATATGTTTGATAGAATAATTGTAAGAGACACAAAAAAACTTGGGGAAAACTAGGAATTTAAAACATCTAGATAGGAGAAGAGTACGATGGTAAAAACTAAAATGTAATGGGGAAAAATAAACACCCAACTATAATGATTTCCTAACCTAAAAAAACTTGAAGGTAAAATAAGGAGAGATCCCAAATCCCGATCTCCATGTTGTAACCGCCGTACACATTCCAAAGTACCAGGTATCCGTAAGCTATATTAAAGTCACCACTGACCAATCCATCATCTCGATAAGACACTACACATGTGGGTAGATCCCATTCCTAGGTGATTATATGAATACAAAGCAGTATTCCCCAAAAGATGAAGGGGGATTAGTCAGATAAATAATAGTAATAGAAAGATAGTGTATATTAAATAAGATGAAGCTCAACCCAAGAACAGGAAAGAGTAACCTCATTGAAGAAAAACAGGCTCCACACCATATACATGGAATATTTTTCATCAATAGTAGGAGAGTAAACTCTTCCATCCATGAGAATATAAACATAGAAAACATGTGGCATACCCCGCATCTATTTTTCACCCATGTAAGAAGATTAAATAAATCCAAAAGGTATGGATATATAAGTATATTTATATTCCCAGTCAAATGAAATCTATCAAATGGAGGATGGGGATCTCCATCTCTTAGCTAATCCCAATAAGAAGAGTTGTCAATAGCTCCAAAAGTACATCATCAATGCCTAATATCTCAAGCGTTTTCCAATTTGTAGTAGTGTGAAGGACCATGCCTCGACACTATACCACACCACTGAGGGGGAATAACTAAAAGTAGAGGACCCACTCCCCGATAGGTAAGGGGTTTCACTCTGATTATTGAGGATCCACACCCTATTATATAAGGGGTTCCACTCAAAAAGTAGTGGACCTGAGACAATGCTTATAAGAAGGGGGTTCCACTCTATAGGGAAAGGACCCACACCCTTGTGTCATATGGGTTCCACTATGGTAATCAAGGACCCATGCCCTATCTGATAGGGTGTTCCCCTCAGAAAGTAGAGGACCTACACACATGATGATGGGGGGTTCCACTTTGTATGTTATGGAACTATGCCTTGGTGTGACAGGTTGGTTCCACTCAGGTTTATATGGACCCACACCCTTTCCACTAGGGGGTTCCACTTAGAAATAAGTATTTGGTTATCCCACATTATCGCTGTCATCATTTGGAATCTACTCAATAAGCACCCCAACCATAAAATTTCTCATCCTATCAAAAAATCCAAAAATGAAGGAATCATTGCATTATACATGGAAAAAAAACTATGTATTGGGTACTCATGGTTGAAAATCCGAGTTCAAATTATGGAGATATATAATATTGAGGTTTCCTCAATGGAACTAAGGGGGTACATTCCATGTAAGGGGACCCACATGACTTGTGGTCCCACTGCATCACCTAGACATGTACCTGGAGGTACACATATTACAATCCATGTATGGATACATGGAATTTAGATGATCTACATGACATTCCCATGCCACTAGGCGTCTAGACCTTGTGCTTGGTCATGTCTGTGTGCCCATGTCATGTATGTATTCTTTAGTACACAATGAGCCTCTCCACATGGGGAGATCCTTGTGTGCTCTGGATGTGTACATGTACTCGGGTACATGGAATGTTCATGTTCATGTGCTATATCACACAACTCATAAGCACATGGATGGGGGTACATAGTGTGTAGGGAGTCTACCAAACATTATATCTTTATGGGTTTTCCAAAACCTATACACTACTACCAAGGTTCGAAACACCTTTTGTTCTTTGAACTGCATGACATGTAGTCTCTATTTTTCTAAAATATAATATATTCTCTCAGTTTGACAAATATGTTATTTGGAATTCTGATCTGACATCATCTTCTGTCAAAATCATCAGATCAAGTCTCCATTCATCATTTCCAGCTATCCAGTGGCCATAAATCATTTCTGTTAGCACCCAGATGTTTTTCTATATACACTGCACCCCACTCTTCCTTTCATCGATGATTATTTTTCAATAGGTCACTGAAAAGATATCCCATAACCATTAAATAGTGTATATATTTCCTTTATCCCTTGATCTTTCCCTCACATGTTGTTTTGTCAGGATTTAATTTGTCAAATTGGGATCCGTACTAACCGATAATGTTGAAACATGAATATGGGGTCCTACTAATGAATAACAAGAATAAATTATGGGAGAAAGGAACATTAAAAAATGGATAACCATTTATGGGGAATCATTAATGGCCACTGATTAAGAATAGGGATATGGTGGTTAGAAAACCAGAATAAACAATTAAAATTTTAATACATGGTCACATACTCTGGATATAATTGGTTCATATCAAAGTAAGGGATTGATCTAATCAATAAATTCAATAAAAAAGGTGTGAAACATAGATTTAAGAGTACTTCATACATATTAGACCATTATTCATCACTGAACTTGCCTAAAAATGAATGGAGGCAGTTGTTGTCTTCAATGCATCCTGATCTACTCTGATCCAAAGTTTCATCATCGTGAGATATGATTTTCTAGTGGATAGAGACAAAGAATGTCTCTTGGTTATTCTAGGGTTATGAGGCAAACCCTAGGAATATTTTCATAAACATATATTTATTAGAAAACACTGCAATGTTTAATGAATTAATGAATGAATGAATGGATTAATTATTCCACTAAACATAACTCCACCAATTGAGATATCTGAATGCACTATGATGACCAAATTTATGTCATCCCTAGGGTAAAAATCATGTTTTGGACTCAACTGTGGTATCAAATTTCCAATCTGATCATCTTTTAATGTGTTATCCCATTTCCTTCAATAAATTACATGTGATAAATGCAAAATATAGGTAATATTTTTTTAAACTAATTCTAGGAACACTGATCCTTGGAATCAGATGACATCATAGCGCCTAACTCTATAAATATATAGATAAATATTTGAACGTATCACAAGGAAAAAAATTTCTCTTCAAAAAAAGTTTATTGTGACTATTACACAGATGCACATAAGAGTATTAACCATAAAAGTGTTTTATTGGGTATTAACTCAATATTTACTTGGTGCATATGAAATAGGCCTAATTGTATACATGGTTGGAAATCCCTATGGATATTCTTTGGAAAATTATCGTTCTCTTTATGGACTATTAAAATATTGAGAGACCCCTTGGGTAAGTCTAACAGTAAGAAAAACATCGAAAACTGTTATTAAAATTTGGAATATGTGGTTTTCCTAGAAATGAAATCCTTGTCTTGTTACCACAAGTGCATGAATTCTCTAGAATAGATTCCCCTAGGGGTATTATCCTTGAAAGTGGTGTATTTTTAATTAACTCAATCACCAATCGATTCACGAAAAAGAGGCCCAACTGCAGAATTCCGTTGACACTACTAGGGAATATGATTGGGATAATTCAAATGCTCTATATAAACCAAACAATTATATAGAAAGAACTATGATAATTCGAGTAATAGAATAAAAATCAAAAAATTATATTAATGTAACCAATATATGGTTTTCCTAGAAATGAAATCCACTTGTGGATACTACATGTTGATACAAGATCTAGAAAAGATGCGCCCCGGGGAAGTAACCATGAAATGGCCATATTGGGTATTAACTAAATCACCAAATTTAGGGTTACAATCCCATTGTGAATTTATGCTCGAGCATACATCAACATATTTTATATTATTAAAAATAAACTATAATATTTAACCACAACCCATAAATTTTTTAAACTCTTATTTTCAATTAAATAATATTTTACCCTATCACATAAGTCCATAATTATACTACTATCTCTATTTCACTAGGGTAAATTGAATAGGAAAATCATTATGTTCAATGAGATCTAGATATATCTCTATCTCTCAATACTGAATAATAATCTAAATTTTCTTCTCACAAGACTGATTGATTCTCCAATATCACCCATATTCAATAGAATGAGAGTGTCAGTATGATTCTACCACCCTATTGGAATCATTACAATAACCAAGAGAAAATTTTCAATATTATTTATAAATCATGGATTCACCAAGAAATCCATCGAAATTTTTCAAAGACCAAATGAGAATGTGTGGATACCTTCTATAGGGATTCTACACCAATATTATACAAGAGAAATAATATTTGATTGAAAGTGTTTTGCTTGATCAACATGTTCATCAAATAATGATATCAAGATCAAGGTATTATTTATTCCTATCCATTTAAATTTATTAAAAATTTAATGAAAAATAACTGCTTTTTTATGTGTCTACCATGTTTTATCATGAAATATTCACTAGTAATGGATCCCACGTCATTTACATATTAAAATACCCATTAAATAAGATAATTCATGAGTTAGGCCCAACCCCGATAAGCACATTCATTGTGATCTGAACATTTAGATTCAATTTTTTATCTTCATTATACATCACCTCATAGATATATTATGTTGTGGATTTTCCAATTAATTATTTAGATTTTATTTTCGAATATTTTATGGTACTGAAATTAATAAAAACTCAATTATATGGATTTGGAATTATAATAACATGCCATATAAAAATCAGATCCCACCCTTTTGAGATCCAAAATATCATTGAATTAATCTCCACCATTAGAATAGTGGTCAACCGAGGATATTACATTATTACCATAATTTTATTGGTCAATAACTACTGATATTATTAAATTTATAGGAATTATTAGTGGTAGGAATTTAATGTTAGATGTAGGTGGTATATATAATAGAAGATATTTTAATAGAAAATATTTGATGAAAATTTGGATTAAAAAATATCATATAGAAAAACAATATAGTTATTTTTTAATAGAGTCAAAGAGATACCATTATATGATTTTTTGTGAAAATTTTGATTCAAACTATCAGATGCATTTGTGAGATATAATTGATAACATTGTTCACGATAAAAACATTACAAGATTTAATAGATAGAAATTTTTAAAACCAAGAATATCATATGTGAATTAAACATTAGTTTATGAATTCAATCAGCACATATTTTTCACATTCTAAGATCATGTTAAAATGTTCTTATTGTTCTGGTGGTGGAGGGAAAGAAACAACCTTTTCTATTTAAAATCTCTTTCCAGATTCCATGAACTACTTTAAAATGTCTATTTTGAATATTTATGGGGATTATGATTATTCTTATTGAGTTTTACCACAACTTATAGAGATTTTTCCTCAAAAAATTCATCTTATCTATCAGTAGTGTTCTATTGAATACGTTAATGAATACAAAAAATATGATTAGACCACAGTAGTTTTGGATATATTATTTTAGACATTCTTAACACATGTGTCACCTTTTATACATAATAAAAATTTTATCCTACATTATGGAACATTTCTATATGGAAATTATACCAAATAATTATTGATTTCCACCACATGATAAGTAAAGAGAGCTAGAGTAGCTTTTTTATTTTCTATTACTGTTATACAGAACATCAAATCATTGAGTTGGATCCTATATTACCTTATAGGAATTGTGACAGTCACATAATGATTTTTTTGATTTTAGATTGTTATCGAGTAATCATGAAATCAGCATAGTGTCATGGTCGATCATAATGACCACCCATTTCCCATCATTTATACTATATTTGAAACATTTCCTAAGGTTCCCAACACAGAGGAATAATGTGATGGGTCTTTCTAAACATTTTTTTAATGTTTTATGATTAATATGATATTTACATGATGATTAATATCAAGACAATATAATTAAATCAGTTAATATAGACAATGGATAGAGTTCCAAAACAAAAATGCATGATCATCACATATTATTTATAAATAATTAATTAAATTAATGAATTAACTTATCATAATTTATTTCTATATTGATGTATCTAAAAATAGATCAACATCATACCATCATTGAGAAATAATCAAGAATAGATTCCCAGTCACGGTGATCCACATGTGTTCTACCAATCTCTAAAAGTCATTTTTGGAATCTACATGTTCTTTCAGGGTATATCCTACCGCTTGTGTTGTTCGCCTATGATCACCCCATGAATTGCTTCCAAAATATTATTTTGGATGTCTCTTAACTCGAGTGTGGAATGTGGAGGATGATCTCTCTCAATTTTTGAGATCATTCTTGGATAATGGAGCCCTATAGGGATTCGATAGGACTCCCCCAATTTTATTTTACGCAATAAAAGAAATGTATTGGATCTCTTAAATATAATATAATTGGATTATTGTACCACTAATATTAGACATAAATATTTTCACAGGTTACATTTAATATATATTTAATCCATATAGGACCCAATGTCAATAATAATAATAAAATTATTTCTCAACACACGCACAACTCACAAGTTAAAAATGAATATTATTTATTCAAATAATATTTAATATATATTTTATTTATCCCCAAACCCTTAAACTCGATCTGTGATTCCTCCAAAATATTTATTAGTCTATGAATAATGACTATTTATTTAATAAATTAATACAACTACATTATTGATAAATAAATAAATAAATACTATATCCACTAAATAGAAAATAAGTATTTATTAAATACTCTACTCACATAATATTCTCTCAAATAACCGGTGACATAATATATATCAGCAAGGAAACATGGATAATTATTAAACCACATTTTGGAAAAATAATTATTCAACTTTTTTAGTGAAAATAAAAATATATTATTTAGCTAACATTCTTGATACACCGAGTGTGTGATCCTCTTGGACTCTTCATCTGTGACATTAGGATAAGCAGCCCAAATTCCAAGGATAGAGTCTAGAAACTATTCAAGGAACCCATAAATATATTATTAAATGCCACAATAATATAATAAATAATATGGATGATGAACTTATAATATAATCCCTTTATCATGATATCTATAATATAGATGGTTTAAGGCTATTTCCACCAACCTATGTTATCATTGTCTCTTTATTTGAGTTTATTAAAATAGAACATGCCTATAGAATACCATGGACAACAATTTATTTTGGCTATATCACTTCCATCAAAGGTCCTGAGATATCAACTTCCATTTAAAATAGAATGGAAAAAAATTAAACATTAATTATTAATGCAATATTACTCATGACACACTCAACATTTCCTATCTCCCCACAAACTTATTTCATCAGAGTTTTCATCAATACATCAAAGCATGTTACTTATAATAATCACTAATAATAATATTAAAGAATAAGGATAAAAAAAATTCTATATATTGGAACATCCAATAACATATATAAATGTGGATATTCTCTTAGTGGATTTTGTTCTCATAATATCCAAACAAGGATACTAAAAAGGGAGTAGAATATGAAAATCCAGCTCAATGTCCTATGGGTATCCACCCCAAATATAATGATCCACTTGTGTCGCTAATTTTTTTTCATCCATTTATAGAACACACACACACACACACATATATATATATATATATATATATTTAAGAATGTAATTGTGCCACTTATGGGTTCTCATCATAGTGGGGAACTGCAATGAACATTCAGTATGATAGCTAAACTTAGGACATTATCACATAATTTGTTACTCATAAGAACAATCATGATATGTAAAGTAGTTTACTAATATTAAAAACTATGAATACAGGTTATCAAAAAGTAAATACAAGTTAGTTGTTGGGAATCAACTCTATCAGAATCCGAGTTTGACTAGAGACAACTTTTAACCACCATCAGTCTGGTAGATCTCACATGATACCCATTCTTATGCTATGATATGACATTATTCAAGGGGTCTTCCATGTTTTCTTCGATGTGAAGTTTTCTTATTGAAACTTCACATCTCTGATAAAAATATAGTTTGTGGTGATACGTTCAGAGTATGTACTTTTTCTATTGGTATGACCTTGGGTATTTTACAAGAGCCACTCTTATAGCATTATCACAATAATATGTTATAGGGTATCTACTTCTAGATACCACATAAAGATATTAAAAAATGATAAATATCCAAATGGGATATTTGGATTTATTAGATGTCGCTATATACTCAAAATCTGTTGTCGAATTATCAACAACTAGCTAATTTGAACTCTTCCATCCCAAAACTCCTCTATTGGGATAGGAAAAAACATGATGGTGACATTTGATCATTCAAATTTGTTTGAAATCATACATCAGTATTACCACTGATGACTAGCCCCACATCTCCTCCATACACAAGGAACATAACCTTAGTTCTTCTCAGAGGCTTAAGGATATCCATAATAGTAGAGAAATATTATTCTCAGAGACCATATTGATATCATAAAACCATGCTCAAAATATAGGAAAAATTAATTCTTTTACATTACATGATATATGTGATTGATCGTAATGATGAAGTGTATAAGATCTTAATAATTCTATATTTCTCATATTATTTCTAAGGACACGTTTTCTTTGAAATATGTATACCATGTGACACTATAACCAATACCCTATTGGATTTTTACATAATGAATATATTTAGTATCTATTCAATGTATTTATATTGACTAAGTCCAAGTAGCATCTTGGATCTATCATTAATGACCATGATCCTTAGAATATAGGTTACTTCACCTAAGTCCTTTTTGGAGAAACATGTGTTAAACTAGTACTTAATACACCATAATACTGATATGTAATATAAAAGAAGTATAATATCATAAACATATAATACTAGGATGATGGATGCATTCCCACTAAACCATATATAAATAGGGGGATCACATTGTTCATAATGAAACAAAATTCGTTTTTAGCTCGTCAAATTGAATGTTACTGGATCTAGATGGTTTCATAAATCTATAGATGGATATTAGAAATATTAAAATCCTTCTGTAATCTCATGGAGTTTCTAATCCTTTGAGTTGTGTCATTTATACTTCTTCCTAAAGTTTCCCACTAGGAAAATGTGTTTTCACATCATTTTTCAAAATATCATTGTCATGGTAAGTTATTATATAAAGTATAATTTTAATGGATTTGAATAAATAAATTTGTGAAAATGTTTCATTGTAGTTAATTACTTGATTCTATTTAAACCCTTTAGCTACAATCATAGATTTATGGGTATTTAATTTTCCTCCAATGTTAATTTTTCTATTGAATACTAATTTTCACACTTTGGGATTTACATCAACTTACACATCAACTAAAACCATAACATGATTCTAATAAATGGAATCCATTTCAAAAGACATGACTTATGTCAGTATAATTTATTATGAACTCTCTACTATCTCTTTGATGGAGATAAGTTCATAATTTCCAACCAATATAGAGTCACCATACTCTATGATTAGAAAACCCTATCTATCTGGTTCTATTACCACTCTACTGCTTTTACACAGTACTGGTGATGTGGGAACTACTTCTTCCATAAAGACCTATATAATCTGTTATTCTAAAAACTATTGTATATCGTATGCATCAAATTCATCGAATTAAATCTTTCTCCCACTATCTTTTTTGATGATATGATCTGTAACACCCCAAGCTTCTACGGTACGTTTCCCTTCGAATAATGTGATAGCGTGTGTTGTACGCAACACCGAGTTCTAACACACCATAACTAATCAAACTAGCCGTTATGAATAGTAATACCTACTTTTTGAAATTATATATATTTTATATTTGAAAATGGACTTCATTTTTGGATTCGGAATATCGAATTTAGCCTAGGGTGAAATTTTGGTACATTTCGGATAACTTTCATATTTTGATGAATAGTGAAAATTACTAAATTTTAATTAAAAACAACTTTTTTAATCAAATTAATTACTAGTGATAAATTATGAATTTGAGTGGTTTTAAAGTATATTTAGAATATATTTTTACCATTTAATATAATTTTGGTCATTGGACATAATTTTACAATTAAACCGAACATAAACAAGTGTCAATCTTTTGATAGTTATTATCTCTTAAAAACACGCTTTTTGTTTTAACAGCGGGAATTAATTTTAAATTAATTTCTGCCACTTCTGTGTTTTGAATTTAGGAAAATGGATTCCATATTTGGAATCAGGATGTTCAAATTGTGTAAATAGGTAACTTTTATTTTTAGACATTTTGAATAGTTACTGTGGTAAATATTTTATTTACCATGGTTAAAGGGTAAATCCGGTAAATAAGGGTTAAAAAATAATATTATAATAATACAAAATTACCCTAAAACGTTTCCTAACCTTATTGTTGGACACATACCCGACCATGGGCATCCTTGGGTCAATTTGGGGACCCCTTGGATCCACTTGTATGTGGTAGGGACACATTATATTAATAAAGTTAAAATAAAAATAAAAATGGCATAAGCTTACATCTTTTAGAAGAACAATTTTTACATAGGGTTATACATGTTGGAATTTCGATTATAAATATTCATTAGAAAGATAAAAAGATTTCCTACATAATGATATTTTATTTATAATTTTTAGACATTAAATAAGGTATTTTATTTGTGACACAATAATGATGCAGTAATTACTATAATAGTGAAAAATTAAAATAATTGATATTATAAATACCCAAATAAATATAATATGAAACTTTTAATGAATTAAACTAATTTTCTAGGCTAATATGATATATTAGGATTGTTTTAATGGACGTTTTTCGAAGTAATCAATCTATTATGAGTTTCACAAAAATCAACTATTGAATAGTGTCAAAATTGACATAAAAGAGTTCTTAAAACAAATATTATATTATTAATTGATATTAAATTCCTAAAAATCTAAGGTTCGGCCAAGAGACTTATATTATGATAGGTTAATCATTAATGGACCACTTGGGGGTCGCTTGGATGTATATAGTAAGTTTATTAACCATAATATATAAAAATACAAAGAGACATTGTAAAAGTGAAACTAATTAACTTAGAGTTAATACTTAAAGATAAGGTTAATATAAGTACCCAAACCTGTCTAAATTCTATTGGATGAGTTGTTTTCGACCTATCCCCACCTCATCCTTTGAATAGTCAACTTTGGAGCCTTTAGAAACCGAATATGAATTTATTATAAATTAATATTTCTAGCTTTTCCAAAGGTGCCCCTCACCCCTCTTATAAAAGGGCACTCCTCCTTCTCATTTCTTCACACCTTCAAAGCCTTTTGGTTCGGATAAACTCTGCCCAAATACTCTCCCAACATCCCTCAATACAACCTAGAGGCCTTAGTTTGATCAGAAAGCCAACCTAAGGAGCCCTTTTGATCAAATCAAAAGGAAGAACCCGAAGAAGAGGTAATGATTTCACCACCCTTTTCTAAGTTCATTTCTTCTTCCACTTCTTCTTCCTTTGTTCTTACCATTCTGAAATAATAACTCCAGTATCTCACATATACTGTGATGTTATTATAAATATGGTACAATCATATTCAGTATTCTATCCACCCTTTGAATAACATGTCACCATACGTGCGTACGTACGGTTTACCGTCTCCACGTCGTGGTGTAATTGTTATTCAATATAATATTATTTGGATGGGTATAATAATGATGTGTAACTCATGTAAATAATAAATATAACATGTTAATGATTCTGTATATATGATATACCATCCATTTATATATTATTTTAATATCAAAAGAATGATATTGTCGCTCGTGCGTACGTACGGACTACCGTCTCCACGAACGCGATGAGATTCATTCTCCATCGTAACCATTAAAGCGTAATTATCATTTTATGATTTAAAAATGATGTTTAAGGACTTGATATCATTCTGGATATGAATAATATACAACCTATCCTTTACAAACATGTCTTACGTAACAAAACATATGAAAGAAAACAAGTAAGTTAACACCCGAAACAACGATAATACTAAGATATTATTATCAAATCAATATTAAAAGATCATATATGATATCATATTAATGTATATGATTCTTGTATAATTTAATAACAATTATTTCACCATTATACAGGAGGTTAACCTACCACAACCAAGGAAAAGTACAAGGTAAGGGTTATTTCACAATCTCTTCATTATCCGAGGTTGTATTATACGTAATAATCTACTGGGATCTCTTTATCATCCACATCCATGTTTCTTAAAAATGTATTTCAAAACATTTTTACTATTTACAAGAATATGGGTTAAAGTCATTTATACCTTTTTTTTGAATTTTTATAAGAGGTTTATAAAGGAATCTTTCCGTCGTTTTCAAAACAAGGTCCTTTTTAACCTTTTCGACAGAATTGAGGTAAGAATGTTTTTTTTTAACTTATACGGCGGGTGCGGTTATTTTACGCCGTTATAAAATCTTCAAAGCTTTCCTTACAAGCTTATAAGAATATTTTCAAAGAAAATGTTTTATTTTATATGGATCTTAAATGATTTCAAAATAAAAGGAGATATTTCTTTAAAAAGAATTTTGATTTCATCTATGTCAACATCCTTTGATGGATTTTAAGATTATTTGAAGTTGATTTATTATGATACAAAACTTCTATATTGTATTGAAGGTTTTGTGATATGTTTGACTGTGGATGTGCTATTTTTATACCATTCATAGTTTATTGTGAAAGTATTGACATTTCGTATGCTAGTTTTAATACGAATGTTTATGTTATGTTTAAACCTTTTCATATGGGAATGCATTGGACTTAATAAGTGACGGGTGGAGCCCGCTATAGCTCCTCGATGCATCGGTAGGTCTCATGAGACAAACTAGTGTCTTGGCACAAGGCCTTGAAAAAATATTATTTGTAGTCTTGGCACGAGGCCTTGGCTATGTGGTTATGATAGTCTGGCATTATGCATTCCAACATTATGAAAGTGGTTATTGATTTTTGCATGTGATTATTCGATTAGTAGAATATCCATGTGAATAAGTAAATGGCATTATTTCATTTTACTTTTGCCATACCATGTTGAAGTTCAAATTTAAAAGGCTTTTGTTTTAGTAATGCATTGCCTTAAATGTTTATTCTTATTTATGAAAGTTTCCGCTATATTGTTATCCTTACTGGGCATTTGAGCTCACCCCTTTTCTATGTTTTATTTTTTCCCAGGATGTGAAGAAGTAAATTATGAATGACCTGCAGGGATATTATGAGGGGATAGTAGTGTGGATTATGGAGACATTATGTTGTTGTAGTAGTTTTTCATTTTATGATGTAATGTAAAACTTATGAATATATCTAGTGTTTCCAAGGCTACTAAACCAATCGGTCTTTCGAGATTTGATCTTTCTTGTGATCATGCCAATGTTATGTAATAATGCACCGACTCTGGGTAACTGGGGTCGGGGCGTTACATGATCCCTATAAATATAGATAACGTTTCTAGCAGTAGTCACTTTCTTATTTGAGGGATTATATTGTAAGTACCCCTTTTTCCATAGGATAACAAATAAAGATACACCCTTGAGGTGTTAGTTTTTTAACCGAGAATGCCTCAAAAATGTATAACTCTCCATTCTTTTGTAAGCAATAAAAAAATTTTATTTGAACTCTATAACTCAAAGGGAGTTATATTTTATTCTTTATTTGGAACTTATTTTAGTGTGTATGCCACAGTTTGTAATTAATATCCTCAAAAAGATAATGGACTATCTACCTAAATCATCATCTACCATACCGTGTCTAACATGGTAAAATTACTCATTCCATTAACACCATTCCACTATAGTGTGTAAGGTGGAGTCTTTTGAGATAGAGTCCCAAAATCCCATAAAAATTCTATAAAATCTTGCAAAAAAAAATTATCACCTTGATACAAAAAAAGTTTCTTTATCTTATTTCATAGTTTATTCTCTACTTCATTTATTAATTCATTAAATTTCACAAAATTTTAGGAATTATACCATATAATGTGGACATATAGATAAATTCTTAAGTCATTGGTAAAAGTTATGAATTAATAATAGTAACCTCTAACATATATTGGAAATTTTCCACAGACAAATGTGTGTTCCAGTACTAGAAGCTTATTAGAACAATCACCATCTCATCCAAATGATGGTTTGGTATTTTTTCATTGTAAAAAATAATGAAACCTTTTAACTGGTTTTAGATCAGTAGATTCTAAATAACGTTAATGAGACTGAATTTTTATATGCAAATCATTTACATGAATAGGATGGTGACGCCACAGTTTGGTGTTACATGAGTCATGTGAACATTATTTTTTATCTACATCCAATACTTTGTTTTCCTAATTTTTTTTTAAAACAGACAGTTTTATAAATGTGCTCTACCATAACATATATTTTCATTATAAAAGAAACAACTTTTATTCCAAAAATTGAAAATAATACCATTGGATTATAGGCATGACATAAGAATTATGTTCTTGTAAACATCTGGTACATAATAATATTCCATTTAAATAAATATTATTCTCATTATAAATGAATGGTTGTAGTCACCAATTGCTAAAGAATCCATCCCCACACCATTTTCCACTCTCAAATACACATATTCTCTAGAAATATTTAATAATCTACTTGGTTACTTATTTTAGATATAGATGTGAGAACCAAAAGAAATATCTAATTCCTAATGTGTAGATATTTAAATATTAAAATCGATAGCGAACACACCTTTAGCATTCAATTTCATATTGGTGTAGTTTTTCTCCCGCTGGAATTTCATACCACATGAAAAACATATTACCTACTTTTTTTGATACATTTGGATCTTCCTCTCCTTGGAAGTATGGTGCTTGGGATATTTATAATTTTTATGAGTATGGGTTCCTTTTCCATGACCTTCCTTGTCTAACTCACCATAAAGAACACATGTTTTTCACATCTCATTGTTCTTATCCACTTAGATAATCCATGTTTGATGTTATGAAAGACTATTTTCATTACTAATCTTGTCATAATTAACAATAAAAATTCATAAGGTCTTAAGTATGGAGGAATATATGAGATCTATGCACAAATAAATGGTAATTTATCCCAATGATGTTTAAGAGTCCAATATAGAAAATATTATTGATTACATGAGGCCCATATGGCACCAAATCTTCATTATTAGTGGTAAAAAGCATGAGATATCTCATATATCTCTACTCGTACCTTCTCTTGATAGAGAACCCGAAGGTGAGACATCATTATATAATAATCCATGTCCTCATCTTGCTTGGAAACATTATTGGTCATGGATGACTACATGAAACACTGAACATACATGGCATCATTGCGGTGTTGGTCATAGATTGAAAAATCATCCTCACAAGACATACTACATGGATAATCATAAATACATTCTTCTAGAACATATAATTTCCTTTCATGATGTAGGATAACGTGAATGTACTTGTCTCTTTGAAATTTGTTCTAGTGAGAAGGTTATTCTTCTGAAGCATGGATCATAGGGATATGTTTGATGTCAACATTAATTATTTTTATAAAACTAATATGATTATATATTTAGTACTTTATTTGATAATTTTTTTTAAAAATAAAATAATATTATATTTATTAATCACTATCTATTATATCTACACCCAATAGCCCTCACCATTAGATTTGAAATATCTTGTGTCCTGGACATTCTACTAGAAAGGATCCATATTCCCATTGTTATCCCAACATTGGCTGGTCTTGAAATTTTATGTTCTTTTTGTAGGCATTCCAAATGCCAAAACAATTATATCACATTTCCTTGATCTGTTTCATGGACTGCCTAATCATGAAATCCTTAGATTGGATTTCTTCTACCAATTCCTCTCAGGTAAACCATGTACTCTTAAGTAAACCAAGTCCTACATTGGATTTCAACACTTTATGTGAACTAACTTAAGTCCATCCAAAAAAGGTATTAAAATTCCATGATAATTGAAAGTATATTGACCTAGTCTTTGAAAATATGGATGTAACTTCATTTTAGATGAATATTTAGAACATTACAAAAATACATGCCAAAGGACTATAATAGTTTAGTCTCTTCATAAACATGTAAAAATATTTTTTTATCCCAGTGAAAGATCTTCAAAAACTCCCATAAAGTCTCAAATTTTTTTCTACCTAAAACTTTTCTTCTTAACCTATGGAAAGGAAACATAAGAAAGGTGTTAGCCTAGATACTCAGTAAGTGAAAATAAAATAAATGTGTATGCATAACATAAAAAAAAGGTATGAAACAAGAGCATAACATTTGAAGATCATACCCTACCTATTAAAGTTCGTAATAAATATTGGATGTTCCTAAGGAATGCATCATAAGATAATTAAGAGCATAATTCATGAATGTATAATATATAATTAAGACATGAAATTTGTGGCAAGCACATTTTTTATAACATTTTGAATGTGTATACGTAGAAAAATGTTCACTCATTAGTATAAGGAAATGAAATCAGGCCCCGAAACAACTTATGGAAATGCAACCCAGTCTATGAATAATGTTGAGAACATGTAATCACATTCACACATAACCTTATGGAAATGAAACCAGTTCCACGCATAAAATTTGGTAGATGTAATCATTTTCACTCATAACATTATGAAAATGCAATTGGAATCACACATAAAATTATGAACATACAACCAGGTCCATGAATAATAATGTGAACTCATAATAAGGATCACTCATAACATTGTGAACATATAATCAGGTTCATGTATAAACTTATTGACATGTAACCAGGTCCATGCATAACATTTTGAACATGTAATCATATTCACACATAACATTGTGAAAATGAAATCAAGATCACGCATAACATATATACTCATGGGTCCTCTATTGTTACACAATTTAGTAGAAGGAGATATATATCCCAACCATCTCATAATAACATCATTCATACACATTCCAAAAAATAAAAATTTTATCATAACATGATCCCTAAAAAGTCATAGGTTTTATAATCCTTAAATCATAACCCCTAAGATGAAATGGGCATGATTAAAATTTCAAAAAATTATAACATATGAAAAGAGATATGTTTTCTAATCACTTCATGAAAGCATAACCTCTGAAATGAAGCGGGTTTCAAAAGCATATAACTCATGGAAGAGAAATAGATATCGTAAACATCAGGACATCAAATCATAACCCATTAATACAAATAATTTGAATGAATCCTTTAGATAATTTCCTAGACACGTCTGAGTAACAACAATAAATTTTATCCTGGATGAGAAATAATTTTTAAAGAAATTTTTAAAAAAATCTCTATAAAATATCATTTCTTATTGATAAATGAATTTTAAAAAATAAAATATTTTTAAAACTATTTCAGTTAAATTAAACATGATAAACTTAAAAAAATATTTAAAATCATTTTTTAAACCATATCATTTAAAAACAAAATTCTTGAAAACATTTAAAACATTTATTAAACATAAAACATTTTTGAAAACATTGTTTTTGAAAATATATTTGAAAAATTTAAAAGGAATATTTGAAAAAATTGAATATTTTTAAAATACTTTTTTTATGAAAATGGAATTCAATTATCATTCTAAAACATTTTTGAAAACACATTTTTTAAAATACAATACATTTCCAACCGAAGATAGAAATAAAATCAAATTTTATGAAAACAATTTTCTTAATTATCTTAAATTCCAAAGAGTGTAAAAAATGGTACTAAAACATGGATATATCATGAACAAATAGATGAGAAAGAATCAAATAAGTTTTATTGAGATATGGATCATAAAATTTCATCTAATAAGCCTAATCATTAAAATCTTTAAAAGAGATGAGATTGTTTCAATAAAATCTTATCACTTTCTAACATGGGATCATACTCTCCATTTATGAAAAGGAAATTACATGAAGCTAGAAATTTCATAAAAATAAGTAGAATCATTTTATGACATGTAAAATTTAATTATATAAACATCAAAAAAGAATTTAGGAGCATAACCAAATATGATTCTCAAAGAAAAAAACTTGAGAGAGAACTATTTTACCAATTTGGAAACTTTTGAAACATAAAACCCATGAAATAAAGAGAATATAATATAAATGTAAATACCCAAAATGTTAATTATAAAATTCATAGAATAAAACCATGGGATGAACACAGATCACACAAAAGTAAGGGGTGGTAAATAAATCATGTATCTCACAGAAATAAAAAGTGAGATCAAATCCCCTTATATTGTGTATTGAATCTTATCGTACTCATACAAGATTAATGCATAATAAATGTAATTTTATTATACATATTTTATAGAATAATATTCTTATATCTAATACCATATATGGTTTTAGTAAGACCATATATTACCTACTTGTTAACAATCTTATGTTCCTGTTTCTCTTCATGTAATATTTGATTTGTTCTTCGTATGTGTCTTAATTTGTTATATCTTTGGTCCATATACTTGTACCATTATTCCCATAATGTAAAACATGATATAAATATCATGTATATATGGTATATATGTATTATAATAATCTATAAAATATATATTTATGAAATGGAATACATTATTTATGGAGACGGTAAGCCATACATACGCATGAATACTATTTCCATTTTTATTGTCGTATTGAATGAAAGAAGGAAAATGAAATATAAGTGTATATATATATCATCATTTTAGTATAATTATTATATAAATATATATATTTCATAAAATTTCACTTAACCCATGCTTAATAAATTCCATGTAGTGTGTGAATGAATCACATCGCTTTGAGGGGGAGGTAGTCCACACTTTCTCAAAGGGAATTATAGTATTCACAACAAATATAATTGTAAAAAGGTATGTGTTGTAAAAGTAATAAATAAGAATAAAGTCATAATATATATAATATATGACATATATAAATAGATTTTCCAACCCAATTTCCACCATGAGAGGTGATAAAGTATAAAATAAAAAATAATGATCTAGGGAGATGGTAGTTCCCCGTACACATATACAGTATGTTAATTATCCATTAGATTGATGTGTATGTAAGTGTGTGAAATCTCAAAGAATATGACCATCGAACCAGTAGCTGGACCAGTGGTTCACATGGCCTCAAGCGTGTCTCCCATTATAGAAATGGATACCGACTATCAGTGAGGGTGTAATGGTTGTTTAGTGGGGAAATAAACCCTCATAATCAGATTAGAAAAATGGTATAATAGATTAAACAAAAGTCAAAAATGAAAGAAGTAATACATAAATGAATAGTTAGTGGAATCCAAATTCTTTTATAACGAAACACAATATGGTCAATGCCTATGTAATGGCATGAACCACCCCGGTCTATTAATTTGTGAAAATGCGGTCGTTGAAGGGTTCAGGGAGGTCACGGTGACTCAATTAAAGAGTTTTCTAAATTTCCATTTTTCCCAAAGGTATCTCAAAATGGCGAGTCTCAGGGGTGAGTTGAAATGGATAGTCATAGTAGTGATTCACAACCATGAGTCACACTGGTAAATCACGACGGTAGATCACATCGGTTACTCATCCACTTGTGACTCATCCACAAGTGAATCACACTGATGACTTTTACCGTTAGCTCAACACCAGTAGATTGCACTAGTGACAGATCTACTAGTGAATCATCCACCGATGACTCATTTTATACAGTTTTTCAAAATTCCAAAATTCTCCATTTTTACCTGTTTAACCTTTTTAACATTTTATTTGACGTCAAATTAATTGAATAAAATATTTGACGGTTTTTGGAACCATTTCTAATCATATATATCGTCTAAAAATCTATAGCTTCATTTTACTTCCAAACCACATGTACTTGGTGAAGATCCGCCATTAGTATCATTTAAAAAACATTTCCCATGTTGATTTATGATATAGACTTTCTAAAGAAGATATCTTTTCTTTCTTGTATGTTTCCATTTTTTATGGTACAAGACCTCCCCAGAACAATTGTTCCCCATGAGAGACATCCCCAATAACCATTTTTCCCCATAGAACATGTCCCCAAGACCATTTTTACCCATGGAGTTGTATCTATGATATACATTTTATTTATTTTTGGTTGTTGTTGTGAATTATATGGGCTACAAGCCTACTGAAAATCATGGATGTTGGGGGGTATTTGTTTTTTCACCTAATAGATTTTGGGTTACAAGTTGTCTATTTTAAGGTGAACTGCTATTATGATAACCCTGTTAAATATTTACAATCAGCAATTAAATGTATTTCCTAATATCAAACTGTTTTTTGTGATATCCCTTGAATTAACAAGAGGAAATTGAATGGGGAATTACTTGTTAAATATTAATATGATATACCTTGGTATGTGTTTTGGTGTGATGTATTAGGGTTTTGATCTTCTATATATGATATGGGGAGCTACAGGTGGTGTAATGGAATCTCAGGTAGAGATATTAATTGATTTTGGAATGGATGGGTAGTGTTGTGCAGTCGGGCTGTGATCAGGCTGTGCTATGTTTGTGTTGATGATGTGATGGATGTGGTGTGGTTATATAGTATGGTAGTCGATAATGTTTGTTATGAGATGTGTTTTGGGGTAAATATGTGATTTTGTATTTTTCTTTGGTGAGTGGATGGATTGGACGGAATGACATTGAAGAATGATGATGGCAGTTGTTGGAATGGGTGTTACTCAAAGACGATTGTGAAGAGGGTTAATTTACCATAGTTCTTCTTCCTTGGTGTGACTTTTTTTGTGTGGATTGTTGTGTGATATGTCATGTAATTTCCTCAGTAGTGATTAATTGAATTAATTATTAATAAATAATTATAATTTGTTAAATGAATTTTATGGGGGTCTGAATTAAGTTTTTGTGTTGTGGTGTGGTTGTTCATTTAGAGGTAGCAGTAAAGGCAGTATTGTGTTTTGGTTGTTTGTTTGAGAACCCATGGCTTTGGAAGGAGTGTTTTGTATTATGTATATATATCACATGTACTTTTATTGTGATTTCAATATGCACCCCCACAATAGTTGAGCTCTACGTACTGAACACCATCATTTTCATGGGGGAAGGTGTGATTCCAAAACTTCCTAGTGGGAGGATGGATGGATGGCCACCTGCTCTTCCTTTCTCCCTCTTCCAAGTGGATATAACCCAATATTATTCATCATGGTTGTGATTCATGGGGCCTAGGTGTGTGCGGGAGTGTTTTTTTTACCTAGTGTCTTCGAGATGAGATGGGTTGTGTTTCATAGGTGTATACAAGATGAGGTGGATTGTGTTCCCAAGTGTCTATGGTAATGATTTATTTGCGAGGACCAGGTCTGTGTTTGAAGGATGTGATGTGGTATTTGTCCCAAGATTATGTGGGTTATATGCGGTTGTGAGGCCCAGGTGTGTGTGGGATGGTTCTGATGTGGTGTGTTAGGAAGATGTGGGAGCTCCATGACTTTTTTCATTAGGGATTGAGAGTGGGTAATTAGTTTGAAAGTGGTGTGGGGTATCCAATTATCAACTTTATTACTATATTACTTTAATTGACTTTAATTACATGGTGAGAATGCCTTGGTGACGTAGGGATGGCTAGAATACCTTTTTTGGTGTCGTTGGCTCTACTATTTTCTCACATGAGCATTAGTATGTCTCTATAACTTATGCATGATTGAATTTGGTGTTTCAAATGTGCATACATGTGTTATCAACCAATGTTAAAAATTAATTACAGGTTTTTATAGAGGATTACATGGACCATGTTGGACCTTAGTAGCTTGGAATTTTGGGACAATTGATTTGTCACATCTTTGCTTTATTTTGGTAATTACTTTGGAGTTTTTTTTGTATTTGCAACAATTTTATTTTAAATATTCAACTGGATGGATTTGGATTACTTTTACACATATATGTATTAGATTTTTTTTGAGGTTGATACATCTTATCTCCTGATATTATTTTTCTAAAAAGGGAAATGCCACCAATATTGTGAGAATCAATACTCTTAGTGTTGGTCACCACCCTGAGGCTACCAAAGGTGTGAAAAATGGGTAATTATCTCCCTTTCACCATTACAAGTCTTGGATGTGTATTTTTGGAGGGAGGGGTTCTAAAAGAATAGAATCAGAGGTGTTGGTGGAGTTATAGGATTGAATTGGGAGTTAGGAACTCTGAGGATTGCATGGGTTCATAGGAAAACGATGTTAGGTGACCTCATTACATGACATAGGATAGAAAAGACTGGCTAGGATATGAGATTTTATGCCCCCCATGATTCGATGAAAGGAATCTAAGCCCAAAAAATGACTAGGTGATGCTATATTGTTTTTAGTGTATAGATCCTAGGAAAGGTACATGCATCATAATGACTTGTGTTAATATTTGATTTAGGTTGTTTTTTGGGAATTTAAAATCGACAACGGAAAGCATTAAATGAATTAAAATTAATTTTAAATAAAATTCCACACTACTCATGTTTAGTAATTCTTTGTTTACCTTTTCCATTATGTAACATGGTCATAATCCACGTTTGGCTCAGGCATTTGAGGCTCAGTAGGGTGATCCGTTTGATCGATGGGGGGTTGTTCTAGTGGAGGAAGACATACATTCATAGATAAGGTTGTGTTCTTTCCAACAACAAGCCTTGGGAAAGTACACTGGTATTATTTCAAACATATATATGGATAGATATCTCGAAGATATTGAGATCACCTTTAGTTTGATATTTTCTCTGAAGGATTAATAGGTACCTTCAGCATTGAGATAGATGAGGGGAGTTGTGCGTTTGTGGTGGACATTATACCTGGGGGAGAGGAAGGAGGCTAATGTTCTATGGGCTGATTTCGAGTAGCTGTTTTGAGATGATTTCTTTTCATCGACCATGACGGCTGAGAAGAGGTCGGATTTACTCTCCTTCAAGTAGGGGTGTACGTCAGTATGGAATATGGGGATCATCTTTAAGGATCTCCTTCATTTTAACCTAGATATATTTCTAGATGAGGATTATCATGTGAGATGCCTAGAGGAGGAACCTCATCTTTTTTTCTAGTATGCAGTTACCCTCATTACGTTGCTGATGTACTTAAAGTTTTAGAGGAAGGAATAAGTGATTGAGTGGATGCACACATTAAGTGGTCTACCATGAGAGGGGAGCTTGTTTGGTTCTTTGAGTAGCAGGGTTACTAGCAGCAGGTCTCAGGTTCGAAGATCTTTAAGGATTCAAATGGAGACGAGTCGGCCTCAGATGATTCTATTTAGACCATCTGGTCCTCCTGTATTTCCCATGGTATTATGTATGATGTGATTATTCTATGGATTCCATGTTCATATTCAGAACCTCTTCCTATCAACCGTTCATGCTCATTATGGAGGAAGAGGATTGGTTCTATGCCAACCACAATAGTAGTTTTCAGCTAGGCCATTTCTACAGTAGGGACAACAGGATCATGATCCACTGAAGGGATAAAAATCAGGTAGATTCTATCTTTAGGGTGTTCTTAAAGGACCTTGAATCGGGAATGGTCAAGGAGGGGGTTTTCAGTAGAAGATTAGAGTAGATGAACGAGTTAGTTACATGCTTCAAAGGCAGAAGTTCCACCAGGGCTAGAGATCGGTCAAGGTATAATCGTCCTGTTTAGTACCCTTGCCTATGACTTGTTTGATTGAAGAAATTCACACTCTTTTGTTGGGACCAATATAGCCCATACTCTAGGACTATATGTAGAGAGTCTTCCTATGCCCCTAGTGTTGGGTACACTAGTAGGAGGACATAACATTTTTTTATGCGTGTTGAGGCTATAGACTGATGATCAGACCACATAATTCCCATGGAGATCTATCTCGATACAGATGTAACAATACATTTCAATTCTGGGAATCTTCTGGTTGTACTCCATGCATACCATTATTGAATGATTTCAGAAAATATTCATGCTTTCAGACATGGATGGTCAGTTTGTGGCTTTCATCAGTGAGCAGAGCTTTTAGGTTTGTAGTCGACATGTCATGCCTCTTCATTAGTTATTGGATAAGCTATTAGTGGAAGCAGTGGAAAATGATGTCCATAGGTTTGTTGGGGAGTTTTTGGATGTTTTTTTGAACAGTTTATGACTCTACCCCATCCACATGATGTTGAGTTTGGGATAGAATTATAGACCAATTCTTCTATGATTTTGATGGGTCCTTATAGGATGGAACCTTATGAGTTAAAGGAGTTGAGAATTACGATATAAGATTTTATGTGGAAAGGTTTTATCCAACCTAGTGAATCTCTACAAACCTCATCAAGGTGAGACCTGTAGAAAGATGTGGTCACCATCCTCGAACTCCAGAGGTCTTCGTCTCCTATCGGCATAAGACTTATGCCTACTCTTTTCAGTCTTCATCCGCTTCTGGATGATCTGCACCTTCTCTGTGGTAGCTCGTACCATATCTGGTCCCATGAGTGCTGACTCCCCTGGGTCAGTCCAGCAGAAATTCGATCTACAAGGTCGTTCATACAACACCTCTAAAGGTGTCATCCCAATGGTGGAGTGGTAGCTGTTATTGTATGAAAACTCCACCAAGGGTAAGTGATCCTCCCAGCTGTGACTGAAGTCGAGGACGCAATCACCCAGCATGTCCTCGAGGGTATGAATGGTCTGCTCAGTCTTGCCATCCGTCTGAGGATGGAAGGCAGTGCTCAAATGAAGCTGTGTCCAGAAAACCTCCTACAACCCCTTCCATAGTCGGGAAGTGAAATGTGCAACATGATTGGAGACAATTGTTGAGGGTACTCCATGTATCTGCATAATCTCATGCACATAGAGGTGTCCCAAGCTCTCTATAGAACCCTACTCTCTGATCAGTGGGAAGTGGGCCGACTTGATGAGTCGGTCAACTATCACCCAGATAGAATCATGACCCCTAGATGTACATGAAAGTCCTGTCATGAATTCCATGGATATCCCATCCCACTTCCACTCTAGGAACTCTAAAGGTTGATATAATCCTACTAGTACCTGATGCTCTGCCTTCACTTGCTAACAAGTGAGGCACCGAGAGACAAACTCTGCTACTGCTTTCTTCATTATCGACCACCAATGCTGTTGTCAGAGGTCCTGATACATCTTCAACACTCCTAGATGTACTACTAGAGGGGATGTGTGGAACTCCTTCAACACTTCCTCCTGAATTGACACTGGTACCATGGTACGTCCTCTGAAGAGGATGACGTGCTCCCCACCTTCAGAAAATCCATCAGGTGTCTACCCTGAGGATATCTGACCACGTCGAGCCTCGCAGTCAGTGTCCCCATGATGCGCCTCCTTGACTTGCTGAAGAAGTGGGGGAGTGACTATAAGAGACTGAAGAAAAGTTGATCCATCTCATTCCACAAAGGATATCTGTAAAGCGGTCAGCTGCTTCGTCGCCTTGCATAGTAGTTGTATACCAGATCTCCTGCTGAGTGCATCTGCTACAATGTTCCCCTTCCCAGGAGTATAGACTATCTTGATGTCTTAGTCCTGGAGGAACTCAAGCCAACATCGTTGTCTCAGGTTCAGGTTCTTCTGAGTGAAGATATACCTGAGACTCTTATGATCAGAGTAGATTGTAAAGTGTTCGCCCATCAAGTAATGTCTCTACATCTTCAAGGTGAAGACCACTGCTAGTAACTCCAGGTCATGGGTAGAATAGTTCTTCTCGTGATATCCTAGTTGTCAAGAACCATACACGATCACTGCTCGCTCCTACATTAGGACACATCCGAGCATGCTCCCTGATGCGTCGCAGTAGACTACGTACCCAACGCCCTCCTCTAGAAGCCTCAAGATGGGAGCACTAGTCAGTCTCTACCTCCGCTCCTGAAAACTCTGATGTATTTCTCCGACCACACGAAGGGTTTCCCCTTCTTCGTCAACACTGATAAAGGTGATGCAACTCTAGAGAAATCTGGCACAAACCTCTGGCAGTATCCATCCAAACCTAGGAAACTTTGTACCTCCGTCACACTTCTGGGTGGCTCCCAAGAAAATACCGCCTCAATCTTTGCTGGATACACCGCAACTCCAGCCTTCGTGATGACATGTCCCAGAAAGTGAACCTCTCAAATCTAGAACTAGAACTTAGAGAGATTACCATAAATCTGGTACTCTTGGATTGTGTCTAGAACTATCTGCAAATGATAGGCATGCTCCTCCTTAGTAGCCAAGTAGATCAAAATTTCATCGATGAAGACCACCACAAAGCGATCATGATATAGCTGAAAGATCATGTTCATGAGTCCCATGAACACTACTAGAGCGTTGATCACACCTAAAATCATGACCAAAAACTCATAATGGTCGTACCAACATCTAAAAGTCGTCTTCTTCACATCCCCATCTCGTACTCTGAGCCGGTGATAGCCTGACCTGAGGTCTATCTTCGAGAACCACTGTGCTCCCTTCAGCTGATCAAAGAGGTTGTCAATCCTCAGGAGGGGGTACTTGTTCTTCATGGTCACTTGGTTTAGGCGTCGATAGTCAACACAAAGTCTCAAGATCACATTTGCCTTCTTAGTGAACAAAATCGGGGTTGCCCAAGGAGAAACACTGGGCCGAATGAACCTCTTCCCCTGTAAGTCCTCCAACTATACCTGTAGCTCACGAAGCTCCACGGGAGCCATTTGATAACCTAGTGTAGATATCGGTATCGTCTTGGGGTACAATTCAAGGTAAAATTCCACCTCTATGTGGGGAGGTAGGCCCGAAACATCATCAGGGAAGACATTCGCGTACTAGTCCACCACTACAGGATAGCTCAGACTCTCCACGTCAACCACTCTAAGGGTAAGGCTAGCCAACTGATGAGTGATCGGCTGCACTCTCCTTTGGGTAAGTCTATCCAGTTTTGAAAAGTCTCTCTTCTCACTAGTGAAGGTAAATCTAGTCCCATCCTCGCGGATAAACCGCACTTTTCGGCTAATACAATCAATCTAAGCTTGGACTGTATATAACCAGTCCATACCCAAGATGACATCATAAGTCCTCGACGCCACTACTAGGAGATCCTAGCCAAAGCTCTATCCTCCTAGAGTAAGCTCACACTGCTAGAACATGTGTGTAATCATCGATATCTCTCCTGTAGAAGTCTCTAGCTATAAGGATCGAGCTAATGACTTTGTCGGAATCTCTGAGCTCCAAATGAGGGCAGTGGAAATAAAAGAATGACTGGCATCTATGTCTATGATTACTATAGTTAAAGTGGAGTAGACATAGATCATACCTCGTATCATCGCTGGAGAGCTGTGATTGTAGGCCTCAGCTACCTAGATCTAAGATTTCCCTTGTCCACCTACTCCCTATGGTCGTGGTGGACCACCTAGTGGTGGTGGCGGTAACATCTCGAATCGTCACCCACCGCCAACTGCATGACCATCTCCTCTTCCACATACACCTACTCCTTGTGGACCTCCTCAGTAAAACCTATGTCTTTGTCTGGGAAGTCCTTCGACTGTCTTCTGATCATCCGTACGGCGGTTTGGTTAGTCTTGAGCCATATGACCCTGCATGCCGCATGTGTAACACTGCCTGCCCATCACATGACTGGCTCTGTCTCCAGTGCCATGCACAACCAACCCTGAATCCCATGGTCATCCCACTGTAGATCTGGTCCTCTTTGTACTTTGTGACATATTTCTACTACCAGCTGCAAAAAAACTCCACTATGTGACGCTCAGTGGTGGGTATCACTACTGGCGACTACTCAGTAAGAAAACTCTCCACTAAGAGGGTTCACTCTAACACCCCCTGCCTGCGTCAGAATGATGAGAGAAATCATCGAAGCCCTGATCTCCTGCCTGAGTCCTGGCTCGAAGGTCCAGGCCCTGAAGAATGAGTTTCACACCATATCAGTGGAGTAGCATGAGAGGTCGGTGAACCTCACTGAGTACTGATCCAGAGTCATGTTTCCCTACTGTAGATGAAGAAGCTCTTGAATGTGCACTGCACGAAGGGTCGTTGGGACAAAATCTACTTGAAACAGGATCTCAGAGTCTTCCCAAAGATGTGTCACCTCGTCGTGAACCTGAAGCATCAAGCTCGACCATCTGCATGCTGCTGCCTGTAGAAGACTAGCGGCAAGGATCACCATGAGATCATCTGGTGTCCCTACCAGTCAGAAGACTCTCACCACGGCCTCCAGCCAATCCTCAGCCACCTATGGGTCCGTATCACCCCTGAACCTGGGGGCCTCTGGTGCTGGAACTCATGTAATATGATCAAGTGGCAGGCACCCTCTGCTGATGGGGCTGTTGGCATCGGTGTCCCAATAGGTAAAGATGCCGCTGGTGCCTCCACTGGTGCCTCTACTGAAAAAGGGCCCAACACCGAGGCCTCTTCACTCAGTGGGATTTCATCGCATACTATACCTGGAACAATATATGGTTGTCTATGTGGAGGAATCCTGAAAAGAAATAGGTGAACCATGGTCAATAAGTTATACCTGGTGTGCTGACTCAAAGAGTTCACAAAGAAAACATTTCAAAACACACACGCAATTAGTATTTTCATGCACTGAGTCAGAAATCAGAAGTCAGGGTCCTGGTGTATAGATACGTCGGTCACCGAACCAACACTAGATTCCCTAAACTGATAACCACACTTATTACACTTAACACTATGGCCATTAAAAAATATCAGAGTCTAATGTTCTATGACAGAACCAACTCCTCTGATACCGATTTTTCATGACCTGTTCCCTGGGGCTCGTGTCGTGACTACCCCAAGCCCGCCTTCCATAGGCCAGGGGCTGGTGACTAGCACCAAAGGCGTATTCCCTAAAACTAGGAAGGCATTTCCTTTATAACCTATAAAATCACACAACCAAGCACATAGCAAGATACGAACACGAGTACACTGAATAGTAAAAGGATTGTCTACAGTAAGTAAAAGTGGCTAGAATACAAGACCAACTGGAAAGTATAAGTAAACTGAAATTCTCCTGTGAACACTCATCAAGGATCCTACCTAAAGGGTAGGTACAGCTCCTGAACGGTCATCTATGTGGTACGCCTCATCTAAGGTCCACCTCCAAGCTACCTCTAGTCCCAGTACCCCCGTCCTCGGTCAGCGTTGTCCGTCATCTGCACCAAACAGAAAAAGGTGCAGGCATATCCCATACAGGGGTGAGCATAACGATACTTAGTAAGGACCAAGATACCCTTAAAGGTCTCACAAAATTCAAAAAGGATATACCACAAATCATGAAAACAACTGGCATCCCTACTTAAGTATATGCCCGTTAATATACCTAGGTTATCAAGTATACCCATATCACTCAGGAGGAAACACAAGGCCCAAAACCTTAGCCAAGTACAATTGTTCTATGAAGGAAAGAATACCATGAAGGTAGCCACCATGAAGGTAAGTACCAAAAAGGTACGCCACATAGAAGAATACCACAAAGGTATCACCATGAAGGTAAGTACCACAAAGGTATGGACTCAACTCAGACCAGGTATAGCTTAGGTACGGTAGTAAAGATGATTAGATGTAACTACTAAATCATCTTACTATATTAAGAGGCAGAACCACGTAGGATCCTAAATCATCAGACCCACATGGGATACTAAATCATCATTCCCACGTAGGATCCGAGTACATCAGACCCACGTAGGATTCTAGAGTAGTCCCACGTGGATTCCTAGAGTGGATCCAAGAGGGATACTGAAACACATACCCACGTAGGATCCCAAAACACAGACCCACATAGGATCCCAAAACACAGACCCACATAGGATCAAAAATCACAGACCCACATAGGATCCCTTTCTCATGATACAGCCAGCTACAGGGTTCCCGCACTAAGATCTCTTGATTTCGGGAGGGTCCGCTCCTCAATCCACAATTCGATACTCCAACTGACACAAAGTCCCACAAAGAAGTATCCCTAAGGACCACCACATAATAGGGGTCTCAATGCAACAAACAGTGCATCAATCGGACACCTGGTCTGTAAGTTATTGGTCTTTTAGTCCCGAGGGCCCGGTTGGATTTGTGCTTGACCCAACCCGATCGTACCCCAAATTTATCCAAAACTTGACAGGGGTATACCAAAAGGACTGTATTGATCCAAGGTTTCGGGCGTTGTAAACGGTTTTTCAATCGGACACTAGTAGTTCAAGATATGTTCTAAAGAACGAAAATGGTCGAAGTTAGTCTAGGTCCAGTCCGACCTAGTCGGACCGACACAGCCAGACCCAACCTGGGCCAACCCGACCCGGTTCAGGTCAACCCGGGTTCGGCCATGGGTCTGACCCAGCCCGCTGGGTCTAGCCCGACTTGCTGGGAGGCCCACCCTGCCAGCGCGGCCCGGCTCGCTAACGCGGCCCAGCCCACTGGGTAGTTCGCAGTGCGGCAGATAGCGCTGTGGCGGCCCACTCGGCTCCCTAGCTGATCAGATGGCTGGCCTCCTCTACACAGCACAGTCATGCATCGTGCCTTTTCCAGTGGCCAGCAGCGAGCTGGCTGCCCCTCCATCGCTGTCACGGCATTGTGCAGCGGCTATTCTTCGTGCGGGCGGTGCGAACGCACACCGCCACCTCCATCATGCGGTCGACCGTGCGTCGGCCGTAGCCCTTGCTCCACCGCAGCCAACGGTCCTCATCCCTTCTCCGGTGGCACGGTTGCGCCACCGCCGTCTTCACGGCTGGCCGATTTTTTGGCCGCCTTTTCTGAGCCCCTTCGGTGCCGATCACCGCTACAGGTTTCCAGCGACATTCCTCGGGTCACCGGGCGCGCCCTGGTGGCCCATTATTCATTTCATAGATTCCCGCACTCATCTCAGGATGTCTTCTTCAATTCAAGGCCACCAAATATTCCAAAAGGGTTACGGAGGGGTCGGTCCATGTTCATTTAGCCCGCAACCTCCATGTTAGAACGGTAGAAAGAGGCAATAATGTTCTTGAATCAAGGGGGTCGACAAGAACGGGGCAAGGGGGTATAAATCAACAACAAAACCTACCTCGAAGGTTCAACTGGAGATTGTCTATAGTTAAAGACGGATTGGCGTTTTTCGATACCAAAGTAAGACTCCTCCAATGACGCCTCTTGTTTGACGATCCTCCATTCTTCGGTTCCTTCTTGGTGAGAACTGATCTTCCTCAAGAGGCTCCTCCAAGAACACCCTTCCCCAATGATTTCCCCACAAAACCCAAGTGGTGGAATGCCAACTTAATAAGTTAAGACTTTCAATTAATTAAATTTGGCTCAATTAATTAATTGAATTTGACACAATTAATTAATTGAGGTTGTCACAAATAATTGGGGAATTCTAAGGGTCTTCTCCCACATTAATGATGGGTTTGGGTGGTCCCCACTATTGAATTCAAAATTAGGGGGTTTTCTCGCTCGGGTGGTCCCCACCTCCAAGAATTCAATTGGGAGGTTAAAAATAAAATAAGAAGTTGATATTTATTTTATTTTTATTTCCACAAAAAACACGAAAACTAACTTTCACCCTCGTCCTACTACGGTCGAGGTGAAAGTCTCCTTAAGAGAATATCGGTGTTGTGAGTTCAACGGTGTCCTCGGATTTCAATTCCAAGCACTGATTAAAAATTTACAAAAACCCACTCACACATTTAGTGAACGTACTCGAAAAAAAGTTCATAAATTCATTCCGGGCACACCGAACCTCAGAATCATGCACCTTCAATTTTCGCGGACTCATAATATTCCCATATAATTAAAACGATACATGGAAAAATATGGTTCTTTATAGCACCAGTAGAGATAAAAGATTTGAAATCTCATTTTAATCATTTATTATTGAAATGATTTGTACACCTGATTGTGTCACCTTGGGTGGAACATGTTCTCCTTCCTAAGAAAGCTAATGGAATACTTTTCCTATGTGTTGATTACCAAAAACTCAATGAGTAGCAGTAAAAATTAAATATTTGTTTTCATGGATTGATGATATGTTTGACCAGATGAAAGGGTCTAAGTGGTTTCTGAAGATTTATCTTCAATCTGGTTATCACCAGTTGATAATATAAGAGTCTAACATTTAGAAGACTGCCTTCAGGAGTAGATATGGCCATTATGAGTAACTTGTAATTCCATTTGGTCTAACCAATGATCTTACAATTTTTATAAATTTTTTTAATAGAATATTTCATGAGTACATTAATTCATTCATGGTAGTATTTATGGATGATATCCTATTTTACTATCAGACCAAGGAGGACCATGTGTTTCATTTGAGAGCAGTTTTGGAAATCTTGGGGGATCGGTGACTTTATTCATAGCTTTCAAAATGTAATTTTTTGATTCAATAAGTGAAGTTCTTAGGAAACATGGTCTAAAAACAAGGTATTTAATTTAATCCTAAGAATGTGAAAGTTTTTATGACATGGAATAAATTGAATAATTTTTTTGAGATATGGAGATTCTTGGGAATTGTAGGTTTTAATTGTAGATTCATTAAATATTTCTCAAAGATGGCTTCTCCACTAACCACTCTCACTCATAAAGGAGTGAAGTTTATTTTGGATGATAAATGTTAGAATTATTTTGTTGATATGAAATGACTTTTTACTTCTACACCTGTGTTGACTCTTCCAGAGACTAGGCAAATCTATGTGGTCTTTTTTGAAGAATTAGGTTTAGGTTTAGGTTTTGTTCTTATACAAGGTCTTTAAGTAGTATCTTATGGATCTAGTAATATTAGGACACATGAGAATAATTATTTGACCCATGATCTTAAACTCATAGTTATTATGCATTCACTTAATAACTGGTGGAATTTTCTTTTCGATGAAGGGTTTAGAGTTTATTACAACCACAAAATCATGAGTCTTATCTTCTCTTAAAAATATTTTAACCTTTGATAGAGGTGTTGGGTAAAGTACCTATAATATTTTGATCTTCACATTAACTACACACCCATTAAGGTGAATTTTATTGATGGTGCTTTAAGTAGGAAAATTCTAATTCAGGATGTGAAGGAATCATTAAAAGAGTGGAATTTGATAGATCATTCTGATCATATGGATTTGGGAGTCTAGGAGAATGGGACTGAGGACATTTTGGAAAGCGTGTTGTTTTCCTCCTCTCTTTTTGAGATTATTCTTTAGGAAAATAGATTTATGATGAATTTTGTGGAATTAGGGACTCTCTTTATAATGGGGATACCATTGGTAGTGGTTAGTTATCTTTATAGACTATCATGTGTTTCCAAAACCGGTGTGTTTTTCCTTTGCCTATGAGAAAGGTTGTAATGGGATGTTTCCATAATTCCCAATGGGAAGTGCACCTAGGAACCGAAAATATGTTCTTTGATATAAGGCGATGATTCTGGTGTCTAGGTATGAGGCAAGACATCACTAACTCTATTTCTCATTATTATACCTGCCAAAAGGTCAAATACAAGCACCAGAGACCTTTGGGTTTTCTTCAACAACTTCCAGTACTAAATTAGAAGTGGGATGAGATTTCTATAGACCTTTTGGTTGGGTTTCCACATAAAACTTAATCAATGAATTTGATATGGGTTATGATAGATAGGCTAACCAAATAGGATCACTTTATAAGAATTTCATATACAACCAAATTTGAGTACTTGGGATGTCTCTATGTGTAAGTGATTGTCATATTTCATGTTGTTCCATCTATTATAGTCTATGATGGGGATACATGTTTCACTTATCACTTCTGGAGAGGCCTCTAGAAGTCATTGGGCTACCAGTTACATTTTATCATGGAATATCATCCATATATGGATGTCTAGACAAAGTGAGCTATACAAATTCTTGAGGATATGCTATATGCTTATGTTCTTATCTTCAGTTAAGCTTAGGATGACCATTTAGGAATAGTTGAGATTTATTACAACAATAGTTACCAATTTAATATCAAATGGATCCATTTGAGGCCTTTTATGGACACCCATCTAGATCTCTATTGTGTTGGTCGGAGATTGGTGAAAGTTCCTTGGTTGGACCAAGTTTATTCCAAGTGATGATGATGAATATTCAGTTGATTTTTTAGAGGAATGGGATGGAATTGATATGTTATCAATCCTACGCTGATCACTATTGGTGGTCGTTGGAGTTTTATATTAGTGGCTAGTTATTCTTTAGAGTTTCTCCAAGATTGGGTGATAGATGTATTGGAAACATCAAAATATTGCACTGAGGTTTGTGGTTCATTTTTTTATTGTTAATCTAGTGTAGAAAGTGTCCTAGCAATTAGAAATTTCACCACAAATGACTTAGATGCACAATGTGTTTCATGTATCATAGATTAGGAAGTATCTTTCAAACCCTTCTTGATTCCTAATCTTGAAAAACTCTGGTCTTGAACCTAATTTTTCTATGACTGAGTATCCAGACAGGATTACTGATTTTGAGATAAAGGATATTCATGGGAAGAGGATAACTTTGGTTTATGATCTTTGCAAACACATTTATAATTTTCATGAGATATGGAATCATGATGCATTTATTAGAAATTAATGGCCACATCTATTGTATGTGGAACATTATTGATATTATTTCTGGGGATATAAATTGTTTATGGCGAGAATGTTGCAATATCTCATTACTGTCTTCCAGGTACTTCTTGACTCTTATTTTGAATCCCTTTTTGTTTGGATGTGTTTAGGGCCTTTTGAGGATAGAGAGTTTTTATCATGGAAAATGACCTAAATTTATGGGATGTATGATTTTTTAAATTAATGGAGTCTAGGTATAAATTTTTTGAAGGTTTTAAACTATTTTTTCTTAAGTCTTTTGGGGGTTTTGGGGAAAAAATACTAATGTTCAGCAGGGAGTTGCATAGTTGTGTAGGGGTTGTCACATGAAGAGTCCCAGATCATCATGGACTAGAAGGATATGATGTAGGGTAGCTTGAGGACAGAAAGGGATATATCTTAGGCAAATGACTGCGTCATGGACACCTAGAGGTTTATTTTCAAAGATACTACCAATTTTTTCATAGTTTCACTGTGGAGGGTTGGCTATGTTGTGGATCCCTGGTTAGTTCATTTTAGTTATACTTCATATTTGTTCAAATATGTATCTTGGTGCTTGTGTTGCGCTATAACCTTACCCTAGTTTAATTGGATATGGGTGAGGTCTTCATCATGTTTGCAAGAGGCTGGTTGACCTTGAGTGTTATGGCATGGACTACAGTGGTTCACCATGGTCGGGCTATTTTTAACACTTTTGCATCATGGAAATGGGGTTTATAGCATAGTATATGTTTTTACAAACTTAAATTCCCCAATCACAATTTTATATTTGTTTTCCCTTTCTTGACTCTCATTTAAATATTCTACCTCTTGAAGGTTCCCTATAGGAGTTTTTACTCCACCAAACTCCATTATTCTCAAATCAAATAATTGGTGGAATTTTTTTATTCCTCTCTAATAAGTGATCACTCCTCATTTTAGAGTCCTATATTTTTCCTTATATTCCTATTTAATAATTTTGAATCCTTATTATAATGATGTATTTGATCCATGTTTTTATGGATGATATTTATAGGGATTCCTTCCTTTATATTTTTCACCTTTATTCATTATTGGAAATCCCATTGTAGGTGTTGTGTCATTCGATTCCATGATTAAATTTAGTTAGTTCCATATGTTTTTTCTCTAAAATTAAATCCTTAAATGGATAAATTGATTTGAAATAAGTTTTTAATTTATTTAAAAACCATGAATTAAAATGATTTGATGTGTGATTTGAAATGGCATGGAAATTGAGAAAAATCCCATATTTTAATAATATTGAATTTGTAGGGTAGATTTATAAAATATGGCTTTATTTGATAGATTTATTTAATGGATTTATTTTTAGAAACTAAAATTATTGAATGTTGATTCTTTAAAAAATTATATTAAAGTGAAAGATGATTTGAAAAGGCATGAATTGATAAAAACTATGATTAGATATTAGAATGAGAAAGGAATGTTGAGAAATGAAACTTGGGAAATTGTGTTTTGAATTTATTTGAAATGATTTATTTTCACAAGATTGATTGATTGGTTGATTGAAACACATGTAAGCCTGGGTAGTTGTTGGGTAACTAGGACAAGCACGCTAGGATCTGACTCCCTAGAAATGGATTGAAAATGAAAACACTAACTAAACTTAGTTCGAAATGATTTCCCATGATGGGTCCCCTAATGAGGTATTGATATATTACCCTCATTTCATGATCTTAGGGAAGGGTTCACACATATCTTGATTCATGTTTATGTATTAGAAGTGTGAGGATCTTATCACTTGAAACTAATGTACCACAGGGCTTATTACATGGTGTTATGATATATTTTGATTTGATGATCACATGTAACTGATTATATAATTATTATATTCATTCCAATTGATTTATATAAATGTTTCATATAAAATTTTCACTAAATATTATTTTGATATACCTTACATCTCTTTTTGATTATGAAAGAATTTTTTATTGAAAATATGTAAATTCCATTCCATGTTGTGTTTTATTTAAATTGAAATAATAATTGGTTTAAATTTTATTGAATTTATTATGGAACACTTAGTGATACAGTATTGGGATTTATATCTCACACCTTACCATTTACTTTGGGTGTTTCTAGATTATCTTATGTTAGGTCCAATAAAAAAGAAAGTTCCACTTGGTGGTCATGGTTTTTTTATCATTAGCACCCAAAGTGATGGAGGTGACCGATGAAGATATGATCCACTTGTTACATGGATTTTACAAGATTTTATTTATTATTTTTTGTGTCTCTTAATGATTTACTATTCTAGTTCTATTTTACCTATTTATTCTTTTACTTTATCCTTGAGGAGTGTTGATTATAATGACTTGTGTCTTTTATCTTCAGCTTTTTTATGGAAAAATTATTCCCACTTGATTCTTATATAATTTCATGTTTTATTATCCAACCCATGGGGATCTAGAATTCTATTTGGGCCATGTTAGATTTGGTTCTGATATAAGAGTACCAGGGAATCCAAGCAAGTTCGTGACATTCAAGCTATAATGATAACCTCAAGATATTATGAAAATAATATTAAACATATGTACTATGGTCTAGATACATCATACTGGAATGACACAAATTATTTTTTACTATCAAGTGCTAGGGGCTCATAAGAATTAATACTTTTTCTAATTAACTTCACACATGGGGATATTAAGTATAATAATCCCTAAGGACTGAGTTCCTAATAGGAACACCATATGTTTTGGGTGTAATTGGATGTTATTATCTATAAGCATGTGTATTGGCCTCTTGATATCATTATTAGTGTGTGTCATATGATCATGTATACCTTCCCAAAACATATGGTGTTTCTATTAGCGATTCAGTCCTTAGGTCCTATTATACTTAAGATCCCCATGTGTGAACTTAATTAGAAAAATTATTAATTCTTATGAGCCCCTAGAACTTGATAGTAATAATAATTTGTGTCATGCTAGTATGATGTATCTAGAACATAGTACATATGTTTAAGATTATTTTCATAATATCTTGAGGTTCTCATTATAGCTTGGATGCCACAAACTTGCTCAGATTTTCTGGTACTCTTATACTAGAACTATATCTAACATGGCCCGAAGGGAATTCTTGATCCCCATGGGTTGGATACTAAAACATGAAATTATATAAGAATAAAGTGGGAATAATTTTTCCATAAAAAATCAGAAGATAAAACATACAAGTCGTTATGATCAAAACTCCTCAAGGATAAAGTACAATAATCAATAGGTAAAACAAAACTAAAATATTACATCATCAAGAGACATGAAAACTAATAAACAAAATCGCCTAAAACCCATGCAACAAGTGGATCATGTCTTCACCGGTCACCTCCATCACTTTGGGTACCAAGGATAAAAAACCACCACCGCCAAGTGGCGTTTTCTTTTTTCTTGGACCTAACATAAGATAATCTAGAAACACCTGAAGTAAATGGTTAGGTGTGAGCTATAGATCCCAATAGTGTATCACTAAGTCTTCCATAATCAATTCAATAAAATTTAAACCCATTATGATTTTAATTAAAATAAAACACAACATGGAATGGAATTTACATATTTTCAATAAAAAATTCTTTCATAATCAAAAAGAGATGGAAGGTATATCAAAATAATCTTAAGTGAAATTTCTATATAAAAAATTTATATTAATCAATTGGAATGAATATAATAATTATATAAGCAGTTACAAGTGATCGCCAAATCAAAATATATCATAACACCATGTAATAAGACTTGTGGTACATTAGTTTCAAGTAATAAGATCCTCACACTTCTAATACATCAACATGATTAGAAATATGTGTGAACCCTACCCTAAGATCATGCCATCAGGGTAATCTATCAACACCTCATTAGGGGACCCATCATTGGAAAACATATCGAACTAAGTTTAGTTAGTTTTTACATTATCAATCCATTTCTAGGGAGTCAGATCCTAGCGTACTTATCCTAGTTACCCAACAACTACCCAGGATTACATTTGTTTCAATCAATCAATAAATCAATCTTGGGAAAATAAATCATTTCAAATAAATTCAAAATATAATTTCCAAAGTTTCATTTCTCAACATTACTTTATCATTCCTAGACCTAATCACAGGTTTTTATCAATTCATTCCTTTTCAAATCATCTTTCACTTTAAGCTAATTTTTAAAGAATCAACATTCAATAATTTCAATTTCTCAAAATAAATACATTAAATAAATTTTTCAAATCAATCCATATTTTATAAATCTAACTTAGAAATTCAATATCATTGAAATATGGGGTTTCTCCAATTTCAATGCCATTTCAAATCACACATCAAATCATTTTAATTCATGGTTTTTAAATAAATTAAAAACTCATTTAAAAACAATTTATCCATTTAGGGATTAAATTGTAGATAAAAAAACATATGGAACTGACTAAATTTAATCATGGAATCAAATGACACAACACTTGCAATGGGATTTCCAATAATGAATAATGGTGAAAAATATAATGGAAGGAATCCCTATAAATATCATCTATAAAAACATGGATACAATCCATCATTATAATAAGGATTAAACATTATTAAAGAGGAAGATAAGGAAAAATAGAGTACTCTAAAATGAGTAGTGGTCACTTATCAGAGAGGAATCAAACACTTACACCAAATCTTTGATCTGAGAGGAAAGGAGTGTGGTGGAGTCAAAACTCCTCTAGGGAGCCTTCAAGAGCCAAAATATTTGATTGAGAGTCAAGTAGAAGAAAAGAAATATAAAATAGTGATTGGGGAATTTAATTTTGTAAAAATAGATACTATGCTATAAACCCCATGGCCATGATGTAAAAGTGCTAAAAATAGTTGGACTATGGTGCAACCACTGTATTCCACACCACAACACTCCAGGTAAACTAGCCTCTTGAAAACATGATAAAGACCTCTCCCATATCCACTTCACCCAGGGTAAGGTTATAGTGAAACACAAGCACCAAGATACATATTTGACCAAATATAAAATATAACTAAAATGAACTAACCAAGGATCCACGGCGTAGGCAACCCTCCACAACGCAGCTATGAAAAAATTGGTATTGGCTATGAAAATCGACCTCTAGGTCAACATGACGTATTCAATTGCCTACGATATATCCCTTTATGACTTCAATATCCCCTACATCATATCCTTCCAGTACATGATGAGATAGGACTCTTCATGTTGCATCCCCTACACCACTATGTAACTCCATGCTGAACATTAGTATTTTTTCCCAAAAACACCAAAAGACTCGTGAAAAAATAGTTAAAAATATTCAACAAATTTATACCTAGACTCCATTAATTAAAAAAATCACACATCCCCTAAATTTATGTTATTTTCCCTAATAAAGATTCTCCATCCTCAAAATTCCCTAAACACATCCAAATGAAAAGGGATTCAAAACAAGAGTCAATAAGTAACTGGAAGAAGGTAACGAGATATTGCAACATCCTCACCATAAACACTTTATATCCCCATAAATACTATGAAGACAGTTCCACATCCAATATATGAGTCCATTAATTTATCATCAATGAATCATGATTCCATGTCTCATGAAAATTAGAACTATTTTTCCAAAGAACATAGACCAAACTTATCATCTTCCCATGAAAATCCTTTATCTCAAAATCAGTAATCCTGACTGGATACTCAGTCATAGAAAAATCAGGTTCAAGATCAAGGTTTGCCAAGACTAAAAAATGAGAAGGGTTTCAAAGATACTTCCTGATCTATGATACATGAAATGCATTCTGTATCAAAGGCATCTATGGTGAGAGTTCTAATTAGTATGACACTTTATCCACTAGCTCAACAATCACAAAAGGACCCACAAACATCAGTGCAATATTTCCATGTTTCCAATACATTTGTGACCCAACCTAAGTGAAACTATAAAAACTAATAGAAAACTAAAATGACCATCAATGGTGATCAGCATAGGATTTATACAAGATCTATTCCATCATAATCCTCAGAAAAATCAACTGAATCTTCTTCATCGTCAATTTCAATAAACTTGGTCCAACCAAGGAACTTTCACAAATCTCCAACTAACATAATAGAGATCTAGAACAATGTCCATAAAAGGCCTAAAATGGATCTATTTGATATAAAATTGGTAACTATTGTTGTAATAAAACTCAACTAGTCCTAAATGGTCATCCTAAGATTCGCTAAAGATAAGAACATAAGCATGTAGCATATCCTTAAGAATTTGTATAGCTTACTTCATCTAGACATCCATATATGGATGATATGCCAAGCTAAAATGTACCTGGTATCCCAATGACTTATAGAGGCCTCTCCAGAAGTGATAAGTGAAACATGTATCCCTATCAGAGACTATAATATATGGAACTCCGTGAATTACGAAAATAACCTACACATAGATACATCCTAAGTACTCAAATTTGGTTGTATCTAAAATTGGTATAAAGTAATCCTATTTGGTTAGCCTATCGATCATAACCTATATCACATTCCTTGATTGGGGTTATGTAGAAACCCACCCAAAAGGTCTATAGAAATCTCATCCCACTTCCAATTCAGTACTGGAAGTTTATGAAGCAAACCCAAAGGTCTCTGGTGCTTGGATTTGACCTTTTTGCTGGTATAATAATGAGAAATAGAGTCAGTGATGTATTTTCTCATACCTAGCCACCAGAATCATCACCTTATATCACAAAACATATTTTTGGTTCTTGGGTGCACTTCCCATTGGGAATTATGGAAACCCCCATTGCAACTTTTTTCATAGGCAAAGGCACAACACACTAGTTTTGGAAACATAGGATACTCTATAAAGATAACTAACCACTACCAATGGTCTCCCCACTATAAAGATATTCCCTAATTCCAAAACATTCATCATAAATCTATTTTTCCTAAAGAATAATCTCAAGAATAGATTATTCCAACAACACACTTTCCAAAATGACCTCAGTCCCATTCTCCTAGACTCCCAAATGTATATGATCAAAATGATCTATCAAATTACACTCTTTTGATGATTCCATCACATCCCGAGTTAGAATTTTCCTACTTAAATCATCATAAATTAAATTCACCTTACTAGGTGTGTAGGTAATGTTAAAATAAAAAGATTATAGGTACTTTACCCAACACCAATATCAGAGGTTAAAATATTTTTAAGAGAAGATAAAACTCAAGATTTTGTGGTTGTAATATACTCTAAACCTTACTTAGAAAAGGCAATTCCACCAGTTCTTAAGGGAATGCATCAGAACTGTGAGTTTAAGATATTGGGTCAAATAATTCATCTCATGTGGCCTAGGATTACTAGAGCCATAAGATACTATGTCAAGACCTTGTATAAGAACAAAACAAAAACCTAATTCTTCAAAAAAGACCACATAGACTTGCCTAGTATCTAGAAGATTTAAAACTGGTGTGGAAGTAAAAATACATTTCAGATCAACAAAATAATTATAAAATTTATCATCCAAAATAAACTTCACTCCTTTCACAATGAGAGTGGTCCGTGGAGAATCCATCTTTGAGAAATATTAAATGAATCTATAGTAATACCCTGCAAATCCCAAGAATCTCCATATCTCAAAAACATTATTCAGTTTATACCAAGTCAAAAAAACTATCACCTTCTTAGGATTAAATGAAATACCATGTTATGAGACCATGTGTCCTAAAAAATTCACATCTTAAATCCAAAAAATTACATTTTGAAAGCTATTAATAAAGTCGATGATCCCTCAAAATTTCCAAAACGGGTCTCAAATGACACACATGGTCCTCCTTGTTCTGAGAGTAAAATAGGATATCATCCATAAATATTACCATGAATGAGTTAAAGTACTCATGAAATATTCTATTCTTCAAATCCATAAAATTTGTAAGATAATTGGTTAGACCAAATGGAATAACAAGTTACTCATAGTGGCTATATGTACTCTTAAAGGCAGTCTTCTGAATTTTAGACTCTTATATTATCAACTGGTGATAACTGGATTGAAGATAAATTTTTAGAAACCACTTATCCGCTTTCATATGGTCAAAAAAATCATCAATTTATGAAAACAAATATTTATTTTTTATCGATACTCATTGAGTTTCAAATAATCAACACATAGGCGAAGTATTCTATCAGCTTTCCTTGGAAATATAACATGTTCCACCCAAGGTGACACACTCGGGTGTATAAATACTTTCAATAATAAATAATTCAAATGATATTTCAACTCTTTTATCTCTAATGGTACCATATGGTAAAAAGGAACTAAAACTGGATGAGTACCAGGTAATAAATCAATAGATAATTCCACCCATCTTTCTGGTAGAAAGATATATAAATCAGAAGGAAAAAAATTAGGAAACTCAATGAAAACTGGTGGGAGATAATCGCTCAAGTATTCTCACTCAATATAAAAATAAAACACTGATATTATCCCAACCAACTATGGAAAAGAATTTATAGTGCTACTCAACCTTAGGTCCCATGCTCTTTGAAATACATGACACACCCCATCAGGCATAGTATAGGATACCATAAAAGATAACAGTCATTTGAGACCTTATTACTAATCATTAAATCCATCCTAAAAATAGCATCAAGTGTTTTCATGTCGAGAACCCTAAAATTACCAGTAATATCAATCTCTGATAAAGAGAAAACACTTGTAGGACACTAAAGAACTCAGTCTCTATTAATTATGAGGGGTGTAGTAATATCCATTACATAAGAAAAAATCATTGTGAAAAGATTTAGAAGGTTCACAATAAAAGTTGATATAAATCAGTAAGATGAACCAATATCGAATAAATTAGTCACTAAAGATGAAGTAATAATGATGGTACCTCTCACAGTTGTTGGATCTGCATCAGTTTCCTCTGGAGACTCTTCCACTCTATGAAGAATCTTCATTTTGGATATTTGTGGTTAGAACCCATTAGTTATTGAATCATAGGATTTCACCATAGTAATTTTTGGTGTTGATGATCTCATGTAACTATGAAAATAATAAAATTAATGGAAAAACATTTCCAGGTGTCCTGAGAAACCTAAATAACTACAGATCTTATTTCCACAGTACAAAAATCTTTTGAATACCTGCCTTTACCACGCTGAAAGAAAGAAAAGGGACTCTTCCAGGAACTACAAGATTTCTAGATGGCATGTTCTATATTAAACCTCTATGAGACTCATCACACTCCCTCTTTAGTTTAAATTAAATCACAAAACTTACATTGGGAGAAAAAGGAACTCTTGTTGGCCCTAAATTACTAGCTAGGTCAAGATCAACCTTCAATGCTCTATCCAACACATCATCATAATAAGCGAGATTTAGTAAGAAAACTTATGATTAGATATCAGGTCAGAGACCCATCTTAATCTGTCAAGTCCTCATCTCCTCATTTGATATAACCTTTGGAAAAATATAAACACGGTCTTTAAAATAGTTCACATGCTATTTTATGGGCCTATCACCATGCTAGATATTTATAAACTCCATGGATTTCACCATAACCATCGAATCTAAAAATAATTTATTAGTGAAAATAAATCTAAGGTGTTTTCACTCTAAAACCTCATGCTTCTTCTCAATTACCATCAAATCCCACTATTTTCTGCTAGGCCCCTCGAGCTTAAAAATAACACATTTCACTTTTATCAAATCAGGATTTTCCAAGAACTTAAAAAGTATATCTATATTTTTCAACCAAACATCAACCTATTTAGGATTATCAGAGCCTTGGAACACTAGTGTTTTCTGATGAGGAAACTCTTGAGCGGGATCTCAAGATTCAACCCTAAAAGGTCCCACTATCATAGGCTTAACAAGAATGGGTTTGGGTATTTATCCCTAACACTAGTACAAAATAAACCTTTAACAGTCCTAGAATTTACCTTTATTAGCGCTAATAAAGAACTGAATACCAAAACACTATTAAAATGCCTAGGATTCTATCAATACTAGTAAAGTATCGATAAAAGTTTCATTTATCAGTTCTAAAAAACTCACTAATAAATGTTTCCTTTTATCAACACTTTTATTTAGTTCCAATAAAGGGGACCTTTCTCAGAACTAATAGAAGCACTGATAAAGGAGGCCTTTATACGCACATTTAGTAGTGATGATAAAGGGCCATACTTCTGTGTGTTGTAACAACACATTGTAGCATCAGAAATATGGAATATTGTAGTGTGTTATAACAACACACTACAACACTAGAAAGAAAACTAGAAATTAACAAAATCATATACAAATACAAAATTTAAATGAAATAAAATTTATAAAACAAATACATGAAAAAAATAGTATTATAGAGAAAATGAACACACCTATATAAAAGAACAAACCACCCCTAATAAAGTAAAATAACACACATATATAATAAAATAATTCATATTCTAGTAATAATATAAATATATAAATTAAAAAATAAATTTTAATTTTAAATAAAAATTTGATTCATACCAGGAACATTGTGTATAAGATTGAGTTGCAGTTGATTCTTGCACATCACACCATTTCTTATTCATCTTCAAGAATTATCTCTATGAAAATTAACTAAATAATTTTAAGATAAAAATGAAAAATAAATTAATTAATTAATAGTAGATATAATGATGATAAAACAATATTGGGTTATTTTCTCGGTTTTGGTGATGTGATGTACGTGTTAAACTAAAACAACCCTTGTATATTGGAAGGACGCACTTTGAGTCATACCGGTCACAGAATGTGCTAGATTGAGGTGTGGTTGATTCATACACATCTTAAATGACTTATGGATCATTTTACTAAAGTATAAAAACAATATGAATTCATTTTATTGGTTTTTTTACATCACTTGTATTTTTTACTAAAATTTCATTTTAAACCAGAAACATGCACTTTGAGAGATACCAATCATGTCGTGTATCGGTTTTATGTGATAATTATTCCTATATGTCTCAAATGAATTATGAGTAATTTTAATAAATTATCAAGACAAGATGATCATTTTTTCTTGGTTTTAAATGAGTAACACTTTTTGAACATAAATAACAAATTTAAACTGATGACGGACACTTTGAGTCATGTTGGGAACATCATATATCATATTAAGGTTCATCTCATTCTTATACATAAAAAATTAATTATGGATCATTTTAATTAAATATCAAAATAATATTAATGTTTTTTCTTGGTTTTGAGTATGTTAGTTATCTTTTTGAATAAAATTAATGTCAATTTTAAATAAAAATATGCACATGGAGTCATACTTGTCACACAGTATGTTGGATTAAGGTGCGTCTGATTCCTAAATTTCATGAATGACTTATGGATCATTTTACTGAATTATTAAAATAACATGAATGTGTTTTCTTGGTTTTTAGTAGGTCACTTGTTTTTTACTAAAATTTCACTTTAAACTAGAAACATTCACTTTGAGTCATACTAGTTACATCGTGTGTTTTTCTAATGTGATATTGATTCCTACACATAAAAATGAATTATTAATAATTTTCCTAAATTATCAAGATAATATGAGAAAATTTTCTTAGTTTTAAGTGAGTGAAACTTTTTCAATTTAAATGTTAATTTTAAATTGAAAACGAATATATTGAGTCTTATTGGGAATATCATGTATCAGATTAAGGTTTTAATGGTTAATACACATAAAAAATGACTTATGGATCATTTTCCTAAAGTATCAAAACAATCCCAATGCATTCTCTCAGTTTTGAGTATGTCATTTGTCTTTTTTACAAAAATTAATGTCAATTTTAAATAAAAAGATTCACTTGGAGTCATACCAAGAATCGTACATAAGATTTATGTGAGGATGATTTATACACATAAAAAATGACTTATGGATCTTTTTATAATGTATAAAATCAATCCAAATGCATTTACTCGATTTCGAGTATGTCATTTGTGTTTTTTACTAAAATTTCAGTTTAAACTGGAAACATGCACTTTGAGTCATATTGGTCACCTAATGTGTCGGTTTGATTTGATACTAATTCCTACACATCAAAAATGAATTATGAATCATTTTCCTAAATTATCAAGATAATCTAAGTGTGTGTTTTGGTTTTTAGTGAGTGACACTTTTTTATCTAAAATGTCAATTTTAAATTGATAATGGAATATTTGAGTCATTTTGGGAACATCGTTTATCGGATTGTGGTGTGGATAATTCCTATACATCAAAAATGACTTATGCATTATTTTTTAAAAGTATCAAAACAATATGAATGTGTTTGGTTAGTTTTGAGTATGTCATTTGTCTTTTTTATTAAAATTAATGTCAATTTTAAATAAAGAGATGCACTTTGAATTGTACTGAGTTGCTAATAGGAACACTATATGTTTTGGGTATAATTTGATACTCTTATCTATAAGCATTTGTATTGGTCTCTTGACTTGATATCATTATTAGTGTGTGTCATTTGATCATGTAATTTTCTTGAAGAAGAAAACCATTATATTTTATGTAAGTGGTGAGGTATCTTGCATTGGGTGCATCATTGGTGGTATGGAATTGATTGAATGATCAAGATAGGATTTGTTCCTTCCAAAAGGAAGAATATATTTGTGGCCACTTTATTTGGATGGTAGTTCCTTGACTAAATATTTGTATATGGTATATGAAATAAATCTCATCCAATATAGTCAGAAAATAAAAATAAGAATCAAAGGATTATGACACAAGGTATACATCCTACTTTATAAGATATCACATGACAAAGAGGCTATATTACATAGAATTTGTTTTTAGGAGATTTTATTAACTATGAAAATCATTTATCCCTTTAGGGGTCATTATTTGTTTCTATATACCACTCTTGTTCTGTGAATTTGATTTAATGGTATTTAGATAAGGTCCTAGAGGTTAAAATGCAATGTTTATCCATAAAATCCACTAATTTAGATGGATTAAATTTTAGCATGAAGTGGTCCTTACATGTGGGGGGTAGTGAATGTATGGGTGTGAATGATCGTAAGTAAATAAATTCAATAATTTAATTCAAGTTTATAATAATAATATTGATTTAATTTTGGAAGGTATACATGATCAAATGACACACACTAATAATGATATCAATTCAAGAGACCAATATACATGCTTATAGATAGGAACATCCAATTACACCCAAAACATATGACTATTATTTAGTGATATTAAGATCTTAAGTATAATAGGCCCTAAGGACTGAGTCTCTAATAGGAACACCATATGTTTTGGGTGTAATTGGATGTTCCTATCTATAAGCATGTGTATTGGTCTCTTGAATTGATATCATTATTAGTATGTGTAATGTGATTGTGGGATTTTATAGAATAAGAAAACCATTATATTTTATGTAAGTGGTGTGGTATCTTGCAACATTGGGTGCATCATTGGTGGTATGGAATTGATTAAATGATCAGGATATGGTTTGTTCCTTCCAAAAGGAAAAAGATATTTGTGGACACTTGATTTGGATGGTAGTTCCTTGACTAAATCTATGTATATGTTAGATGAAAGAAATCTCATCCAATATAGTCAATAAAGAAAAATAAAAATCAAATGATTATGACACAAGGTATACATCCTACTTTATAATATATCACATTACAAAGAGTCTATATTACATAGAATGTGTTTGTAGAATATTTTCGTAACTATGATAATTATTTATATCTTTAGGGGTCATTATTTGTTTCTATATACCTCTCTTGTTTTGTGAATTTTATTTACTGATATTGATATAAGGTCCTAGAGGTTCAAATGAAAAGTGTATCCACAATATCCACCAATTTAGATGGATTTGAGTTTAGCACGAAGTGGTCCTTACATGCGGGTGGGTAGTGAATGTATGGGTGTGAATGATCGTAAGTAAATAAATTCAATAATTTTATTCAAGTTAATAATAATAATATTGATTTCATTTTGCAAGGTATACATGATCAAATGACACACTCTAATAATGATATAATTGGTTGTATAGAATTGATGGAATGATCAAGATAGGGTTTTTTTCTTCCAAAAGGAAGAAGATATTTGTGGCCACTTGATTTGGATGGTAGTTCCTTGATTAAATCTAGATACATCAAACTGGAATGACACTATTTTTTACTATCAAGTTCTAGGGGCTCATAATCATTAATACTTTTTATAATTAAGTTCACACATGGGGATATTAAGTATAATAGTCCCTAAGTACTGAGTCGCTAATAGGGACACTATATGTTTTGGGTGTAATTGGATTTTTCTATCTATAAGCATGTGTATTGGTCTCTTGAATTAATATCATTATTAGTGTGTGTCATTTGAGAATGTACTTTTCTAGAAGAATAAAACCATTATATTTTATGTAAGTCGTGAGGTATCTTACATTGGGTGCATCATTGGTGGTACGGAATTGATTGAATGATCAAGATAGGGCTTGTTCCTTCCAAAAGGAAGAATATATTTGTTGACACTTTATTTGGATGGTAGTTCCTTGACTAAATCTATGTTATTGGTAGATGAAATAAATCTCATACAATATAATCAACAAAGAAAAATAGGAATCAAAGGATTATGACACAAGGTATACATCCTACTTTATAATATATCACGTGATAAGGAGGCTATATTACATGGAATGTGTTTGTAGGAAATTTTCATAACTATGATAATTATTTATCTATTTAGGGGTCATTATTTGTTTCTATATACCTATCTTATTCTGTGAATTTGATTTACTAATATTGAGATAAAGTCCTATAGGTTCAAATGAAAAGTGTATCCACAAGCTCCACCAATTTATATGGATTGGATTTTAGCATGAAGTGGTCCTTACATGTGGGGGGTAGTGAATATATGGGTGTGAATGATCGTAAGTAAATAAGTTCAATAATTTAATTCAAGTGTATAATAATAATATTGATTTCATTTTGGAAGGTATTCATAAATTATTTAAGTTAAAATAATTCAATATGAGAAAATCTTTTTTTAGGTGAATATTTAATCTTTGATCTTGTTAAAATTTTATGGGAGAAACAATCCAAGTTAATGGCTCACAATTCATCGAATGAAATTTAAAAATGTTATAATTTCATGATAAAATATTGTTAACGCATATGATGAGTTAACTAAGATGTAAGTGTGTTTTTTGGGTTCTTATGAAGGTTAAGTTTCTATAACGACCAAAGAAAAATATATGGAAACTTGAACCTAAGTATAAATATATATTTTATCCCAAAAATTATAATGTAAGAACCTTTAAATAATTTGGGTGATCTCTATTCTCTCTCAAGTTCTATAGAGGGAAACTCAAAGGAAGAGAAAGTTTAGATTATCCCTTCTTCTCTAATCGAGTATGCATTCTTCAAGTAATTACTTGTTAGTCATAAAGCACTCATTTCACTAATTCTATAACTCTATGAACATATAAAAATAAACCAATAGCTTCATGTAAACTCTTATATGATATAAAGGGTTCTCATCTCAGATCCATCAAGTTGTGATTATCCCACATCTAGTGGAGCGCTCTCGGATCGTATCATCCACCAAGGTATCGTTTACAGTTTCATTTAAATTTATTGTGTTCTAAAATAATTTTAACAAATATATATGGGATAAAATAAGACATTATATAATATATTTGGTGTTGTGGCACAAATCCTATCAAAAAAAATAAAATATAGGCCCTAGACGCTTCAGCTACACCCAGGTTCCCTTAATTAGTATTAAAACAGTCATGTAAATTTTTAATTTGAAATTTAATTTTAATTTTCTATAATTAAAATAGAGGGATTTTATATGGACCTAACTCCACTGGAAGATCATTGATTGGTGGTCAGATGGTCAAGTTATGGTCATTCAAATATTGTTTGGTCTTTTAAAATAGAAAAAAATGATATCTATATATATATATATATTCTAGTGGGGGAACCTTACTGATGATCGCAACCAATGAAATCCCTGACGGGTAGGGAACCATGGTGGGGGGGTCATGCACATTAATGCATGGGTGTAAAAAAAACAAACAAAAATAATAATTAATTCACATGAAGCCAAAGTCGATCATGATTTTGAGAATGCATCCACCTTGAATTATCATTTGGAGGAAGTGATGTATTTTAGAAGGATTTTTTTAAATTATTTTAGTGATCATGTGTCACCACCTACCTACTCACACACGCACCACACAAGTTGCATCCCTCTACTATCCCAGCCCATTTGGGCCCAACTAGGGTCGGAACCCCTTCGAAGGGTTTTTTAAAGCTCCTGTTGCCCAAAAAATTATAAAAAATACCATAAACTTTTACATCCTTGATTATTACTACTACTATAAATCACTTTTCTAAACTTCATCATTAAATAATATACTACTCTAGCAATAAAAGTCATGTCGACATTTAGAACTTCATGTGTTCATCCCATTTCTATAGTGTTACTTATTTATATTATTTTTTGTAATCATAATTATGTTGGGTTACACTACCATTTAAAAGGTATTATATTCATGTTTTATCATCCCAATAAAAGGTATGTGTGGTTTCTTCCATAATCAATAAAAGGAAAGGGTATTTTGTTTATTCCTTAGTTCAGATAAAGGTAGAGTTGGTTTATTCCACCTCCTAAAAAAGAAGCTAGTTGGTTTGTGCCTCTAAGGGTTAAATATTATGTAATGGGTTGTGCCTCTAGGGGTCAAAAAATTCATTTTCAAGGGTTGTAAATCCCCTTAAAAATTCATAGATCCCATTTAGTGGATACTATTTCTCTTTATGTTTGAGAGAAGTGAAGAGTATATGTATGATCAATTTGATCTTAACTACTCTAAAATTCTATTGTCTTATTTATTTTTTATTTCAACTGCATAAATAGTTAAATCTAACAATAATCTATAAAAAAATTAAAATTTCAATTCACCCCCCCCCTCTTGACCATTTTTTCATCTCTTATTAGGACCTAACATTTTTTTATTAGTGGATGGAATGACATTGGATGGTGGAAAGGTATATAATGATAGGTTTTATGGAACATATTTTGGATTTTGGATGTTGTAGGTGGAGGATCATCTGATTCAAAGGGTCTAGAAATTCCACTTACTAGTGTTCAATTGGAGAAATAGAGAAATCATAATAGAAATGGATGGATAGGAAGGCACTAGTGCTAGTGAGTATTTCTTTGGTAGAGTAATATTTTCTTCACCATCCAAGAAAATAAAACTGTAATGAAAATAATTAAGGCATTAAAAGATATATATGAGAAACCTACAGTGATAAACAAAGTGTTCATGATGTGGTGTTTTTTCAGCCTATGGTTATCAGAAGGAAGACCGGCATAAAATCATCTGAATGAATTCAGCATGATCTGTAAGAATCTCAAATCAGTGAAGGTAAATTTTATAGATGATGTATCGGTGCTAATTCTCTTTTCATCGATTCTCAAGAGCTAGGATTTTATGGTAAGTGTGGTTAGTAATCCTAGTGGTAAAACAAATTTATTGTTTGATAATATATGAAACCTGATCCCAAATGATGATATAAAGTGGAGATAAGTCCAAGAATCATTTGATAATAATCTTAATACTAAAAGACAGGGATGGTCACCTTAATGGAAGATCGATTTAAAGATTCCATCAGAAGATAAGATGAGGGACAATAGTCGAGGCAAGTTGGATGGTCCTAGTCCTATATGCTGGAAATCTAGAAAAAGAGGAAACCTTAAAAAGGAATGAAATAGTTACAATGAAATATCTGAAAGAACAACAACTTCTAGAATCTCAAATTCGATTGGTACTATGGAAGGATCTAGTGAGTTGTTTCTAAGTGTTAATATCCCAATAGAGTCATGGGTGATTTACTCAGGATCATCATTACATTTTATGAGAGAACAAATATTCATTAAAAATTATGTGTCTAGAAATTTAGGAAAATAACATTTGGAAGATAACGAAGTTATATATATTTTAGGGAAAGGATATTTGAATAACAATATAGGAAATGGGGGTGTCTTGAGACTCGTAGAAGGTAGACATGTATAGGGACTATGAAAGAACCTGATTTTAATAGGGAAATTTTATGAAGTAATATATGGGACTATCTTTTTTAATGGTGTCTATAAAGTGATTTGATGATCCATGGTAGTTGAAATAGTAAAGGATGGGATGATATATTTAACCATAAGCGTAGACATAGGTTCATTTTTCAACAGTACATTATCATAATATTTGAATTTTTAGAATTGCAGGCTAGGCCATCTCAATTAGAACATTAAAGTTATAATAGTGAAAGGAATACTAAATACAGATCACACATACATCAAAAGATGTGAAATATTTGTACAAGGAAAATAGAATAGGGTATCCTTCGGCTGAAATGGATGGAAGTACAAAGCCTGAAAGGTAGAATTTTTTCATACAGATGTTTGGGGACCTGCCATTATCCATTCCCTCGACGGTTATGATGTTATTAACTTATTCGTAATTTTTTATATAATCCTATTATTTAATTTTAGGGAAAAGTTCATAATTGGTGTGAAATTCCCATGTTTTAATATTAAATATAATTTGTGAGTTTTTTTTTTTGAGTTAATCTAAATTCAATTAAGTTTACTATTTTAATAATAACACAAAACCTACTTATTAAAATTTTATTATTATTATTATTTAGGGTTCCTTATTTAAATTACAACAAATTATTCAACTGGATAATTGTCTAATTATTCCATTTTAAGGTCCATATAGACTACACAAAAAGGCCCACCAAATTTGTGGAAAAAACTGGACCAACCATGATGATTGAATTTATGGGCTCAATCCATCTTCCCAAATTTGATGAAAATACATAATATATTCTAGGATATCCAAAAACATCTTTCATAAAAATTTAAAGACCCAACTTAACCAATAAGTGGATCGATCTATGCATAAAATTCTATCCGAAAATTCTGTCTTGGATTTGAAATCCTCCATAAATTCTTGACTTCTCCCAATAAAGATATCCAATTAAGTTGTGATTTTTTAGAGATAAATTCAAGATAGAGTCTCCAAACTTTTTATAAGAAGTGTTTCTTATTTGAGGTCATATACCTAGCCTAAAATCCATTCACATTTTGGCCTTTGAAAAATTATGGATAAAACTAGATAGCAGAACATGGTTTAATAAAATAGCCATAAATTTGGCTAAAAAATTCAATGGCCACAAAATTTAGAGGGTGAACTCTCAACATCCCTATGTAAAACTTTAAGAAGAATATTTTTAAATATTCTTCTTTGTTATTGGTAAAATGTTCGATCTAACTTGAATATTGATTTTGGAAGGAAAATAGTCCACCACCTTGGGATATAAATACATCCCCAATTCTCCTTGAAAGGGGTTGGAATTTCAAAACTCGAGGAGAATTTTAATGAACATATATTTTCTAAACGCCTAGGAGGACTTTATGTATTCTTGTTTCAATAATATAAACCTCTCCTCCACTTACCATTTCATGTTCATTTTCACTTATTTTCAATTGTAATCACATAAGTTTTACTATAATTTAATTTGAATTTTAATGAATTTTCATCATCATCATCATCTATTATCCTAATCAAACCTCTATTATATAGTATTAACGTTCTTAAAATTATTTAAATCAAGTACAAAAATATTAATTTTTTACACTTTATCATTCAATACAAAGTATGTGTTTAACTCTCTTCACCATTCATGTATGTGTTTGGCGCACAACTCTTTTCTAGTTTTATTATTTTTATTATATTTTTACCTCCTAACCATATACATAATAAACCAAATCATTAACCATATCAATTTATGAGTAAATAAACCATTAGGGTTAGTCATAATTTGGGTATGTCAAGTGATTGAGATATTTTGGTTGTTAAATATTATTTAAGTAAACATTATATATGTTAAAATTTAAAATTTTATGGATTAATGACATAATTGGTTTATCATGTGGATTCCATGATTATTGGGACATAAAAAAACTTCCATAAACAAGTATTAATTAAGATCAGTAACCTATTTTATGGTTGGATTAAAGCCTCAATATTTTTGGAATTCCAGTAAAAAAACATATTGTGAAGTGGGTGTTAATTTAATGAAATTTATTGAAAAACTCAATGATATCATAAGATTATATCCCTAATAATGAAATCACCCCAATATTTATAAAATTTATAAATATAAATTCATCCATGAACCAATTTAATTAATCTCTACAAATAAACCCCCCGGTCAAAATACAAAACAAAAACAATCGAATCTAAAAATAGTACCATCACTAAGGATTCGACCCAAGTGTCGTTATACACATTATAACAAAGCACTGGAACTTTGAATGGTCGATAGGTGAAAGTTTTCCTCACTTAAAATGGCACCCTTACTAGATATGGTGTGATAATTCGGCAGTTGTTTTTTTTTAAAAAAAACAAAATCAAATCAAAATAAAAACCAAAAAATCAAATAAAAAATATGGAAAAAACACAGAGAAAAAAATACCTTTCTCAGCCTTTAAAAATTTAAATGAATACCCCATATCCTCCCAAACAATCTATTATATTTTTTGACTCGTAAATCAAGATAACTCTACATAGACTTATGAGTAACATTAGGGATAATCAAATCAATCAAGAACCATTCATTTCCCATCTAATTTAACTAGATATAACCAATCCTAGGGAATAATCACTTAAAGAACATGGTTCCCCTAATATGAATTGCGAACCCCTTAGTATTCAATATCCAAACATTGAGGAATATTTTGAACACAAATCAGGTTTGATTTATATTTCATCTCATTTCCATGGTCTAGTAGGTGATGATCCACATATTCACTTAAAAGAGTTCCAAGTTGTGTGATCTACCATTAAGCCTCAAAGGGTTTTTGAAGAACAAATCAAACATAGAGAATTCCCTTTATCCCTAGCTAAATATCCTAAATTGTGGCTCTACTACTTGAATCCTAGTTACATAAACACATATAATGACATAAAGAGACTCTTCTTAGATAAATTATTCCATGATTCTTGAAAAACTTATATACAAAAGAAAATTATTGGTGTCTATCAATTCCCCAATGAATCACTCTAGGAGTACTGGGAGAGGTTCAAAAATATTGTGGAAACCTATCCACGCTACCAAATACCTGACCAACTCTTAATCCAAAACGTATTTGAGGGGTTATTATCTATAAAGAGAACTATCACCAACACCGCAAGTGGTAGTGCTTTTATTAAAAAAAACTCCAGCAACTACATGAGATCTCATAAGAAACATGGTTGTAAACATGTAGAAATAACATACTTGAGAACATACTTAAGTCAAACAAGTCCAAGAGAATCAATATAGATATCCAACAAGATGACCGAGTGGATGAGTTAACCTATAGATCTTATGCAATAATTATATGTGGATTCCAAATCACCAACCTCATCTTCTCCAAAATCTCTATCACCCAGACCTATCAAAAACTATGGAATTTTCTGCTCACCATCTCACCCAACAGAAATATGTACACAACTACAATATGATCTATCAAATTCTTATGGTCCAATGTATTTCAAAACAACATATTCTCATTGGAACACCAAACCTCAACTATCAGTTCAGATCATTAGAAACTCCAACCAACCCCACTTTGATCCCTTTTCTTTTACCTATAACCCAAGCTTGTGGTATGGTAATCCCATCTATCATCCTCCTTAGTTCCATCCTCAAAATAAAAACCTATTACAATATGGTCATCGTGCGGGTAACTCCCAACAACCTTATCCTTTTATTCTTCAACCTCAAAGGATCAATCCTTCTCCAACTCCTCTTGGATTCCACTATCCTAGTGAGCATTCCCAATTCCAAACCCAATCTAATAAATTTCAAAATAACTAAAATCAAGGAAATCCCAAAGTGGGACATGTCTATTATTTTAAGAAATCATGGGAAAGTTTTGTGGAATATCTTACCTCTACCCATTCTATCCTTAAAAACATTGAAAACAAAATTGCTCAGCTTACGTCCCACCTATGTGAGCAGTAATAATCAAATTCTCCCCAACTCTCTACTCAACCAATAACCAACCCCAAGGGTAATTTAAGTGAAATTTCAACTTGATATGGAAATAAAATTTTTATTCATCATGAAGAATACTCTAAATAACTTTCAAATATTGACATAGAAAGAGAAAAAAAATCCATAAAAAGAACCTGAAGCCACTCCCTAACCTCCTTCCATTCATCTAAGGAACCCAATTAAATCTCATCAAGCCATATATAAGACTAATAAGACCTTTTAACCTAATTATAAAATCTCGACATGTTTATATGTGTTTAATTAAACATTACCCTTTAAAATTACATTAAAAAAATTCATAAGTTTGAATAGTTTCTTAAAAAATTGTGCACCCATAAGAGATAGCTTAGGACCATTGGAAATGTTTTAACCTAATAGTCCATTCCCATGAAGTAAAAAGATCTAGGGACCTTTACGGTTCCATTATAAATAGGGATTTCAAAATTTTATGATGCAATCATAGACCTAGGATCCTTGATAAATTTCATTCCAAAGTCCATCTTCTCTAACCTTGGTCTAGGAATATTGAACCTAATAAGTGTTTTCTTCTAGTTAGTTAATCGAAGCACTTCCATTCTTGAGGGAATAATTGAGGACATCCTTGCTCAGGTAAATGATTGTATATTCCCATATTATTTATATATCCCTGATATGGGAGGAGATATATATTCTTCTCGATATCCCCTGATTCTAGGATGACCATTCCTCAGGATAGATAGAACTAAAATTGATGTCCATACGGGCATCCTATCCATAGAATTTGGTGACCAACTAGTCATGTTCAATATTTTTCAATCCATGTGATACCCATATGAGGATCACTCTGCATTATATATCTATACTTCTGAGTACACTTCTAAGTGTTTATTAAATCATTTTCCATCATGTTCTTCATATTCTTATGATAGAGGAGTTTGTAAAATTTACACTATTATTAACCAAGTAATAAATGAAGAAGTTGATGTTAACCTTTTATTTATAAACTCAATCAATATAAAGGATCTTGAAAACTCTTTGGAATCCCATATCACAACAGATCTCTAAAGTTCCACCTTAGATGGTAATGAGGAAAATGAATCAAAACCAACTAGAATCCCTTCCTCAGTTCCTAAGTTGTTTGGACCATAAATGAAGGATCAAACTGATCTAAAACCCATTCTTGCACACCTGAATTATACATTCCTTTTCCATGATCATTCTTATCCCATAATTGTATCTTATTCAATTACTAAAAATAAGGAGTTGAAACTTGTTCGAGTGTTATAGGAAAAAAAGGTCTTAGGTTGGACCCTAGATGACATAGCAGGAATCAACCCTACCCTTTTCATGCATTATATCTATCTAGAAGACTCAAGCTAATCAATCATATTGCCCCAAAGAAGACTCAATCCACTCATATTTGACGTAGTTAATGAAGAGATCACCAAGATTATTCAAGATGGTATTATCTACCTAATTTCCAATAGTAAATGGGTTATTGTGATTAAAGTATCAACTAAGAAGGTTGGGATAACTATTTTCGCAAATGAACATGAAGAGGTGGTCACAGCTCAAGAGAGAGAAAAATGGTGTGTGTGCATTGATTATCAAAAATTTAATGTTAAAGAATGAAAATATCACTACCCACATCCTTTACTTGATAAAATGATGGAAATATTAGTCTAAAGGTCACATTTTTACTTTTTTTATGGATATACTAACTACTTCTAAATCTCAATCGCACCTCAAGAACAACAAAAGACTACATTCACTTACCCCTTTGGAACATATAAATATAGGAGAAATCATTTTGGCCTTTTAAATGCTCTTTCAACATTCCATAGGTGTATGATGAGTATATTTTCTGAATTCATTGATAATTTCATGGAGTTATTCATGGATGAATTGACCATGGATGGTGATTAATTTGAATCATAATTGTATTCACTCTATCTGATTCTACAAAATTGTTTCAAAAGTAAAATTATACATAATTCTAAAAAATGTCACTTTATGGTTACTAATGGGATTTTTCTAGGGAACATAATTTCACAATAATGTATTCAAGTCGATACATCTAAGATATATTTTATACAATCACTTCTTGAACCCACATCAATTCAAGACCTTCAATCCTTCCTTGGTCATTCCAGTTTCTATCGGTGATTCATCTAGACATTCAGTATAATTTCCCTCCAACTCACTTGATTACTCTAGAATGAAATTACATTCCATTTCTATTAGGATTTCAATAGATCCTTTTTTGAACTCAAAGTGATGCTTATATCTTCCCCAATAATCTAGCCTCCATATTGTTCATTGTCCTTCAAATTGATGTGTGATGCTTATTATGGGTCCATTGGGGATATTCTTGTTCAAATAAGAGAAAAAATTCCTCATTTCATCTATTATTCCACAAAAACATTGGTTGAAACTCAATCTCATTACACTATCACTAAAAAGGAACTTCTAGTTGTGGTTTTTTCTTTAGATAAATTTTTTACCTATCTTTTAGGTTCAAAAATAATCATCTATACATACTATTCATATTTAAAGTTATAACTCAAGAAAATTGATTCCAAATCAAGGATGATAATATGGATCATAATGCTCCAAAAGTTTGACCTTTAGATCAAATATGTACCTAGAAAAGAAAACTATATGGCTAATCACCTTAGTAGAATTTCTAATTATTCTCATTCTAAAATAATTAAACCTAAATTTCCCACTAAACACATCTTATATCTAACTTCAAAGTTACCATGGTATGTGTAACGTCCCCTACCCGGGTGACACTAAACCGGTGCCCTGAGTTGGGTAGTTACATGACCTCAAGCACGCCTCCTCGTACACCAGAGGTTGCCGACTAGTAGCGAGGGTCCAATATGTCATGTGGGGAGAATATACCCTCAATACCAGAGTGAGTAACAGTAGATAATAATTGAAATATAAGAAACAAAAGAGAACAATTCATAACATGCATAATAACCAAATCCCAAACTGGGTACAATCATAACAACAATAAATATGCCATATCGTGCTATAGTGTCAAGTGGTCAAAACCCAAAAGAAATAAAATGGTAGAATCCACAAAATGGTCTGGACTCCAAGTTTGTAACCTCACCCAAACATGTCCCATGTCCAACTCATCTCCCTAGCATAGGTTAATTGCCCTTGTCCTGGCCTACATGCATGAAATCTGCTTGGGTACCCAACGGCAGCCTGAGCAGGGTGTGAGTATAACTCAGTAGGCCACCACCAACGGTGTCTAAAAAATATCCAAAAAGGTAGATAGTGTATTCAAATGATAAATAAAGGCAAGTTATGGTAAATAGTTCAACAGTTCATTCTAAACTATGCTCATTTTATTTATACTACCAATGAATTAGGTTTCACTACTTAAGCATTTCAATATTCAATATCCCCTTTTTATGTGTTCAATGGATTAGGCATATTCATCATATGGAAATACAATCAATCTCTATCTCACTAGGCATCAAAATATATCAATTCTAAATATCCTCACCTTGAATCCTCGGTTTGGATGGAATGAAACTGTTGGGGGAATAGAACTCCATCCCCTTTCCCAACCCATGTATTTAGGGGAGGAGCTAGAACCAAGGTCCAACTTGACCTATGGGCATAGAACCTCAAGTCAATACCCCACTCAGCCAAGCCATGTTCACATGCTTATTTATCATTCACCACAAAACACCATATCACAAAAACATAGCCAACATCATTTACAATCATCATAATAATCTCAATAAATGGGAATTTACATTTTTCCTCAATCCATTAACGCTTTAATTGTTCATATTACTTAACCCCTTTATCCTCGTTCCCATTTTCCATGCCTATCTCACTAAGCATATTCAAGTATAAAGCTAATCCCTAGTATTTTCCCATTTATCCATTTAACCCTTTTTCATGCCAACCAAACAACCTCTTGGGTAATTACCCAACCTAGGTTTATTACTAAACACCAATTTCAATTCCTTTAATCATATTAACATAATCATCAAGGGCTCTACATTCTTTCACAGTGGCCTAAAATTATATAGCTAACTCTAAGTCCAAAGAAATATTGACACACCCCTCAGGAGGCCCTAATTCGGTCGATTCATCCTTCTTGCATCCCATGGGGATCAAGAGGGGTTCAATTAGCCATTTATACACCACTACATCACATCATGTCAAGGGAATAAATAACTCTTCAAAAGAGGGAAAGAAAAAAACCCTACATGCACAAATATACACAAAATCCAAGGGATATAATTTTGTAGACCACCTACCTTGAATCTGTTGGCAAACACACTCCTAAACAAAGCCTTAGATCTCAATTCAACCAACCCTTTAATCTTTACCCCTGATCTTCAATCTGAAACTGACGGCACTCCAAATGGCCAAGAATCAAAATAGATTGATCCTTGGGAGATCTTGGTCCCCTTGGTTCATTCTTAGGGCTTCCAAGGAGGAGGGGGGGAAAATCCTGAGTGGGTTATAAAATCCTAGAGTGGATTTTTTGTAATTTTTTTAAGGTTTCTGGGCCGCACAGTTTTCCCACATGGTTTGAAAAATTGTGCACAAACCATACAGATGCTTCTATCCCAAAATATCCCCTTCGCACAGTTTACCCACATGGTTTTCCAAACCGTGTGTTAACTGTGCAGAGGCTACTATCCAAAAACCTTCCTCTTGCACGGTTTACCTGGGCGGCCCACATGGTTAGTACTAATCGTGCGTAGACTGTGCGACTAGCTCAGAAAACTCATTTTTTCCTCTTTTATGTCCCGAACCCCCGGAACACCCCTGAGCCTCTTTAAGGACTTTAGAAAGAACTTAATTGACCAAAATAAAGGTCTTAAACTGAAATGTAAATAAAACATACCTTAAGGAGAAATATGGGATCTTGAAATATGCCCCAATTGTAAATTACTTGGTTACGAGTATTTTTCTAGAATATTTTTCAATGGAACAAAAAGGGAATATGAAAAGTGATTCAAAATACTATTTTTGGGAAGATAATAAAATTTGGAAAACTAGTACTACCATAGTTATTAGGAAATGTGTTTATGAACATGATCATTCCTACATCTTAGAATTCTACCACTAGATGTTGGGAGTTAGACACTTTGGACCACAAAGGATCTACCAAAAGGTCTTTGACAATAGATTATTCTAGCCTTCACTCTTCAAGGACTCACGTGAGTTTTTTCAATCATGTCTCGTTTGCCAAAAGTTTGGCAAAATTTCCAAAAGAAATGAAATTCCCCAAAATTATATATTCTTCTATGATATATTTTATATTTGGGGCACAAATTTCATGGTAACCTTTCTCCCTTATATTGGATTCTCCAAAATTATTCTTATGGTTGACTATGTTTTTAGGTGGGTCGAGGCCAAACCCACTAGAATGGATGATGCACACACTATTATTGAGTTCCTAAAAACCCACATCTTCCATCGATTTGGAAATCTGTGTGTCTTGGTAAGTAACTTAGGAACCCATTTTTGTAATCAAACCATAGAATATCTTTTTGAAAAATCATGGGACTATACATAAAACATCAACTGTATATCACCCCACAAACAAATGTCCTAGAAGAACTTTCCAATAGAGAAATGATAATAATGATTTAGATAATTATTAACCCCACAAGAAAATACTAGCATAAAAGACTTAGTAAAGTGCTTTGGGCTTATCAAACTTTCTATAGAACACCCATTTGTATGCCTCCTTTTAGGATAGTTTTTGGTAAAGTGTGTTATTTAACAGTTGAAATCCAAAATAATTCATTCTGGGTAACAAAAACCTACATCTTTGATTGTGAAAAATCTAGTGAAGAGATGTTATTACAGTTGTCTGAACTAGAGGATCTTTGACTTGATTCTTATGAAAATTCAAATCTCTATAAATAAAAGGTTAAGTTATTCCATGAAAAACACATACTATAAAAGGTATTTCATAAAGGTGAAAATTTAATGCTCTTCAATTATCAATTTTGACTTCACCCAAGTAAACAAGATTCTTATTAGGAAGGTCATTTTATTATTACTAATGTTCGCTCATTTTGTACTGTCACGACCCCCTCCCCACAAAGTGTGCCCCTCCTGGGCTGGCAATGTAAAAAAGGAGATAATGACCCCCGAGTCCTACCTCCAGTAGGCCCCGGGTTGGCGACTAGCACCGAGGGTATAATAAACACACAAATGGGAGGCATTGCCCTCTAAGAGAACACATATGGAAGAGAGAGATAAGATAGACACCAACCAACTCCAACTCAAAACTAAAGTATAAAAGAAAACCAAAGTGCATATATAATGTCATGAAAAAGTACTACAACCGAAAAGGGAAAACTGCAAGTACCCAAAAGAAAGAAAAAAAAAACAGCAGCGACCACAAGCCCGAATAGCTCCTGCAACCACAAGCTAGTAGTAACCAGTCTGACCTCCAACCTGCTCCAAGTGACCTGAAAAAAAAAAGTTTATATATACGTAGGGTGAGTATAATAGTATAATTAGTAGGATTCTCCCAGAAGCCTCTCATGCAAAAGTAAAGAAAGCATGCTAAAGCACAGTGAACAACAGTGAAACTAACTCATCACCTAATAGGTATAATATGTTCCCAACCTCACCATGGATACTCTCACCAAGTAACGCATACAAGAGTATATCATATAATAAAAAATATCAAGGGTACCCCGCTACTACTTCCCCACTGGTTTTCCACTTTTCCCCAATGACATACGTCATATGCATCTCTCTCCAAAGGATTTCCCATATAAACTTGGGCTAAGATCCACAATCTACATCACGTGCATCACAAAGGCTGCCCGCAGACAGCTGGGCTAAGCACCACACCATCCTCACAACCAAAAGTAACCAGGTAGTTTTCGGGAGCCACCATAGCTCGCATAACGTGTATCATATGTCGGGTATTATACCTCAATCCATTAAAGCCCATACACCGAGTAAGGATCCTCAATCCATCACATCCCATACACGTTACACCTATAGCAGTCCATAGGACACTATATCCAGAATATATGTGTGTGAAATAACCACAAGCCATTATAGCCCTCTACACACATATATGGGGAAACTAACCGATGTGCCAATGGCACTAGTATCTACCAAGAGAAGAGAGCGGGGCTAAAGGGGGTAGTCAGCCATTCATCCTCCCACTGGAATGTTGGGGAAAACACCCACCCAAGGCTCAGAATCTCTGGGGTGTCAGTTTCCCTTACTGACAGGGTGGAGTATCATATAGAAACAAAAAAATTATAGAATATACTATAACTCACAACCACACTATGGGCATAACCTAGTCTTAGACACAACTGCAGCTAACGTCTCTCGGACTCCGGGCTGCCAATTATAAGACTAGGTATCCTATAAGCACACAACCAATTAAATAAATTCATTATATTACTTCATACCTTTTTTTCTTCAATTCCACTTTACGTTAATTAATTATTTACACATTAATTAACCAATAACAATTCCACATTAAGTTCCATTAACAGCACATCCAGAACCCACTGTCCCTTAAAAAGTTCTCAACCTCATCATTAAGTTTCATCAAACTCCAACCCCATGGGTTAACATCATTTATTCAAACATTCATTACAGAATTAATTTCCCCTATTCTCAGGCATTCTAGAAAAGAAACCTATGATACTAAACACAAGGGGGATCAACACGGTGAGTAGACGTACTACCCGTCGAGTCTTTTCCGCCTATAGCAAGAGCGTAGACCCATTCTCCATTGAGAATCTAAACACGGAAAGCACGTGGCATACCCTGCGTGTCTTCGCCTCCTTATAAAGAAGGGTAAGCAAGACCAGCTGCCTTGAGAAGTGGGGAAAAGTAAAGCAGATAAACAACCAAACAAAGCACCAAGAATCCAACAACCATATTCATCCCATTCCATCATCCCCGGTGTCCTCCCCAACACTCACATGCATAAACCGATGCATCTCGCCACTCTAGGCATCATCTATTGCCACAACCACAAGGACTCCCTACCTCCACATATCACAACACCCCTCCAGGGTCACATTACAACACAAGATATCACAACACCCCTCTAGGGTCACAGAACAGCACAAGCAGCAGGAAAACAAACATCACATCAAATTGGGCTCTTGGCCCTTTAACAAGGAATCTATCCTTCAAACAACAAGCACCAACAGATTTTAGGTTTACCAACCAACTAAGTTATTCACGTACATCGGCATCAATTTGATTAACATCAATTTGGAACAACATCCACAACCACAACAACCGGGTTCATTTACATTCCTCTTTATCTTTATCCAATTAATTATCAATTAATTTCGGCTTTATGTTCTTTATCAATTTCATCAAGAGCAACATGCTAACAAGCAAGGCATATATATCTCACTATCTAGCAAATCAAGAGGCGAACCATTATCATGGTACAAAGCAATAACATGCGATCACCAATTATTTTAATCCGGTTCGAGTATTTAATTAGGTAAATTCTATTGTGATCCAAAGGAATAAATCATTCTAACTCTAAGATTGCACATGAACAATTAGAGAATCCACAAATCCCCTACCTCAAAGGTTTTCAAGGGAAACCACAACGGTCGATGAGCGCCCGAGAAATTGGGTCGATTCTCCATGAATCCTCCTTAGATATCCTCTCCTAACATAACCAAGACCAAATCACATCATAAACGACATCCACACACTTAGATCTACCCATAACGGGTGTAGATCTAAGATCCCGAGAGAAGAGGAGGAGTAGATCAACGTATATCTAAGAAACCAAACAAAAGGATCACATACCTCGAGAAATCGGCTTCGATTCGTGAAGAGAAGCCTCCGGATCACCTCCAAAACGCTTGGGATAGGTTCTTATACCTCCAAGGAAAGGTAATCACGAGTTATTGCTGATTAGGGGCTTAAACGAGATGATTAAAGGCAAAATGAGTTAGATACACAATTTTAGGATCTAACTTTAAGTGCCTTCATGGTTAGTCTGCACGGTTTAACAAACTGTGCACTAATCGTGCGTTAGCTTCTACCTCGACAATCACTCCTCGCACGGTTAGTCTGCACGGTTAGACAAACCGTGTGCTAACCGTGTGTTAGCCACTGCCTCCAAGACCAGCCTTGCATGGTTTGGCCGCATGGTTTAGGCAAACCGTGCACCTCCCGTGCGAAGGCCATAACCCTTTATATTTTCTTAAAAGTCCACCCAAACACACCCCCAAGTCACCTTGACCTCTCGTAAAACCTCTAGCACCACATTTTCACAAAGGAATGGACCAGAGAGGTTCGATCCATTACATCAGATACCTCTCAAAACATTCTCATCCTCGAGAATCCAAAACCCACCTAAAGAGAAAACGAAACAGAGTCTGAACAACCACCCAACAAGATACCTCTCAAAAGAGATCAAGCCACCAAAGAAAAAAAGGATGCCATCTCATAAACATGAAAGTCCCACAACCACATAAGTTACAATGATACATGAAAAGAGTTAAACATCAAACAAATCTGGGTATTGAGCACGTATCTGTGACTCACGTTCCCAAGTACTCTCTTTCAAGCCGCCGTGTCACCACAAGACACAAACTAAAGGGATGGATCACCCGTGCAACACCTTATCCTTGCTGTCTTGGATCTCCATAGGTCACTCCTCAAAGTTGGAATCATCATCAACATCGATCTCTCCCCAATCGATGATGTGAGAGTTTCCATATAGATAACGATGTAGCTACGATACATGGAAGACATCATGTATCTAACTCGTCTGTGGCGGAAGTGCTACTCAATACGCCACAGCTCCAACACGAGCAAACACCTCTAAAGGCCCAACAAAGCGAGGAGAAAGCTTACTCCCACGACCAAACCTTCACTGCCCACGACAGGGAGTCACCTTCAGAAACACATGATCCCCAACATTAAACTCTAAGGGTCTCTTTATCTTATTGGCATATGATTTCTGACGATCTTGTGCTGCCTTCATCCTCTCAAAAATCACCAAAACCATCTCTGTTGTATTCTGCACTAGTTCTGGTCCGAGAATTGTTGACTCTCTGACCCCAGTCCAACATAATGGAGAATGGAAAGGCCAGCCATACAAGGCTTTAAACGGCACCATACCGATGGTGGAGTGAAAACTATTATTGTAAGAGAACTCCACCAAGGGTAAGTGCCTCATCCATGAACCTCCAAAATCAATAACACAAGAGCGTAACATGTCTTCAAGAGTCTGGATGGTTTACTCTGTCTGACCATCCGTTTGAGGGTGAAAATCAGTGCTAAGGAATAGCTGAGAACCAAAAGCATGCTGGAGACCTCTCCATACCCTGGAGGTAAAATGAGGATCTCGATAAAAAATGATTGTCCTTGGGACTCCATGAAGTCTCACCACCTCCTCCAGATACTTCCTTGACAAAACTTCCACTAAGCTCGACTCCTTGATTTCTATGAAGTGGGCCAATTTTGTTAAATGATCCACTACCACCCAAATAGCATCATGTCCTCCCATAGCTCGAGGTAAACCTGTAACAAAGTCCATTGAGATGTCCTCCCACTTCTACTAAGGAATCTCTAATGGCTGGAGAAGACCACCAGGAACATGGTGTTCGGCCTTCACCTTCTAGCAGACTAAACATCGAGACACAAACTCTGCAACCACACGCTTCATCCCAGACCACCAAAACTGACTCCTCAAGGATCGGTACATCTTTGTCACACCAGGATGCACCGCTAAAGTAGAACCATGAAACTCTCTGAGGACTGTCTCACGCATCTACAAGGGAACAAAAAGACTTCCATGATACAACACTCTATGTTGTTCATCTTCAGACCAACCATTAGGGGCCTCACCACAAACAACTAGGTCTCTCTAGACCTCCACCTCAATATCCCCCAACTGGGACTCTTCCACATTCTGCATCAGGGATGACTACACCGTCATCTGAAAAAGACAACCTCTACCTCCAACTTCTCCCATATCAAGATGTAATGCTGACAGTTCTTCCATTACCCTCCAGGAATCACCGGATTCACGCATAGCATCACTAAGTGACTTTGGGCTCAGTGCATCAGCTACAACATTCCCCTTTCCAGGTGTATACGATATTGCAAAGTTGTATTCCTGTAGGAACTCCATCCACCGACGCTGCCGCAAGTTCAAGTCACGCTGGGAGAAAACATACCTCAAACTCTTATGATCAGTGAAAACCACAAAGCATTCACCTATGAGGTAATGTCTCCACAACTTCAGAGAAAACACCATGGATGCCAACTCAAGATCATGGGTGGCATAGTTGCGTTCATGGGGACATAACTACCGAGACCCATAAGAAACAACTGACCTCTGCTTCATGAGGACATAGCCTAACCCCAGATGTAAATCATCGCAGAAAACATCAAACTGAACTCCCTCGGCTGGAAGACAAAGGAATGAAGCACTTACTAACTTCCCTTTTAGATACTCGAAATCTTCCTGACACTGATCAGTCCATATGAAATCCTAATCTTTCCTGGTCAAAGTTTTCAGAGGAGTTGCAACTTGGGAGAAATTAGCTACGAACCTCCTGTAGTAGCCTACGATTCCAAGGAAACTTCGCACCTCTGACACTATCTTGGGGGCTGCCCAAGACACAACTACTTCTATCTTCGATGGATCCACATCTACTCCTTGTTGGGACACAACATGCCCCAAGAAACGGACTTCTCAAGCCCAAAACTCACACTTCGGCAACTTCCTAAACAGCTGATATCGACGAAGAACTCCCAAAATGGATCGTAGATGCTCTGAATGCTCCTCTTCAGATGTGGAGTACACAAGGATTTCGTCGATGAAAACTAAAAAGAACTTGTCCAGGAACTCATGGAACACATCATTCATCAATCCCATGAATACAGCTGGAGCATCCGTCACACCAAACGGAATTACAATGAACTCATAATGCCCATGATGACAACGGAAAGCAGTCTTCAGGATATCTTCATCCTTCACACGCATCTGATGATATCCTGATTGCAAGTCGATCTTTGAGAACTAACTTTCACCTTTCAGTTGATCGAATAAATCATCGATCCGCAGAAGAGGATAGCAGTTCTTTATTGTCACTTTGTTTAAGCAACGATAATCGACACACAACCACAAACTGCCATCAGCCTTCTTCACGAACAGAACTGGTGCACCCCATGGTGACACACTTGGTCGAACAAAACCGCACTGCAACAGACCATCAAGTTGTATACCTAGATCTCGTAACTCAGAAGGGGCCATCCTATACGGAGGCATAGATATAGGAGACGCTCCTGGCTGTAGCTTGATCCCAAACTCGGTCTCTCGTCGAGGGGGTAAGGCTACAACCTCTTCTGTAAAAACATCAGGGTACTCCTCTATGACCCTAGGAAACACCAACTACCGAACCTCTAAAGAACTCAACATCATCTCAGCCGCCATGGTTGATAAGGATGGAACTCACCAGTGACCCATCTGAAGATATCACTAACCAACAAACACCACTTGCTCTCCATATGCATCAAAGAAATGACCTTCTTCCTGTAGCAATCCACAATAGCCTGCACCGAATACAACCAATCCATGCCGAGGATGACATCATACGGTTGTAATCGTAAACATAGGAAATCTCCCCAAGAGCGGTGCTGCCCCAACACTAGCTCACAATCTCTACATACTTCAAACAAGTCAGCTCGACCTCCAACTGGCGTAGTCAACTCCAAGGGCACTGGAAGCCTCTCTACCTCAAGTCCCAAGACATGGACATGGGTAGGTGATATGAAGGATTGTGTCACTCCTGAATCAAAAAAGGCATACACCAAGGCAGAAAACAAGCAAAGGGTACCTCGAACGACATCTGGATCATCTGGAGCTGGAAACGCTAGATCATGAAGCTGACCACGTCCTCTATGACCCTGATGACGACCACCACCATGGTCGCGCTCTGCTCTCTGGGGACGGGAAGCATCATGTGGTTGTCCTCTACCCACCCCATCTCCCCTCTGCTGATCGAAAGCTGGTGCAACCTGCTTCTACTGCCTCGGCTGTAACTGCCTCAATGGAAGAACCTGGAGCGGAGCGCCCGGTGCACGATGACTGCTCTGAAAGGTGGGGCACTCCCGCTGCTGATGACCATGACCACCACAAGAAAAACAAGTGCCTAATACCTTGGCATAGGCCTGAGAGTTGCTGCCTCCAGATAAACGAGATGTGAAGGGCTGGTACCTACCCCCGGCTGAATGGAAACTCTTCTGCCCTGAAAACCGGGAACCCCGGACCGCAGCCTTGCTTCGTGAGGAATCATGCTGATTCCCCTCTCATGATGATTCGGTCCTGTCCAAAGTCCTCTCAACAAAATATGCCCTCTCCAACACCTCAAGATATTTGTTTAACATAAATGGGGTGACCTGGCGTTGGATCTCTGGACGCAAAGCCTCCTCGAAATGCCTCGCCCTGGCCTCCTCATCTAGTAACAGGTCTGAAGCATGTCGTAAAAGGTTCCGGAAACATATTCCAAACTCTCAAACAGTAGAGCCTCCCTAACGAAGGTTAAGAAGCTCCTGGCGACTAGATGCCTTCACAGTCGAAGAAAGTAACTTGGATCTAAACTTGTCTCAGAACTCCTCCCATGAGATCACTGACTCCTCACGATCCCTGAGGAATAACAACCACCATTGCCTTGCTTCTCCATGCAGCATCGTCACAACCAAGGACACCCAGTGCTCCTTCCGAGAATGGATCGAACTGAAGCCTATCTCGACCTCCTCCAACCAGTCTTCCATGAGTGCATCTGAAACGGAGCCCTCATACTTCTGCAGACTCTAGCGCTGAAATTCTCAGAGTGTCTTCCTCCAAGTTTCGTCGTTGTCAACCTCTACCCTGTGGCGACCTGCTGAAACATCCTGCTGAACTTATTCTATGAAAACTTGATGAGGATGTAAACCTGGATCCATACCTGCAAAATAAAAAACAATTAGATATCCTAAGCCTGGAATATGGAAGACTCAACATTAATTAATTAATTTTTTTCTTTCATTTGTTTTAGGTTAACCTATCCCAAGGTCTACCCATTCAAACACAGGCACAAAGAAGAATGATGCATGATCCTTTCCTAGGTCTCTACCCTGCAACCAGTATCACCCTGTTTAGTAGCCATTGTAAACTTAAAGGTCCGTACAACAGATCATAGGGGGGCCTAAACGCCTATGTCTCAGCTGGTCTCCAGTGTTTACCTCACTTGCTAAACATGAATGACATCGTTTCCCTACCAACCCATGCAACCTCACCTGTGCCTAACTCCAAACTCCATCTTATCCCTCAACCAGACCTCTGATACCACTCTTTCACGACCCCTTCCCCACAAAGTGTACCCCTCATGGGCCGGAAATGTGAAAAGGGAGATAATGACCCCTGAGTCCCGCCTCCAGTAGGCCCTGGGTTGGTGACTAGCACCGAGGGTATAATAAACACACAAATGGGAGGCATTACCCTCAAAGAGAACACATGTGGAAGAGAGAGATAAGATAGACACTAACCAAATCCAACTAAGAACTAAAGTATAAAAGAAAAACCAAGTGCATATGTAATGTCATGAAAAATTACTACAACTGAAAAGGGAAAACTGTAAATATCCAAAAGAAAGTAAAAAAAAGCAGCGACCACAAGCCCGAACAGCTCCTGTAACCACAAGCTAGTAGTAACCAGCCTGACATCCAACCTGCTCCAAGTGACCTGAAAAACAGTTTATATATATGTAGGGTGAGTATAATAGTATACTCAGTAGGATCCTCCCCGAAGCCTCTCGTGAAAAAGTAAAGAAAGCATGCTAAAGCACAGTGAAAAATAGTAAAACTAACTCATCACCTAACAGGATTACTATGTTCCCAACCTCACCATGGCCACTCTCACCAAGTAACACATACAAGAGTATAGCATATAATAAAGAATATCAAGGGTACCCCGCTACTACTTCCCCACTAGTTTTCCACTTTTCCCCAACGACATACGTCATGTGCATCTCTCTCCAAAGGCTTTCCCGTATAAACTTGGGCTAAGCTCCACAATCTGCACCACGTGCATCACAAAGGCTTGCCCACAGACACCTGGGCTAAGCACCACACCATCCTCACAACCAAAAGTAACCAGGTAGTTTCCGGGATCCATCACATCTTGGATAGAGTGTATCATACGTCGGGTATTATACCTCAAGCCATTACAGCCCATACACCGAGTAAGGATCCTCAATCCATCACAGCCCATACACATTACACCTATAGTAGTCCATAGGACACTGTATCCATAATATATGTGTGTGAAATAACCACAATCCGTTACAACCCTCTACACACATATATGGGGAAACTAATCGTTGGGCCAATGGCACTAGTATCTACCAAGAGAAGAGAGAGAGGCTAAAGGGGGTAGTCATCCATTCATCCTCCCACCGGAATATTGGGGAAAACACCGCCCCAAGGCTCAGAATATCCAGGGTGTCAGTTTCCCTTTCTGATAGGGTGGAGTAGCGTATAGAAACACAAAAAGTACAGAATATACTATAACTCACAACCACACTATGGGCATAACCTAGTCTTAGACACAACTACACATAACGTCTCTCAGACTCCAGGTTTCCACTTCTAAGAATAGGTATCCTATAAGCACACAACCAATTAAATAACTTCATTAGATTACTTCATCCCTTTTTTTCTTCAATTCCACTTTATGTTAATTAATTCTTTACACATTAATTAACCAAGAAAAATTCCACATTAAGTTCCATTAACAGCACATCTAGAACCCATTGTCCCTTCAAAAGTTCTCAACCTCATCATTAAGTTTCATCAAACTCCAACCCCATGGGTTAACATCATTTATTCAAACATTCATTACAGAATTACTTTCCCATATTCCCAGGCATTCTAGAAAATCAACCTATGCTACTAAACACAAGGGGGCTCAACACGGTGAGTAGACGTACTACCCGTCGAGTCTTTGCCGCCTATAGCAAGAGTGTAGACCCATTATCCCTTGAGAGGCTAAACACGGAAAGCACATGGTATACCCCGAGTGTCTTCACCTCCTTCGAAAGAAGGTTAAGCAAGACCAGCTGCCTTGAGAAGTGGGGAAAATTAAAGCAGATAAACAACCAAACAAAGAACCAAGCATCCAACAACCACATCCATCCCATTCCATCATCCCTGGTGTCCTCCCTGACACCCACATGCATAAATCGATGCATCTCGCCACTCTAGGTGTCATCCGCTGCCACAACCACAAGGCCTCCCTACCTCCACATATCACAACACCCATCCAGGGTCACATTACAACACAAGAAATCACAACACCCCTCCAGGGTCACAGCACAGCACAAGCAGTAGGAAAACAAACATCACATCAAATTGGGCTCTTGGCCCTTTAACAAGGCATATAGCCTTCAAACAAAAAGCACCAACATATTTCAGGTTTACCAACCAACTAAGTTAATCACGTACATCGGCATCAATTTGATTAACATCAATTTGGAACAACATCCACAACAACAACAACCGGATTCATTTACATGCCTCTTTATATTTATCCAATTAATTATCAATTAATTTCAGCTTTACATTCTGTATCAATTTAATCAAGAGAAACATGCTAACAAGCAAGGCATATATATCACACTATCTAGCAAATCAATAGGCGAACCGTTACCACGGTATAAAGAAATAACATGTGATCACCAATTCTTTTAATCCGGTTCAAGTATTTAATTAGGTCAATTCCATTGTGATCCAAGGGACTAAATCATATTAACTCTACGATTGCACATGAACAATTAGAGAAGCCACGAATCCCCTACCTCAAAGGTTTTCGAGGGAAACCACAACTGTCGATGAGCGCCCAAGAAACCGGGTCGATTCTCCATGAATCCTCCTTAGATCTCGTCTCCTAACACAAGCAAGACCAAATCTCATCATAAATTACATCCACACACTTAGATCTACCCATAACGGGCATAGATATAAGATCCTGAGAGAAGAGGAGAAGTAGATCTATGTAGATCTAATAAACCAAACAAAAGGATCACATACCTCGAGAAACCAGCTTCGATTCGCGAAGAGAAGCCTCCGGATCACCTCCAAAATTATTGGGAGAGGTTCTTCTACCTCCAAGGAAAGGTAATCCCGAGTTATAGCCGAAAAAGGTCTTAAACGATGTGATTAAAGGAAAAACGAGTTAGATCCATAATTTTAGGATCTAACTTTAAGTGCCTGCATGGTTAGTCCGCACGGTTTAACAAACTGTGCGCTAACTGTGCGTTAGCTTCTGCCTCGACAATCACTCCTCACACGGTTAGACAAGCCGTGTTCTAACCGTGCATTAGCCACTGCCTCCAAGACCAACCTTGCATGATTTGGCCACACGGTTTAGGAAAATTGTGAGCCTCCCATGCTAAGGCCATAATCCTTTAGATTTCCTTGAAAGTCCACCCAAACGCACCCCCAAGTCACCTTGACCTATCGGAACACCTCTAGCACCACATTTTCACAAAGTAATGGACCGGAGAGGTCCAGGACATTACAGGAACAGTGAATTTCCAAGACCCTTCTTACAAAAATACATTCACATTTAATGGACATTGGTTAAAGCATCACCATAAGAGGACTCATACCCCATTAATCACATCGAATTCCACCAACCCACCATTGTATGGATATGGTACCCCACCAAATCCAAACCATGGGGAACCTCTTTACCTTTAACTCCCTCTCCCTCTATTCTTCCTCCCCCTCTTTATATCCCCCCTTCTCTCTTTATTTACCTATCTTTCTTCTTCCTCCGCTTTCATTCTCACCTTCTATATCATTTTTTCCACTTTCTTCATCAACCCTATTTTTTCCTTATTCTCTTTTTTGTGGGTATGTAATTAGAAAAAAAAACAAAAATAGTCAAAATTACTCACCATTAATTTTTGAAATTTTTTCCAACCATTTTGGGGAGTCCAAATACTTTTTTCATCTCAAACATCTTGTATTTCCATCATAAACTTGGATAAAAAAATTCAAGGCCAATAATTTTTGAATGCCCAATTTTTTATTGTAAAATGATTATTACCCTAACATAAGGAAAAAATTAATATTTCATGCCAAGTTCTCCTATGAACATATTTTCCTTTTGTGTGTTTTTCACCCCTGGTTGTGAGTCTTGAGTTTTTGGATCTTCAAGATTAATTTCCTACCTTAGTGTGTATTAATATGATAGAGGCATTTTATGAACCACATGAGAATAAAAATAGAAAAATAGCCTCTAATTACCATTATATTGATCTTCCTTTTATAATTCCCTTTGAGACTATAAAAATCATTTTCTATATAGCCACATTATAATCCAAATTTAACATCGCGATATTTCAGTGAGGTGCATTTTCCTTTTAGTTTTGGTTAAACCTATAAACTGCACCTAAGGTCGGGTTGGTTTGATTCTAAAAAAGAAGTATCTAGTGGGATAGAGGTTGGCTATATATCAAATACATGATGTGTATTAAGTAAATAGTGTGTATTAGATACAAAACATGTAATGGTTTGATCATACCTCCTGTACATCATGAATTGGGTTTTCCCCGAGAGGGAAAATATTGAGCTTTACATGGTGTGTAAAGTTTAAACACCATATAAAAGTGTTGGATTGTTTTTTTTAAGGGGGAGGGGATATTTTTTTTGACATAACCCTCCTACTTCTATAGAAAGTTCCATGTAAGAGATCCCCCTCTATTCCTAAGCTAGGTTCATCCAGTTCTCCTTTGTTTAAGATCAGTTTTCTTTATTGTTGGTTGCATTGGATCCCCAATGGTAAGCTCTATAATTCGCTTCCATCATTTTTTCATTTATCTTCCCATATTTTTAACTATTTTGGTATGATCTCATGTGCTATATTTGCAGGGTTTTTTTCATTCTTATGATTTCTCCTATTCTAACTCGATTCAAGGTTCGATTCTGATGAGGAGAGTACCATGGGATTAAGGTAGGTGGTATAGATCTTTTACCTAAAGTCATGTTTCATTTATATCATGTGTCATTGTGTTATACTTCGTAATCCTCTGATTTCACCTCCATAAATCCTATTTAATTAAATAAAATGTCATTCCGTGCCCATTATGGACCTACCTAATAGTGAATAAACACCATTAGTTGATCACTTTAACATGAGTCATCCCTATGGGTGTTCTCTACCTTAAATTCCTCAATGCCCCTTTGCCTTAAATTATTTAACCACTTTTTGAGGTGTGTGATTACTTATGATAAATGATACCTTTGAAATGTAAAATCAATTAAGAGAAATGATAGGCGATGTGTTTTGGGCCTCTATTCTTTATACCTTAGCTTGAATTTCTTAAATTAAATGAATTTTATAACTTAGATAAAGTGTTATGAATTACATGATTATTAAATTATGTGAGTTTTTGATAGCTAAACTTTCTTCATATTAATATGAGGGAAATACAGAGGTCTTGATTTAAGGATGCCTTGGAATGGATCACCGTGCTATATAATTAAGACCTGTTATGGATTGTAAATATACTGGAAGTGATGCTTGTGTCCTTATGGGATGGCTTGGATGGGCTCACCGGGTGGATTATTTACCTAACCATGAGCGATACCAGTTCCTTGGGGGAATTACATTGGATGTGATTGGTGAAAAGATGGTTATACCATGCCATAAACGATACTCGATGCCCTTTATGGATCACCTTGGATGGACTCTTGCGGTGTTAGGTATTTGGTAGTGCTCCTAGTGTGATACTCGGGTTCCTCTATATGGTTCACCTTGGATGGGCCCAGGATTACGCTTTATTAAATTATAGAGATTTATTATATATAATTACAAGGATAGTAATTTATTTAATTAAAGGACGTATCTACTAGGCCAAATAACTTTCTTGGTTTTGGTCTATATTTGATATATTCTTTCTTGGTATGAATAGTTTTTCATCCTTGCATGTATGTTAGAGAACTTTGATACACGCATATCATATCTGTATAGTTTCACCTTGGTTCAGAGACATCCATCTTTGGCTAAAGTAGGTATTGTTATTTGGGTATCCATGAGGAACCCAAACCAATATGTTTTATTTATTTATTACCTTAATTTTACTATATACATGTACACCGCTCATTTTATATGAACAAACTAGATTTCTATAGAAACCATTGGTGGTGGAATACTGAGTATATCTCACACCCTGATTGGGCCATCCATGGTACTCGATAAGACATCATGACTATAGGTATAGATAAAGGGAAGCTTCTAGCTTCTGATGTTTGATTCTTGGTTCTAGGATGGAGCATATGGGAAGAGGTTCGAACCTATGACCATGATGTTGGTAGTAGAATCTTTTGGTCTTTTGTATTTTTTTAGCATTTTTTTATATTAGTATTTCCCCTTTATACAATGCACTTCATTTTATTATAGAGATATGACATGATCATCATTATTTATGTATCTAATTATGATTCAGCATTCGCATGTTTATATATCTAGATGATTTAATATTCCACTTCTTATTATTTATTTATGTTTTAATTTATTTCTATTATTATTTATAGATGTGATGAACTATAATCAATAAGGGAATAGTCTCCCCACTGACACACCTCATACCCTCACTACTATTCAAGATCCTCTAGAAAATAGGGAGGTGCGCTTGAGGTCATGTGGCTAACCATCTCATAGATTTTCTTAGTGGATTCTTGGGTGATACATAACAAAATGGTATCAAAGGGTTTTTTCCCTTTTTTATTACAATTTGGGTATTATATAGGAGACTAGGATGTATCAAAATTTGGTAATGAGCCTCTTCCTGGAAGTAACTAACCCACGTATAGCGTAAACCCAAATTACATGGGATTGGTTATTTTTGTTCTAGTCGGTGCTTGTTATAGTTGCATTGATTTCACCATTGGGTGATGCACATGTCCTATGATGTTATTATTATTGTTGATATTATTATTATGGGTTTCTTTCCTTTGGCCTAGTGTGGCAAGGAGGTATTGTCACGTGCATCATATTAGGCACTTAAGGATTCACATGTCATGCATTATGTCATGCCATATTTATATTACTGGGTGAATTTATAGTATTCCCTATGTTTGTTATGAGTGACTTGATTATTATATATGGAAATGTTATAACATTTCTTATAGGGATAACATAATTGGATTAATTAAAGTTTCTAAATAAAAATAAATAGTGTCTTATCATATAGATTTATAATGACACCATAATTAACCAATTATTTCACATTTGATCCATGAACCACTAGTTCTATGGGATGAAATAATATTTGATTTGATTGTTTAATGTCAAATTTAATTTATGAAGCATGTACTTATATAAATTTGGAATGTTAGTTCATTTAATAAAATCATTATACATGACTTGTTACATCTTGATACCATATGTAAAGTTCAAGTATCAGTTACTTGACATGAAAATTTCAATTTATAAAGATTATGGGCCTTTATAAATTGGGAATGGTGATGCATATAATTGGTTTGTGATATCTTTATACATATAAGTGAGAATTAGCTTAAATAAATTCAAACTTTTAAATGAAAATGGTTACCATTAAATGGGGATTACAATTAAAAAGTAAAGGGTTTTTTCCTCTATACCTTTCAATTGAAAATACATATATCAGAACCTCTATTGTATGATATGAGACCTTTACCCTGACCCAACCTTGTAGTGGGCAGTAGGTAGGGTCTATAGTGGTCCGTTGTGATCTTTCTTATCACCTAGACCTGAATTAGGAGTAGGCAGAGAGGTGTGACTCATTATAGAAAGGCTTTGTACATGATCTTTCCTATTATCTCAATTCCTATATGTTGTTAAATATTATCTAAGGCTTGTTGGAAATTGTGGATCTATGTTTCCATAGTGTCCTTGAGTCATATGCTAGGAGAGTGGTGATGACCATGCTTCTAAGGTGGTGGGATCTGAGCCACTAGAATTACCTACTATAGTGCTTCCAAAGGCACCTCCTGTTGATCCTCCACTAGGTGTCGATGCTCATATTTGAGATAGATTCTTTCACTTAATTCATCCCTTATAGGGAGATCTGTGACCTACCCCTACTATGGACAAATTGATGTGGGAATTCCAGTAGAAGCATCCTCCCACCTTTTCGGGGGATGGAGGTCCTCATGCTACAGATTCATAGATAGAGGACATGTTATAGATCTTTGATAATATGGAGATACCTCTAGAGAGGGGGGTCAATCCTTCCACCTATATACTCCATGATTTTTTCAAGAACTGGTAGGATGTCATCTCTTAGGCTGATCATCATCAGGGTATGGTCTAGGTGTATTTTTCGATAGAATTATATAATTACTTCTTTCCACATACCTTGAGAGAGGATCGTGATAGATAGTTTATATACCTTCAGTACGGATCTATGTTCATAATGGAACACTCAGTTCGTTTCACCGAGCTTCAGTGTTTTTTATTAACACTGACTGGTGATGAGGTGATGATTGTGAGATGGTTTGAGTATGGGTTTTCATATTCCATCCAATCGTAGGTTAATGTTTATAGGATAACAATCATTTTTGAGATAGAAAACTAGGCCCACATCATAGATTATAACCTGAGGGAAGTTGGAAATTTGAGCCATGGTAGTTCATCTTTGAGATAGGGAAACAGTTTTTTGGGTAGCAAGAAATGTCATTTCGATGGTTCACATGAAGGTAGTTTCATGAAGATGACATGAACTAATAGTTATGTGGTGTGTCACCAGTGTGGTAGGACATTCCATAAGAATATATAGTGTATGAGGAACCCAATCGAGTGCCAAGATTGCGAAAGGATGGATCACCTTCAGCATTTTTACTAAAATTTTCCTCTAGTACCTATTGGGAAGGGATCTATACCAACATCCACTACAACATAAACAGTGTTTAGCGGCAGTTTTGTGGCGGCGGTTCACAAAACCGCCGCTAAACGTTATCAGTGAAAGATTTTGCGGCGGTTTGTTAAAAACCGCCGCGAAACCCAATCTATTTTTAAAATCCGCAACGCTTTCCCCGCCCCTATCGCGTACCCCTCCTCCCCAATCCCCCTCACAAACCCTCCCCTCTTCCCCGATCCCCCTCCTGCTACCTCCGGCGACACCCGCGCCCTCCGGCGACCCCCGCGGCCCCCGATCCCCCCGACGAACCCCGCTTCCCCCCCCCCTCGACCGCCGGCGACCCCCGCGCCCCCGCGCCCCTCGCGCCCCCCGTGCCCTCCAGCGACCGCCACACCCCCCGCGGCCTCCGGCAACCCCCGCACCATAATTTCAGTCCTCCCACCATAATTTTCAGGTTTATTTATATATAATTTTTATTTTTTCCACATTTTAATTAGGGATATTGTGATTTTTATATTCCAAATATCGTTGTAGTGTGTTTTGGTCTTCATTTTGGCAGGTTTGAGTTGTCATCATCAAAGGATTACATGTATATTCATAATTAAGAATCTATATATAAGTTCTCCAATTATATATATTCAACCTTGAAAGTATTAATATATATCATGGGGCTATATGTGCTTATATGTGTATATGAAAATGAATATGTGTATCATTGAAAAGGGGTATATGAAAGTATAGTCAAATATGTATAGATCCCTTATACATATTTGTACACCTTAATATGTATATATGGACTAGGTATCATTACATATAAGTTAAGGTGAATATGTGTGCATTTGAAAATATTAAAATTTGAGATTCCATCATCTATTTTAGCATGGCTTGAGTTTTAGGTAGTTTCCATATTCATGTTACCATTATTTGAATTCCATGATAGCATGGATGTTTTTTAATCTATTATTCATTATTTTATCAATTGAATATTGTATATATTTTTATATATATTATTGGTTTTATTTCTCGGAATGTATCTCCCAATGTGGTTGATAGAAATTATCCTAAACATTTAAAATGTGTTTTAAGGTGTAAAGCATGATTTCAAAGTGAGTTTTCTATCGTGTGATTTTTTGTTTAGAGATAATGTTTTGAAAAAATGGTAAGATGGTGTCAAGCGTTTTGAGTAATGTGTTGTGAAGAGGATCAGGTCGATGGGGAATATATTGGATATTCCATGATGGTATGACTTTATGTGAATTATTTCTTTATGTTTCATTTTAGGTGATGTTTCCTAGACTTCTCTATAGAGTCCATGTGGCTGAATTTTTGTTGGAGGCCGAATCATCCTTTAAGAGAATCTAGTTCATTTTATGGATCACAATGGGATGGTATTGCAAGGTAGTATTGTACCTTTTGTTCTAGTTTTATTACTATATAGTACCATTAAAGAAGAGACATGGGAGGGGAGATGAATATGTAGGCATAGTGGTCCAATCTCTTTTCTAACAAATCTTTTATTACTATATAGTACCATTAAAGAAGAGACATGGGAGGGGAGATGAATATGTAGGCATAGTGGTTCAATCTCTTTTCTGACAAAGCTTAGTGATACTTTGAAATGTGGCTCAAAGCTAAGACATTTCATGTTAGGTAGGGTATGATATTCTATGATTTTTTCAGGTACTTTCTCATTTCAATTTTACTTTAAATAGATAATTTTGGGATATCAAAATGTTTACTGGATGTATGAACAGTTTTTGGGGTGTCCAGGGTTTTTAGGACACAAAAGGTTGAAAAAGTGCCTATCCATCTCAAGTAATACGATCGAAGCCCAGTTAGTAGTTATTGTGTTCCCTAACCATGATTTACAAGAGGTGGGGTAAATTCAATGAAAAAATAAGGAAAGGGGGAGAATAAACCAAGTGGAAATGGATAACCCATTCCTCATGGTTATAGCATGACTTAACAAACCATACAGGCTTTATCGAAGATCATGTAACTAGCCCGCATTTCTATCCAATAGTCCAGCATTTCTAAAATATTACTTTTGAATAGCATGAATTGTCTTTAAAGTTTCCACATGATGAACTTTTTCCCAGCAATACTCATACACTGATCCTTCCTTTTCAGCTTCATTCCATCTCTCATAAATCAGATGAAGTTCCAAACGATCACTGTAATCCTTTGCAGAAAATCTAGATTTTACCATTACAGCTAAAGCACTTTTTATCTTGAGGAAGAACTAAAGTATCCATGACGCTACGTCCGACCACAGTGGTAAGCACAGGATCGTAGCAATGAAAAATGGAACCCATAATTAGTACTTTCCGCAGTTTAGGATCCACCAGAAGGATTGACTGGGCACACCTGTTGGCCGGTGGTGTCTCACCAGCTGGCCGGTGGTCATCCACCGGCTGGCCGGTGACACCAGGCAGTGGGAAAGCCTACTGCCTGGCTCGTCCGTCTGGCCGGTGGGTAGGAACTGGCTGGTCGGTGGTCTCACACCGGCTAACCGGTGGCTCTGGACAGAAGCCAATGCTTCTGCCAGAGACCACCGGCTGGCTGGTGGAAATCCACCGGTTGGCCGGTAGACTCAGTCAATCCATTTTCAGCTTTCTTGGGAGAGCTCCTAGGAAATCTTTTTCCTAACATCAAAAACACTTTAAAACAAGTTATAACACAAATAGAGTGATTGTGATCATTAAAATCCAAGAGAGAGGGGTACAACAACTATTGTTTGTTTTATATTCATGGACTAGATTATGCATTAGAAACCATTAGTGGTGGCCTACTTAATTTACCTCACACCATATTCAGTACATGGATTAGTACCCAGATAGTCCTCCTCCTCCTCTGTCGGTGCTGCCGGTGCCTCCGCGACCGCCTCCTCCTCCGCGGTCACGCCGCGGTCATGCCGCGGTCACGCCGCGGTCACGTCGCGGTCACGCCGCGGTCACGTCGGTGCCTCTGCGGCCACTGCCTCCTCCTTCGCCGCCGCGGCCGCCGCCTCCTCCTCTGCTCCTGCTCCTCCTCCTCCTCCTCCACCGGCCTCATCCTCCTCCTCCTCCGCTGCCTCCGCTGCCTCTGCTGCCTCCGCCCTGCCTCTTCGCTGCCGCCGGTGCCTCCTCCTCCTCCACCGATGCCTCCTCCTCCGTCGCCGGTGCCGCCGGTGCCTCCGCGACCGCCTCCTCCTCCGCGGTCACTCCGTGGTCACGCCGCGGTCACGCTGTGGTCACGCCGCAGTCACGCCGCGGTCACGCCGCGGTCACGCCTCGGTCACGCCGTGGTCACGCCGCGGTCACTCCGCGGTCACGCCGGTGCCTCTGCGGCCGCCGCCTCCTCCTCCGCCATGGCGGCCGCCGCCTCCTCCTCTGCTTCTGCTCCTCCTTCTCCTCCTCCACCGGCCTCATCCTCCTTCTCCTCCGCTGCCTCCGCTGCCTCCGCTGCCTCCACCCTACCTCTGCCCTGCCTCTGCGCTGCCGTCGGTGCCTCCTCCTCCACCGCAGCCTCCTCCTCCTCCGCCGATGCCTCCTCCTCCTCCGTCGGTGCCTCCGGTGCCTCCGCGGCCACCTCCTCCTCCGCGGTCATGCCGCGGTCACGCCACGGTCACGTCGGTGCCTCTGCAGCCGCTGCCTCCTCCTCCACCGCCGCGGCCACCGCCTCCTCCTCTGCTCCTGCTCCTCCTCCTCCTCCTCCACCGGCCTCATCCTCCTCCTCCTCCGCTGCCTCTGCTGCCTCCGCTGCCTCTGCTGCCTCCCCCGTTCATTATCGATGGATGTATCCAATTTAGAGGTATTTTATTTATATGTTTCCAGTTAAGTAAAAAAAATTTGGCATTTAAATAAATGCATAATATTATTTTTTTTTTTTCACAGATATCTTGGGCATTTGAAAGCATACGTGAGAAATAAAGCTCAACCAGAAGGCTCTATTGCTGAAGGCTATTCGGATGAGGAGTGTCTCACCTTTTGTTCCAGATATTTGGATGATATTGAGATAAGATTTAATCGAGTTGGACGTGTTGACGACACATCAACTCATTCTCAAATGCATCATAAATCAAAAATATTTCCTGCTATTGGCCGATCAGTTGGGAGGACCTCATACGTGACACTAACAGAATTGGAATTATTACAGGCACATAGATATGTGCTGCTGAATAGTGAAATTGCAGATCCATTTATTGAAGAGTTGAGGATACAAACAAAGAGATGAATGAGAGGCCGAACGCGAAATGAAAAAGATATAACGAAAGCTGTGAATAAAGAGCTGGTAGAATGGTTTTCACGACGTGTAAGTTTATAAATATTGCAATAAATACGAATATTAGTTTGACACATACAATTTGAAAATCTATTAATTTTTTTTTCAGATCATGAATAATGATACTCGAGCAGACTTGTCAGAAGATTTGAAGTTTCTTGCTAGAGGTCCTATAAAACAAGTTAGAAAGTTCGGCGCTTATAATGTGAATGGTTTTAGATTTCGTACAATCGATTGAGAAGTGGGTTTGAAAACACAGAATAGTGGTATATTTACATTTTCTGAAGTGGAATACTATGGAAAGATGCATGATATTATTGAATTAAACTACCACGGGCATTTTTCTGTTGTTTTATTCAAATGCAAATGGGTTGATATTATCAGAGGTGTTAAAAGAGATTCCTTGCAATTTACTTCTGTAAACTTCTCTCGCTTGATGGATGTTGGTGATCGTGAACTGCATGATCCATATATCTTAGCATCGCAGGAAAAAATGGTATATTATGTGAATGGTGTTGTGGATGAAGGGTGGAGTGTAGTTACTCACGTAATACAAAGAGATTTGTATGATATGGGTGATGAAGTGGAAGATTTGACCTCTACAATTGAATTTCATCAACAACAGGAAGCAGAATTATTTGTCCATCATGATATTGAAAATATTAGTCTAGAAAGGATGAATGAAGTGGATGAAGCAATGGAGCAGGAAACCGACATGATTGAAGGGGAAAATGATTGTATGTACAATTATTTATTTATTCAGCAACCACTTGTTTCATTTCTGTAGTCATTCATTATCATTGTTATATATATTTTGTTTGTTAGTACTGGGCATCTATTATCATTTTTAATTTTTTTTTCTGCATAAATTTTTTGAAATATATATTATGAACTTAATTTTATTTGATTAAATGACAGGAATGCCAAGGAAGAAGCGGTACACCATTCCTTCTACTTCTGCGACAGATGACGATACGTCTGTCCCCACGACATCTGAGGCAGCAGCTGCCTACGTCCCTGCATCATCTCCCCCTGCACCATCTCTGACACCATCCGTGGATGCCTCATTAGAGGATGAGTCATCGCCTCCCCCTACAGGAGCCTCAGTAGTGGGGAAGCGACACGCCCCTTCCAGTTCATCACGGACATTCTGGAGGGTCACAGTCATAGGTACAAATTTTAATTAAATAAATTTATTGCATTTTGTTTATAGTAATTGTTTGCTCATTGCAGATGAAAACAATGCAACCGTGGAAAAACACATAAAAAGTTCTGATGTTTGGAACATGCATAGCGAGAAGATAGTGGTGCCATTTGATTCTTATGGGGTCCCGACGGATGACGCCGCAGGTTTACTTGGTCAGATTATAGGTCAACTGGCAGCGGAGCCCATTTCCCTGCCTATTTCATACGATGATTGGAGGCATATGCCTCCAAACTGGAAAAATGAAGTTTATGATTCTCAGATAAAAGTAATTTTATTACTTTATGGTTTAATTGAATGTCATGTTACTAATATATTCAAAACGAATTTCTGTATACAGATGTTCTTCCACTTTACCGTTGCTGATGTGATAGCACGGAAGTGGACATTGAAAAATCTTGGAAAAAAATGGAAAGATTTCAAATGGAGGTTGTGGTGTGATGTCAACGATACTTCGTTGACCTTGCAGCAGATGTATGAAAAGCTACCCAGTGGGGTACCGAAAGAACAGTGGAAGGTTTTTGTCGATAGACATCGTGATGAGAAGCGGATGGTATTGAAATATATATTATTATATTGTCCTCATTTTACATTTATACATGTACATGAAGAGGAGATAGACATTGAATACAATACTGTTAAATTGAATTTTATTTATTTCAGGATCTCTCAAGACATAATGCTTCAAACCGGGCAAAGCAGGTCATCCCGCACACTGCGGGTTCAAAAAGCTTTTCAAGAATCCGAATGTCATTGGTAATATTTTAATTAGTTTAAATATTTATAAGATAATATTATCTATTTAACATATTTAATTGTTTATTTATCTTTGTTTAATGCAGTCACAGAGTTTATGGCATGACGCATCCCGAACAGAACTGTGGCTGGATGTTCATAAAAAACAGATGGAAGTTTTGTTAATGAACCTGCCAGAGAAGTTGGGGTATGAAGTCAATTATTTATTATAATAACTTATTATCAGTTTTTACTGTGTTAATATATATTGATATTTGATTTATAGGTAAAAATTAAAGAAATATGGGATGCCAATCCTGGGCAATCCTACTCAGACTCCCAGGATGACCCGGTTGGTAAAGTCCTTGGGAAGGAGCATCCTGGTAGAGTGCGCGGGATGGGTTTGGGACCTGTACCATCTGAGGTCTTTCGCATGCCATCAGGGATTTCAGCTACATCTACTCCTACTTATAGTCATTTCATACCTGAAGATGCTCAGAGGGAGATGTCTTCTCTACGAAACATAGTTCACCAGCAGGGGGATCAGATATCTGGTTTGCAGAAAGTGTTTCTTGAAATACGCCAGTATATGAGCAGATATTCCCCCGGTGGTAGTGCATCGGGTAGTGGTGAGCAGGTAAATCACAAAAAAATCAAAATCATTTAGTTTGCAAACTTTTATTGGTTTTAAGTTTTATTATAAATATGCGACAATATTTAATTTTCAATATAATGTTCTTACAGGTGGCAGCAGGTGGTGGAGATGAAGTTGGAGAGGGTGACGATGCAGCATCAGATGATGAGTAGTAGTATTATTGATGTGTTGAACAAGTATGATAACGGTTGGTTTGTATATGTAACATTTATGGCACATAGTTAATGATCTTATTTTATCCCAAACTTATCGTCGAACTCAAAGGTGATGTTTAAAGGGTAATGATTATAGTGGGATGGATCTAGGTTCCACCCTTGTTCATGCTAGGGAACAATGTATTAAATGGTTAGGTGATGGAATGACTAAGAAATTTCATTGAAAGTCAGGTATGGGCTTATGTGAATGTGCTTGTGGTAAACACGGGATTTCATAGAGGAAGGAATTGTGGTTCAGGTTGTGATATGTGAGTCATCTAAGCTGAGTATCTTGGGAATGGTTAGCTGAAAGTGGATTGAATTATTATACTTCTTCTTAGATGTATATAGGTGAAAGTATCCATTTAAATCATGTCACTAGGCTAATGTGGGTGTCATGAAAGGGTCGAAAATGTCTTCTGAGAAAGATTGCATGACTAGTTTTAGTTAGGCTGATTGGCATTTGACTATTTCTTTATAGTAAGGTCCCTATTATGGCCTCAGAAGTATTTAGGATTTCCCAATTATAGGAAAAATTCCAATATTATCATTGGAAATCTTTGGATATTATTTATAGGAAATTACAATGGTGGAGAATACTATGGTTCATAATTTTCTGTTAATGTTAAAACCTATGGTGGGGAGCACGATCGGTTGGATGCTTAAAGGGATGACGATGTGATCATTTATCTATATTCTGGTTTGATTTATTTTTCAGGGCAGTGGTGTAGTACAACCAAAATTATTTTTTTTTCCAGTTCATCATTTAGCGGCGGTTTTAACCGCCGCTAATGCCATATTTGGTAGCCTTTAGCGGCGGTTAAAACCGCCGCTAAATGCCTTGCTGAGCAGCATTTAGCGGTGGTTTTAACTGCCGCTAGATATATTACGTTTATATTTAGCAGCGGTTTTTACCGCCGCAAAATAGGCGCATCAAACGGCATAATTTTGCGGCGGTTAAAACCGCCGTGCATAAAAAGGTGTGGCATACCCATAAAACCGCCGCTAAATGGAGAGAAACCGCCGGGAAATGAGGCATCTACGACACATATTTTAAACCGCCGCGAAATAGAAAAAACCGCCGCTAAAAGATTGCCGACGCCAAGTTTAGCGGTGGTTTACAAAAACCGCCGCCAACCCATTTAGCAGCGATTTAAACCGCCGCTAAATGGGAAAAAAACCGCCGCTAAGGGCTGCTTTTGTTGTAGTGATCATATTCAGGTTCAGGGTTTGTAGCTCCATGTTAGGCCAGGATCTGGTCTACTAATATCCAATTAGGATGAGGATATAGTCATGGTCAAGGTATTCAGACTTCAGAGGTTCAACCCCAGTATAGAGGACCTACCCAAGTTAGTTAGGTTGCATCTTGGGACCACAGATCTAGCCATATTTATGCATTTCGGCTTACACCTGAGGAGAAGAGTTTGGGACCTTATATATTATTATGTACTATTATAGTATCCTCTAATTTATTTTCTACCTTATTTGATACAAGTTCTTCGTAATCTTTTATATCTGCATAAATTATTGAAATTATGGGCCTATAAATGGATTACTTCTATGGTGTGATAACTCTTGAAACACTGTTAGGGTTTCAATCAAATAGTATACTCTAGTGTAATGAGTTCCTCTTGAGATATATGGGTACTGATTCCTATTGAATTTCTTAGTCCTCTAGATGAATGGATTTTACATCATACTCGAAATGAATTGGTTGTTTCTATACCATTCCTATGTTGATTTTTATCATTGGAGGGTGTCTTTAACATCACCCAAGGGAAGTGATTATATTCATAAGGTTGAATAGGATATCCAGGCAAGTCGAGCTAGACTAGATAATCTTGGGCTGGGTAGAGTGACAACCCAGATGGCTAGTCCCTTTATGAGTAATTAGGGAATGCAGTATATGGAATTCCATCCTGTAGTGGATCATTTCTAGGATGTATTTCTTGATGAATTCCTTGGTTTACCTCCTATGAGATAATTGGAGTTCACCATTGAGCTAGTTCTAGGAGTGGAACCAATTTTCATTCCTCTTATTGGATGGAACCCAAAGAAATTCACGAACCCAAGAAGTAGCTAGAAGACTTAGAGATAAAGGTGTTTATATGAAAAGTAATTCTCTATGGGGTTCACCTATCCTTTCACCAATAATGCAGATAATACCCACATATTGTGTGTGGATTACCTCTGGTTGAACCATCTTATAGTTAAGAACTGGTATCCACTATCTTGTATAAATAACCTCTCAGACTATATCTGAGGAGTGGAAATTTTCTATAAGATCAATTTTAGTTCGTGCTACCATCAGGTGCATGTGAGACTAGCATACATACCACGTAAAATGTTCTGGAGTAGATATGTCTTTTAATAGTATCTGGTTATGTATTTTTTCCTTATGAACGTGCTCACCATTTTCATGGCTTTGATAAATCGAGTTTTCCACTTATACTTGGATTCATTTGTGGTAGACTTTTTGTAAAACATCTTGGTGTATTCTATTAATTAACATGACCATGTCAAACATATTTATATCATTCTGAATATATTGAGAGAGAATCATCTATATGATAAGCTCACTAAATTCCCCTTTGGATCGAAAAGGTTCACTTATTTGGTCATATTATCTCAGAGGTCGAAGTGTATGTTGACCCAAAGAAAGTGAGCACCATAGTTTCTTGTGAGTATCCCAAGAATTTATTTTAAATATATAGTTTATTGGGGTTGGTTGGCTATTGTAGGCATTTCATTCAGAACTTATCACACCTAGTATCACCTCTTACAGGCTTGACTAAAAAGGGTTTGAAGTTCTTTTGATATGAAGCGTATGAGATATCCTTCCAAGAGCTGAAAGGGAGACTAAATTCAAGGATGATCCTGATTCTTCCAGAGCTAAGAATAGGATATATATTTTATTTTTATGCATTAGGAATTAGGATGGGAGTAGTTATGATGTATATAGATCGGGTTATAGCATACGGATCCTGCTAGCTGAGACCTCATGAGAGAAATTACCCTACACACAACCTCAATATATAAGTCATGGTTTATGATTTATATTGTTGGAGGCATTACCTATTGGGATAACATTTCATTATTTAAAAATAACATAAAATTATAAAATATATTTCCACATAGTGTGGCTTGAATCTCAGTCAGTACAGTTGGGTAGAGTACCTATAGTCATTCAACTTTGAACTTACTTATACACACAGAAAGGGAAATGCAGTAGCTGACACCCTGGATTAGAATACTCAAACATAGGTCATAGTTGATAGCTCTATTTTATGAGATGCACATGGAGTTTTAGTAATATCATGGGAAGTATATCTTGGATGCTTTGGTAGTGACATCCTCCCTTCTATAATGGGTGCAGATGAGACAGCTTTCAAATCTCGAGGTCTTAGTCCTAAGGGAAAGTGTCTTGAGAGAGGACCCACCTTATAGTTGGGTTATTTATGAGGACGATATTATAAAATTCCATATATATATTTTGTTTTCATCATACATATAGGGAGAGTTGATATGGGAATCTCACACCTCTACTTGGGAAGTACACCCTAGGATTATCAAGATGTACCATTAAATATGTTTTCAGTATTATTGTCCATGTATGATGAGGAAAATTACACGTTTTATCACTCAATGCTCCACCTATAAGTAGGTTAAGGATAATAACCAATTATCTTCTAGACTTCTACAACCTCTATCCATTATTGAGTGGAAATGGGACGACATCACCATAGATTTCATGATGGGTTTTCTGAGATCCCCTTGAGGTAGTGATGTTGTATGGGTGATCATCGACAGGTTGATCAAGGTCTCACACTTCCTAAATATCTGATATAACTTCTCAATTGATGATATCGAAAGGATTTATATTTAGGAGATAGTAATCCTTAATGGTTTTTCTCATTCTATCATATCATATTGAGATGTCTATTTTACATCATAGTTCTAGTAGGGGTTGCAGAAAGCACTAGGTTCCCAAGTTCTCTTGAGTACAACATATCACACTCATACTATTTGAAAGACCGATTAGATGATATGAGTGTTAGAGGACATGATTCAAGCATGTTTCCTTGATTTTGGAGGTTATTGGGAGAAACATATACCTCTGGTTGAGATTTCCAACAATTAAAGATTTCAGTCAATAATTCATATAGATCCATATGAGTCCCATTATGGTAGGCCATTTTATTCACCCCTATGCTGGTTAGAGGAATTTGAGGCAACACTACTATTTCCTCATCTCATTCAGGATACTTCAGATAAAGTACAGTTAATTCCAAAGCTTATGGTTATAGACCAGTTAGAGAAGAAGTCTTATATCGATCATCATCTTTGACCTCTAGATTTCTAAGTGGGACATTGGTTCTTTCTGTGAGTTTCACCTAGATTGGTTCATAGATTAATTTGAAGACAGGTAAATTTATCACCTTGTTACATCAGTATTTTTGAGATCATAGAGAGAGTCATAACAGTAGCCTATCAGTTGTCTTTAACTCATAGGTATTGGGTCATTCATGATGTCTTCCATGTATTTTAACTTCACTGTTATCATTCTGACCCATCTCATTCATTTGACCCTGAGGATATTTATCTTGTAGAAGATTCTTCCTTTGAGGATCATCTAATACATATTGTTGATCGGATCACAACGGCTCTTTGAGGTAGGCCAGTTCCTCTTGTATGGGTGTTATGTTAGCACAGTCATATATAATATGAGAACTCAGAGAGAGAGAGAGAGATACACATGCTTAGTGGCTGTAAATTTTTTCAGATGATTCTCTATGACCCTCGGAAGAGAAACTTGAGTATGAGTTATTTTAAGTAGGGGATGTTGTAATGTCCTAGATTTTTAGCAAGGTGTGTTTTAATTTTAGTTTTGGTTAAACCTAGAAACCATGCCTAAGGGTGGGTAGGTTTGATTCTGGTAAGGAATTATTCATCTGGCTAGAGGATGGATTCAATAAAAATGCATGATGTGTATTTAATACATGGTTTTTATTTGAAATACACAGTGTGTATTAGATACGTGATGTGTAATGGGTTTTCTAGACCCCTTAAACGTTGTGAACTGGGTTCCCAAGAGGTAAAATCCTAAGTTTTACGTGGAATGTAAAGTTTACACGCCATGTAAAAGTGTTGAATTGTTTTTTTAATAGGGCAGGGGCACTTTTTTTTACAAAACCCTCCTCCATCTTTAGAAGGTGTCATGTGAGAGAGCCCCCTCCATACCTAAGTTAGTTTCATCTGGTTCTTCTCCATCCAATATCTTTTTATTTTTCCATTGGGTGTGTTATATACACAATGGTAATCTCTCTAATCATATTCCTTCCTTATATCATTTATCTTCCCATATTCTATTTTATTTTAGTGTGATATCGTATTACCTATTTTTATGGTTTTTATTTGTTCTTATGATTTCTAACATTCTATCTCAATTCAAGGGATGATATTGGACATGGAGAGTACCACGGGATTAAGGTATGTGGTCTGTATCTTTTCCCTAAAGTTTCATTGCATTTATATCATGCGCCATTGTGTCGTGCATTGGAATCCTTTGGTTTTACCTCCATAAAGCCTATTTAATTAAATTAAATGTATCTTTGTTCTCATTATGGTCCTAACTAATGTAAAATCAACACCATTATTTGATTGAGTTGATGTGAGCTATCCCTATGGGTGTGACCTTCCTTACAGGAATCAATTCCCCTTTTCCTTAAATTTTTTAACCATGTTTTGAGGTGTGTGATACCTTGTGATAAATGATACCTTTTAAATGTAAATTGAATTAAGAGAAAGTATAGGCCTTGTGTTTTGGGCCTCTATTCTTTATACCATATCTTTAATTGCTTGAATTAAAAAAAATCCAACTAGGATAAAGTTTTATGAATTTAATTGTTATTAAAAGATGTGTGATTTTGATAGCTAAACTTTCTTCATATTAAGTTAAGGGAGATACAAGGGTCCCTGTTTAAGGATGTCTTGGATAGGATCATTGTGATATATAATTAATACATGTTATGGATTGTAAATGCACTGGAAGTGATACTTAGATCCTTGTGGGAATCCTTGGATGGGTTCATTGGGTGGATTATTTACCTACCCATGAGTGATATTGATTCCCTAAGGGAGTTACCTTGGATGGGAATGCTATAAAAATTCTTATAACATTCCATGAGTGATACTCTGTCCCCAATTTTAGATACCTAGGATGGGATCAAATAGGCATGATTACACCATGTTGAGAGTGATACTTGGGATGACTTTATGGATTTCCTTGGATGGACTCTTACAGTGTTGGGTATTTTGTAGTTATCCTAGTGTGGTACTTGGGTTCCTTTATACGGTTCAGCTTGGACGGGGCTAGGATTCCGCTTTATTAAATTCTAGAGATGTATTATATATAATTACAAGCATTTTAATTTATTTAATTAAAGGACACGCCCACCAATCTAAATAACATGCTTGGGTTTGGTCCATATTTGATACATGCATTCATGGAAGGTACAGTTATTCATCTTTGTATGTGTATTAGAGAACATTGATACACCCATATCATATTTTTATAGGTTCACCTTAGTTCACAGACATCCATCTTAGGTCCAAGAAGGCAGTGTCGGTTGGGCATCCATGGGAAACCCAGACTGATATGTTTTATTTATTTATTTATTTAATTTTACTATATACCAACACACAACTCATTTTATATGCACGGATAGTATTTTTCTAGAAACCGTTGGTGGTGGAATACTAATAATATCTCACACCCTGCTCGAGCCTCCCATGGTACCTAAGCAGACTTCATGACTGACGGTGTCAATAAAGGGAAGTATCCATATTTTGATGTTTGATTCTTGGTTCTAAGATGCAGCATGAGATCATAGAAATGAGCCTATGATCATGATTCTAGTAGTATCAAATTTGTTCCTTTTTATTTTTTTAGCATGTTGTATATTCTTGTTTCCCCAATATCCTATGCACTTCATTTTAGTATAGCTACATGACATGATCATCATCATTTTTGTATCTAATTATGATTCATATTCCTTCTATTTATTTATCTAGATGATTTACTATTCTTATGTTGTTAATTTATTTTTTGTTTCCATTTCTTACCATTATTATTTACCGTTGTGATTCACTCTGATCTATGTGGGAATAGTCTCCCCATGGACACACCCTAGGCTCTCGCTTCTAGTCGACATCCTCTAGCGTACAGAGAAACATGATTGAGGTTATGTGGCCAACCGTCTCAGGGAAATTTTTATTGGATTACGGGGTGGTACGCTACACCAAAAACCTTATCCCACCCAACATCTATGTGGATTTTCACTGAATGATTTATTTAAATTTAAGTGTGGGGGAATGGATTTCATTTTGGGTGCACATTCCATGATTTTTAATGTGCCAACATATTCTTAAGTTAAATCATCCATTTAAGTGTGGGGGAGGGGTTTTCATTTAGTGAGGTTTGGGAATGTATATATTTCTATGTCATTTTGTATAAAATTTATTGAAAATTGTTCAAATTTTTTAAAAAAATTAAAAAAAAAATAATGGGTTGTGTCTTGGAAAGGTTAAAAATCACTCTTCCTAAACCTTTTATCATGTTATAACTATTAAATTAGTTTCGTGAGGAGATCAAACATGAGTTGGGAGATGATTGTGATATTTTTTCCAAGTTACACTTCTTAAAAATTATAAAAAAAAGAACACTTGCATCATATTTTCTTATTTCATTATGAGAAGTTTTGTGTTTTTTATATATTTCATATTTTAATAATATTCCAATATCATATCTCTTTTGTGTATTCCTTCACACATTTGTTCCATTTTAAATATGTGTTTCCATAAACTTCCATGTCTCATTTAAAAAATTGTGCATTTCTTTTTCCATGTTAGTGTTTTCCCACTCTTTTCCTCTCTTTTTGACATTTTATTCCTACCATCCCATAGCCATTGGAAATACCCTAATAAAGAACTATTTATTCTTATTCACTTCAGAATAGATAATGGAATTTGATATCTCTTTCAAACTTTTTGATTTTTACTTTTGGTTGGTGAATGAGTGAACCTCTCCTTGAATGAATTTACATCATCTTGAGAGGAGTGAGTTTTTAGTGCCCACATTTTCTAATTCAAATTTTGAACATGAAAAATGAATTTTATTGACACATTATTATAGTAAAAAATTATGGTGTATTTCACTATAGATTACTGAACTAGTCTAGACCCCTTAATTGGTGAAAACAAAATTATAATATTTTTTTGTGAGTGAAAATGATTCTGTTATATTTTTATATTTGTTGTACATGAGGACACACACAATAATAATTGTGGGGGAGTTGATGTTATTAAATTATTTATAATTTTTTATATAATCCTCTTACTGAATTTCAAGTAAAAATTCCTAATTGGTGTGAAATTATCATGTTTTAATATTAAATATAATTTGTAATAATTATTTGAATTAATACATATTTAGTTTAATTTACTATTTTAATCATAACTCCCACCCTACTTATCCAAATTGTGTGACTATTATTTTTTAGGTTTAATTATTCAAATTACTGAAAATAGGTCAACTGGATCATTGTCTAATTTGGCCATTTGAAGGGTCATATGGACCACACAAGAAGGCCCACCGAATCTGTGTAGAAAAATGGACCAGTCATGATGATTGAATTTATAGGATCAATATAGAATCACAAATTTTATGAAACTAAAAAATATATTATTGGATATCCAAAAATATCTTGGATAGAAAATTTAAGTCCCAAATTAACCAATAAGTAGCCCAAATATGCATGAAAGTCCAACCCACAATTTTTTCTGGGATTTGAAAATACCCCACAATTCTTAACTTTTCCTCGAATATAGAAATTCAACTTAATTTTAATTTTTTGGAGATAAATTAAATATATAGTCTATAAACTTTTTATAATAAATGGTTCAGATTTTAGGTAATATTACTAGCCTAAAATTCATTCACATTGTGGCCTTTGAAAAATTCTGGACAAAATTGGACAGCATCACATAGTTTAGTAAAACAACCCTAAATTTTAATAAAAAAGTAAAATGGACTCCAAATTTTGAGTTTGAAATATAAAAATCCATATCTATAACTTTTAAGAAGGGCATTTTTTGATATTTTGATGTCTTTATGGTCAAATGGTCGAGCCAACTTGAAGGGCAGTTTTGGAAGGTAAACAGTCCACCACATTGGGCTATAAATACATCCCCATCTTTTCCTTGAAAGGGTTTGGAATTTTATAACTCAAGTAGGATCTTTTTAATGGAAATATCATTTCCAAAGTCCTGGTAGGACTTTCTATACTATTGTTTTAACAAGATAAACCTCTCTCCACTTTCTATTTCATGTTTATTTTCACTTGTTTTCAATTGTATTTATATAAGTTTCACTGTAATTTCATTTAAATTTTAATTCATGTTTCATTATAATCATATCTTATCCTGATACACTATTTATCGTTTAATATTAATTTTATTAAAATTATTTAAATCAAGTTGAAAACCATTCCCTTCTTACACTTTCTCATTCAATCCAAAGTGTGTGTTTAACTCACTTCACCATTCGTATGTGTGTTCAGCATGAAACTCTTTTCTAGTCCTATTATTTTTATTTTATTTTTAAATAATCACCATATAAATTATAAGATATATTATTAACCATATCAATGGATGAGTAAATTATCCATTGGGTTGATTCATAATTTGGGGATGTCAAGTAATGGATAGCTTTTGGTCATTATATATTCTTTAAGTTAACACTATGTATATTAAAACATAAGATTTCATGGATTAATGACATGATCGGTTTAACATGTGGATTTCATGGATTATTGGAACCATAAATAAACTTACATAAACAATCATTTATTGAGATCAGTACCCTAGTTAATGCTTGGATTAAATCCTCAATATATGGGAATTTAGATCAAAATCATCTTGTGAAGTGGGTGTTAATTGAATAAAATATATCGAAAAGCACAAGGATGTCATAAGCTTAAATACCTAATAATGAAATCACCCCAATATTTATCAAATTTTTAAATCTAAATTCATCTATCAATCAATTTAATTAACCTCTACAAAAAACTCCATATTCAAAAGACAAAAAAAACAAACTACTCCAAAATAGTGCCATCATTGAGAATTTGACCCGAGTGTCACTATACACGTTATAGAAAAGAATCAGAAATTTGAACGATTGTTAGGTAAAAATTGATCACGCTTCAGGTTCCCTTTATTTTTTAACCTTTATTTATGATGTTATGAAAAAAAAATTGGTTTTCTTTATAAATCATAGGTCTGATTTTTTTTAGGATTTTATTCAATAGAACTCTATTGAGAAAAAATAATGTGGCTATAAGATTAAGTGCATCCATTTATAAAATAAAGGTGAGTACATCAGATAAAATTTTTAGAACTTTTGATAGATTAATGGAATAAGTAATGAGAAGACAGTTCTCATAACACCACAATAGGATTGTGTGGCTGAAAGGATGAATCAAATATTGATAGAGAAGGATTTAAGCATGTGGTTTCATTGTGGAATGTCTAAGGGAATTTAGGATGAGTAACTCAACACCACATCATACCTTGTCAATAGAAGTCTAGTATCGGCAGTTGGGTAGGAACTTATGAAGGGTTTATGGTTTAGTAAATAACCATAAGTTCACCATATTAAAGCCTTTAGATGTTTGACGCATGTGATTATTGATGATAAGGATGGGTAAAATATTAAGGTTAATTCCAAACCATGTTTTTTCATTGGGTATAGTGATGATAAATTTTGTCTCCAACTATAGGAAAAAGAAAATAGATAAGTGATCAGGATCCAAGATGTTTATTTCAACAAAGGGGTTCTCTAGAAGGACCTAAACTTGATAAGGAAAGGATATGAAAGAAAAGAATCAGTTATTTAATTCTAATTTCATATTATTTAGAACACTATAAGGAAGGAAAACCTATATAAATCTTATAGAAGCATGGAAATTATAGAGGTGAGGCCAGTGGGAGATGTTCCATAAAGTTTAAGAATATTTGAAGCTCAGGTGGTTGAATCGAAAGATGTTGGGATTTTTATGTCTTCCTAAAGTCAAGAAAATTTCACTCATTGGAATATCATTCTCTAGTAGTTTTCTTCATCCTTATTAATCTAGTGGGAGTATTAACCTTCAGCAGATAGGACAGACCACTGGATGTTTACAAACTTCTGATGGATATTACATAGGTTGGTCTGTGGGTGTTATAAATAGTATAGTAGTTGGGAAGGTTAAGTATATGGAAGTATAAGTTGAATAGAGAATTCAATGGATGGTTGATCACAAATTTCAAAGTTTGGTGTTAACTATTTGACCAGAAATGAACCTCTATATAAGGAGGTGGGACCGGCTGGTGACTATTTATATATTTTACTAAATTAGGAAAAGTTTTAACACTATATTATTTAGATATAGTGTTTTTAAATATTGTACTTTTGCTCATATAAAGAGTTTTCATTGTTCTACTATGGACGTAGGATGAAAGTTCGAACCATGTAAAACATATGTTTCTTCTTTGATTTCTCATTCTGTGAATTCTTGTTTGTATGTTTGAGTGTGTATGAGATTTTTATTTTGAGCAGTGATTAGGTTACAGTTTGGATTCCTAATTCCAGTGATCAAAGATAGAGTGGGAGATCTAGTATTTAACATTTCATTCTATTTAACTAAAGGTGGATACTAATTTCTAGTGAACTCAAGGTTCAACCATTAGGTGATTGTATCATCTTTTTAATTATTTTCTTCCCCAATTAGTGGTATCAGAGGGTTACTTGGTTGGACACACTTAGAAACTCAGGTAAATTTCCCACTTACCTCAGAGTCATATTCAAATTCACTTGATAATATATTCATTAGAAGATATGGAAATGGATTAAGTCAAGGTTCATATTAGTCAGTTTAATGAAACCAAATTTGGTTTCTAGAAGATTTTTATATAAGACTATCTCATCTATAATGATCTTTAACTTCCATTGGGTGATAAAATCTATAAGATGGAGAAATGTGAGTGTGAAAAGTTGGAAAAAAAACATTAGTCTTAGTGAGGATGACATTTTCATGGAATATTTCCTTTAACATCTGAAAAAGAAGACCACAACTTCACTTATAGCAGCTCTGGAAGATATTTATAAAAAATAAACAGCTTTAAAAAAATCATGATGATATGTTTGTTTAGATTGATGATATCTGAAGGACGATCAATGTAAAATCATGTGAATGATTTCAACATGATCAGAAGTTAGCTCGAGTCAGTGACAGTAACATTCACAAATAGTGTGTGGACTATACTGCCACTTTTATCTTTTTAATAATATTTGAATGGCATGGTTACTATTGTGATCAATTATTGTGGAAAATATGATCTTATGTTTTTGTAAATCTGTAATTTGATCCTCAATGAGGATCTCAAGAGAAGTGAGGTCCAAGAACCTTCTGATAGTTTGTTTAATACCAACGGAATGGGATACTCACCTCATAAAAATAAGCATCATCAATTAAAATAAATGACTAGAGAAAAGAGTCATGGAAATTCAATCAGTGTAGGGATTACCTACTATAATTGATGTAAGTGAGGAAATATTTAGAAGAACTATATAAATCACAAGGGAGATACTAGAATAACAGTTACCTAAAGTTTAAAATATGTTTATGCAACAGATGTTGGTATAGATCTACTGCTCATTATTCATAATCTAATAGAGTCATGGGTAGCTGACTCTAATACATCCTTTCACTCATTGGATTGTTGTTGATGCATGACAATTTATGTATCTAGAAGCTTTGGGGAAGTTTTTCTAGCAGATGATGAAGCCTTGGAAGTGTCTGGAAATGGAGATGTAAATATCTAGATGCAAAATGGGAGTATTCTTTGGTTGAAAGGAGCAATATCATACCAAGTCTCAAGAGGAATCTCATTTCAGTGGGGAGTTTAGATGATAAAGGCATCAGAACTACTTTCAAATATGTATCCTGTAAAGTGACTTAGGGATCCGTAGTGGTGGAATGAGGATTAAAAGATAGAACCTTGTATCTAATAAGAAGTTCATATGGGAGTGCAATGGACAGAATTTAAGCCTCTAAAAATCCAGAAGATTGGTATTGTATACGGGGACAACTTAGTGAGAATAACATGAAGGTTCTAGTAGGGAAGGTAATTTTGATGCTTGATCATACAACTATTATAAGTTGTGAGATTTGTGTGCTTATAAAGAAAAATAGGGTTTTATTCAATCTAAATGGCTATAATCTCATAGCTTGAAAGCTAGATCTAGTTCACATAGATGTTTAGGGTCTACTTTAGTTTAATCTCCAAGAGTATCATGATACTTTTTCACATTCATTAATTATTCCAAAAGGAAATTTGTGTTTTATTTCCTTAAAAAATAAATCTGATGTTTTTTATTTATTTTATATTGTAGATCCATGGTGTAGCTGAAAAGTGGTCAGAAATTGAAGAGATTAGTATCTAATAATGGTGGTGAATACAATGGTAGAAATTTCCAAAACTTCTAGAAGAATAAGGGGATCAGTATTGGGAGAGTTGTACCCATAACTCTACAATAAAATGGAGTTTCAAAAAGGATAAAACAAACTTTGAAAAAGGATATATGTATGCGTGTGCACTCTAATATGACCAAGGCCATTTGGGAAGAATAAATTATCACAAAAGTATACTTGTCCAATAGAATTCCAGCATCAGTAGTATGAAAAATTATAACTAAAAAACTTTTCTTAAATAAGATACCAGAATTTTCACACCTCAGAATCTTCAATTTCATTGCTTATGCTCATGTTGATGCAAAAAAAACAGAGATGAGTTAGAGGAAAATTCCAAAGCATGTTTCTTTATAGGATATGGAAATGAAGAATTTTTCTAATGGGTCTAGAGTGATGATCAACATAATATCATTATAAATCAATATTCAATCTTCAATGAGAAAATCCTATAGAAGGATCAGAACTTGGTTGAATGATAAGTTGAGGAAAAGAGATAAACTATTCAAGTACAAGTTAGTATGGATGAAAATACCATAAATTCATAAATATTTTTGATACTAGACATCAAAATTAATGATTCAAAAATTCAACCAATATAATATGTTCCATAATTCTCAATAACTATATAATCCCAAGGGAAAGCTCTCGTAGAAAATAAATCAGCAGGTGGAGACAAGATGTTCAAGTATCAGAAATTAAAGTTCGTTTGAATGTATAAATTTCTTTGATGAGATCTTCTGGAGTCCAAAAATCATTCCAAGAATACGGGGTTAACATGAACTTATTAATTCTAATGGATTATGGGAACCCAAATACCCATAATATGTAGTAACTCTTAGTTACTCGAAGTAGTGGGAGTTATCCATAGAGGAAGAGATGAATTCCTTAAATTTCAATGGAACTAGGGAGCTGACTATACTATTAAAAGGGAAATGATCACTTGAGAACAAATGGATATAATATTTGAAAGAATAATTTAGTGGAAGTGGAATATATAAGGTATGGTTGGTTTTTAAAGGATTCAAATAAAAGGAAGGAATCGATTTTTGAGATTTTTTTTACCAGTATTAAAGTGTAATGAAATGTGAACAGTGCTAAGAATTGATGTGTTTGATGGTTTACACTATGAGAATATGGATTTAAAGGATAACTTTATTCATAGTGACTTATAGGAGAATATATACATTATACATCCCAAGGGGTTTAAAGACCTTCAAAAGGAGGGTCCCATTTTCAAACTAAAGTTAAGTCTATATGGATTGAAACAGACACCAACACACTAGAACTAAAAGTTTGATGTCTTGATGAATGAGGAATGTTTCACAAGAAGTGAGTCCAGTCAATGTTTCTATCAGAAGTCCTGGAATGATGGAACTTAAAAAACTCTTCTAATTTGTGTGGATGGAATGTTGATGGAAAGACCAAAAATTCAGCAGATCAAGGAGCTAAAGATAAAGTTGTATAGAATATTCAAAATGAAGGATCTTGGTCAAACCAAGAAAATATTAGGGATGAATATCGAATGGGATTGAAAATATGTAACTATAGTGTTATCCTAGTATGAGTACATATAAACGATCATTGAAATATTTCAAATGACCAGATGTAAATATATTGAAACTCTCTTTATTTCACACTTCAAGTTATCCAAGGAATAAGTGAAGGACCCTGAAACACCCTGAGAGAGGAGGGGTGAATCAGGGTGTTAAATTTTTCTTTTAAACTGATGGACCTTTTCCCACATTGGTAGGAACCTATTAAATCTGTATGATGAGAAAGTGTAGAAAAAAAACAATCACGTGCAAAGAGAAGACACAGTAATTTTATTTCGTTCACCACTAAGGGATACATCTAAGTAGCATACACTGATAGGTTGTCAGTCATACCAAATTCCACTAATATTCACTAGTTGTGGAGTACAAAAGTTTAGAACATTAACTTGATGACAAGAACACTATATTTACAAGGTTTTATGGATAGAACACTGCATCTATCAGATCACTTCCATTGACTCCCCCTTTATCACTACATTGGGAAGAATCTGAACTTAGTTTAATGACTTGAAGGTCACTTCAATGGGTTGGAATTAAATTATGCATCCTCAACTATAGATAGATTCTCTATTGAAGTCATGTTTTCTCTTATAGATGTAATCTTATTTTTCATGTACTTTTCATTCCCAAACTTTTCCTCTGCAAACTGGCCTTCTTTCTCCACATACTAGAGTGCTCCACGTACTACCTTTGTGTACCGCCTCTACAAACCATGACCACGTATTTCCTTCGCAAACCGCATTGGAAAACTACCTTCACTTCTGCTCTCATGTATTTTTTCTTCTCCGCATACCAACTTCTCCTCCACAAACCATATTTCACATACTTCCTTCCTTTGCATACTACCTTACTCTGCATACCACCTCACTTTCTCTGCGTACTTCAAGATCACCATGGACCGAGTTTTTCCTCTGTGTATAGAATCTCCAATGAATACCACTTTCTTAAGTAGGCTGCTTCTTCTGTGAACTATTTTTCCCCATGTACTATCTTCCTTGAACTATTCTGTACTTCAAAAAATTCCTTTTATATTTTAATTAAAGTCTTTTTGGGGTTGTCTTCTTGTGAACTACTTCAATATTTTACCAACTTCCTCTTGAATTTTTAATCTTATATTCGCGCACTAATGAATGGATTAGTGATCCTTATATAGGAAAATAGATCTATATAATCCACTAAACCAAGATTTACCAAATCTTCAATACGACACCATATTTACCACGTACTATGCATTTCCCATGAACCAAATTCCCTATGCGGTCTGTGTACCACCATTCTCCCTATACGGAGGCACGAATCTCTGTCTCATTTCCACAAATGAAACCCTTCACAGCATCTCAAAACTTTGACTCATTTTCGCGAATGACAATCTATCCCCCAAATCATTTTCCTTTCGCGAACCACAGGCCTTCTTGCAAACCTCCTTCACTCTGTAAACCATTCCTCCTATGCGGTCTGCATACTATTTGTCATTCCGTGAACTATTCTCGCTATGTGGTTCACAGTTCACCATTCCGTATACCATAATTCATGATCTACTAACTATTCCAAGAAATTGCATTCTGCATACTACCTTTGTGAAAAACCTTCCATTTCCAAAAAGAAACTCCCAATATTAAGGCCCAAAAAATTGGCAACCACTAGGAAACTGATCCACATTAAACATCTTCTTTAGCCTGTACTATAAGATCACTTGACTTGTAAACCCATTGATCAACCCAAATTGGATTGAAAACAAACACAAAACATAATCCATTCCCATCAAAGAAAGGCCTTGTTTCCAATAATCTCCCCTTTTGGTTTGTTTGAAATCCACATATAAATTCAATAAAGCACCTATAATAATCAAAACTTGATGTGCAAGAAACAAATCATCCAAAAACACTCTAAGTCTAATTCAGAAATGATTATTGTAGAAAACAAGAGGGTTATCATGAATTGGATTCTCATGTCTTGGAATGATTTAAAGATGTTCAAGTAATCTCCAACGGTTTTCTCATAACACCAAATTTATTTTTTTCATTCTCATTCTCCCCCATTGTAACTCATTGAATTTCTCCTATAATTAGAAAAACATTTCATTCTCATCCTTTCTCCATTATCCATTCTCTTTAATATTGAATTTATCTATTTTTCCCCATTGTTAATAAACTCAAAAAATCAAATTTTGACTTGTAAAGCTTAAAGAACACTCCCCCTAGATCATATCTCCCCCATGAACCTACAACATTTTCACAAATAGATTAAAACAGTTAATACAAATGGGGAGAGGGGATTCTTCATAACCTCCTTATGCACTAGGAGCTGGTTGAAAACTGAGGTTCAATCGATGTGTCTCAAACACATGTGATGATAATGGCTTGGTCAGTATGTCATCCACTTGATCATCAGATCTAACATGATCCATTTTAATCATGTCTTGTTCAACTTTTTCCTTGATGAAGTGATATCTGATTTCAATGTGTTTTGTATGAGAATGCGGAATAGGATTCTTCATAAGATCAATTTCACTCTTTTTATCACAGTGAATCACCATTGGTTGTTTCACCTCATCACTAATATCAGTCAGTTGTTGATTCATCCATAATAGCTGAGTACAATCCTTTGTTGTGAAGATATACTCAGCTTCAGCGGTACTAAGAGAAGTACTTTATTATTTCTTACTCAACCAACCCACACATTTCTTGCTAATAAATAATGATCCACCACTTGTGGACTTTCTATCAACAACATATCCATCCCATTCAGTATCAGAAAATGATGATAGTTCACTATTTATTCCTACAGCAAAGTATAATCCATAATTGTGAGTTCCTTGAATGTACCTAATGATTCTTTTAACTAATAATATATGTTGTTCTTTCATATTACTTTGAAATAAGGATTCTAATTATGTTGCAAATACAATATTTTGCCATGTCACAGTCAAGTACAATATGCTTCCAATGATTATCCTATACAGTGTGGGATCTATAGAAGTCACATCCTCATGCTTTCCAAGTTTAGTTCCAACCACAATTGGAGTTGACATTGTTTTGGATTCATGCATATTGAATTTATTTAGAAACTCTCTTGCATACTATTCTTAAGAAATGAAACTGTAGTCTTTTATCTGAATCACTTGCAACCCCAAGAAGTACATGAGTTCACCAATCATATACATTAAAAATTCTGATTTCATGTGATTGGAAAGTTAATCCACTGATCTATGCTTGCTTCCTCTAAATATAATATCATCTATGTACACTAAAACTATGAACTGATATTTTTTATAATTCTTCACATAAATATTGTGATACACTCCTCCTCTTTTAAATTTGATCATCTTTAGATAAGAATCTAGTTGAGAGTACCATGCCTGTGGTGCCTATTTCATAACATATAGAGCCTTCTTTATTCTGAAAACCTTCATTTCATCATTACCAAGAAGAAATACCACTTCTTGTCCAATATAGACTTATTCTTCAAGAATTACATTTAAGAAAGTTTTCTTAACATCCATTTGATACACTTTGTATCCTCTTTGAATTTCCATGGAAAGAAACAGTCTAATTGACTCCAGTCTAGCCACTGGGGAAAATGTTTTTTCAACATCAACACCTTCAATCTATGAATATCCTTTACACACCAGTCTTGCCTTATTTATAATCACATTTCCATGCTCATTAAATTTATTTTTGAAAATACACTACATACTAATCAAATTGTGGGTTTTGGGTTTCTTAACTAGATCCCATGTTTGGTTCTTATCAATCTGATCCAATTCTTAATTCATGGCCTTAACCTATGATTTATCCTTTAAAATTATTCAAATGAGGATGGTTCCACAATTTAGAGGAATGCAGATTGTGCACTATTCCTCATTCTCCTTGTCTTTATGGGAGTTTTCCAGTCCCTAATGATGTTGGATTGATCAATTTTTTATCTTTGATTTCTCCTATGAGGTTTAGAAGAATTTTATTCAGCCATGGTTTCTTATTCTGATTATTCTTTTGATTCAACATCATGATGCGACACTTTGATGTTTTTCATGCCTTATTCTACTTCTTTATTTTGATCTGTTCCATTTCCACATTCTTCCTCATCTTCTATCACATCAGTAGATAAATTCCTTAATCCATTTTTTATTTTATCTTAAATGATCTTCACATCAATGATCTTCACATCACAGCTTTCCACAATTTTTTCAAGACATTTATTAAAACATTTTTAGTATTTTTTATTAATTGAATATCTGAGGAATATTCCTTTATATGAATCATGGTCACACTTTCCTTGATTTCATTCTTTGTTTCAGATAAAACATTTACTTTCAAAAACACAAAAATACTTCAAGGAGGGGTTCCTTCCATACCATAACTCATAAGGTGTCTTAGTTTCCCTCATATAATGCCTTGTTTGGTTTTGAATATAAATTTCATCTTAAATAGCCTCTTTTCATTAATGCTGAGAGATACGACTCTCAATCATCGTAGTTCTAGCCATACTATTCACATGTCGATTCTGGTGCTCAATAACTCCATTTTGCTGAGGAGTTCTTATAGTATCCACCTCATGTTGCATCCCATGTTTCTCCAGATAGTTTTCAAACTAAATGGATGTATATTATTCACCATTGTTAGACTGCATAACTTTTATTGTTCGTCCAGTATCATTCTCATCTATTCAGTGATAAGTTTTCATGCAATCAAGCACTTGTCATTTCCTACGTATAACCATCACACAATCCATTCTACTATAATAATCAATGAAAAGAATGAAGTGTATTTCTCTATGAGTTCCAAAAACATTTATCAGACCATATACATGTGTATGAATGATATCAAGAAGATTTAATGCCCTTTTCTTCTTTGGAAGATATGAACTACAGACCAACTTCCCTTGAATGCAATCATCCTAAGTATTTTCATGTTAACTCTTCAGATTGGGGATATCCATGACTATCTTAATCTTAGATATATTTTCCATGTCTTTTGGATTGATGTGACCCAACCTCTAGTGCCACAAGTTGTTTTCTTCTTCAACAGTCATGTAGCAAATGTTCTCCCTACTATCGACTTGATATATGTTTCCATATTTTTTATAACCTTTCATGAGATAATCCCATGTTCTTCCTTTTATTGTGCACCCATTTTGATTGAATGTCACTATAAGTCCTGAGTCATAAAGTTGACTCACACTCATGATATTATGTCACAAACCTTCCACAAAAAGTACTTCGGTCTTCTTCAGTTCTCCATTGGCCAAGTCAGTACTTCCACTACCTTTGATCTTTAAAGCACCATCATTAATGAATCTCATTGTTCCATCAAACTTTTTCTTGACATTCATTAATAGGTCTGCATTTCCTGTTATATAGAATGATCATCCACTATCAAGAATCCAAGTGTTTTTGTTCTTGGTAGTTTTGAGAGCTACTTCTGTAAGGTTGGATTTTTCAATTTTCTTCTTTTCCTTCAATGAAATATTAATTTGATTGAAGGATAAAGATGGATTTTCAAATCTCTTTTCCATGTGCATGGGTTCATCATAATCAAACTCATCTTCTAGATAAGAGAACTTGTTTGTAAGAACAATACCATCTAGTTGGCAAGTATAGACTCGTCTCTAAGTTCTATACGAATTGTTCCTGTCATTCCTCTTCCTATAATCAACAGATTTATGGTCAAAGTTAGACCAATGAAAACAATATCCATAGAAACTGTTTCTTCTATAAGAATTAGGATATGAATTTTTTATCCTTTTTTGACTTCCTAGATCTTCCCTATTGAAATATCTTCTTACCTCTTCACAGTATGACATGGTATGGCCCAGATAGCCATAAAATTGACATTTCATAAGTGGAAATGTCTTTTCACTTATATTCCTCCTCATGTCAACTTTATTAGAAGGATATTTTGACTATCTATCACCTTGGGAAACTTGAGCATAGTTTTCAGTACTCCTTTCAGTATTATTTGAGACATTATTTTTTTGGACTTCAGGTGTCTTTTTGATATGTCCAACTTTCATCTTGCCTTTATTTTGGCCCATTTTACTTCCAGCGCTCGATGTTTCAGCATTACAACCAATTCTTGTGTTTCCCATTTAGGAGGGTATTTGATCATTCAGAACCTTTTCAACTCCAACAGAACCCTTCTTGACTCTCTCTAGCATCTCAGCATCTAAGAATTTTTCAAATTGAATTTTCTTCTTTGTTTATTTTTGACTTTATTCACTTTCAAGTTTACTCCTAAGAGTAACAAATTCTTCTTAAATTCCCTCAATAGTTTTGGACTTCTCCTCTAGTCTAGATGTAAGTTCATTAATGACTTTTTCCTATTCTTCAATTCTAATTTTTAGTTCCACTATATCTTGTGAGATTTAAAAATTTATTGATTGTTCATTTACTACTTCCTCAAGTCGATCAATTTCTGCTTCCAAAATATCAACATATTTCGATGATTCTTCCACAATTTCTTTCCGCTTTTTGCATCTCTTACATTTATTATCAAGCTTACCAAAATCATCCTTAAGTTTCAACTTGATATAGAAATTAGTGGTCAACTGATTATTTCTAGATTCATCTTCTGATGGTTCTGATTTTTCAATAGTATCCATCATTTATGCATGGGTTCCATATTTAAACTATGTTTCTTCTTCCTCAAATAATTAACTATCGTAATATTCTTCTTCATAGACAAAAACCATTCTCTATAGTTTCTTATTAGACTTGAAATGTACCTTTTTGAAAAACCTTTTTTTAGGTTTCTTCATGTCTCTAACTTCACTTTATTCATCATCAAACTTTCTTGTGCATCGAGAGGTAATGTGCCCAACTCTGCCACAATGAAAACAAGCCATAGGTAACTTTCCTTCAAATTTCCCTTTTCACTTCTTGAATTTCTTGGAAATGAGAGAAAAGATTTCTTTTTCCTCATTATCTTAATCAATACTATCCCCTAAAATTTCAATTTTTCTCATGGATTTGAATTCCATTTATTTTCTTACTCGAGTCATTACACCTTATGGTTTGACTCTCCTATCGTATGCCACCAGACTTCTCAGCAGATCATCCAAAGAAATTTTGGAAAGATCCATTTCCTCAAGGACTAACACCTTTTTATTTTAAAGAGGTGGAAGTCTTATCAAGATTTTATTTACAAGATCAATGTCTTTTATTTCTTCATCAAGTCCTCATATTTCTCCAACAACTTTAGTAATTCGATAGAAGAAGGTATCTGAATTTTCTTTAGGATGCATCTTCATATCATCAAACCTATTATGAAAAACATTTAGTTTTTCCTCCTTCACTTTTCTGTCACCTTCATAAATATTCTCCATTTTTTTCACATAAACTTTTCTAACATACAGCTCATCACCTTTAGATATATCTGATTAGAAAGAGCTACAGTGAGGGAATTCTCTGCTTTTGCATCTACATCAATCATTTTCCTATCTGTATCAGTCATAGAAATACCAGCTGAATTAGTGACATGTATTCCCTATGTAGTGGAAAATAGGAATTCCATTCCAAGAGATCTTAGATGAGATCTCATCCTATTCTTTCAGATCTGAAAGTTTCTTCCATCAAAGAGGAGTACTCCCCTGACATTTACTATATTCTTTATTGTAGAAATGAAGGGAATATTTAACACCAACAACCTCCCTTTGATACCACTTGAAGGACCCCAGAACACCCTAAGTGGGTAGGGGTGAATTAGGGTGTCAACTTTTTCTTTTAAACTGATGGATCTTGTTCCTACATTGATAGGAACCTATTAAACTTTTCTGATGAGAAAGTGAAAAAAAAAACAATCACATGAAAAATGAAGACACTATAATTTTAATTGGTTCACAACTAAGGTATACATCCAATGATCATATACTGACAAGTTTTCAGTTATACCAAATTCCACTAATCTTTACTATTTATGGAGTACAAAAGTTTAGCATAGTCACTATGTGTCAGATGCATTGCCTTAAAATGTTTTAGGGATAGCACACTGTGTCCCTCGAATCACTTTTGTTGGCTCCCCCTTGATCACTATGTTGAGAAGAATCTGAAATTATTTTATTGACTTCAAGGTCACTTCAATGGATTGGCATTAAATCATGCATCCTTAATCGTAGATAGATGCTCTATTGAAGTCCCATTTTCCTCTACAGATGTAATCTTTTCCATGTATTGTTTGTTCCTGAACTTGTCCTCTATAAACTAGCCTTATTCCTCCGCATACTGGTGTGATCCACGTACCACCTTCATGTACCGCCTCTGCAAAATATGACTGCGTACCACCTGCACAAATCGTGTTCATGAACTACCTTCTCTTCTATTCTCGTATACTGTTTCTTCTCTGCGGACCAACTTCTCCTCTACGAACCATCTTTCGTGTACTACCTTCCTTTGCATATTTCCTTACTCTGCGTACCATGTCACTTTCTACAAATACTACAAGATCACCACAGAACAAGTTTTTCCTCAGTGTCAAGACTCTTCTACACGTACCACTTCCTTAAGTGGGATGCTTCTTCCACGAACTATTTTTTCCCACATACTATCTTCCTTGAACTATTCTGGACTTCACCAAATTCCTTTTAGATTTTAATTAAAATCTTTTCGGGGTTGTCTTCCTACAAAATAATTCAATATTTCTCCAACTTCCTATTAGATTTGTAATCTCAGAATCAAGCACTAATGAAGGGATTGTTTCTCCTTATATAGAAAAATAGATTCGTATAATTCGCTAAACCAAGATTTACCAAATATTTGATATGGCACTACCTTTACTGCGTATTGTTCATTTCCAATGAACCAAATTCTCTGTGTAGTCCAAGTACCTCCATTCTTCCTATGTGGAAGCATGAATCTCCACCTCATTTCCACAAATGAATCCCTTTGTGGATTCTCAAAACTCCACCTCGTTTTTGCAAACGACACGCCATCCCACAAACCTTTTTCTTTTCATGAACCACATGCCTTCCTGTGAACCTTATTTACTCCATAAACCATTCCTCCTATGTGTTCTTCATATCTTTTTCCATTCCGTGAACCGTTACCACTATGTGGTCCACAGTTCACCATTCTGTGTACCATAATTCATGATCATTGAATTGTTCCTGGAAATCCCATTCTACATACTTTCTTTGAGTAAAACCATCCTTTTCCAAAAACAAACAACGATATTGAGGCCCAAAAAATTGGCAAACACTAGGAAATTGTTCCACCTTAAACACCTTCTTCGGCCTGTACTGTAAGATCACTTGACTTGAAACCCCCTTGATCAACCCAAATTTGATTTACAACAAACACAAACCATAACCCATTTCTAGAAAAGAACAGCCTTAGTTCCAATAATAGTCACCTTCAATGAAAAATGAGGTCAGGTACATGGTGAATATACTACACACATCAGTTGTTAGAATCTTGATGTATGTAATGGTTTGTATATGGACATACATTGTCTTTATAGTGAGAGTGGTAAGTTGTTTCATGTATAAATTTGGAAAATATCATTGGGAAGATATAAATTGGATCATCTAATACCTGAAATATTAGTAGATATGGTATTGTGCTTTAGGGAAGATGATCCTTTACTATAATTTTTTATACAGATTTTTCTGGTTATTCCAACACTCATAAAAGTACAATGAGTTTCATGTATACCTTTGGTGAAATAGAGATCAGTTGGATATCAAAACTATAGATAGTAAAGACTTTATCTATAATGGAATCAAAGTATGTTGTAGCTATATAATCTATAAAGGAGTTGATCTAGTTAATACACTTATTTAATGAACTCAAAAAATCATCAGAAGGAGGAAAATTATTATATGAAAATAATATAGTTATCCAACTTCCCAAGAATATGGTATTTCAAGAAAGAATGAAACACAATGACCAAAAATTACATATCATCAAGATATGATATAGGACAAGTTGTTTGAGCTGTTTAAGATTATAGGGAATCAAAAATTGGCTGACATGTTCACAAAGTTGTTGGTCCAAGAAAATATAAGGCATCATTATGCCTCGACGGGAATCATATGAATGAAATGTGTATAGAAAACATTAAAATAAATTTGAAATAATAGATTTAGTTTTTCTCAAGTGTTGGAGGATGTCTATGAGGTTAATTTAATCAATATTAAAATGTTAGACTGTTGGTATTGTGAATACTTATTCAAGTCAACAGAAGTTCACTCACCAAAAGTTTATTCTTTATTAGTTCACTTCAACCTTATCAGTTGAGTGGCATGAGGAACCTTATAAAAATGGGTTGGGCCACTGGAAGTTCAAAAAATTTCACTGAATTTTTTATAGGCTACTCTGTGGGTATCATGAATAGTGTATCGGCTGGGATGGTTGAGTCGGTGTAAGTATCAGTTGAATAGAAAAGTCAACATATGGATGACCAAAAATGTCATAGGTTGGTCTTACCTATTTGGATAGTAATTAAACTCTATATAAGGAGGTGGTACAAGATACTGAATTTGTATACACTATACTGAATTACAAAAAAAATAATGTTGTATTATTTAACTATAGTGTTTGTAAATATTATACTTCTGGTAATATAAATATTTTCCAGTGTTCTCCCATAGATTTAGGATGAAATTCCATACCATTTAAAATTGGTTTTCCTTATTTTATCTCCCATTATTTGAATTTTTATTTGTATGTTTGAGAGATAGTGTGTGTGGGGAGTGGTTGGTGGGTGAGTGTGTGTGAGAGAGAGAGATAGAGATTTATTTTTTGAGTGGTTATTAGGCTGAATCTTGAATTTATAATTCTGATTCTCAAAGAAAGAGTGGAAAGATCTGGTAATTGAGAATCTGTTATGTTGAACTACCAATGGACACTAATTTATGATGAAATTGGGGTTCATCCATCTAGTTATTGTAATGGTTTTTCAATCCTCTTATTCCCCAAAAAAATATGGTTCTATGGAATATAGATAATAGAAGAGAAGTTTAGAGTATCCAACTGAGCCGAGGAGGTCAACTAGGATCAGAAGGATAGTTCGGAGGTTTCAGGATAACATGAACTTTCTAATCTTAACAGATGTAGTAGAACCAAAGATCCTGGAAGAGGTTGCCACACTTTATAATGAAAACAATGGAAGTTAGTAATGGATACAGAGATTCCTTCATTTTAATCTAAAAAAACTTGAGAACTGACTGACTTACTAAAAGGGAAAAGGGAACTTGAAAACAAGTGGGTTTTCCAATTGAAAGACCAGGCTAGTGGCAACAAGGGGTTCAAGGCATGGCTGGCAGAAAATATAATTCAACATGAGGAATGAGTTTGATTACTAAGATATTTTCTCACTAGTATTTAAACATGAAAATATTCAAACAGTGTTATGAATGGTAGAATCATAAGATCTGTACATAGATAATATGTATGTAAATATGGATTTCCTTTATGGTGAGTTTGAGAAAGAAATTTACATGAAGATACAAGTATGTTTCATAGAAGTTGGGAAGCGAAAAATTGTTTTTAAATTGAATAAAAGTATTTATGGGATGAAGAAATCACCACGATAATGGAATCATAATTTTAAAACATTTATGTCAGGTAAAGGATTCGATAGGTGTAATATAGATTGTTGTTGTTACTATAAGCAATGAGATGATGGAACATTCATCATTTTACTCTTTTATGTCAATAAAATTTTGTTAGTTAGACCAGATGATAAAAGGATTTAGAAATTGAAGAGTAAATTTTTTGAAATTTTTGAGATTAAAGGTCTCAGGTGGGCTAAAAATATTTTAGAAAAAGGATTGAGATAGATAAGAGAGTCGGAAAATTAGTGATATCTTAAAAAGAATAAATATGTAAGATCATTGAAAGATTTGGAATGATCAGATGAAATATATTCTAAACTTATCTAGTTATACACTTCAAACTTCTCAAGATGCAGGCATCAACAATGAATGAAGAACACTGATATATAGAGAAATGTCCATATGCATCAGTTTTCATAATCTTGATACATGTTATTATTTGTACTCGATCGAATATCCCCTATGCAATGAGAGTTGTAAGATGATTCATGTCCAATATTGGAAAGATACCCTGGAAGGCTATAAAATGGGTTCTTTGATATTTGAAATGAATATAAGATACATCCTTGTGATTTAGAATATATGAATCCTTTCATAAATTTATTGATGTTTACTTAAAAGGTTATTAAAATAGCCGAAAGAGTACAATAGGGTTTGTGTTTACCTTTGGAACAACAATGTTCGGATGGATTTCATGATTACAACAACAAAAATTCTAAGTACAACAGAAGAAAAGTATGTAGTTACAATGGAAGAAGTGAAATAAATGATTTAGTTAATAAAATTTCTAAATAAACTCTAGATAATTTAGGATGGATGAGTTCCTTTATGTGATATCCAAATTGAAATCTAATTGGTTAAAAATATAGTGTTCTATTCTTGGAGAAAACATACTAACCTGGAGTATCATTTCATCAGGAATTTGTTGAAGTACATAGTTTTAGAGTTACTAAAGATAATGGGAAGCCAAAATTTAGATGATATATTTACTAAAATGATAGTTCTAGAAAGTATGAGGTAGTATCTTGCCTTAGTGGGACTTAGATGAATAGAGGTAGTAGGTTGAGGAACACTACTTGCTACAAGAAAGGAAGGAATTTTTTCTAAAGTGTTGGATATTTTTTGAAGATTCCCTGAAATAAGTCTTCAAATGAGAGATTTTTAAGAGGTGAAGTATGGATTCGGTTCAGTGGAATTTCATTCATCTAAATTAGGTTTACCTAAATTTTTTACATCAAATGATTTTTAAACTCATTGTGAAAACAATGACATAAGGTTTTCTCTATGGGTGGTAAGACCATCGAAAGTTTATATCTTTCAGTAGAGTTATGTTATAAATCTGAAATTATGGAACATTGGTAAAGTTGAGAGGTCACCAGGTTGGTATCCAAGTTGAAGTTTTTCATGAAAAGTTATCCATAATTTCAAGGGAGTGGGATTAACTTTTGGGTCGGGTGACACTTAGTATATAAGTGTGTAGGACCTCGATGCTAAGTATGCATTTTAGACGCATTCATGGTGATTCATGGCTATAAGCGGACATAGGAAAACCAGTGTGTTTACTTTCAGAGATTTCAGGATGGTAACATCATTTCTCTCCTACATCTATTTGATGACATGTTGATCATTGGGAAGGATACAGGAAAATAAGCTAACTAAAGGAGTTATCCAAGTCTTTTGATATGAAAGACAAGACTTGCGATATACTCAAAATAATTTGGGGATCTGGATCATTTTTGACAGAAATAGTTGGTTGTCACACTACAAAAAAAGGAGGGATTAGAGGCGGTTATTTTTTCTATATGTGATAATTTAAACCACTGGTACATATTTTAGTGTTGGTTACATAAACCAACGTGTATTTCACAGTCGGTAATATTTTAGCGGTGGTTTTTCTTTTTTACTGGTGGTTTTTATGTGTTTAATTTTTTGGGTACTTAGTGGTGGTTTTTAATTCATTTGGCAGCAGTTTATTTTAAAAATATCATAATAATAATATTATTAATAATAATAATAAACAGTCTCTAAGTATTTTAGTGGTGGTTATCACAAACTTCCACTAAATATATTACAAAAAAACTAAAAACATATTTTCTTAAAAAAAATATTTAATAAAAAATAATATATATATATATAACTCAGTCATATAATAAAATAAATCATAAATTTATAATAAAATCATCATACACTCAATCATACATCCACAATCATATATATACAACCTCAATCGACCAATAACCTCAGTAATCAATATATACATATAAAATATGCCTAACAACAATAATTGATCCATGGGCAATATAAGTCCATCCCGCAACCTCTGTTGCATCCATCTACCTCCATATCATGTCATCATCTATAACCTACCACATCATGTCATCAACTAGAATAAAAAAGAAGATAAAAATTATAACTGAACATAATAAATCATATTTATAGTAGAATCATTGATAATATTTAACCATATCATAGAAACTATGAACCATCATGAATACCTTCTAAAAAAATTTGTGCATTAGAATAGTCAACAAATTTCCTACTGCTGACATATTTCACCTACAATACAAACCAGAATATTTAAGAAAATAAATGAAAAAGATAATATAAAGAAAAAATATTTAGAATGATGCATATAAAATTGGTTATTTTTTTAATAAAATAGAAGATATTTAAACATAAAAAATAATATATCATGTATAACACTTTGAAAACATAAATCGGACAATTTAAAATATGATTGAATACTTAGAAATAAAAATGGATAAGTATATAACAATCAAAACAATTTTTAAATTTACGTGCAATTCACTTGAAATTACTTAATAGAAAAATTTTAAAGACTTTGATATGGAAGCATGTATTATATTCAAAAATAATTCAACGATGGTTTTATCATGATTTCATATCAATTTTTTGTCATTTTATATGGTTTTGATAGTTACATGCACGTTTAAGTGTTTTAAAACACTAAAAACACATTTACAGACATCCTTGGAAAACTGTAATTTGGATTAATGTGTCATCAGTTCCTAAATTTTAAAAATAAATCTAACATCATTTTTGGATTATTTCATTTCCATATGATGTCATTTTCTTAGATTTGACACCCCCCCACACACACATGTTTTTAAAGACTTTGATATCTTTTAAAATTGTTTATTGAGTCATTCTGAGCACACCACACATCAGATGGACATTTTTCCTACACATACAAGTCATAAATAACTCAATGGTGGTTTTCCCTTGATTTCAAGTCAATATAGGGTAATTTTATATGGTTTTGAACATTTTGTGCTCTTTTTAGTGTTTAAAACACAAAAAACACATTTACGGGCATCTTGGGAAAATTATAACTTGAAATGACATGTTGTCATTTCCTACATTTCAAAAATCAATCTATGGTTGTTTTCATATGATTTTTAGGATATCTAACATCATTTTATTTATTTTAACCCCCTAACACATATTTTTAAAGACATCAGTGTCTTTTAAAACTTTTTATTGAATCATTTTGATCACACCACACATTGGATGGATATGTTTTCTATGTTTACATATCAAAAATAATTTAATGGTGGTTTTCCTAGGATTTCCCATCAATATTAGGTCATTTTATATGGTTTTAACCAATAAACGCATATTTTAATGCTTTTAAAAACCAAAAACACGTTTATGGGAATCCTGAGAAAATTTTAACTTGGATTGATGTGCCACCAGTTCCTAAATTTCAAAATTTGATCTACATTCATTTCCCTATTATTCTATGGCTAACCAATGTCGTTTTCTTGGTTTTGACCCCTCGACACACGTTTTTAATGAATTTAGTATCTTTTAAAAAAAATTATTGAATACATTTCATAAATAATTCAATAGTGGTTTTCCCATGATTTCATTTTAATATGAGGTCATTTTCTATGGTATTGGTCATTACACACATATTTTAATGTTTAAAAACACTAAAAACACGTTTATGAGCATCCTGGGAAAACTATAACTTATAATGACATGTTTTAAGTTTCTATATTTCAAAAATAAATATATGATTTTTTCCTATGATTTCATAGTTATCCAACATCAATTTCTTGGTTTTGACCCTCAAACACACGTTTTTAAAAACCTTTGGTATCTTTTAGAACTGTTTATTGAGTCATTCTGAGAACACCACATGTCGGATGGATTTTTTGTCTATAAATACATGTAAAAAATAATTAAATGGAGGTTTTACCATGATTTTTAATCAATATGAGGTTGTTTCTTATGGTTTTGATCATTACACACACGTTTTAGTGTTTTAAAACACAAAAAAAAATGTATTTATGAGCACCCGAGACAAACTGGAACTCGGAATGGCATGCCATCAATTACTATATTTCAAAAATAAATATATGGTTATTTTTATATGATTTAATATCCATATAATTTATTTTACTTGGTTTTGACCCCATGATGCATGTTTTTAAAGACTTTTGTATCTTTTAGAACTGTTTATTGAGTCATTCTGAGCACACCGCACGCTGGATGGATTTCTTGTCTATATACACATAAAAAAAATTAAATGGTGGTTTTACCATGATTTCATGTCAATATAAGTTTTTTATATGGTTTTTACCATTGCATGCACATTTTAGTGTTTTAAAACACTAAAAATGTGTTTACAGGCATCCCGGGAAAACCATAACTTAGAATGACATGTCATCCATTCCTATATTTCAAAAATAAATTTATGGCCATTTTCTTATTATTTAATGATATTATAATGTTTTTTTCTTAGTTTTGACCCCCTGATATAAGTTTTTAAAGACTTTGGTATCTCTTAAAACTATTTATTGAGTCATTTTGAGCACACCGCGTGTCGGATGGATGTGTTTTCTATGCATACACATCACAAATAATTAAATAGTGGTTTTAACATGATTTCATATCAATCTGATGTCATTTTCTATGGTTTTGACCATTACATGCGTGTTTTAGTGTTTTAAAACACTAAAAATATGTTTAAGAGAATCTCAAGAAAACTGTTTCTCAAAATGATATTCCATTGATTCCTATATTTCACCAACCAATCTATAATCATTTTCCTATGATTTTATGGCCATATAATGTTGTTTTCTTAGTTTTTACCCCCTAACACACGTTTTTAATGACTTTGGTATCTTTCAAAATTGTTTATTGAGTCATTCCGAGCACACTACATGTCAGATGGATGTGTTGTATGAGTATACATGTAACACCCTAATATTTTGTGAAAAAAATAAAATTAATTTAATCTTTTTGACAGTTTTCATTTCACACAACACTGAATATAGCTTCTGTTATATAAAAGAACAAAGTTTGGATTTCATTATATGAAAAAACAAGTTAATATTTTACTACATGAAACACTTAGATTAGCTCACAGTACACGCAACACTATGTTTGGATTATTTTACAAACAATTTCGAGTTCCTTCAATAGCTTGTGTTACACGCAAGACCTAGTTTTACCAAACTAAACATACTATTAATATTATTATTAAAATATTATTACAGTTGTCACCTAATCGTTGGAATGACAGTTATGAATAATATTAATTAAATTATGAAAATATGGTTTACATATGTTATAAGAAGAATTATTTGGTGACCAATTAACTAGAGATGAAAATAAAACCCTTTTTAAAATATAGGAAATCTTTGGCTCAAAAACTATATTTATGAAAGAAAACACGTTTTACCTCAATAAATTAAATAAAACACTTTTTATAAATTATTTTAATGAAATAAATATATATTATATTCATTAAAATAATTAAAGTTCATCTTATATGTTTTCTAGACAAGATCTAAGAATAAAACTAATTTTACGCATAAATATATATATATATATATATATTAAAAGGTATTTTACCGGCTTTTAATGGTGAACCCATTTTAAATATAATTTTTGACACTTTTATAATTTTTATTTGAAAAAATAAACTTCATTTTTTAAATCGGGATATAAAAATTTACTTTGAGTGAATTTTTGGTATTTTTCATAGAAGTTTCATATTTTTATGAATAGTGAAAAAACACTGAATTTTAATTGAAAATTTCTTTTTCATCTAATTATATAGTTAAATTATATTTTAAATTGTTTTTAAAGTATATTTAGATATATTATACATCAATTAATCTAATATAGGTTATTTTAATCTATTTCACATTGAAATTTTATATAAAAACAATTCAAACTTTTGAATATTTTACTTTAAAACCCCTTTGTTTCATCCTGTCTGTGGGGTTATTTTTAAATTAATTTCCACAAATTCTATGTTTGTAATTTGGAAAATGAATTAAATATTTTTATTTATAATAATTTATAATTTATAATAATGTTAACTTAGTTTTTGACAAAAAATATTAGTGAAAGTAATTAAAATTAATTACAATGATTAAGGTAAAAATGAGTTTACTTAGTGGTTAAACTTTACCTTAAGGGTCCAAATAACCTATAAAAATGTCTAAAATTCATTTTTTTGATATATTTATACCATATCCTCTATTTTATATAAAATTAACCATTATTTTGAGACATGTGATGTAAGTGAGACCTCTCAATAGTGTTTACCTTTTTATATTTACAATAATGTCACTCATCCTCCGCTATAAAAGATAACTCACCCCTCCCGTATTCACACCTATTAATCCCTTTGGATCATCAAAAACCAACCCAAATAATCTCACAAATTTCCTAATATCATCCTATAAGCTTCTCGTTGGGCAGAAATCCAACCAAGGAAGCTCTTTGGTGCTAACCAAGAGGAGTTTCCCAAAGAAAAGGTAACATCCTTCCACAGGCTCTTTTATTTTATTTTCATTCTCCACCCCCTAAATTATTCTTATTCCATGATTATATAATAACCTAAGTATACATATATTTTTTATTCTAAGGTTTTTACCTACACCTACACACACTTCCATCAGATGGGTAACGAACTTACTGTTTGTGTGTACAGCGGACTACTAACTCGTGAAACAGTGTCATTCCTTTTTCCTTTACCACCTATCATGGTTGGGAATTATGATGTAAATAATATTTTTATATTACATATATTATATTTATGATTTATTTATTCTTCTGTAATTACTATATAAAACATACCTTCATGCTTTCCATTTTGTGTAAATACGATAACTTCGTTTGTGGACGTGTAGACTACCGTCTCCTCAAAGCGATGTGATTTGTTCAAAATTTACATGGAATGTATTAAGGATGTATTTATTAAAGATATATGATATGTATTAAATAATAATTATACTAGAATTATAATATATATATACATATGTCATTTACTTTCTTTCTTTCAATGAGATAATAAAATGGAAACAGAGTTCATGTGTACGTACGGTCTATTTTCTCTATGAACGGTGTATTTCATTTAATATTTATATATATTATAGATTATTATAATTATTTATATAATGAATATATATGATATTTAAATAATTTTTTAAATTATTTAAATAATTAAATAATTATCTAAGTAATAGGATCAAGAATAACAAGTCAAAACATATACGAAAAACTAAGTGGATATTACCCGAAACGTAACATTAACATAAAATTGTTAATAAAAGGGTAATATAAAGTCATGATCAAATCATATATGGTATTATATATAATAATATGGTTCTATGGTAGATTTATAATAAAATTATACTTATTATACAAGAGTTTTTAATGTATACAAATAAAGTCAAGACTTAAGGTAAGGGTTTTCTTGTCTCACTTTTATTTTTCATGAGACACAAGCCATGTTCACTACCTATTTCTTATATGTGATGTGTATACTGAACATGTATTTATTTTATTATTTTTATATTTGTAATTATTTGGATTTACATATCCATTTTATTATATATATTTCATGGGGTTTACAGTTCAAAAGTTTCCAAATCGGTAAAGAAATTTTGTCTTCATTTGCCTTCTTTGGGATACATGTTTTGTTACGCACCTATTTTCTTTTACGAGGTGTATATACTAACATTTGAAATGTTATATAATGAATATCATTATTTTTATGATATTTTATTCTTTATTTAATGTTATTATCACATGTTTCTTTTGATTCAAAGTTACCAAAGTGGTAAGAGTTATTGTTGCAATATCATTGTTTATCAGGATTGTTTATGAGTATGCTTCCATTGATGAAATATTATGATCCATATCTCAAAAACCCTCATGAAATTTATTATCCTATGGTTATTAATGATATATTCAAGTAATGGTATCATTTTTCTACTATTTGGTACTTAAGATAATTAAGAAAACATTTTTAATAAAATCCGACTTTATTTCTCTTTTCGATCGGAAATCTGTGTTCTTTAAAAACCATATTTTCTAAAAATATTTTCAAAAATGTTTTATGTTCAAGAATTATTTTAAATTATTTTAAAATATTCTTTTAAATGTGTTAAAATCTATTTTCCAATAAAAGGTTTTTCAAAATATTCTCAATCTTCTTTTATAAGTTTTCAAGGGAAAAGGTTTTTTTCAAAATGTTTTCAAGCTTCCTTTATAAGTTTTCAAAGAAAAATGTATTCAAAAGGTTTTAAAACCTATTTTATAATTTTTCAATGAAAATTTTTTTCAAAATATTTTAAAGATTATTTTACAAGTTTTAAAATAAAATGGTTTTCAAAATGTTTGCAAGATTCCTTTATAAGTTTTCAATGTCGTTTTTAAAGAAAACAGTTTTCAAAAGGTTTTATGTTTCAAAAAGAATTTTTCAAATAAGAAAGGATATTTTCCTCAAGAAATGTTTTTAAAAGATATTTAAAAATCATTTTCCATCTAATATGACATATTTTTGGTGTCACTCGTGCCTTTCTGGGTATATGATACAAGGGTTCCATTCATATTCCTTCTCTAAATAGTTTATGTTTTGATGGAATGATGGTTATGAAACTCATTTATTTTTCATGGGTAATATGCATATGAAACCTTTTTATCCTCCATGAGTGATATTATTTTGAAACCCTCTTCTTTTCATGGGTTATTATATAATTAAATTATTATGAAAATTTGTCTACTTTCCACAGGTTATGATATGATGACATGTTTATGATGCCCACTTCATTTCATGGGTTACGATATGATGTTTATAATACCCATCTCTTTTTATGGACCATAATATAATGAATTTTTAATTATCTTGTGGCACACATATACATGATTTAATTATGTGATGGGTGGGACTTATATCTCTCTTCAATGCATTGGGTTAATATTTATATCACATGAGATAAAGATGGGGAAAAAGTTGATGGGCTTAATCTACAATGGGAAACAAGTGTGTTTTGGTCCACAATGGGAAATAAGTGGGTCCTAATACATAATGGTAAATTGGTGATTCCTGATCCACAATGGGAAACAGGTGCGTCCTGATCCACAATGGGAAACAGGTGTGTCCTGATCCACAATGGGAAGTAGGTGCGTCCTAGTCTACTATGGGAAACAGGTGTGTCCTAATCCGCTATGTTTATGGTCTTGGTAGTTAACCTTGAAAAATGAAATGGTTTTATATATTTATGATGGTTCTACACTTATATGACATGATATTATGGTTCTTGATTGATTTATGATGATTTATTACCCTTATGATTCATTCCTTATGAACTATTAATCTTTATGCCATGACTCATGTATATGATCTTTGATATGTAGGGTTTGATCTTCAAATGTTATTCTCATGTTCTCTTACCCTTATGATCATGTTATACTTATTTATCTCCTTTATCTAACCTTAATAAGAATTTGAGATCACCTCTTTCTTATGTTTACTTTCCCCATACTATGAATAAAGGTTTTAAGTAGGAGTACTAAAGGGGGAGATCTTTAAGGGAGATGTTGAAGATCTTTCACCAAGTTAGAATATTATGTTTCCATGTTTCCAAAGATACTAAAATATTATGTTCCTCGAGCATGTATTTTTTTAATGTGCTGAATATTCATCTAAATTTATATAATATCCATGTATGTTAATCCTGGGTCTCTATAATTGGTATCAAAGGAAAGGTTTAGTCAACCTTTGGAAACTAAGATGAGAAAAATTTAGTGATATACTTAGATATATTTCTAAGGATATATATAGGTATGTCTCTAATAATAAGCCTAAGGTTTCATATATTTAGAATAAGGTGTCATAATTTATACATCCTATAAGTGATTTGTCATGATTATGTGGTTTTCTGCTATGATAAGTGATGCTCACACTATACTTTTTTGTTTTAGTCAATGTCAAGAACAAAAAGTAATTGGGATAAAATTTAATGATTAAAATTTAGAAATTATGTGAATTATGAAAATCAATTTCCTAAGTGGAAATCTCATGAAGAGAATCTGAAAGGTGGTATGAGTATTGGTTATACTACTGAAGTCAAAGAGACCGCAAACAAAATGTGAAAGGTATGGTATGTTCTAACAGTATTGTTTATAATAAGCATAAGAAACATGATTTGATTGAGGATGAGGAACCTTAATACATGATTCATATTTTATATTCTAGGAAAGGGGTATTAAGGAATAAGATGATGAAGCCTAAGTAATGGTTTAAGAATAAAGTTGGATGATTGAAGTGTATATGTTTTGGAATTTAAGGATTATGTTATAAAGTATATAAGGATTTTTTGTAGAAGTTTTTATTTAAGGATTTTCAAGAATGTGTTAAATGATAATAATGACCTAGAAAATTGATTTAATGACATGGTTACATTAAGGTAAGGTAACCCTTAACATGTTCCTTAGGATGAGAAAATGATATTTTATATGGATAAATATATGATGATATGGATAAAGTAAATTGGATAGTATTTATTACTTCATAACTGATAAAGGATTTGTTGAAAAAGTGGTTTATGATATAATGGATGGGGATTATGGAATTTTTTGGATTTAAGTAATATATCCAATGATCTTTTGAATAAGAAAGAATGCATGTTTTCAATAAAGATTTATGGTAATTACTATGTTTTAATAGAAAACATAATGAAGGTATTCACATGTTTGGTATGTGACAACCAAAATCTACTTTATGATATATAAGGGATCAATGTTTAGCAGATTTTGAAAAATTTAGTAACCTTCTTTCTAAAGTTTTGGATTTTTATCTTTCAAACGGGTTATAAGGTTGACCATTTATGGAATGATTTGAGTTAAACTTAGGTTCAAGTTTTAGATATTAAAGTATTATCTAGCCATATGAGGATTTATGAATATTGGATAACTTGTTCTAACCTTTTTATTGTGATGATAACTAAATATGGTGGAATGAATTATCATTCTATATATGAATCTTATGATATGTTAGTGCTTCAAGAATAACAAATTAAAATTCATTTTTGGAGTAAGAGATGAAGTGGAAATTGGTAAAGACACAACCAAAGGGTGACATTGAGAATATGAAATTGAATGAAATCAATTAAGTACATATCCTTTTGAAAATTCTTTAACTTTATAAAAAGGGTATTGAAATAAAAAAAAACCTTTTATCATCATTTTTAATGATATCAATGAGCTCTTTCAATCCTCTTTGGGTTATGGATTTGTTATCATTAACTTTATCCTAACCATGTTCTTTATCACTCTCCATCATAACTTGATGGTTATATTTATCTTTCATGTCCATGTTTTCACTTTCTACCTATGTTCTCCTATGTGGAAACCAAGTTATTAGTTACTTTGGGTAACTGTTATGGTTCCAACTTTCCTTTATTAAAGGAAGTTTTAGTATCCATTTTTATGATGTGGGTTTCTGAGAAAGGAACTTTCAAGTATTAAACATTTGATAACCCATAAAAATTTCGAGAAATTTATTTTAAGGGGGTTAAAATGTAATTCCCTGAGATTTTGTGAAAAAAATCAAATTAATTTAATCTTTTTAATAGTTTTCATTTCAAACAATACTGAATATAGCTTTTGTTATATGAAATCACTAAGTTTGGATTACATTATATGCAACACCAAATTAATCTTGCACTACACGCAATACTTATATTAGCTTTTGGTACATGTAACACTGTGTTTTTCTTATGTTACACACAATACTTAGTTCCTTAGATAGCTTGCGTTACATAAAAGACCTAGTTTTACTAAACTATAACATACTATTAATATTATTATTAAAGTATTATTATAGTTTTCACCTAGCCGTTGGAATGATGGTTATGAATAATATTAATTAAATTATGAAAATATGGTTTACACATGTTATAAGAAGAATTATTTGGTGACCAATTAACTAAAAATGAAAATAAAACCCTTTTCAAAATATAGGAAATCTTTTGCTAGAAAACTATATTTATGTAAACAAATGCATTTTACTTCAATAAATTAATTAAACCATTTTTGATAAATTATTTTAATGAAATATATATACATATATATATATTATTCATTCAACTAATTAAAATTCACCTTATATGTTTTATATAAAATAGATAAGAATAAAACCAATTTTATGCATATATATAAATATACACATATATTTAAGATAATTTTACTTCTTTTTAGTGGAGAACTCATTTTAAATATAATTTTTGAAAATTTTATAAAAAAATGGAAAAATAAACTTAATTTTTTATATTAGGATATCAAAATTTACTTTGGGTGAATTTTTGGTATTTTTCAAAGAAGTTTCATATTTTGATGAATAGTGAAAAAACACTGAATTTTAATTGAAAACTATTTTTTCCATATAATTTAATTATATAGTTAAATTATATTTTTAGATCAATTATATATTAATTAATCTAATATAGTTCATTAAAATTAATTACACATTGAAATTGGATATAAAAACAATTCAAATTTTTGAATATTTTCACTTTAAAAACTCATTATTTCATCCCGTCTACAGGATTATTTTTAAATTAATTTATGCCAATTATATTTTTGGAATTTGTAATAATGGATTCCATATTTTTATTCAGTATAATTTATAATTTATTATAAGTTTAACTTAGTTTTTGACCAAAAATATTAGTAAAAGTAATTAAAATTAATTACAGCGATTAAGGTAAAAATGAGTTTACTTAGTGGTTAAACATTAACTTAAGGGGGAAAATAACCTATACACTTATCCAAAATTCATTTTATGGACATATATAGACCATATCCTCCCTTTTATATAAAATTAACCATTATTGGAGACACATGATATAAGGGATACCACTCAATAGTGTTTACATTTTTATATTTTCCAGAATGTCACTCTTCCTCTACTATAAAAGGGAATTCACCCCTCCCTTATTTACACCTCTCAAGACCTTTTTCTCATCCAAACACTACCCAAATAAGGTTCAAAATTCCCTCCTATTAACCTATAATCCTAACTTTTGTCAAAAATCTAACTAAAGAATCTCTTTGGTGCAAACCAAGAAGAGTTACCCAAAAAAGAGGAAACATCCTTCCATGGGATATTTTATTTTATTCTCATTTTACACCCCCAAAATTATTTTTATTCTATTATTATATAATAAACTCAGTATCCTCAATATACTAAGACGTTTTTATTCAAAGTTTTTGACTTACACCTACACACACTTCCATCAAATGGGTAACGGACTTACCATTCATGAAGCCATGAATATTTTAGGCATTGAATCTCTTAGCCTGCCTTAGAGGACCTCGAGCCAAAAACTTTGAATCATTTTATATTTATTCTCAATTATCAAAATTAATTATCTTGAAAATAATATATAAGGTGTTAATTTTAACATAGACAAAATAACTACATATCAATAATATGAATATGAGTATATACTTACACGATGGCTGAACTATTCGACAATATCCTTATTAACAACTTTTGTTAATTCCAGATCATTTTGAGATAGACCCCTTATTTGCCTCTTTTTTTGCAATCTCAGATCTTTAATAAATGGATCTATAATAATACTATTGAGTATCACATGTCTTTTCACTTGTAGTAACTTCAATTCAGTCAATATAAAATTTGACCCCTTTCTAAATGGTTATCCAATAGTTGGAAATACCAATGACTAGTTTTCATAATGAGAATTAATAGATATCTCATAAATATGTCTAAAATAATTTAATCTAGTCTCAATCCTATCCAAATACCTATAATAGAAGGTCAGGAACTCTTTAGTTATGTAACCTTCAGTAATAGAGCCTTTTGGTTGAGTTTTATTCCTCACATATGATTTCAAATGACCTAAGTACCTAATGAAAAAAATAAGAAACATATTTAAAAAAATTACATAATGATTTGATAAAATTTAATTCATCAATGATAATAAAAAATATATTATTGTACCACTCAATTTGATATATCCATTAATGGTGTACCGGTCCACCATGTTTAGCTTCTTTAACCAAGTGAATAGTCAAATGAATCATGACTATGAAGAATTAAGGGGGAAATAAATCTCCAAATGATAAAGTGTCAAAACAATTATTTCTTGAAGTTTATCAAGATCGATTAGATTTATATTTTTTCCAAAAATATCTTTGAAAAAGGTAAACAACTCAAATATAACTATAGTTACTTTTTTAGGTAACGTATTACGCAATGCCAATGGAAACAACTGCTCCATCATAATATGTGATTCATGACTTTTCAATCCATATAACTTTCGATGTTTTAAGTCAAATCACCTTGAAATGTTACTTAAATATCAATATTTCACTTTTAAATTCTTTAAATTTCAACGGAATACATATTTCTTGTTATTTTTCATTGTAAAAATAGCTAAAGGATACTTTACATTCTCATTTTTCCATAAACCATGCTTTATATTTATTGATTCCAAATCCTTACAAGAATTAAGGTGATATTTAGATTTACTAAGCTCATTAATCAATGTAAAAATTATATTTTCACATATATTCTTCTCAATATGCATTACATCAAGATTAGTATGTATCAAATTAAACTCCCGATAAGGAAATTTGAAAAATATACTCATTTTCTTACATTGTTGTGTTCCAGCTACTTCAGATATTGTACCTCATACCCCCCCCCCCTCTTTAAAATGATTACATTTTCCAAATTCTATAGAGATATTCATTAATTTTCACAAGATTTATGAACTAGATACACCTTTGGTTGATTTCTCAATTCAATATCTTCATTGAATTGTGTCCTTTTAGACCTGAATTTACAAGAAGCGTCAAGAAATCGATGATGACAGATAAAACACCATTTTCTACTATGAATTAATCATTGAGGTTCAAAATAAAAATTAAAAACTGTACAAGACAAACTGGTATGAGTGTTCTGACAAGATTAGTTTTCTAGTCCAGGAAAGTCACTAATTATCCACATCAAAGCATCATGCATTTTGAATAGTTTTCTCATTGAAGTATTATATGGTTCCATGCCATCATCCCATAATCCTCACAAATGTTTGATTTTAGGTTGAAGGTATACATCAATTTCATTTTCAAACATTTTCTTTCTAGTAATAATCATCGAAATAATGAAATGAGTCTTCTTTATAAACATCCATGGAGGTAGATTTTAGTGGATCAAAATAACTGGTTATATGTTATAATTAGTAATCAAAGTACCAAAAGGGTTAAAACCATCATAAGTAGATCCCAAACATACATTCCATAATGTTTAATATTTTAGATGTCTCATCAAGTCATCATTGTTACTGTCATGATTATGCCACTTCATATTGTGTGGAATCTTATATGACATGAATAATCTTTGCAAGCATGGTTTTAGAGGAAAGTAACACAATACCTTTACAGGTTTTTTCTTCTTCTGCTTATTTCTGGTGTTGAATTGATTTATACTCTCATTGTTACTCATTGACTTCCATTTACTTTTATTAAATCTTATACATTCTTATTTATCGGAATCTTCTCCCTAGTAAATCATGCAATAATTAGGGCATGTATGTATCTTTTTATAATAAAGTAAAAGTTTATTGGTGATTTTCTTCATCTCATACAAAGATGTATGGATATTTGCTTCACTAAATGAATCATTAATAAACTCTAAAATCATGGACATTTTTTTGTCAATAATTCTGTAGAGACACTTTATATGATATAACTTAAGTAGAAAAGGCAACTTCAAATACTTGACACTCCCTTCATACAGTTCTTGTTGTCCATATTCTACTAATTCACAAAACTCATTTTTTTTTGTCACTGAAATTATGAGAAAGATTAACCTATTCAGGATCAATGAAAGGTTCTATTGATAAATTAAAATCTTGTACATTGTATAATACAAATCCAAATGTGTGATTTATCATGTTTCGAACTAAATTCTCCTCTAATGGGTCACTTTGTGTTTCATTGATAGGATGGTCATTATTTTGACTTTCTGTGACATTCAATTCTTCATTTCAAATCCAACATACATATAGAGATGTAAATTGTTTCAATATCAAGTGCTTATATAATTCATTTTTATTCAACCATCTCTTGAATTTACAATCAATACACGAACATTATATTTTATCATCCACTGATTGGTTTGCAATTTCATAATCTAAAAAATCTTTTAAACCCTTAGCATAATGAGGTGTGTTTTGAGGTAAATTAATCCAAATTTTATCCATAGGTATTTGATTATGATTATTCTCCATATACATTTATATATAAAGATATAAATGTTTAATCAAACAATTACAATCAATTTTGAATATCACAAAAAAAAATCATTGATCAAGGTAGGGTCTTGATTTGACAGAACACAAATTTAACATGAAATGATTCAATTCAACATAAAAAATATAAACAAAATAAATGAATAAATATTACCCCTCACAATAATAGGGTCTGATGTCATGGAAGAAGGTCACTGAGGCAAGGAGAGGGTAACAGAAAGCATGGAGGCCAGGGATACGAGCCCAGTAACATCCAGAATTAGGGGGAATAGGAGGCAAGCATGAGTATAGGATAGTGGAGAAGGGGTTATGGCTCATAGGCCATTGGGGGTGGTGGTCACCAGGAAATAGGGAATAGGGATCATTGTCTCTAAAGATGATCCGTAGGGGGGTGTTTCCATGGTCGATGTTGAGGGAGGGGGTTCAGCATATGGTAGTCATTGACGAGGGAGGGTGGTTGGGAGTCGACGTCAAGGGAGGTGTTCGACATCAAGGGAGGGGTGCTCGGGGGGTGGGGGTCTTTAGTGGTAGGGTTTGGGTTCGAGGTGGGGGTTTAATTAGGTTTTTAAATAATTTAGCTATGGTTTCATAAAAACATCTCTATATTTTAAATAATATTCAAGAAATTTTAATTAGAAGCAGTTATAGGAAATGACACTAATAAACCACCATTAAAGCCTTGTTTGTTTGTAGTGTTATGACTATCTCAAGATAAGTATGTTGGTACTCTAAAATGGTTCACAGTGAACAAAGTCAAACAAATGAGTATTCCTCTTCTCAGTCATATGATGTTGATCAAGTGTTAAGTTCATCGTCCAAAGAAGAAATTGAGGCGATGGATATGATACCATACTCCTCGATAGTTGAAATATTGGTGTATGTTATAATGTGTATGAGGCCAAGTGTATTTTTTTGTACCTTAAAGCTATATAGAAATTATGTTTGTGATACAAGGGAGTTGATCTAATATTGGAGGGATATTTAAATGCATATACAATTGAAGATCCTGATAATTAGAAGTGCACATTAAGATACATCTATACTTTTGTAGGGCGAGTTATCATCACTACAGATCGGGCCTTTAATAGCACATAAAAAGGGTTTTAACAGTGCTAAAAAAGCATTGTTATCCTCAACATTTTAAAAGGGGTTCCTTTTTATCAGTGCTAGAAAAAGCGCTGAAAAAGGCCCCAATTATCAGCACTGATAAAAGGGGTCTTTTATTAGTGCTAAAAAAAGTGATGATAAAGGTCAAAAAAATTAAAAAAAAAACTAAAAATTAGGGGGTAGGCCTCCCCCACGCCCTTTAACAACACTAGGCATATGTTCATCCATGCACACGCCTCTTCCATCGGTGAGTTTCGAACCCGATACCTCCCCCTCATACACCCATGCCTATTCCACTCACCTAGATTGTTTTTCTTTTTATTTTATGATATATCTATATATTTATATATATATATATATATCATTACTTTTTTATCCATATATTTATATATATTTATTTATTTATTTATTTAAATATATATATATATATATAATATGTTTTGTGTGTGTGTGTGTTTATAAATACATACATACATAAATATATTTATATATATGTGTGCATATATAAATATAATTATACATATTTATATTTATTTACATATATTATATATTAATATTTATATACATATATTATATTATATAGATAAATATATACATGTTTGTCAATACACACACAAATATATTTATATATATATATATATAAACATTATATATACATTAATTGTATATGTATATAAATATTCATAAATTTTTATTTTAAATAAAATGTATGCTATTTTTTATTTAGATAAGGTTTATATATTTAGAAATATAGTTTACATGTAAATATGTTTACATATATATTTATAAAATTAAATTTTTATGTGTGAATATATAAAAAATATGTATATATTTTTATATAATTGATTATAAATAACAGTATAATATGAAAAACAATAAAATTTCAAAACCATAATATCAATATGAACATAATCTCTGAGTATAAATATAGTCCCCACTGAAAATGGGCAAAAATACCTCTTTAAACGAGCCTAAAATTCCATCAAATGTTAAAAATTGGGGTACCCCGACTAAAAACTCAGTTTTGGAGACCTTATGGACCTTTTTTGTCTCTAAAAATGTGACAAAGGGTTTTCTTTTTCCATAAGGGCATAGATTTCATCGCCGGATTTGATTTGATATGTGGTAGAGCTCAAACAGATACTCGGATTAAAAGTTTTGACCGTTTGGAGCTCGAGTCATATTTTCAACTTATTTCAGATCGTTTATTAATTTATTGATTTTTTTCTATCTTCAAATTGTTATTAAATGACTATTAATCGATAATAATTAACAAATTATTAATTAATATTATTTTTTTAATTATTTTATAATCCATTTTTCACTAAATATCTTATATATTATGTGTAAATGCGTATTTAGGCTTACATAAATCATATTTTATAAAATATATTATATTTATATCAATATAAATATATTTATATATTTATATATTTATGTATTTATATATTATTTTTAATGATTTTTTTTTAAATATACTCTTTATCACCACTAGTAAAAAGCGCTAATAAAGACCTCATTTTACCAATGCTACTAAAAAAGCATAAATAAAGGGGATTCCTTTAACGGTGATAAAAAAGCTGATAAAGGAGATACCTTTATTAATACTAAGGGGTACTTTTAACAGCATTTTTTTAGTGTTGTTAATAACACCTTTAATCGGTGCTTTTTGTTAGTACTGATAAAGGTAGCCTTTTATCAGTGTTTTTTTAAAGTGGTGTTAAAGGGTAGAGTTACGTAAAGTTGTTTTTGTGGTAGTGTATATCATGGTCGTTGAGGTTGCAGAAGTGTGTTGCTTTATTCACAGCTAAAGCAAAGTACATTAGTGTTGTTAAGGCTAGCATGAAGATGTTGTAGTTAAAGTGTTTTCTCCAGAAGCTCAAATTCAACATTGAGTACGTGATTCATTACGATAGACAAAGTATTCACAAGCACAAAACAGCGCATATGCGCCCTAGCCTTGCCTGCATGCCCTCGCACACCCCGGCCCACACCCCCACCCTTTAACAGCGCTAGTGCCCCCCCTTCACTCGCGCGCACCCCTGCCTCTGTTTGCTTTTGAACCCGAGACCTCTCCTCCTACACACCTGCACCTTTACCACTCACCCATCTCGTTAACTTGTTCATTTAATGATATATCTATTTATTTATATATATATTTAGTCATATTTATTCGTATATTATATATTTATTCATATAATATATATATATATATATATATTAATATATATATATACATATATAGTTATATTTATATATTTATATATTTATATATTTATATATTTATTTGTATATTAATATATTTTTATATATTTTTATTTATATATATTTAGTTATATTTTTTATTCGTATATTTATTCGTATATTAATATATTTTTATAAGACCAGTTTTAAATACATTTATAAAATATGTTTTTTTGTGTGTGTTTATAAATAAATATATATATACAACATACGTACACATGCACACAGATATATATATATATATATATATATATTATATATATTATATATATATATATTATATATGTGTATCTGTAAGTATAATTATACAAATTTATATATATTTATATATATTTACATATATTATATATTCATATGTGTATACATATGTTAGAATATATAGATAATATATATCAGTTTGTTAATATAGATACACACAAATATATATATACACACACACACACATTATATAGGTATATAAATACTCATATATTTGTATTTTAAATAAAATGGATATTAGTTTTTATTTAGATAAGCGTTATATATCGAGAAATATATTTTATATGTAGATATGTTTAATTATTTATTGATAAAATTAAATTTTTATGTGTGAATATATAAAAAAATATGTATATATTGTTATATATTTGATTATAAATAACAGTACATTGTAGAAAAATGATAAAATTTCAAAGCTGTAATATCAATATTAATGTAATATTTGGGAATAAATTCATTCCCCATTGATAAATGGAAAAGAGACCCCCTTAAATGAGATGGAAATTCCATCAAATGGTAAAAATTTTGGATATCCTAACTAAAAACTAAGTTTTGGAGGCCTTCGAGGCCTTTTGGGGGTTTGAGTTATGTTTTCAACTTATTTTAGATATTTTATTAATTTTTTGATTTTTTATATCTTCAAATTGTTATTAAATGACTATTACTCGATAATAATTAGAAAATTATTAATTGATAATATTTTTTTAATTATTTTATAAGTCATTTTCACTAAATATCTTAGATGTTGAGTGTAAATGTCTATTTATACTTATCTAAAACAAATTTACAAAATATATATTATATTTATATCAATATAAATATATTAATATATTAATATATTAATATATTGTTTTCAATGAAATATATTTTTTTTTGAAATGTAACATTTATCAACACTAGTAAAAAAAGAACTGATAAAGTCCTCCCTTTATTTGCGCTACTAAAAAAAGAATTGATAAATAGGGGCCCTTTAACAATGCTAAAAAAACATTGATAAAAGGGGGACCATTATCAGTGATAAAAAATGCTGATAAATAGGTACTTTTAACAGCACTAAAAATCAGCGCTTTTTTTTAACGTTGTTAAAGGGTGGCGCTCCGAAATCCCTATTTTGTGGTAACAGTTTTGGACTTGAGTAAGAACTCTATATATCATTCTCAAACAAAACACATCGACATTCATTATCATTGGATATGTAAGGTAAGAGATTGTCACCTACTACGACTTGTAATGATCCACACAACATAGAACTAAGTGTATATGGTGACAAAGGTGGTAGCTCGAAAGAAGGTGGCGCTTTGCAGGTTTTCTAATAGATTGTAGTTGAACTGGAGAATTGATGCAGATTTTCTTTTTCCCATCTACCTTATTAGCGATTTGGTGCATCTATCTCACCAAACTGTCACTAGTAAAAAAATTGAGCAATCGTGGAGGGGGGTTTTGGGCGACCACCATTTGACGGTCTCTATTGATCTTATTAGCAACCGCCAAATGGCGGTCTCTATATTATTTTACTCCCTCTCCCTAATTCCCTCCCATCCTATTCTCTTTTGTTCACACTCTTGCGCGCAACCCCATGACTCGGTGACCCCGACCTCGCTCCCCCATCCTCTGTCCTTCGTTTTGTTGTCGCGACCCGGTGACCTCGACCATGCTCCCACACTCCCCCATCCTATGTCCTCTAACCCGCCGCCGAGAACCAATAACCATGAACCTGTTCCCCTGCTCCCCCGACCCCGCTTCCCCATCCTCTATCCTCTGTCTCCTCGCCGCGACCTGGCGAACCCGACCCCCTATGGGTGGGCAGTGCAGGTTTCAATCATATGCAATGATTGCAATCGCAGTGGGAGGGTGGTGTTCCATGAGGTGAGGAATGTGTGCCACACTGCACCTCCTTCAACACTCACATTGAGGGGCTCCCCCATGCTAGCTGACGGGTTTGTCTCCCGATTTTTTGGCCATCTTAGGATCTGATGCACTTCATATTTTTTTAAAAGGTGATTCTGCCTTTAGTCACTTGTTTGGATCCTAGACTAATTCTATTTTAAATGACATGAACATTAGATCTTTGATTTGGTGGAGGGAATTATATGTACATGTTACTTGTTATGTGTTGTCGGTTCGTAGTGAATCAGTAGGCTTAGCTGTAAATTGAGTCATTCCTAGGCCAATATTGTGGTTTTTATTTTTAACTTTTTGGGATTCTGCATGTAAATCAAATATATGTTACTTGTTAAGTCTTTAATGATGCATGTGACTTGTTAGAGGTGGGTAGATAATGGGCCATAAATTTAGTTAGACCTTGCACAATGTTGTGAATAGTCATCCATAATAGTAGATTTATATTCAAGTACTTGTAAAATTTGGATTTTAAACAGAGTTGTCCAAGATATTATATTCCAATTAATGTATGTTTAACTGTAAGTATAAAAAAAATATTCATATTTACGATTTTATAAATGTGAATATTTTTAGTTGTAGACAACAGACATGTGGTTGTAAATGGTGTTAAAAAAAATTAGTAAATTCAGATTTAGGTACTTGTTAATGTGAATATCATCTTTTGTGATGACTAATCATACTTTCTTTTGAGTTTTATGTTTTTCACTTGTTAGTTTAGCTTATAGTAAAGTCCATGAATGAAATTAATTTTGATTTTGTATTAATGAAATTCAATTGTGTAGCTTATAGGCATTCATTGACACACAATGTTTCCTAATTCAAGATGTAGATAAAGTCGTGCAAGGAGTGGTTAATGTTTTTCGTGTGAGATTTGACCGTTTTTCAAAATTAGTTATAAATAGATTTTTCAAAAACTTATCGAACTAATGTGTACCTATCATCCATGCATATTTATTGAAGATGTAAAATTATAATCAAAGATGATTTTATGGTCTCATTGTATTGATAACACCTCATATTTTTACTCTCGGATATGTTATTATAATATCATAATAAGATTTGTAATTTTACATAAAAATTATTATAGAATCTGAAATTTGCAATATTTGAACCGATAACACCTCATATTCACAATTTTTGATAATTTTTCATTAAACACATTATGGATCCAGTGATATCGAACATTGATTAATTAGTTGTATTCAAATTAGGATTCATTTTGGATGAAACTGTAGGTTATGATGAAGCTATATAAAATCCATCTTTAGCTTGGGTTCCTAATAGACCATCAAGTGGATTGAATCCTCTAGTTTCTTTTATTAAAGATCTTCTTACATGTGAGCTACATGTTTCTTCGATGACTCTTTTTTTACTCATACAATACCTATATTTTAAACTCATCTTAAGTGTGGTACAAATTATTTATCACTTTTCTTGAATCCATGATTGTATATAATGCAGATTTTCAATTCTATTACATTATCTAAGAATGAGCACTTATTTCATAGTGGGGTGATTGCAAGGAATTATGATTATTTTGTGGCACTATCTCACTCAAATCTAGATGAACGTAGCTAACTCCTAAACTGATGCTCAACTTTTCCCATGTTTTTCTTGGTTTTGAATATTGTGCTATAATTTCTTGCATGTGTTTCATCGAATGTTTGCTATATTGTGTGTCTTTTGAAATCAATTTGAGGATTTTTTTTGTGGATCTGCATTGACATCATATAATTCTTAGGGCTATAAGAAATTTTATAAGCTACTTCTCTCAAATTTACTCAGTATCCCTCATATTTTTTTACTGTATTTACAGATCTCACATATTCTTACTTCACTTTTTTGGATTCTCCATGTACCAGCCATATCAAATTTGTCTTAAATTTAGATACAAGATTTATATTTATATTCTTGTTTGTTGATGATGGTTGAAATAAGGAGTTTCACATATAGTGTGGGATGCTTGCTTGATGATATAGCAGACACAACAATATTCAATTTCACTGGTGATCTCTCTTGGTACTGACTTATTAGTTTTATGTCTGACTCCAATTACTTTTTGAAAGGCCGGTTTCTCAAGAAACTGAATATGTGACACTAGAATTATTTTGAATCCTTCATTTAGTCCACTAAAAGGCATTATTTCTCCTCTATTGTGTATATTTCTAGGTTGTTTGATTCTCTTATTTTTTATCTCAAGTTTTGGTTAGACAATTGGACTGGTGATCCTCTCTCTCAAAGGTTATAGAAAGAGGTTAGAATTACAGATTCCGATATCTTAATTTTTAACAAGCTATCTGGTTCACTCTCTGATATGTCTACTGATATTAGAATTATCACTAATTATTATACTAATATTCCCTTAAACATTCTTATTTGGGATTTGGCATTTTATGGTATTCTAACATGTAAATCTTAATATCACCGTGCTTATATAAGGCATGGAAAATCCATGTCTTATAATTTGTGACATGTATGAGGTGGTTGTACGTCTATCGGACATGCATTCTTCTCGGAACGACTGAATACATGGTTTGTAAAGTTCTGACACATGTTAAAAACATGTGGGGGTCAAAACCAACTGAACGACCTCTGAATATAATGAAATAAGATTACAACAACTTTAGAGTGAATTTTGAAATGGTCGAGCATATGTTACATCAATCAGAGGTGTCTTTTGTCTGAGATGATGGAAAATGCACTTTTAGTGTCATAAAACACCAAAATGAGCATTTAACGGTCAGATATATATCAAACAACCTCAAAATTACTTTAAATTCCTAGACAATCGTATTATTATTATTTTTTATGTGTACGAGCATATGACACATCAATCATATGGTCGGTATGACCGGAACGATCAAACATGCAGTTTTAAAAGGTTTAATGCCCTTTAAAAAGGTGTGTTCGGGGGTCAATCCAAGTGAATGACATCTGAATGCCATGAAATCAGACGAAGACAATAGAGGATTTAATTTTAAAATTTTCGAGTAGACGGTATGTTGATCAGAGGTTTTTTTTGACCGCGATGATGAAAAACGCACGTTTAGTGTCATAACAGACCAAAACGTGTGTTTAATGGTCAAATCCATAGAAAACCACATCAGAATTACTTTAAATCATAATAAAACCGTCTTATTATTATTTTTTATGTGTTCTATTAGACTACATGTCAATCAGACGTGTGTTGTGCGTGGTATGACTTAATATGTGGGTTTTAAAGATTTGACGTCCTTTAAAAAGGCGCATTGGATGGTCAAAACCATCCGAACGAACTCGTATTTCCATTAAGTCAGACGTCAACTATGACGGAGTGAATTTTGAAATGGTCGAGTATTCGGTACGTCAATCAGATGTGTCGTTTGACCGTGATGACAGAAAACACACATTTAGTGTCATAAAACACCAAAACGGTCTTTTAACAGTCAGATCCATAACAAACAACCTCATATTGACATGAAATCAGAGTAAAACCATTTTATTATTATTTATGAGGTGTGTGAGTAGACGGAATGACAATAATACATGCGGTGTGTGTTGGATTTGGTAGCCTAGAACCAACTACTTTTTACTTTATGATAAACTTATATTCATGGATTTTAATATTAATAAATACCTTATCACATCTTGATTGTTCTTCTGTGTGACAATGCATGTGATGATATCATAAGAATATTTATTGCACTAAAGGGTCATTGTGGATCCCTACTATGATGATAACCTCTAAGTGTCATAACAATATTCTTGAATATATGTTATATTTCCAAATGGTGTTATTTGAAGGACATGAATAATACAGGCCATTAGGGGTGAGAACTCATAAAACTTTGAGGCACCTTCTAATAGTGTGTTCCCTTGGTAATATCATGGAGGATATTATGAGACAGAGACCCACCAATAGAAAATCCACATTTCATAGTGTCATTGGATGTTCCTATATACGGATGTATGTATTGATCCTTAGACTTTAAGATTATTATTAATAGGTATTACAACTCATGTACTTAGATGTATTGATGAAAACTATGATGACCCATTGTTCGCAGCGAGGTAGGATATGTTGGGTGCATCACAATTAATACCGCATTAATAGATAATGCGAGAAGGGATTTTTTTCCTTCAGTTCCATAATGGAAATTGATATTTCAATCCCTTTGATGGAATTTATATAGCCTAAATAAATCCATGGTCATGGTGAGGAATGGGAAAGTTCAATTTCTGGAAGTCAAAGAAAGAATAATCAAGCACATGGGTTGATGGAACTAGCATGCAACCTGCTTGATTGGAGATATCGAGACAAAGAGATTACATTACACGGTAAGTGTTCATAGGAGGTGACATGTCTTTGTGGCATTAACTTATTTCTCTATGGGTGTCTTGGCATATTTCTATATGCTAACCTTGGACTTTAGGTAGGCTCTGCCTAATGCCACTAAGAAAGAGGCCTAGAGGGTCACACACTAAGTGTATCCAAGTATCTCAGTTAAATATTCATTTAATAAGTTAAATAAATATTATTCTCAATTGTAGTTTAATAATTATTCAATAATTTCTGGTCACATTTATTTCAACACTAGTTATTCAAGAGAATATTTTGTGGGTGAAATAATATATTTATTAGTGAATGATGCAGTTATATTTATTTAATAAATAAATAGTTATTATTCAAGGTCTAATAAATGTGGTAGAGGAAATAAAGAAAATGGAAAAACAAAAATACACATCGTGCATATTAATATACATGTCGTGTAGTTTTTCTAGGGATTTGTAAGAAATAATATTATTTATTTAATTAAATAATATTAGGTGTAATTCATTGGGCACATGTCAAGTGATAATAATAGTTGAATGTTATTATTAGACATGGGGACTTACTAAGAATTAAATGAAATAAATAAATACCTATGGATAATTATTTTATTTTATTATTATAAGTATTATAAATCCCAATTGCATTATTCTCATTAATCCTAGACATTATTTGTGGTTGTGTACAATGAATCTGGAGAAATCTCTCAAGCCAAGATATAATTCCTTTCCTCCAAGAACGCTATCAAGTTACAAGAGAGATCATCCTCTACCGGATCAAGGAGAGCACTTTAGAAGCGGCTCTAAAGGCGATCGAAGGCGGACATCACAAGTGAAGGCTCTTCCATGCTAGCACTCAGAGATCCCTTCGGAGACGTTCAAAGATACATTGATCACATGTGGATCACCACTAGAGGAAGTCTACACTTGGCTTTTATGATGCAACGACAGATCACATTGGATCATGACCGAAAACATCAACAGAGAGGGAATTCCATCAGGGTAATTCTTATCTTTTAATTAAATTAATTATAACCAACATGTGATGATCCTCTCTATGGTTCTAGGACTCCCCTATTTCCTTTTCATTCTTCATTCTATTCTGAAGATCTGATGTTTTATCATCATGATGTATCTTGGATTGATCGTTGTTAATGGTAAAATTAAATTTGGGTACACCCATTCATGTGCTTTTTCTACGCCTAGAACCTACAAGTGGTATCAGAGTGGTCATATCATTGATTATAATTATTTAATTTTTTGTTGATGATTTATGAATTTAATAATTTAGTGGTTTCAATTCAAGTTAATCATTTTTTAAATCTGAATCTCGAGATCTATTCCTCCTCTTCTGTTTCTCATTCACCTTACAAAAATGATCTTTTCTTTTAATTTTGATTAAAATAAAATAAAGGATCTCATATAGAGGTGCCAAAGGTTCCTGGCCATACAACACCAAAACACACAGTGTGTATTCGACAGTATACACCGTGTAGTCATGGTTCAATGCATTAGGACTGGTCCTCCAAACCAAGACTTGTGATTAGAGTTTTTATAAGTCTTAATGAATCTGTTTGTTGACCAGGAACAGGTGGAAGACGGTTTCTGAATTACACATTGTGTGGCCCGCTAGACATGGTGTGTAGTCCCTTCGGGTTAGGGTTGGACCGTGTACCCTGTACATGGCTTGCCCAGCTGGAGACCATGTAACGCGGATACTAAAAAAATGTGGACCACTAGACATGCCATGTACTCTGAATATTTTCGAAGTACATCTACACACTGTATCCTTGGGGTGTATACTTCGGATGGACAGTGAATGATAGCACGTGTTGTGTAGTCGGAACTACACATCGTGTACTCATCCAAATTACATAGATTTATTAAAATTTATTATTATATTATACAAACTCTTGATACATGTACCATGGTGCGGGTGTAAAGTTGGGGCACAACACATGATAGGTGTTTTATACATATATGTTCAATTTAACATCTATGTAATGTTCATTTCTACTCATTGGGTAGTTATCAATGGGAATTCACTAGGTTGCCTCCAAGGTATAAGTTACATACAAATATAATTTTAAATGAATTTATTTGTTTAAAATTATTATGGATGGGAATCTCAAGGAAATTCATGGGTTTAAGATAAAAAGATTGATTAATTAAGGATAATAATTAATTGATTCGAGCATGATTTATCTTAAATAGGAACGATTAAAGAATTTAATGCTAGTTTTATTTATACATAAATATTGTTGCATGTATGGATAATCATGAGCTAGACCAGGGCCTTTGTATGTGGATGGTTTCTTTTAATTTATTTATTTAAATTAAATTTTGTTGGCATGCGAGTCTTCTCCTCATTAATATGTAGTTTCTGCATGCCCAGGGTTTCTTTTATGTAAAACCTCATTTTACCCCTCACCTGCATGTGAGATAAAAGTATATGTAATGGATGGAGCTCCCAAGCTAGTGGAGGCGACACAAGTTAGGAGTAAGGTGAAACCAATCCAAGGATATACAAAGGTGGATAGGTGGAAAGTTGTAAACACAAACCCAAAAGGTTCGAGGTGTTTTCTCCCCTAGGTCTTGGGTTAGTTTATCAACCACTAAATAAAATGACCAATAGAACAAGCTCATGATCATTCCATTTATTTTATTTTTTTTAGTTGCATGGTTTATTTATTGTGGGTGTGTTGTCACGATCACACAATTAATGAAATAAACAAGCATATAAGATGGAACTAAAATAAAATCGTCTTATGCACAAATATTATCTTATACATGGTTAATCACTTAAGTATATACCACTTAATATTAACAAACATGTAAGAAAGATAATAAAATAAAAATTTACATATAAGGATAAAATCCCTCAAGGAAATATTAAGTTGGTATAGCCTTCCATAATCTTAGTTAGAATCGAACCATAGTTCAAAGTGCTTGACCAACCTTAGTTGGGGTGCTTTCAATTATCAAGGAATTCTAATTCGAGGTTTTGGGTTGACTTTACTTGGTTAAAATCAAGGGTTGACTACCATAGTAGGACTTAGTGTGACTAAGAGGCAAAGGTTGAGGAAATCCAAAATAAAATGATTTCAGGATTGGGGAGTCCACTTAGCAGATCAAGGAGCAGCGAGTTAATGCAGTTGGCATTTGGAATGCCTACCTAAAACCTTTCAAGTTGCTTGACCAACTATAGTTGGGAAAATGAGAAGGGAAATATGGATCATTTCCACTAGAATATTCAAGAAATAGAATATTCCAAAGTCAATAGTGAGGGCTATTATATTTCGATAAAATAGTGGGAGACTAATAAGTATTAATTTATTTATTTTTCTCAGTTTTATCATGATAAATTACTAAATCGTTTCTCATACTAATTTGTATAAATGTCAAGAAAAATTACTTCAAACATATCATTGTGAACCATACTTGAGAAGGAAAACCTTCTCACCGGCACCAATTTCCAGAAGTGGCAGAGGCGTTTACGCGTCATCCTTCGCCACGAGAGGAAATTGTGTGTGTTGGAGGAGCATATTCCAATTACACCTAGAAATGAGGACAGTGGTAAGGAAATATCTCTCTATATGAAACATTTGGATGATTCCAAATATGTCCAATGTTTCATGCTATCGGTCATGTCTAATGAACTCTTGAAGCAACATAAAAACATGAATGTGTATAGCATGATGTCTCGCCTTAAGGATATCTATCAAGAGAAGGTGAGACAGGAGAGATATGAGATCTCCAACACTTTGTTCACAACTAATCCTGGAGAGTCTGCACCAGCTGGGCCTCATGTAGTCAAACTTATTGGCTACATTGAATGCATGGACATCTTAGAGATTAAGTTCCCATATGAGTTGCATACAGATCTCATCCTATCATCACTTCCCAAGAACTTCTCTAGATTTATTGTCAACTACAACATGAGAAATAATGATAAGAGTATATAGGAACTTCTGACCTAGATTCACCAGGTAGATAAGGACATAGGGTGTGACCAAGAAGAGGAAGGATAACTCAAAGGGGGAAAGGATTTATAAACGGTATGAAGCCCCCAAGAACTGTCCCTACGAGAAGGGGAAGATACAGAGGAAGGGTAAGGAATGGGAGGTAGTATGTTTTTCATGTGTCAAGCCAGGCCACTAGAAGAGGAACTGCACCCAAAAGCATGGGGACGCTAAAGGTGTATTTTTTATCGAGTGTAATCTTTCCATTTCTATACATTGGGTATTAGATATAGCTTGTGGGGCTCACATATGTATTCAAATACAGAAACCAAGTAGATTTAGAAATATTTCCAGAGGAGAGGTGGATCTTTGAGCTGTTAATGGCGTGAGGATGGCTGTGTTAGCCATTGGCGATTACCATCTCTCATTGCCAACTGGGATGCTTTTGGTTTTACATAACTGTTATTATGTACCTAGTGTTACCACGAACATAATTTATGTATCATGTTTGGATATGGATGTATTTATTTTCAAGTTTAGAAATAAGGGTTGTTTCTTTTATAATAACAACGTATGTTATGGTGTGGAGCATTTAAATAATGGTTTGTATGTATTAAATTAATAAAACCAAGTGTTGGAAATCGATAACGAAACAAACTCACATGACTAATACAACTCCCAATTGTGGAATCACTGTCTCAGTTATGTAAACGAGAAGCGCTTGAAAAAGCTCTTCCAAGATGGTTTTTAGACTCCATTGAGCTAAAACCACTTGATAGATGTCACACTTGTTTACAAGGTAAAATGACCAAACTGCCTTTCGGTGGACAGGGTGAAAGGGCCACAGAGCTTCTAGGATTGGTACACACTGATGTATGTGGACCATTTTCAGTAGAATCTAGAGGTGGATATTCTTACTTCATCAATTTTACTGATGATTTGAGTAGATGTGGATATATCTACTTAACGAGATATAAGTCAGAGTCCTTTGATAAATTTAAGAAACTCAAGAATGAAGTAGAGAATCAACTTTGTAAGAAAATGAAGAATCTTTTATTGGATCAAGGTGAAGAATATCTAAACTAAGAGTTCATTAACCTTTTACGGAAGTGAGGGATTCTATCAAAACTCACTCCTCCTTATACACCACAGTGGAATGGTGTTAGCAAAAGGAGGAACCACACCTTATTGGACATGGTGAGGTTCATGATGATTCATGCAGATCTTTCATTATCCTTTTGTGGATATGCATTACAAACTGCAGCATACACATTAAATTGAGTACCAAATGAGGCAGAAAATGGAATTACCTCTGAGTTATGGAGTGGAAAGAAACTCATTTTGTTGGACACACATGTATGGAGATGTGAGGCATTTGTTAAGGCCTTATCAGGAAACAAACTAGAACTGCGGGTCATGAGGTGTATCTTTATTGGATATCCCAAGGAAACGAAAGGATATTACCTATATAACCCTTCAGACAAGAAAGTGATTGTTTCCAGACAAGCCTTCTTTATTGAGAGGGAGCAAATCCTCAAAAAAGGATAGTGGGAGTAAAATTGATTTCGATGAATTTGATGATCAAGATACACAGAAGTTGGTACAGGAACAAGTTCCATGGGTCCCCATAGAAGAGGTTCTAGAAACACAAGTACTACGTAGGAGATCAAGAGAGGTAAGGGAACCAGAGAGATTTGGTTTCCTAGTCACTGAGAATGGTGAATCATTATTATTGAACAATGATGAACCTCTCTCATACAAGGAAGCAGTAGAGAGCTCAGAAGGTGTAATATGGCTAGAAGCTATGAATTCTCAGATGAATTCCATGTATCAGAACCAAGTCTGGGTTATGGTCGATGAGTCAGTTGATGTAAATCATGTTGGATGTAAATGGGTATTCAAGAGAAAGTTGGACATGGAAGGTCAAGTTAGCACCTATAAAGCAAGTTTGGTGGCTAAAGGATTCAGACAGCGTCGAGGAATTGACTATAATGAAACATTCTCACCAGTTTCCATGTTTAAATCCATAAGAATCATACTTGTCATAGCAGCTTACCATGACTATGATATTTGGTAAATGGATTTCAAAACAGCATTCCTTAATAGGAACCTTCAGGAAGATGTATATATGACACAACTAGAAGGGTTTGTGACATCAGGTGAAGCCAAACAGGTTTTCAAGTTACATAAATCTATTTATAGATTAAAGAAAGCATCTAGGTCATGGAACATTCAATTTGATAAATCCATAAAGGAATTTGGTTTCATTAAGAACGAATGTGATCCATGTGTTTATAAGCGGTTTAATGGGAATTGAATCGTTATCATAGTAGTATATGTTGACGATATATTACTTATTGGAAACGATGTATCAGTCTTACAGTAAGTTAAGGACTAGTTGAACAAGTGTTTCTCCATAAAGGGCAAAGGTGAAGCAGCCTGCATTCTAGGGATCAAGATCATTCGTGATAGATCCAAGAGGCTTCTTAGACTAATTTAGGGTACATACATTGACCAGATACTAAATAGATTTTTTATGGAACAATCCAAGAGTGGATTGATTCTAGTGTCACGTGGCCTACATCTTTCTAAGAGAATGTGTCCTCAGACACAACAGGAGAAAGATAGGATGAGTAAGATATCATACACTTTGGCTATAGGATCTATCATGTATGCCATTCTATGTACCAAGTTTGATGTTTCCTATGCACTAATCATGGTGGGAAGATATCAAGAAGATCCAAGATAATAGCATTGGATTGTTATTAAGACTATCCTTAAGTATCTGAGAAGAACTAAGTATATGTTCCTGGTGTATGGAGGAGATGAGGATCTTGTCATCATAGGGTATGTTGATGCTGGTTTTCAGACAGATCAGAATGATCTGAAGTCCCAATTAGGATATGTTTTCTTTCTCAATAGAGGATCTGTGAGCTGGAAGAGTTCAAAGCATCCAGTTGTCGCTGATTCTATAGTAGATTCTGGATATATAGCGGCTTCTGATGTGGCCAAGGAAGCCATCTGGATTCAAAACTTTGTCCAGGAGGTTGATGTGGTGCCTAGAAGTATACACCCTATCACATTGTATTATGATAATACTGTAACGGTGGCTCTTGAAAAAGAACCAAGGTAGCATCAACGGACAAATCACATTCTCTCTAAGTATCACCACCTGAGTGATTTCTATCAAAGGGGTTAAGTTGCTATGAAAAGAGTGTCCATGGAAGAGAACGTGGCGGACCCTATGACTAAAGACATATCTCAGTAGAAGCATGAATTTCATGGGAGAGTTAGCAGGTTAAAGGTTGTTAGTAGTTGGCTCTAGTCCAAGTGGGAGTCTGTTGGAGTTGGTGGCCTAGAACCAACTACTTTTTAATTTATGATAAACTTTTATTCATGGATTTGAATATTAATAAATAACTTATCACATCTTGATTGTTCTTTTGCATGATAATGAATTTGATAATGTCCCAAGAATAGTTGTTTCATTAAAGGGTCATAGCGGATCCCTACTGTGATAAGAACTCGAAAGTGCCATAACACTATTCTTGAATATATGTTCTATGGAAGGATGATGTTATTTGAAGGACACAAATAATACATGCCATTAGGGGTGAGGACTCATAAAACTTTGAGGCACCTTCTCATGGTGTGTGTCTTTGGTAATATCTAGGAGGATATTATGAGAACGAGACCCGCCAGTAGGAAATCCATATTTCATAGTGTCGCTGAATGTTCCTATCTTCAGACGTGTGTATTAGTCCTTAAACTTTAAGATTTTTATTAATGGGTATTACAACTCATGCACTTAGATGTATTGACGAAAACTATGACGACACACTATTTGCAGTGAGGTAGGATATGTTGGGTGCGTCACGAGTAGTACTGTATTAATAGATAATGCGAGAAAGGATTTTTCTCTTCTATTCCATAATGAAATTTGATATCTCATGCCCTTTGATGGAATTGGTATAGCCTAAATAAATCCATGGTCATGGTGAGGAAAGGGAAGGTTCAATTCTGAAAAGTCAAAGAAAGAATAATCGAGCACATGGGTTGATGGCACTAACATGCAACCCATTTGATTGGAGATATCAAAACAAGGGGATTGAATTACATGGTAATCATTCGTAGGAGGTGACATGTCATTGTGGTGTTAACTTATTTCTCTATGAATGCTTCAGCGTGTTGCTAGACGCTAACCTTGGACTTTAGGCAGGCTCCGCTTAATGCCACTGAGAAAGAGGCATAGAGGGTCACACACTAAGTGTATCCAAGTATCTCAGTTAAATATTCATTTAACAAGTTGAATAAAGATTATTCTCGAATGTAGTTTAATAATTATTCAAGGATGTCCGGTCACATTTATTTCGACACTAGTTATTCGAGAGAATATATCATGGAAAAAATAATATATTTATTAGCGAATGATGCAGTGATATTTATTTAAGAAATAAATAGTCATTGTTTAAGGTCTAATGAATGTGGTGGAGGAAATAAATAAAATGAAAAAACAAAAGTACATGTCATGCAGTTTTTCTAGGGATTCTTGATAAATATTATTATTTATTTAATTAAATAATATTATGTGTAATTTGATGGGCGCATGTCAAGTGATAATAATAGTCAAATGTTATTATTAGACATGGGGTCTTACAAAAAATTAAATGAAATAAATAAATACCTATGGGTAATTATTTTATTTTATTATTCTAAGTATTATAAATATCAATTACATTATTTTCATTAAGCCTATCCATTATTTGTGGTTGTGCACAACGGATTGGGAGAAAGCTCTCAAGCCAAGAAAGAATTCTTTTCCTCCAAGAACGCTCTCAAGTTATGAGAGAGATCATCCTCCACCGAATCAAGGAGAGCACTTTGGAAGTGGCTCTCAAGACGATCGAAGGCGGACATCGCAAACGAAGTCTCTTCCATGCTAGCACCCAAAGATCCCTTCGACGACGTCTAGATATACATGGAGCACGTGTGGATCACTGCTAGAGGAAGCCTACATTTGGCTTCTATGACACAACGACGGATCACATTGGATCGTGACCAGAAACATCAATGGAGAGAGAATTCCATCAAGGTAATTCTTGTCTTTTAATTAAATTAATTATAACCAACATATGATGATCCTCTCTATGGTTCCAGGACTCCCCTCTTTCCTTTTCGTTCTTCATTCTATTCCAAAGATCCGACGTTTTATCATTGTGATGGTTCACAAATTGATCATTGTTAACGGTAAAATTAAAGTTGGGTATACTCATCCATGCACTTCTGTTGCGCTCGAAACTTACAGTGTGCGCGGTACGACTAAATATGTGTTTTTTAAAGATTTGACACCCTTTAAAAAGGTGTGTCGGGTGGTTAAAACCAGTTGAACGAGATCAGAATTCTATGAAATCAGACGACAACAAACGTGGATTGAATTTTGAAATGGACGAGTATACAGTATGTCAATCAGAGGTATCGTTTGACCGCGATGATGAAAAATGCTTGTTTAGTGTCATAAAATACCAAAACGGTCATTTAATGGTCAGATCAATAGAAAATGATGTCATAATGACTTGAAATCACATAAAAGATGTTTTATTATTATTCGTTATGTGTGGGAGTAGACAACATGTCAATCAGATATGCGGTGTGTGTGGTATGACTGAATATGTGGTTTTTAAAGATTTGACGCCCTTTAAAAAGGTGTGTTGGGTGGTCAAAACCATCCGAAACGAACAAGGATTGTCGTGAAATAAGACAAAAACAATGAAGGAGTGAATTTTGAAATGGTCGAGTAGATGGTATGTCAATCAGAGGTGTTGTTTGACCGCGATGATGGAAAACGCACGTTTAGTGTCATAAAATACCAAAACGGATGTTTAACAGTCAGATCCATAGCAAACGACCTCAGAATGACATGAAATCAGAGGAAAATCATCTTATTATTATACGTGAGGAGTGCGAGTAGACGACACATCAATCAGACGTGCGGTGTGCGCGGTACGACTGAATATGTGGTTTTTAAAGATTTGACGCCCTTTAAAAAGGTACGTCGGGTGGTCAAAACTAGCCGAACGAACTCAGAATGCCATGAAATCAGACAACAACAATCGTGGAATGAATTTTGAAATAGTTGAGCAGACTGTATGTTAATCGGAAGTTTCGTTTGACTGCGATGATGAAAAATGCACGTTTAGTGTCATAAAACACCAAAAAAGTATGTTTAACAGTCATCTCCATAGAAAGACATCGGAATGACTTAAAATCACAGTTCAACCGTCTTATTATTATTATTGATGTGTGTGAGGAGATAAAACATCAATCAGACGTGCAGTGTGCATGGTACGATTGAATATGTGGTTTTTAAAGATTTGACGCCCTTTAAAAAGGTGTGTTGGGTTGTCAAAACCATCCGAACGAACTCGGATTGTCATGAAATCAGACGACAACAATGACAGATTGAATTGTGAAATGGTTGAGCAGACGGTATGTCAGTCAAAGGCATTGTTTGACCACGATGACGGCAAATGCACGTTTAGTGTCATAAAACCCCAAAACGGACGTTTAACGGTCAGATTCATAGCAAACGACCTCGGAATGACATTAAATCAGAGGGCAACCATCTTATTATTATTCATGAGGTGTGGGAGTAGACGACACATCAATTGAACGTGCGGTGTGCGTGGTACAATTGAATATGTGGTTTTTAAAAATTGGATGTCTTTAAAAAAGGTGTATCGGGTGGTCAAAACCAGCCGAACGAGCTCAGAATGCCATTAAATCAGATGAAAACAACTGTGAAGTAAATTCTGAAATGGTCGAGCAGACGGTACGTCAATCGGAGGTGTCTTTTGACTACGATGATGAAAAATGCATGTTTAATGTTACAAAACACCAAAAAGTGCGTTTAACAGTTATATCCATAGCAAATGACATCAGAATAAGTTGAAATCATAGTAAAACCATCTTATTATTATTCTTGACGTGTGCGAGGAGATGACGCATTAATCGGACGTGCGGTGTGTGCAGTACGACTGAATATGTGGTTTTTAAAGATTTGACATCTTTTAAAAATATGCATCGGGTGGTCAAAAGCATCCGAACGAACTCAGATTACCATGAAATCAAATAAAAACAATGACAGGGTGATTTGTGAAATGGTCAAGTAGACGGTACATCAATCAGAGGTGTCATTTGACCGCGATGACGGAAAATGCATGTTTAGTGTCATAAAACACTAAAACGGGTGTTTAATGGTTAGATCCATAGCAAACGACCTCAGAATGACATGAAATCACAGGACAATCGTCTTATTATTATTCATCAGGTGTGCGCATATACGGCATATCAATCAGATGTGCGGTGTGCGCGGTACGACTGAATATGTGATTTTTAAAGATTTGACGTCATTTAAAAAGGTGTGTCGGGTGGTCAAAACCAGCCGAACGAACTCAGAATGTCATGAAATTAGACGACGACAATCATGGAGTGAATTGTGAAATGGTTGATCAGAAGATGCGTCAATCAGAGGCGTCGTTTAATGTGATGATGAAAAACGCACGTTTAGTGTCATAAAACACCAAAAAGCGTGTTTAACGGTCATATCCATAGCAAACAACATCGGAATGACTTGAAATCACAGTACAACTGTCTTATTATTATTCTTGATGTTTTCAAGGAGATGACACGTCAACCGAATGTGCGGTGTGCGCGGTACCACTAAATATGTGGTTTTTAAAAATTTGAGGCCCTTTAAAAAGGTGTGTTGGGTAGTCAAAACTCTCAGAACGAACTCGGATTGTCATGAAATCAGACGACAACAACAACGGAGTGAATTTTGAAATGGACGAGCAGATGGTATGTCAATCAGTGGTGTCGTTTGACCGCGATGACGAAAAACGCACGTTTGGTGTCATAAAACACCAAAACAGACGTTTAACGGTCAGATCTATAGCAAACGACCTCAGAATGACATGAAATCAGAAGAAACCCGTCTTATTATTATTCGTGAGGTATGAGAGTAGAAGGAACGTCAATCGGACGTGCGGTGTACGTGATACGACTAAATATGTGATTTTTAAAGATTGGACGCCCTTTAAAAATGTGTGACATACGGTCAAAATCATCCGAATGAACTCAAAATGCCATAAAATCATACTACAACAACCATGGAGTAAATTGTGAAATGGTCAAGCAGATGATATGTCAATTAGAGGTGTCGTTTGACTGCGATGATTAAAAACGCACGTTTAGTGTCATAAAACACCAAAAAGAGCGTTTAATGGTCATATCCATAGTAAACGATATCAGAATGACTTAAAATCACAGTAAAACCATCTTATTGTTATTCTTGATGTGTGTGAGGAGACATCACATCAATTGAACGTGCGGTGTACGCGGTACGACTGAATATGTGGTTTTTAAAGATTTGAGACCATTTAAAAAGGTTTCTCGGGGTGCTCAAAATCAGTTGAATGACTTCAGAATGTCGTGAAATCAGAGGACAACAACTGCGGAGTGAATTGTAAAATGGTTGAATTGGCGGTATGTCAATAAGAGGTGTCGTTTGATCGTGATGGCAGAAAACGGACGTTTAGTGTCATAAAACACCAAAACGGGCTTTTAATAATCAGATTCATAGCAAACGATATCAGAAAGACATGAAATCAGAGGACAATCGTCTTATTATTATTCGTGAGGTGTGCGAGTAGACATCACGGCAATTGGACGTGTGGTATGCACGATATGACTAAATATGTGGTTTTTAAAGATTTGACACCCTTTAAAAAGGTGCGTCATGTGGTCAAAACTAACCGAACTAACTCTGAATGCCATGAAATTTGACGAAAACAGTCGTGGTGTGAATTGTGAAATGTTTGAGCAAACAGTACGTCAATCAAAGGTGTCGTTTGACAGCGATGATGAAAAATGCACGTTTGGTGTCATAAAACACCAAAACGTGAGTTTACCGGTCATATTCATAGCAAACGACCTCAGAATGACTTGAGATCACAGTACAATCGTCTTATTATTATTCTTGACATGTGCGAGGAGACGACACATCAATCGGACGTGCGGTGTGGGCGGTACGACTGAATATGTGGTTTTAAAGATTTGAGTGCCCTTAAAAAGGTGGGTTTGGTAATCAAAACCAGTTGAACGACCTTAGAATGACGTGAAATCATACAACAACTGTTGAGTGAATTGTGAAATGGTCGAGCAGATGGTATGTCAATTGGAGGTGTCACTTGACCGCGATGACGTAAAATGCACGTTTAGTGTCATAAAACACAAAAAACGTGCATTTAATGGTTAAATCAATAGCAAACAACATTGGAATGACTTGAAATCACTTGAAAACTGTCTTATTATTATTCGTGATGTGTGGGAGTAGACGACATGTCAATCAGACGTGCGGTGTGCACGGTATAACTGAATATGTGGGTTTTAAAGATTTAACCTCCTTTAAAAAAGTGTGTCGGGTGGTCAAAACTAGCCGAACAAACTCAGGTCGTCATGAAATCAGACGACAACAACGGTAAAGTGAATTGTGAGGTGGTTGACCAGATGGTACATCAATTAGAGGTGTCGTTTGTCCGCGATGACGGAAAACGCACTTTTAGTGTCATAAAACACCCTAACGGTCAAATTCATAACAAACGACCTCAGAATGACATGAAATCCCACGTGTGTGAGCAGATGACTCTCAATCAGACGTGCAGTCCACTTAGAACAATAGAATAAGTGGTTTTAAGTTTTTAAAAAAATATTGAAAATTATTAATATATTTTCAAAATGAAAGAACTTACATCTGTCGTACTAAGCTTTAATTGAAATATGTTTTTGCATTTTAATTATTAGTTGGAATATTATTTTTATACTAATTATTTTATTAAATTTTGTCATGCTATTTTATTTGATGATGGATTTGATATTAACTTTTTTAAAAAAAATAATAAACCCTATAGCGGTCACCGTTTAATGATCGTTATAGGTCCTCTCGATCACCACTATAGCGTCCGTCAAATGGTGGACACTATAGGCACCAACGATGAGTGTAAAGCGTTTGTCGTTTGACGGATGTCGGTTTTTAACGGTCGCTAAAAGCCTTTTTTTACCAGTGTTGGAACTTCAATCTTAATTGTTACACATTCTACAAGTGCATCAGATGTTGCTTTGACTGCAGGAAGATGTTGAAGGTTGGCTGAGTATATGTGGAGACATGGGAGTTGTGTCAAACATAACACTTCCAGCAATGCATGTTTAAAAAAGGTCAGGTGAAGCCATTATTCCACCATCACAACGCTTAAGATTTTAACAATGAGATCCAAAACATGACTGCAATAATTATATATTTTTTATTTCCATGATCAATAAATAAATAATGCGTAACCAATACGATCACTGCTGATGTATATATCATAATTTAATTTAGATACCATACGTGCACTCCTCTGTTCCATCGCCCAAGCAACTAACGTATGATCCCCCCCCCCCCCTCCTTTTGTTCTTTGGATTTCAAGCATACTGATATTTATATAGTTCAACGCCATCATTAGAGCCGACGCAACCCCTCTTAGTTACAGGGCTTCCTGCTCCGTCGCCGGCTGGCGACGCCGAAGGTCGATGGGGTACCGCTTCTGCGTGCGGGTGGTCGGAAAGAAAACCAGCCTATCTTCTTCCGCCGCCTCCCAACTGCACATTCTCATAACAAATACAAATCAACGATCACCACCTCCGCTATTTTTTATATATATACGCACACAAGGGGGAGAAAAAAGACCTGAAGAGGGTGACGAGGTGGTGAAGGAAGACGCAGAGCTCCACCCGGGCGAGCTCGTAGCCAGGGCACAGCCTCTGCCCGCCGCCGAACGGAGTGAACACGTTCGCGCCCGCCCCGGCCATCCCCGACTCCGTCTGTCATCAATTATATATAGAGAATCATACGCGCATGGCTACATACAGAGAGAGAGAGAGAGATAGACCTGCCATCGCCATGGATTGAAAGTGCGGGCATCCTGGAAGTGGTCTTGGTCGAGGTGCACCGCCCTGAACGACGCAAACACCTTCCACCCCTTCGGAATGGTATACCCTTTTATGTCGACATCCTTCATGACCCGCCTGAAGATGCCGCCTATGATGTTCGCGACCCTCAGGGTTTCATTGATAACCTGCCCCGTTGATCCATTTCAGAATTTACCCAGACCCAAATTTGAAGGCAACGACGTGGGGGAGACGGAGCTTACGCATTGCGTGAACGGCATCGACTTGTAGTCATGCCACTTAAGAGGCTCGGATCCATTCTTCCTCGCCTTAATCTCCTCCTGTTCGGCCTGCCCACCACAGATTAAGTGAGTTTTGGTGATGAACACTGATATCACGGTCCAAAGTAACATGTCCTAAAAAATCTGGGTCCAAGCTAGCAGCCCGGATCCAGGCCTGATTCTGTTCAGGAAAGGCCAGAGCAGAGGCCAACCGGGTGACGGATGTCCAGACCCGGACCCGCCTTATTTACACTGACTGTATTCAACGAAAGCGCATGTCTGACAAGGCGTGCACGATCTGCTCTGCTTTTGAGTCTCTGTTCTGTCCCCGCTTAATGCTTCCCCACCCACCGATATAATAATAATAATAAAACTAATACTAATAATATTTGGTATGTAAGCAGTAATTCAACAGTTACATATTATTATATTAATTTTAAAAAAAATTAAGTATACTAATTTTTATTATATTTTGAATATTTAATTTTTCTTTGATGGTCGATTAAGGTACCACGAATATGCTCGCCCGGCACCCCTGTAATGCGGGCCCACCGACTCCAGCGACTGACGACGACGGATCCGTACCGTGGACCGTCCGTCCGTCGGAAACCCTGACGCCTCCGAGCCCATCCGACCGTCGACGGGGTAGGCAAAAAAGTGGCAGGTCGATCCGCAGCGCACGACGGAGGATTCCCGTCAACATCAAACACGAAAACCGATCCAACCCTCCGGATCACCATCCGGCCGTCCATCACGGCCGGCCCCACTTCCGTGGATCCATCAACCATTTAAAAAATACATGCATCCAATGTAGGGAAACGTATTACATGGAATTTAGTTTATTCAATTCGTATTTATAATCATATTTTATTTAATTCAAATTAATATGAATTAAAACAATTACATAAATTTAAATAAAACAAATTTTAAATACGAAAGTATTGTCACTTGAAAATAAATAATTACATTTCACGTCATAAATGATCACTCAACCCCGAATGCCGGAGCCCAGTAGTTTAGAGTGCGAGTCTCCCTAAGTAATTTATATACGTCGACAGATTTTATTATAAATTATCACTCAATATTGAATGCATCATGCATATTTTGTAATACATATATTCTTTTATTTTATGCGTCATTTTATTCTATATTTTTCTAATTTTGATTCGGTGGTGTGCTTACGTTTCTCTCTACATTTCACTCGGGAGGGCTGACCCGTATTTCCGGATTACCCGGATATTCATCGGATTTATTATTATGATCATCTGTAACTCGTATCACCTACCCCGTCACCCGTGTTCCTTCGATTCGTCCTATATCAGAGGAGAAGTTTGGGGTTAGGGTTTCGGGAGTTACCTGGAGCTGGGCGAGGGCGGCGGGGGTGTCCGTGATGAACTTGACGGCGAGGGTCATGATGGTTGAGGTGGTCTCGTAGCCGGCCACCAGCAGCGCAAGGAGAAAATCCACGATCTCCTCGTCGGAGAACCTCCCCTCCCCTCCGCTCAGCAGCGCTTCCAGCATATCCCCCTTATTCTCCGCCTCTTCCCGCTGCGCCCGCCTCTCTCTCACCACCACCGTGATCGCCTGAGCCACCTTAGTCCGCGCCTTCGCCGTCGTCAATCGAGTCACGAGTTCCGTCAGGCCACTGCTCCGATTCGATGGAAGAGAGCGGAGGAGAGGTTACCTTGATGGCTCGACGGTACCCCGGAGAGACGTGAGGGACAGTGAAGAAGCCGTCGATGAGGAGGACATACTCTTTCCGGAGGCTTTCCGTCCATTCGCAGGGATCGAAGCTCATCAGCTGCTTCACGGCCAGTTCGAAGGTAATCTGCTCCGCCACGCAAAATCATTTTCTTTCAGACCAATCCAACCCCTCATTCTCTCGCGGAAATTTGTTCATCTTTTTTCAAAGTAATAATAATAAATTCATATTTACAGCTTCTTTATTTAAAAAAAAACGTTATGGTTCTTTAATTTTCAGGTTTTCAGCGGCGCACCAAAGAACAGTCGCGGGGTGCTCGAAACATTCACATTTTGCGAGCCAACATTGGAAAACAAAATGACGATGTCGAGTTCGAAAATTTAAAATTATCATTCTAAGTACTCTCCCACTATAAAAATTTAAAAAAAAAAACCCTCCAATTTTTTTTTTTTTTAAACGGGGCAGTAGAAATTAAATTTATATATGTGACTAAAAAAATTAAAAATGGCTAAAATGGCATGAGTTACATTAAATACATAAATTTTTAGGAAGATTTAATCATTAATTCACTTTTACAATTAATTTATCACAATTTTCAATTCACGGTTTAAAAAAATGAACCTTTTCAACTCTAAAAATTTGATTTATATTTTCTGTAATTTTTTTATTTTTTTATTATAACATAATTCGACCCGAGAAAAAAATCCGCGCCAACGTGCGCCACCCAATGATCCATTAAACTACTGAAGAGTAATCATTATTGCAACATTATATATAATACCCACCAATCAGTGCTAAAATAGGATAATATAATAAAATCTAACATTTAATAATTTTTTAAAAGTGTCAGCCAAGCGGCATGTAGAGAGGGGGAGAGAGCGAGAGTAGCCATTTTCGAAAATTCCAAGAAAAACGAAAATTTAAAAATAAACAGGACGCGGTGGCCGGCGGATAACTGAAATCCGGGAGTGGGAATTCGCTGGTCCGTGATCACATCCGACCGCAAGGAACGATGATAAATTAAACCCTAACAAATCGTGTATTGACACTGCTTATATAATTAAATCAATAATCATAAGGCTACGGCGGCGATGAGGGGTACCTTTTTTGCCTCCTCCATGAGGAGAACGCGTGGGGGCCAAGCAAGGAGGTTGCGCCGGACGAGGCGGTGGATGTCGGGGAGGAGGTGGCTCCTAATCATGGCCGGGCCGGCGAAGCGGAGGGTGAGGGCGTGCATGCGGCGGTGGAGGGGCCCCTTCATGAGGAGGAGGGAGTGGCGGCCGAGGAGGTTGGACAGCGAGCTGGGGTAGCTGCACTCAAACAGCCGCCCCTCGTTATGGAGGATGAAGCGGTTCGCCTCCGCGTCCGCCGACACCACCGTCGGCTCCCCGAAAACGTGGGTGCTGAAGATCCGGCCGAACCGCCCCACCCGCTCGTCCATGAACGGCTCCGGATCCGCCGTCTTGTACGCTGATATCAGCAGCAGCGTCTCGCCCAGGAAGGGCAACCCCCGCCACCCCGGCGGTAGCCCCCGCCGCCGCCGACCGGACCTGAGGAAGAGGAGGACGGCGGCGACGGGAAAGGCGGCAACGAGGAGGTAAAGGCAGAACGGCCCCATCTAGCGGAGGTTTCGGCTGATTTTGGGAGAGCCCTGTGGACAATGCATTAATAGGAGGCACACGTGGGGGGTGTCCGGCCTTTTTTTTTTTAAATCTATATACAAAATGTGTGATATTTGTTATTAATAAGTAGATTTTAACGTATAAATCTAAATACTAAATCAAATTATTATTTAATTTTTAAAATTATTATTTAATTTTTAAAATTATTATCCTTATTTGTTACAATCATTTTAATGCCATAATTATTAAATAAGTCGATTCTTTTATAAACAAATTATATGATACATGTGAATGTATTGATTTTTGAGGGACGGCGATTCTCATGACCTCTCTTCACAAGGATGGAATTTCCCAATTTCATTAATGGAGACTAATTCATATCATTGATCATATCCATGTAGCCAATGTATATTTTGACATAATACATAAATAATAACCTTTGGCCTTTATTATTATCTTTATTCTTTTTATCCTTCTTTCTTATGTTATTTTAGTGTTATGTACTTAACCATCCATCATTGCTTCACCTTCACTCAACATCACTTAATTAAAATCGGCCCGACAAATTTCATTGTCCAAAGACCCAACACCCAAAATGTTTTTGTTGATTGCATAGGAAGCTACACTAAAAGGGTGAAATTGCATAGGAAGCTACACCGAATGAAGGGCTTGAGAGGACCATGAGAAGCAATCTTGACACCCCCCCCCACATGTCGGTATCAACGTCTACCCAGTGGGTACCATCGGATGGTTGATGAGGTCTAGACAGAACAACTAATCTGTCTAGGTGCCACCGTTGGGCCAGTGGCACCTAGGCATACTCAAAAATATATCTATTGGAGTGGGTCACAACTACTGCGCATATGCTCTTTAATAGTACGTAAAATGACTTTTAACAATGCTAAAAAAACACTGTTAATCGCAGCACTAAAAAAACACTTTTAATTGCACCGCTCATAAAGGGGACCATTTATCGGCATCAGAAATAGTGTCGATAAAGGGCTAGCTGGCTACAATGTGTTGTTATATTAACAACACACCCAACAAAAAATTGTAATTTCAAACAATGCTATATGCATTTAATGTGACATCATGAAAACAAAAATATTCACCCATGATATATACACAAAAATATTACTATATATATTTCAAACAATGTTTTATATAGTTACATTTACAATTATCCATCAAACATTTAAAAACATTAATGTTTCATCTTTTGGCGTCTGTGATCCCCTCTAAAAAATGTCCGCTCATAGTATCTGTTGCCGAAGAAATTATCTCAACCCGAGCAAAAGATTCCGCCTATATAAGAAAACAAATATTATGTCAGCAATACTATAAAGAAATAAATAAAACATTAATATGAAAGAATACATTAATAAAAATGTCAATATTTAATAAAAAATACACATTTCAAGTAATACCGGTCACACCGTGCGTCAGATTGAGATGAGGTTGATTCCTACACGTCACAAATGACTCATGGATCGTTGTCCTAAAGTATCAAAACAATCTGAGTGTGTTTGCTTGGTTTTCAATATGTCACTTGTTCTTTTTACTAAAATTAATGTCAATTTTAAATAAAAAAACACATTTGGAGTCATACCGGTCAAAACATGTATCGTATTAAGGTACGGTTGACTCCTACATGTCACAAATGACTCGTGGATCGTTGTCTTAAAGTATCAAAACAATCAGAATGTGTTTGCTCAATTTTCAATATGTTAGTTGTGTTTTTTTTACTAAAATATCATTTCAAACTGGAAACATACATTTTGAGTCATATCGGTCACATCATGCGTTAGTTTGACATGAGACCACATCATACACGTCACAAATGACTTATGAATCGTTGTCCTAAATTATTAAGACAATTGTAGTGCATTTGCTTGATTTTTAGTGAGTGACATGTTTTAAACTAAAATGTCAATTTTAAACTCATAACAGACACTTTTAGTCATACCGATCACATCACGCGTCGGATTGAGGTGGAGTTGATTTATACATATCACAAATGACTCATAGATCATTGTCCTAAAGTATCAAAACAATCCGAATGCGTTTGCTCAGTTTTCAATATGTAACTTTTTCTTTTTATTAAAATCAATGACAATTTTAAATAAAGACACATTTGAAGTCATACCGGTCACACCGTACGTCGTATTGAGGTGCGATTTGTAGGTTCTGAATGTAGTGGAAGCGCGTGGATGGGTGTACCCAACTTTAATTTTACCGTTAGCAACAATCAATCTGAGATCCATCACGATGGTAAAACGCCAGATCTTCGGAATAGAACGAAAAACGAAAAGGAAAGAGAGAAGTCCTGAGACCATAGAGAGGATCATTATATCTTGGTTATAATTAATTTAATTAAAAGACAAGAATTACCTCGATGGAATTATCTCTTCGTTGATGCTTCCGGTCACAATCCAATGTGATCCGTCGTTGCGTCGCAGAAGCCAAGTGTAGGCTTCCTCTAGCGGTGCTCCACGTATCTCTGAACGTCGTCGAAGGGATCTCCGGGTGTTAGCGTGGAAGAGCCTTCGTTTGTGATGTCTGCCTTCGATCGCCTTGGGAGCTGCTTCCAAAGCGCTCTCCTTAATCCGATGGAGAATGATCTCACTCGTAACTTGAGAGCGTTTTTAGAAGAAATGAATTCTCTCCTGGCTTGAGAGCTTTTTCCAGAGCTGTTATGCACAACCACAAAAGAATGATCATGTCTTATGAGAATAATGTAATTAAGATTTATATTACTTAGAATAATAAAATGAATCAATTACCCAAAGACATTTATTCATTTCATTTAATTCATAGTAAAACCTCATGTCTAATAATAACATTTAACTATTATTATTACTTGACACGTGCCCAACAAATTACACCTAATATTATTTAATTAAATAAATAATATTATTTCCCACAAATCCCAAGAAAAACTACACGGTGTGTATATTAATATACACGACGTGTACTTTTGTTTTTCCATTTTCTTTATTTCCTCAACCACATTTATAAGACCCTGAATAATGACTATTTATTTCTTAAATAAATATCAGTGCATTATTCTCAAATAAATATACTATTTCGTCCACAAGATATTCTCTTGAATAACTAGTGTTGAAATAAATGTGATCAAATATCCTTGAATAATTATTAAACCACAACCGGGAATAATCTTTATCCAACTTGTTAAATGAATATTTAACTAAGATACTTGGATACACTTAGTGCGTGACCCTCTTGGCCTCTTTCTCAGTGACATTAGGCGGAGTTTGCCTAAAGTCTAAGATTAACATCTAGCAACACGCCAAGACACCCATAAATAAAGAAGTTAACGCTGCAATGACGTGTCACCTCATACGAACACTTACCGTGTAATGTAATCCCTTTGTCTTGATATCTCAAATCAAGCAGGTTTCATGCTAGTGTCATCAACCCATGCGCTCAAATACCCTTTCTTTGACCTATTGGAATTGAACTTTGTCTATTCCTCACCATGGGTATGAATTTATTTAGGCTATATCAATTCCATCAAAGAGTCTGAGATATCAACTTCTGTTATGGAACAGAAGGGACAAATCCTTTCTCGCGTTATCTATCAATGCAGTATTACTCGTGACGCACCCAACATATCCTACCTTGCTATGAATAGTGTGTCATCACAGTTTTTATCAATACATCTAAGTGCGCGAGTTGTAATACCCATTAATAATAATCTTAATGTATAAGGACTAATACACACGTCCGCTGATTGGAACATCTAATGACACTATGAAATGTGGATTTCCTACTGGCGGGTCTTGTTCTCATAATATCCTCCTGGATATTACCAAGGGCGCACACCATGAGAAGGTGCCTCAGAGTTTTATGAGTCCTCACCCCCAATGGCCTATATTATTTGTGTCCCTAAAATAATATCATTTGACCATAGAACATATATTCAAGAATAGTGTTACAGCACTTCCAGGTTCTCATCATAGTAGAGATCCACTATGACCCTTTAGTGCAACAATTATCCTTAGGACATTATCACATGCATTGTCACGTAGAAGAACAATCAATATGTGATAAAGTATTTATTAATATTCAAATCCAAGAATACAAGTTTATCATAAAGTACAAAGTAGTTGGTTTTAGGCCACCAAATCCAACAGACTCCTACTTGGAATAGAGACAACTGCTAACAACCTTTAACCTGCTAGCTCTCACATGATATTCATGCTTCTACTGAGATAGGTCTTTAGTCATGGGGTCCGCCACGATCTCTTCTATAGACACTCTGCTCATTGGAACTTCACCCCTTTGATAGGAATCCCTCAAGAGGTGATACTCCTGGAGAATGTGCTTTATCTGTTAACGTGACCTTGGTTCTTTTTCTAGAGGCACCACTGTAATATTATCACAATACAATGTGATCGTCTCTCTACAGTTAGGCACCACATCAAGCTCCTGGACAATGTTCTAAATCCATATGGCTTTGTTGAACTCTGCCAGCTCACAACTCCTTTGTTGAGACATAAAACATATCCTGATTGCGACTTCAGATCATTCTGATCTATCTAAAAACTAGCATCAACATACCCTCTGATGACAAGCTCCTCATCTCCTCCATACATCAGAATATATCCTTAGTTCTTCTCAGATACTTAAGGATAGTCTTAACAACATTCCAATGTTGTTCTCCTACATCTGCTTAATATCTGCCTACCATGCTCAGTATATAGGCAACATCAAGCTGGTACATAACATGACATACATGATGGATCCTATAGCCGAAGCATATGAGATCTTACTTATCATATCTTTCTCCTATTGTGTTTGATGATACATTCTCTTAGAAAGATGTAGGCCATGTGACATTAGAACCAATCCCCTCTTGAATTATTCCATACTAAATATCACTACGGGAAAAAAGGATAATAGCGATGGGTTATTTGCGACGGGACTTATTCCCGTCGCAACTAACCCGTTATTTGCGACGAGTTTCTTTTACCCGTCGCAAATGGTTTGGCGCGAAATGCGCGCCAAACCGCGTAACCCCGTCGCAAATAACCGGCGGCGGTTAAAGAGTATTTGCGACGGGACTGCAGTCCCGTCGCAAATCTTCCGGCGGCAGGGGTTATTTGCGACGGGCCCGTCGCAAATAACCCCGACGCAATTAATCTAACCTATAAATACTGCCAACCGTTACAGTTTTTTTCACTCTGAACTTTTTGCGGCGATCAGTTGTAATTTTTTTTTCCGATTTCGAGGAGTCAGTTGGTGGTGTTCTACAACTACAGCGGCTCGACATTGACATCAAATTTAAGGTTTTTATCTGAATTTTAATTTAATATTTATTTTATTTATTTATTTTAAATTTTTATAATTTTTTTTTCTGATTCCTAATTAGAAATAATTATGAATAACTATTAATAATTAACAGTAATTAGAGACAATTAAACACTAATTAATTTAAATTAGTTAGCGGTAATTACAATTAATTAGCAGTAATTATGAAAAAATAAAATTAATTTGAATTAATTAATAATAATTAGAAATAATTAACATTAATTAGTAATAATTAATAATAATTATCAATAATTATCAATAATTAACAATAATTACCAATAATTAGTAATAATTAGTAATAATTATCAATATTTACTAATATTTACCAATAATTGTCAATAATTGTCAACATTTTTCAATAATTACCAATATTTACCAATATTTACCAATAATTGCCAATAATTGTCAATATTTACCAATAATTAGGAATAATTACCAATAATTAGGAATAATTACCAATAATTAGGAATAATTACCAATAATTAGGAATAATTACCAATAATTAGGAATAATTACCAATAATTAGGAATAATTACCAATAATTAACAATAATTAGTAATAATTAACAATAATTACCAATAATTAGTAATAATTAACAATAATTAGTAATAATTAACAATAATTAGTAATAATTAGTAATACTTACCAATAATTGCCAATAGTTGTCAATATTTACCAATAATTCCCAATATTTGTCAATATTTACCAATAATTAGGAATATTTACCAATAATTAGGAATAATTACCAATAATTACCAATAATTAGGAATAATTACCAATGATTAGGAATAATTACCAATAATTAGGAATAATTACCAATAATTAGGAATAATTACCAATAATTAGGAATAATTACCAATAATTAGGAATAATTACCAATAATTAGGAATAATTACCAATAATTAGGAATAATTACCAATAATTAGGAATAATAACATTATTACATTATTAGTATATTTTATTATTAATATTAAAATAATATAATTTTCTATATTATATACAATTCTCCTTTCATCTGTGTGCTTTCTGTCTCCACATGTAATATTTGCATTCTTTTTCAAAATTATCAACTTACTCACCAATGGAGAGGTGAAAGTGAATGCAAATATTACACGTGGAGACAGAATGTTAAACACACAGATGAAAGGAGAACTGTATATAATATAGAAAATTATAATATTTTAATATTAATAATAAAATATACTAATAATGTAATAATGTTATTATTATATAATTAATATTTATGAAAAAAAATATTAGTATTATTAAAATAATAAAAAATTTATATAATATTAAAATTATCAATATTTGTAACAGGTTTTGCTTTATTCTTAACATGTCCAATTCTTAAATGGTCAATTTTTAGGTCTATCCCAATAAAAAGTTTGCGTCAGTCGTGTCTGATGTAAACTATATAATTATCATTGCTTGAATGTTTTTTCTAACAAATTATTCAAAACCTGTAATGCTTTTATATTTTATAGAAAAATATGGAACAACGAGGTCGTCAACAGTCATTATTAGATGACCGCATATGGATAAATCAACGTAGAAATCCAAACGGTTCTGGTTTAAATCCAGTATATATAGAGGGTGTGGAGACTTTTTTATCATTTGTGGCATCAAATCCAGAATTTGTTTCAGAAGACACAATAAAATGCCCTTGTAGAAAATGTGCATTGAGAACATTTGACACGTTTGACAAAGTGGGGGAACATCTCTTGCGTTTTGGTTTTCAACCAGATTATGTTTTTTGGTATCAACACGGTGAACGCAGTTCCAGAGTAGGTGATACCAACTTGATTCCGGATCCATCCCGGTTTCAAGATTTAGTATATGATGTTGCAGGTTCATCTGTTCAACATACAGAAACTACGACTGATATAACTTCAAATCCTGAGTTGGCACCGTCTGAATTTTATGAGTTGTTGAGGTCTGCTAAGGATGCATTATATCCTGGATGCAAGATGAGCAAATTAGAAGCAATTGCAAAATTTATGGCTATCAAATCAGATAACGGAATGTCAAACACCTGTTTTGACCAGATATTTTCTTTGCTTAAAACACTGTTACCCGAAGGAAATGTTTTGCCTGCAAATTACTATGAGAGTAAGAGGCTGGTTCGAAATTTGGGACTTACTTGTCAGAAGATTCATGCATGTTCAAATGACTGCATTTTATATTCTGGGGAAAATGAGTCGTTGGATAGTTGTCCCACATGTGGGCAATCGAGATATAAAGAAGGGCAACATGGGAAGTCTGGTTTGTTTCCTGTAAAACAGTTGAGATATTTTCCTCTTACATCCAGACTACAACGTTTATTCATGTCTAAGAATACAACGACAATGATGTCATGGCATAAAGCGAATATTTCAACCGATAAAAGCTTGAATCATCCAGTCGATGGTGATTCATGGAAACATTTTGATAGAGTGCATCCATCCTTTTCTTTAGAAGCTAGAAATGTTTGACTGGGCCTTTCCACTGATGGTTTCTATCCGTTCGGATCTTATGGTAGTCAGTATTCATGTTGGCCTGTTTTTTTAACTCCGTACAATTTACCTCCATGGATGTTGATGAAGGAGCCCTATATCTTTTTGACTTTACTAATTCCAGGACATCCGAAGAAGAATATTGATGTTTATTTGAAACCATTGATTGATGAATTAAGTTTATTGTGGAGTACATGTGTCAGTACATATGATGTTGCTACGAAACAGAATTTCATACTGAGAGCAGTATTGATGTGGACAATTAGTGACTTCCCGGCTTATGGGATGTTATCTGGCTGGAGTACACATGGTCAAAAATCATGTCCTTACTGTATGTGAGAGAACAAAGCATTTATGCTCATTCATGGAAAGAAACCTTGTTATTTTGACTGTCATCGCATATTTCTTCCAACTGATCATCCTTTTCGCAGAAACAGATCTCATTTCAGAAAAGGAACAGTTGAAAGAGATGGACCTCCAAAAATTCTATCAGGTTCGAAGTTAAAAACAGTTGTATTTTCATTACCTACCATCACTTTTGGTCCCACAATAAACCAACAGAAAATTTCTGGTTTTGGGAAAGAACACAATTGGATTAAACGTAGCATATTTTGGGATTTTCCATATTGGTCTGATTTGTTGGTCCGCCACATGTTGGATGTCATGCATATTGAAAAGAACTGTTTTGATAATTTGTTTCATACAATTTTGGATACGCCCGGAAAGAGCAAAGACAATGTAAATGCATGTTTATATCTTGCCCAAATTTGCAGGCGTCCAGAACTGGAACTGTTTGAGAATGTCAGAACAGAAAAGTTACTGAAACCAAAAGCAACTTATACACTGTCTAAAGAAAACCGTTTATTATTTTGTCAGTGGATTGCAGATTTTAGACTTCCAGATGGCTGTGCTTCCAATTTGGGTAGATGTGTAAAGAATGGTCATATTACTGGATTAAAAAGTCATGATTGTCATGTTATAATGGAAAGACTTCTACCCATTGGATTAAGAGGTCTGTTGAATTCTGTGATTTGGGATTCCATAACAGACATGTCATATTTTTTTCGGGACATTTGTGCGGCTACAACAGATTATGATGTTTTATGCAAACTTGAAGAAGATGTTGTTGTAATTATATGTAAACTTGAAAAGATATTTCCGCCATCTTTCTTTAACTCAATGGAACATTTGATATTACATTTTCCATATGAAGCCAAATGTGGAGGTCCAGTACAGTTTCGATGGATGTACCCATTCAAAAGATTCATGCAAAAATTGAAAATAAAAGTACGTAACAAAACATCTGTTGAAGGATCTATTGCAGAAGCTTATTTGCAAGAGGAAATATCTTTTTTCTGCTCCCATTATTTTGAATCTGAGTATCCTTAAAAACACAACCGAATGGGACGGAACGAGGGGAATATTGATGAAATCGAAAATCAATTATCTGTTTTCAACCAGCCAGAGCTTGGTTTTGGTGGAGTTCATGAACGTTGGCTTTCAGATGATGAACATCACAGAGCTCATACGTATATTCTGCTCAACTGTGAAGAGATGACATCAGTTGTAATGTAAGTGTTTATATCACTTATTCTATCATTTATGTTACAGTAAATAACTTTGTTTTTTATAGGTTGTATGATAATCATATCAAGAAACAAATTTCACAAATTACAACAGCTGCTCTCGAAGAACGCTGACAGAAAAATTTCTCCCATTGGTTTCAAAAACTGGTAACATAAATTCTTTATCTTTTAGAAACTCATTAAATGTATAGTTTACTATATTGATAATTATTTCACAAATTTTCAGGTGTCTCGACATGCTGATAAAATTGACAAACGGCTGTGTATATTGAGTAACCCACCTTCCAAACTTGTTAAAACTTATAATGCATATGTGGTGAATTGATTTCGATTTCATACACATGCATATGGGGAATAAAAAAAACAATTAACAGTGGAGTTAGCTTGAGAGGATCTCATTATCGAGAAAATTAAGTTGACTTTTATGACATGCTTAATGAAATCATTGAACTATGTTATCTTGGAAAACATTACATAACCATGTTCAAATGTTGGTGGTTGGATACAGAGAGAGGCGTGCGTGTTCATCCGACTCATGGAATCATCGATATTAAATGTAAAAGTGTTCTCACAATAAATGAACCATTCTTATTGGATCAAAGACACATCAAGTTTATTACGCAAAGTACTGTGCTACGTCAAAAGAATTGACTGATTGGTGGAGTATAATAAAAATCGAAATTCGAGACAACCAGTTTAGTCAAAGTGAATGTGCTTTCACTGATGTGCAAGGAATTGAAGTTTTTCAAGAGAGTACTCAAAATCAATCTTTTTTACAAAGAGACATGAGTATCGATGAAGACACCCCACATTTAAGGGTTGGTGATGACGATGATGTTAATGATGTCACATATGAATTTGTAATGGTAAGAGATGAAGCAACTGGAAATCGAATGGATATCGATGATGTTGAGGAGGAATATGAAGATGACATTGACATATATGAAGATGATGATGAAGATGAACATTGATAGAATTCCATGGTAGTTATATATAATCATAACTAATATATATGTATATATAATAGTAATTATCAATTATTTGCTAACAACATTAACATTTTCTGTTTCAGATGGACGACGACGCATTTCGTGAGTTGGCGGATGCTGACCTGTCTTTCGATGCAGATGAGTTGCTGGCAGATGACCCTTAGCCTGCAGGCACTTCAGGGAGTACGCAGAGGGGGCACAGTCTTGCACGATTGATGATTCATGACCCCGTCCCCGAGCGACATCCACGTCTTGGGTTTGATCCACGCACATGGAGGTGTGATAACCTGTGTGATAACCTGTGGATTTGAATAAAATTTCATTAATCTATTCACATAATAAATGTTTATTATTTTTACAGTCTTCCGCATATAGCAGTTGGACAGGGCAACACTATTTTGCGCAACTATTTCTCTCAGCCTTGGACCACATGGGAGCAGATTCCCATTGATGTGCAGCATGCCATGTTCGGCCATTGGTTGGTACGTACATAAATAAATAATTTTTATTTTGAAAATTATTTCATTTCTAACTTGATATTTTGATTTATTTGTATGGTTTATGGTATCTGATCGAGGATACCATGCGTGGAGCCATCCACGATGCATGGGAGGTGGTCATGCGTGATCGTTTTCGTCAGTTTTTGCACAACTTGAGGAGAGCAGCCATGAAGAAAGTAGGAGTATCCGTTTTTGATAACTCCTGTAGAGCGCACCGACCACAGTACATTTCATCCCACGTATGAGATGGATTATGTGCGCACTGGTTGAGTGATGCCTTTTAGAGGAGATCATCGGTGGGGAGACAGAATCGGGGGAGACAGGAGGTGACTCATCGAGCTGGGAGTCATACTTTCAGTACTCATAGACAACATCTGGTACGTACATTATTTATAAATATTTTATATAACTATAAATATTAACAGTTTATTTTTTATTCTTATAGGCTGTCGAGCACCCTGATATTACGGAGTACGACATATATCGGAGGATGTATAGTGATCCTGCTATTGGGGAGCTCAGAGGTGATCGTCAGCATCACATCGTGGTCAGTATTATTTGTTTTCAAGTTTAAAAATTAACTGCATATAATATATTCACAATTTTAATTTTAAATTGCAACCACAGGAGTCATATGAGGCCGCAACGTCACAGACCCAGCTTGAGAGTCAGGCCGAGTCATCAGATCAGACCAGTGGCCGTCAGTTTGATGAGGTGGCATGAATGCAAGCCACCCAGTATGACTTCGAGAAGGGCTGGGTAGTTGGTATCAGCTCTCGACTGACTCCCGGAGATTATTATGGCAGTGCTGCGATGTCGGCGTCCAGCTCGAGAGGATCTCGTGCATCTTCTTCTACTACATAGTATGAGGACCAGTTGCGATCTCAGACTGCACTGATAGAGAGTCTCCGACAGGAGCAGGAGGAGATGCGTCCGCAGCAGCAGCAGCATGAGGAGGAGCGTCGATGCCAGCAGCAGCTGTATGAGGAGCAGATGAGTCGGTGGCAGCAGAAGCAGTAGGAGCAGATGGAGTACATGCACCGACTCACTCGTGCTTTAGGGATGAAGTTTCCTCCACCAGTATCTGCAGACCCCCCCTCCCCCCTCCCCCCTCCCCCCTCCTTCAGATTAGAGTTTGTTTTTATGTTATAAAGTTTGTTAAATCAAAATATGATTTTTTTTTCTATTCGTAGTTTCTGTCTCATTATAAAATATAAATAATATTATATTTTGAAATAACAATATTAATATGAATAATAATATTATTTATATTTTATAATATTAAATTATATATATATATATATATTAAAATTTTATAATATTAAAATTTAATTATATTTTTTTGTAATATTTGAATTATTTTAATATTTGAATGTATTATAATTTTATTATTATTATATTAATTAAAATAACTTATTAATATTTATTTTATTTATGAATTATAATTATAATATTATTATATTAATTAAAATAATTTATTAATAATTTTTTATTTTTTATTTTTGAATTATAATTCTATTATTATTATATTAATTAAAATAATTTATTAATAATTTATTATTTTTATTTGTGAATTATAATTCTATTATTATATTAATTAAAATCATTTAATAATATTTTTTATTTTTTTATTTTTGAATTATAATTGGATTATTATTATATTAATTAAAATAATTTATTACTATTTTTTTATATTATTTGCGACGGGTGCTATGCCCGTCGCAAATAGTATTATTATTATATTAATTAAAATAATTTAGTAATATTTTTTTTATTTGTTTTAAAAAAATATTTGCGACAGGTCCGTCGCAAATATTTTTTTAAAAAAGTTTTTTAGATATAACGACTAATATTTGCGACGAGAATATTTCCCGTCGCAAGTACTACTTTTAGCGACGGGCCCGTCACAAATAATTGTTGTTGCGACGCCGTTTTCCGCAATGGGCTATTTGCGACGGAACCCCGTCACAAAAGCACATTAATGACGGGATCCCAACGCAAATGCCCCGTCGTAAATGTCCTTATTTTCAGTAGTGTATCTTTAGTTTCTGGTCAATGTATGTACCCTGTCTTAGTCCAAGCAGCCTCTTGGATCTATCATGAATGATCTTGAACCCTAGAATTTAGGCTACTTCACCTAATTCCTTCATGGAGAAACACTTGTTCAACCATTCCTTAATTGACTATAAGAATAGTATATCATTTCCAATAAGTAATATGTCATCAACATATACTACTAGGATAATGACCGCATTCCCATTAAACCGCTTATAAACACATGGATCACATTTGTTTTTAATGAAACCAAATTCCTTTATGGCTTCATCAAATCGAATGTTCCATGACCCGGATGCTTGCTTTAATCCATAAATAGATTTTTGTAACTTTCAAACCCGTTTGGCATCACCAGGTGTCACAAACCCTTCTGGTTGTGTCATATAGACATCTTCCTGAAAGTTCCCATTAAGGAATGCTGTTTTGACATTCATCTTCCAAATCTTGTAGTCATGGTAAAATGTTATGGCAAGTATGATTCTTATGGATTTAAACATGACAACTGGAGAAAATGTTTCATCGTAGTCAATTCCTTGACGTTGTCTGAATCCTTTAGCCATAATCCTTGCTTTATAGGTGCTAACTTGACCTTCAATGTCCAACTTTCTCTTGAACACCCATTTGCATCCAATAGGCTTTACATCAACTAGATCATCGAACAGAACTCAAACATGGTTTTGATACATGTAATCCATCTGAGAATTCATAGCTTCTATCCATCTTGAATCTTTTGAGCTCTCTACTGCTTCCTTGTAGGAGAGAGGTTCATCATTGTCCAACAATAATGATTCACCATCCTCAGTGACTAGGAAACCAAATCTCTATGGTTCCCTTACCTCTCTTGAGCTCCTACGTAGTACTTGTGTTCCTGGAACCTCTTCCACGAGGACCTGTGGAACTTGTTCTTGTACCAACTCATGTGTATCTTGAGCACCAACTTCATTGAAGTCAATCTTTATCCCACTATACTTTTTGAGGATGTGCTACATCTCAAGAAATATGGCTTGTCTAGTGACAGTCACTTTCTTATCTAAAGGGTTATATAGGTAATATCCTTTCGTTTCCTTGGGATATCCTATAAAGATACACCTCGTTCCGCGGAGTGCTAGTTTTTTGACTGATAAGGCTTTAATAAACACCTCACATCCCCATACACATGTGTGCGACAAAAATGGGTTTCTTTCCATTCCATAACTCAGAGGGAATTCCATTTTTCACCTTAGTTGGTACTCGATTTAATGTGTATGTTGTAGTTTGTAATGAATATCCCCAAAAGGATAATGGAAGATCTGCATGAATCATCATCAACCTCACCATGTCCAACAAGGTGTGATTTCTACTTTCACTAACACCATTCCACTATAGTGTATAAGGAGGAGTGAGTTGAGATAGAATCTGAGACTCCTGTAAAAGGTTGATGAACTCTTGGTTCAGATATTCTCCACCTCGATCTGATCGAAGCTTCTTTATCTTCTTACCAAGCTGATTCTCTACTTCATTCTTGAATGCCTTAAATTTCTCTAAGGACTCTGACTTATACCTCATTAAGTTTATATTTCCATATCTACTCAAATCATTAGTAAAAGAAATGAAATAAGAATATCCACCTCTAGCTTCTACTGGAAATGGTCCACACACATCCATGTGTACCAATCCTAAAAGCTATGTGTCCCTTTCACCCTGTCCACCAAAAGAAGCTTGGTCATTTTCCCTTGTAAACATGCATGACATATATCAAGTGGTTTGAGCTTAGTAGAGTCTAAATAACCATCTTGGCAGAGCTTTGTCAAGCACTTCTCATTTACATGACTGAGATGGTGATTCCACAACTAGGTGTTGTGAGTCATGTGAGTTTGTTTCATTATCGATTTCCAACACTTGGTTTTCCAAATTTAATAGATACAAAATATTATTTAAATGTTCCATACCATAACACATGTTATTCTTATAAAAGAAACAACCCTTATTTCAAAACATGAAAATAAATCCATCCATATCCAAACATGATATAGAAATTATGTTATTGATAACACTAGGTACATAATAACAGTTATGTAAAACCAAAAGCATCCCATTTGGCAATCAGAGATGGTAATCACCAATGGATAATACAACCAGCCTCATGCCATTGGTAGCTCAAAGATCCACCTCTCCTCTGAAAATCTTTCAAAATCTACTCGGTTCCTGTATTTGAATACAAATGTGAGCCCCACATGTTGTATCTAATACCCAATGTGTAGAAATGGAAAGATTACACTCGATAACAAACACACATTTAGTGTCCCCATGCTTCTAGGTGCAATTCCTCTTCCAGTGGCCTGGCTTTCCACATGCAAAAAATACTGCCTCCCGCTCCTTGCCCTGCCTCTGGTTCTTTCCCTTCTTGGAGGGACAATGCTCAAGAGCTTCAGACCGTTTATGAATCCTTAACCCCTTTGCCTTGTCCTTCCTCTTCTTATTCACTATAAGGATTGTGGATTTGTCACGCCCCATATCCTTATCTACCTGAAGAATCAAGATCAGAAGTTCAGATAGAATCTTCTTATTTTTTCTCATGTTGTAGTTGACAATAAATCTAGAGAAGTTCTTGGGCAGTGATGATAGGATGAGATCTGTGCGCAACTCATCTGGGAACTTAAACCCTAAGATGTCTAGGTGTTCAATGTAGCCAATAAGCTTGACTACATGAGGCCTAGCTAGAACAGGCTCTCCAAGAATAGTTGTGAACAAAGCGTGGCGATATCATATCTCTCCCATCTCACCTTCTCTTGATAGAGTTCCTTAAGGTGAGACATCATGCTATATGCATCCTTGTTTTCACGTTGCTTCAAGATTTCATTAGACATGGTCGATAGCATAAAACATTGGAAATATGTGGCATCATCCAAATGTTTCATATGGAGAGATATTTTCTCATCACTGGCCTCATTTCCAGGTTCAACTAGAATAAGCTCCTCCAGTACATACAATTTCCTCTTGTGGCGAAGGATGACGCATAAACACCTTCGCCACTCCTGGAAATTGGTGCCGGTGAGAAGGTTTTCCTTCTTGAGTATGGTTCTCAATGATATGTTTGATGTAATTTTTATTTCCATTTCTATAAATTAAGATGAGTATAGATATAGTACTTTATCATGATAAAACTGAGACAAATAAATAAATTAATACTTATTAGTCTCCCACTATTTTATCAAAATCCAATAATGTCACGACCCAACCCAACGGGGCTCGAGCCGCGACTCCCCAAGCCCGCCTCCAATAGGCCAGGGGCTGGAGACCAGCGCCGAGTAGGCTATGAAACACATGGGAGACATTAGCCTAAGGTACCTGTACACACACACCCACACACACCTCCATGCAACAGTGCAGAGATATATAAAACTGAAAAGAAAATGCATGCATACACTATCCCACAACCAGAGTACAACAGAAGTACAAAGGGAAAAATAGGGCCCACCAAAAGTAAACTATAAAAGCTCGTCCAACCTGCTCTGAAGAAGGGAAACGCTGCCACAAACACCACCAGAAAGCTCCCTCGGCACCGCACCGGCAAACCCCCGGTCAGTCTCTCTCACTCAGCTCCGCTTGCACCGGGTCCTCCTGGGACTCCGTTGAAAGGCCTGTGGTCTGCACAAGACACAAACATGTGCGGGAAAAGCCTGTGTAGGGGTGAGTATAAACATACTCAGTAGGCACCCCAAAAACCCAAAACCAAAGAGAGAAACTGGAAGACAACAGTCCGCTCATCCCAGCCAGAGGGAACCCAGAGGAGAGAGAAACTCCAGCTCGCGACCATCCTCGGCTAAACACAACTAGTCAGCTTAGCTCTGGAGTATGCCCATACATACACCTTGAACAATCCAGATATACCCATCTCACGCAACAAGCCACTTGAGGTATCGACCTAAACACCAGCAACTGTCCATAACCAGGAGAGAACACTCCATGATCACTGTCATCCCAGATGACACTCATCTGAGAGATACACTCCATAGGGTTTCTCACAAACCTCTCAGACGCTCACCCGAGATATCACGCTCGTCGGCTAGCATCACTGAGGAAACCCTGATGAAACAACAGAACCACCAAACTCCTCGGATAGGGGATCGCTTCTAGGGTCCGCCAGGGAATACCAGAACCCTCTATGGTATACGAAGCTCACAGATAGGGGATCACTCCCAGGGTCCTCTGGAGGATACCACGACCCGATCTGGCATACGTAGTTCTCACAGATACGGGATCACACCCAGGATCTGTTGGGGGATACCACAACCCGATCTGGCGCTCGACAGAATCACATCACTCAGATAGAGGATCATCGACCATATAAAGGTGGTCACGACGATACCGGAACCCTATCTGGTATAACTCACGATGTAGGGGATCGAACCGACGATGCCGGAACCCTACCAAAACCACGCGCTAAGTAGGGGATCACATAACCAACGATACCGCAACCCTACCGACACCAAGCGCTGAGTAGGGGATCGTATAACCAACGATACCACAACCCTACTATAAACCTCATGCTGAGTAGAGGATCGTATACCCGAAGATGCCTCAAACCTACTGAAACCACGTGCTGAGTAGGGGATCGTGTAACTAACGATACCACAACCCTACTATAAACCTGATGCTGAGCAGGGGATCATATACCCGACGATGCCACAACCCTACTGAGCATGACCCACTGCGTAGGGGATCATATTCCCGATGATGCCAAAAACCCTACGGGGTTAAACTGCTAGATAGGGGATCGCCGCCCGTGAATAAGCGGTCACAACGATACCAAGAACCCAATCTAGGGAGAAGATGCTAGAGGATCCTGCTCCGGGCCCACCAGAGGGATGCCACAACTCTAATAGTTTAAACATCCCATCGAGAGGATCAAAAACCTATGCGAAGACTATGATTCCACACGAACCCTCGTGGGAACGAACCAAGGGAGTACCCTCAACCACTGTTGGTCCAAAACGTTTCTAATCTGAGCGACCCGCAACAACGCCACACTGCGCACCTCCAAGGCCAATACTGAGGCCACCATCGCGTTCTACATGGAAAAACATGCAGGATAGGCTGTTTACTTGCCCAAAACAGAGCACCGGTGAAAAAGGCACTATTCACCATAGCTAGCTCGTGCGGGGCCCACACAACGATCTCGAAACCCATTGAGCGGCTCATACCACGATGATCCCCTCGGAAAAACAAGCGGAAACGACTACTCGCTCGTCCGAAACGGACACCCGGTGAAAAAGGTACTATTCACCGAAGGCCAGCCCGGGTGGGGCCCATGCCTCGATCCCGAAACACATCGAATGGATCGCACCATTGCGATCCTCTCGGAAAAACACACAGGATCGACTAAACATCCGCAAAATCGGACTCCTGGTGTGAAAGCTGCGTTTCTCCGCAAAAGCCAAAACCCGGCCTCATGGGGTCCACACCCCAAACTCAGTCCCAACACCCAAAAACCCTCAAGAAAAGTTCGCCGTATCATCAGGGTCTCATCGCCACTGACGGCACGTCAATCAGACTCTCCGGGTAGAAGATACAATGGCCCGAAGTCGAATAATAATAAAATAACATTACTTTATTTGACATTTGAAGCTCCTGAGCCACGATCCCGAACCCTTAAACCCTCGAACCCACACCGGAGGGTTCGCCTCATCTTCAGGGTCGCGTCGCCGCAAACGACACGCGAATCCGACTCCCAGATTGCAAGATACGGGGGTTTAAAGAACCCCCAGAAAAACCTGGTCGGACCACCGTCTGCCTCGCCGGAAACTAGCGCGCCACCGCCAGATTCCGCGGTGCCGCCACCGGATTCCGCCACACCGCCACCGCGCCATCGCCGGATTCCGCCATGGCCGCCGCCCCTCGTCGCCGGAAAACCGGGTTTTCACCGGAAAACTTCCGGGAGACACCGGGAGCACCCCGGTGCTCCAAATTCAGATCCGAAACATGTTTTGGAAAGCTCGGGACCCAAACTATACAACCCTTATGAAAAATTGAAGAAAAACAACACAAAAACGGGATCCGGGATTTTAAAACTCAAACCGCCTGCCTCGCGGGCGAAACGCCGACGTTCTGCCTTAGATCCGCGCTCCAGAGCTTCCGCTGCACGCTCCTGGAACGTTCGCCGTCAAAATCTGAGCTCGTGGGCGCTTCGTTTGCTCGATTCGGCGGAGTGGCGGTGAACAACGGAGAAGAACGTCGAGAGGAACGATAAAGGGGGGGGGATGATATTTATATCAGTCGCCCGCCGACGCCAAACCCGCCTCGGACCCGACGCCCTATGCGAACACAGGTAATGTCACCCCTAGGGTAAACGCACCGTTCTGAACGCAATGATGGACTCAGATTTGCGATCCGACACTCAGTTCAGAAGTTATTCAAGCCGATGCTCGTAAATGGACTTTTCCACTTATTTACAAAAACACCCATGGTGGCGTTTTCCACTGCAGGCCCGCGCCCGCAAAGTTGACACCTCGCATAGGGTAAACGGTACGTTCCAGACACAACCGTGCCCTCAGATTTCTGTTCTGATCTACCGTTTAGGAGATATCACACCCCCGCCACGTGCATAGTATAAAAATACTTAATATTTTTATAAAATTAATTCTGGGCACACCAGACCTCGGAATCGCATGCCGTCTTCGCGCCTAGCTCTGGAATTATTCATATAAATATTACAAAGTCTGACAGGGCCAAAAACCTGAGTCGCTACATCCTCCCCCCCTTCATCCCCGAAAAGACCTAAGCATAAGGACAACGACTGGACTCTCAACTGGGTCTCGCACACCAGCGAGTTCACTAACAAACACCCCTGCCTGAACGCATAAGTCAGATGGACTCATCCACCACACCTCAACACTATCCGCTTTAGGCGGCACTGACTCGCCCACACGGTTTTAATCGCGTCACAAAAACGCGTCTCGATGGGGAAAGGATCCCTATTTCTTACGCATTCGAAGCACGCCAAACAACACCCACTCAGGGTCTTACCAACGCCCTGAACAAAACTCAAGCAAGAAACAAAAGGGAGGGTACCACTAAACAGTGTCTAACAAACTACTGCAGTAAGTAGAAAAGACACAAGGCGTACCTCTATCTATCAGCGGAGCCTCTGGGTCAACAGCCTCCAGAGCATGCAGCTGTCCTCGCCCTTGGCCACCTGATTTGCCACTAAATGAGGCTAATATTAATTGGTAATATATATAATATTCATGTTCTTTATTATTCATAAACACCATTTTAGTGCATTTCACACTTTGAACATCATTTCACATTATGATTGTAATACCTTCTTAAAATGCACTATTATGTGGTACATTTTTTAATTTGAACTGATTATACATATTTTAATTTGATAATTGATCTACACTACAATATGAACATGTTTCATTCAGGGATCAATGGAGAATTCATGGAGAATGATGGAGAAATTTGGCAATGAAAGAAAGCAATTCTGGAGAAGGCAGATTGGATACCATCTCACTGATGAGACTGTGGGGCCCAAAATATAGGCCCAATGAATCCCAAATTTCGTGGGATGATATAATAAATTTATAGGAACAAATAACTCTTCATGATACAATGCTCATTCGGCCTCCATGGTGTCCATTTAGGCGGCCCAATTTAGAGATACAATTCTGGGCCAGATTCTGCGTCCCAGAAAAACATCCCACTAATTTAATCATATCTCGGAATTCACAACTCCAAATGGTCCCAAATTTTACATGAGGTTAGAAGATATCCGGATATCCATTTTCTTCTTATATGGACCACTCTGATTTGGCCATCTAGAAGGTCATCTAAACGCGTCTGTTCGGTGGATGAAAGCTGGCTGCCACCTCGGGTCAAATGTGGAAAAGTCCAAATTCCACAAGCTTTCCACCACCTATGCCCTACCAAAATTAATTGAGATGCTTTGTACTGTTGGAGACTCGAGACAAGGGCTCAAAAATGCCTATTTAAGGTAGTGGTGTTGGAGGATTTAGGAATCTTTGGTGCTTGGTTTCATTGTAGTGTTATGCTGTCGCTTTGTGTTTGTAATCGCATTTCTTTCTCATGTAAGTTGTTTAATTCACCTTATTTTCTTAATAAAAGTTCTTCATTTACTCTTATTATATTATTATACTTATCACGTTGATACCGTTGGTTCAAGGTGTGAATTTATTCATACCATACTTTGTGATATTTATCACACAACGGAGGAGTGATCTTTTTTTGTTATTGTTTTTACTTCTTCAATTCCACCCTTGTAAGTCTACTTCCCGCTTCCGTTGAAGACATGTCATCAATGGAGGGATAAATATTTTATGGGTTGATCCAAGGGAGTAGCAAGGGGCTGGATTGGATGTTATTTATCACTCTATTAATGGAAAATCACTTCTTTTAAATGAGATTTTTATTTGATGATTTTAAACATCTTCATCCTTATTGAATTTAAGGTCACACATTCAAGTACTAATATGAACCTCTACCTTGGAGTGCTCAAAACTTTGATCCTTAAAGTGTATAGGTGATTAGTATTAGGGTGTGTAGGCATTAAACCAGTAAGTGATGATTTCGTTTGATCTTCTTAAATGAATCCATCTCAATTATAAGAAATTGTAATCATAAAAAAAGTAATTCATCCAATCCACCCCGAGCGATAACCTAGGATCAACCCATTCTTTTAAATTGAATTCACTTAAATCTATTAGATATCTTTCAAAAACATCCAAAATCAATCCAATTTGGCCACTTCATAGCCGAAAACAGTCCATAGAATGTACGTGTCTATAGGTTTCTTCTTAGGTCTCTGTGGATTCGATAACCCAAGCTAAACTACAAGGACCGTCTTACCTTCTTCTCTTGGGTAAATTTGAGCGAGAATCAAATTTTGGCACCGTTGCCGGGGACCTAAGTAAGTTATCTTAGACACAATCATCCTTTTTTTCATCCTACTTCTCTTTTCTCACCCCTCACTCCTATGGAAGTCAATTTTGAACAAGTCCAAACATGGGAAACCTATCCCCACTTTGATCACCCAACCCCATGTGTAATGTACAATGACCATCCTAATTTATACATGTGGTATCATCAACATCCTAATGAACCACATTGTTTTTACCCCTCTGATCCACAAAACATCTCAACATATAATGAGTTTCAATCCCCACAAATCCAATTTGAACATCCTCCTATGGAATTCCAACAACATAATTATCCTCCTAGAATAGACCATCTGTCTCAACCCCTTATCCATCCTAATTCACACCCATTACATGAAAAATTGTGTCAACAAATGGAGATAATAAATTTTGAGGTTTCATCATTGAGGTTAGAACTACAAAGCATTAAACATTGTGAGGAACCCATCCCTACACAAACTGTCCCTTCCATAACCTTATGTGAAGTGTCTAGTTTCCCACAAACCTCTCATGAATTTATTGAAGAGAAAACCTTTGGATTTGGGGAAGATGATGATGATCATGGAATTTTTTATGGGTGTTTAAATCAAGATGAAAATAATTTTTTGTATTCACAAGAGGGAAATTTGACATCATGGATTGAGTCTCATGAATATAAATCCATTGATGATTTTTCAAAAACACAAATCACTGAACCATTAAGAGAAATCACAAACTTTGAGTCCATACCCATTCCTGAAACTGATCTTTCCAATTTGGTGGATGAATCCTCTATTCAAAAGGAACCAATTTTGTTGAGCAATTTTGAAAATAAAACTGAGTTCAATTCAAAGTCCCAACCTATGTTTGAGAGTTTTAACCTACCTGAACTTGAACAAAAGGACTTTCCATCCACCCTCAAGTTTCCATTCATTGGGGATAGCCAAAAACTTCCATTTTTCACCATTTCTTATCTTGAAACCACTAAATAGGTTATTATTCATAATGTCTTAGAAAATACTACAAAAGAAATTTAATCCATCATTTATGATATTCCTTGGATTTACCTGCTTATTTTAGAACAGAGGTTTGTGCATGAAACAAATTCTAAACATAGAATCAATCTCAACCTAGTAGAAGTGGTGAAACATGTGGTCCTTAAAATGTTGAAAGTTGGTATTGGATAAGTTGGGGGGTTCAAGTCGAGCTAACAACGTTAAACAAAGCATTGCATGGGAGGCAACCCATGGTTTTCAAGTTTCCAATAATTTTTTTATTTTAATCAAATTTATATTTTAAATAGGATTAATGAATCATTTTGATATTTAAAAATAATAAAAAAATAGACTGTTGACCTACTCTTCTATTATGAGTATGGATGGGTATGAAAGGGGAGCACCATATTCATCCATGTCACGTGGTGTGATCCTTGAGTAATACCTTACCCAAAAATGTAAAAAGAAGACAATGTATCATCAGTTTATATGTATACTTATATTTTACTTTATTATATATATATATATATTGTTTTGTTTTGTTTTGTTTGTTTTGTTTTTCTGTTTTTCTACTAGGTAACTCTGCAAGTGACATGGATATCAAAGGATTGAAAGGAATCAGCAATAATTTCAACTTCAACCACCAGGTGACTTCATTCCATGACCCTCATTTTCAATTTCCTTTTTGAACTTTCATTCTCTACCTCTACCCCCTTCTAAATTTTCCTTTCTTTAAACACTGGGGACAATGTTATTTTACGTTGTGGGGGAGATAAAAAAAATGATTTTGTGTAAAAAAAATGAATGATTTGAAAAAAAAAGTTTAAATGGAAGGAAAAATTCCTTTAACTTTGAACATGGTAATACACATTGCACACTTTGAAACTGAATATAAAATAATTTAGCATGCCCTGATTATGATTTTAATCCTTGTATAATTTCATGAGCATTGATTTTGGAAAGTGTGGCTGTCCAATGTGATATTTCATCGTTTATATTTTCATCCAAATAAAAAAAAAAGATCACAATGCACGTCCTTTGGATAGTGGGGTATTAGTTTGAGTTCATGGGGTCCCATAAATAAATAGCATAGGTTTGGTGATCATTTTAGTTTAATATGAATATTCAAAGAAAAATTAAAAAAAAAAATTGCGCGTAGATCAATGAAATGACCTAATGCGTGGCTTTCGACACTTGGGGATCGTGACTCCATAGTTGTCTGGCCTAGAGTTAGTAATTTTATCTCTATTTTTGGTAATTTGAATTTGTTTTTGACTGAGTTAACTCGAGATGATGCCCGAGTATGTGGGATTCACTTGGTGCCCTAAGGTCTTTGAGCCTGGGAGTCATTGGCAAAGTCTCGCTACAGGGGTTGACTCTTTTGAGTGCAACTTCAATTACCATGGAAAAATTGAAAAAAAAAAACAAAAAAAAACAAAAAAATTATACAAAAAAATGAATAATCATCTTAATATTGAAATGTTATTCCACCTAGTGCTTCCATAATTTCCCCCTTGAATAAAGATGAACCCCCATGTCTATTGTGATGCACAACACATCCTCATACTTAATTGATATTGGATGAAATATGGCAATGAATTTGAACAAAGAAATAGGCTTGGGATTGAGATCTGCTTATGAAACTATCTTGTATTAAAATATTTTGATGGGTTTCATGATTGTTTGTTATAAGGTTTTTTGGTGATTATTGTGTATTAAAATGTTTTTTGGAAAAGGGAATTCGAATTTCATATTGTTGAGATATATTTTGCTCGGGACTAGCAAAACTCAAGTTGGGGGGTGTGATTAGCCACTAAATGAGGCTAATATTCATTGGTAATATATATAATATTCATGTTCTTTATTATTCATAAACACCATTTTAGTGCATTTTACACTTTGAACATCATTTCACATTATGATTGTAATACCTTCTTAAAATGCACTATTATGTGGTACATTTTTGAACATCATTTAAAGTACCAAATTATTCATCTGATTATACATATTTTAATTTGATAATTTATCTACACTACAATATTAACATGTTTCATTCAGGGATCAATGGAGAATTCATGGAGGATGATGGAGAAATTTGGCAATGAAAGGAAGCAATTCTGGAGAAGACAGATTGGACACCAGCCCACTGATGAGACTGTGGGGCCCAAAATACAGGCCCAATGAATCCCAAATTTAGTGAGATGCTATAAGACATATATAGGAACAAATAACTCTTCATGATACAATGCTCATTAGGCCTCCATGGTGTCCATTTAGGCAGACCAATTTAGAGATACAATTCTGGGCTAGATTCTGCGTCCTAGAAAAACATCCCACTAATTTGATCATATCTCGGAATCCACAACTCCAAATGGGCCCAAATTTTACAGTAGGTTAGAAGACATCTGGAGCTCCATTTTCTTCTTTTATGGACCACTCTGATTCGGCCATTTAAAAGTTCATACAAACGGTTCTGTTCGGTGGATGAAAGCTGGATGCCACCTCGGGTCAAATGTGGAAAAGTCCAAATTTCACAAGCTTTCCACCACCTATGGCCTACCAAAATTAATTGAGATGCTTTGTACTGTTGGAGGATCGACCCAAGGGCTCACAAATTTCTATTTAAGGTAGTGGTGTTGGAGTATTTAGGAATCTTTGGTGCTTGGTTTCATTGTAGTGTTATGCTGCCGCTTTGTATTTGTAATCACATTTCTTTCTCATGTAAGTTGTTTAATTCACCTTAGTTTCTTAATAAAAGTTCTTCATTTACTCTTATTCTGTTCTTATACTTATCACGTTGATACCTTTGGTTCAAGGTGTGAATTTATTCACACCATAGTGATATTTATCACACAACAGAGGAGTGATCTTTTTTTGTTGTTGTTTTTACTTCTTCAATTCCACCCTTGTAAGTCTACTTCCCGCTTCCGTTGAAGACATGTCATAAATGGAGGGCTAAATATTTTATGGGTTGATACAAGGGAGTAGCAAGGGGCTGGATTGGATGTTATTTATCACTCTATTAATGTAAAATCACTTCTTTTAAATGAGATTTTTATTTGATGATTTTAAAACATCTTCATCCTTATTGAATTTAAGGTCACACATTCAAGTGCTAATACGAACATCTACCTTGGAGTGCTCAAAACTTTGATCCTTAAAGTGTATAGGTGATTATTATTAGGGTGTGTAGGCATTAAACCCGTAAGTGATTATTTCGTTGGATCTTCTTAAATGAATCCATCTCAATTATAAGAAATTGAAATCATAAAAAAAGTAATTCATCCAATCCACCCCGAGCGATAACATAGGATAAACCCATTATTTTAAATTGAATTCACTTAATTATATTAGATATCTTTCAAACCCATCCAAAATCAATCCAAGTTGTCCACTTCATAGCCAAAAACAGTCCATAGAATGTACGTGTCTATAGGTTTCTTCTTAAGTCTCTGTGGATTCGATAACCCAAGCTAAACTACAAGGACCGTCTTACCTTCTTATCTTGGGTAAATTTGAGCGAGAATCACCACCAACTCCCTGAGCTTGACGTGGAAAAACTGGGGGTGGGGGTGGTGGCAACTGATACCGCCTACCACCTTTTCCTGCTGCACCCGCTCCGCCGCCACGTCCGCCGCCTTGTAGACCTCCTTGCTCAAGACGCTGCCCCTGCCAAAGAGGTCCATCGACCGACTCCCCCTCAGTAGCACGTCGGGTCTGACAATCCCTAGAAAGATGTCCCCGAACATCGCAAGAATAACACCGCCTCTACTGCGGCTGACCAAAACTGGCCTGTGAGCCCTGTGAGCCCTGAGCCTCAGATCCTCCAATCCTGGGGTTGCCTCCTGAAACGTCGACCACATCCAGACCCCTGAGTTTTTCGTCAGCTACCAGATGCCGATATGACTGACGAAGTCTCAGCTCTCACGTGCCCAGTACTAACAGGGAAAATCTGCTCAGCCAGAAAACTCTCCACCACCAACGCTCGCTCCAGCACTCCGGCATAGGTGGGCATGCACAAGGAAACCACACCTGCTCGGATGTCCCTGCATAAGCCCTGCTCAAAGGTCCGAGCCCTAAAGAACGGGTCTCGAACCATATCCAGGGAGTAGCGCGACAGGTCCGTAAACCTTGCTGAGTATTCCGACACGGTCATACCCTCCTGCCGAAGCTGCAGAAGCTCCTGGATCCGCACTGATCTCAACGTCACCAGATAGAACTCCTCCCTGAAGAGCCGCTCAAACTCTGCCCACATGAGCGTCTCCTCATCATGGGACTGTGTCACCAGGCTCCACCATCGCCCGACAGAACCATGCAGAAGGCTCGCCGCTAGGACCACCATATGATCTGGTGGTGTCCTCACCAGGCGGAAAACTCGGGTGACTGCCTCATGGCAGTCATCGGCTGCCTAGGGGTCTGGATCACCCCGGAACCTTAGAGGTCGCTGCCTTTGGAACTCGTACAGTGCACTCAGCCTGCGCGCAACCTCGTCCTGCACTGCCGGCACAACCCGCTGCTCGATAGGTGGTGGCTCAACTGGTGGACCACCTGGAGGTCCAGCCTCAGACCCTGCGCCTAGACCACCTGGAGGTCCATCCTCAGAACCTGCGCCCTGGTCCAAAACCTCTGCATGAGGCGGATCGTCACCACAATCCCGTTGCGGAACCCTCGCTGGCTGTCGTCGTGGAGGCATCCTGAAATACATTCAGGACGCACCATAGTCAAAGAGTATATCTGGAGAGCTGTCTCAAGAAGGACAAGGAAAACCCAAAACCCAGTCCTATATGATGCATGTACCGTTATGTCCCTGCGACCAGTGTACGAATGTCCCGAGTCGAAAGGCAAGTTATCAGAGTCCTGGTGTATGGATACGTTGGCTGCCACACCAACACTGGAGTCCCTGGACTGAAAGCCGAAATCGAAACATCCTAACACTGCCGCTATGCAACCCAAACCAAACTCATAGCTAGCCCAGCTACGCTCTGAGATCCCAAAGGTGGAACCTCCTCTGATACCACTCTGTCACGACCCGACCCAACGGGGCTCGAGCCGCGACTCCCCAAGCCCGCCTCCAATAGGCCAGGGGCTGGCGACCAGCGCCGAGTAGGCTATGACACACATGGGAGGCATTAGCCTAAGGTACCTGTACACACGCACCCACATACACCTCTATGAAACAGTGCTGATATATATAAAACTGAAAAGAAAATGCATGCATACACTATCCCACAACCAGAGTACAACAGAAGTACAAAGGGAAAAACAGGGCCCACCAAAAGTAAACTACAAAAGCGCGTCCAACCTTCTCTGAAGAAGGGAAACGCTGCCATAAACACCACCGGAAAGCTCCCTCGGCACCGCACCAGGAAACCCCCGGTCAGTCTCGATCACTCAGCTCCGCTTGCTCCGGGTCCTCCTGGGACTCCGTCGAAAGGCCTGTGGTCTGCACAAGACACAAACATGTGTGGGCAAAGCCCGTGCAGGGGTGAGTATAAACATACTTAGTAGGCACCCAAAAAACCCAAAACCAAAGAAAGAAACTGGAAGACAACAGTCTGCTCATCCCAGCCAGAGGGAACCCAGACGAGAGAGAAACTCCAGCTCGCGACCATCCTCGGCTAAACACAACTAGTTAGCTTAGCTCAGGAGTATGCCCATACATACCCCTTGAACAATCCAGATATACTCAGCTCACGCAACAAGCCACCTGAGGTACCGACCTCAACACCAGCAACTGTCCACAACCAGGAGAGCACACTCAATGATCACTGTCATCCAAGATGACACTCATCCGAAAGATACACTCCATAGGGTTTCTCACAAACCCCTCAGACGCTCACCCGAGAGATCACGCTTGTCGGTTAGCATCACTGAGGAAACCTCGCTGAAACAACAGAACCACCAAACTCCTCGGATAGGGGATCGCTCCTAGGTTCCTCCAGGGGATACCAGAACCCTCTCTAGTATACAAAGCTCACAGATAGGGGATTACTCCCAGGGTCCGCTGGAGGATACCACGACCCGATCTGGCATACGTAGTTCTCACAAATAGGGAATCACACCCAGGATCTTCTTGGGGATACCACAACCCGATCTGGCGCTCGACAGAAGCACATCACTCAGATAGAGGATCATCGCCCATATAAAGGTGGTCACGACGATACCGGAACCCTATCTGGTATAACTCGCAATGTAGGGGATCGAACCGACGATGCCGCAACCCTACCAAAACCACGCACTAAGTAGGGGATCACATAACCAACGATACCGCAACCCTACCGACACCAAGCGCTGAGTAGGGGATCGTATAACCAATGATACCGCAACCCTACTATAAACCTCATGCTGAGTAGAGGATCGTATACCCGACGATGCCTCAACCCCACTGAAACCACGTGCTGAGTAGGGGATCGTGTAACCAACGATACCGCAACCCTAATATAAACCTGATGCTGAGCAGGGGATCATATACCCGACGATGCCACAACCCTACTGAGCATGACCCACTGCGTTGGGGATCATATTCCCGATGATGCCACAAACCCTACGGGGTTAACCTTCTAGATAGGGGATCACCGCCTGTGAATAAGTTGTCACAACGATACTAAGAACCCAATCTAGGGAGAAGATGCTAGAGGATCCCGCTCCGGGCCCACCGAAGGGATGCCACAACTCTAATAGTTTAAACATCCCATCGAGAGGATCAAAAACCTATACAAAGGTTGTGATGCCACACGAACCCTCTCGGGAACGAACCAAGGGAGTACCCTCAACCACTGCTGGTCCAAAACGTCGCTAACCTGAGCGACCTGCAACAACACCACACTGCGCACCTTCAAGGCCAATACCGAGGCCACCATCACATTCTACGCGGAAAAACGCGCAGGATAGGCTGTTTACTCGCCCGAAACAGAGCACCGGTGAAAAAGGCACAATTCACCGTAGCAAGCTCGTGCGGGGCCCACACAACGATCCCGAAACCCATTGACCGACTCATACCACGATGATCCCCTCATAAAAACAAGCGGAAACGACTACTCGCTCATCCGAAACGGACACCAGGTGAAAAAGGTACTATTCACCAAAGGCCAGCCTGGGTGGGGCCCATGCCTCGATCCTGAAACACATCAAACGAATCGCACCATTGTGATCCTCTCGGAAAAACACACAGGATCGACTAAACATCCGCCAAAATCGGACTCCTGGTGCGAAAGCTGCGTTTCTCCGCAAACGCCAAAACCTGGCCTCATGGGGCCCACACCCCAAACTCGGTCCCAACACCTGGAAACCCTCAAGAAAAGTCCGCCGTATCATCAGGGTCTCAGCGCCACTGACGGCACGTCAATCGGACTCTCCGAGTAGAAGATACAACGGCCCGAAGTCGAATAATAATAAAATATCATTACTTTATTCGACATTTCAAGCTCCCAGGCCACGATCCCAAACCCTTAAACCCTCTAACCCACACCGAAGGGTTCGCCTCGTCGTCAGGGTCGTGTCACCACAAACGGCACGCGAATCCGACTCCCGTATTGCAAGATACAGGGGTTTAAAGAACCCCTAGAAAAACCTGGCCGGACCACCGTCTGCCTTGCCGGAAACCAGCACGCCGCCTCCGGATTCCACCGCGCCGCCACCGGATTCCGCCACACCGTTGTCGCGCCGTCGCCGGATTCCGCCATGGCCGCCGCCCCTCGTTTCTGGAAAACCGGGTTTTCGCCGGAAAACTTCCGGGAGACACCGGGAGCACCCCGGTGCTCCAAATTCAGATCTGAAACATGTTTCGGAAAGGTCGGGACCCGAACTATACAACCCTTATGAAAAATTGAAGAAAAACAACACAAAAATGGGATCTAGGATTTTAAAACTCAAACCACCTACCTCGCGGGCGAAACGCCGACGTTCTGCCTTAGATCCGCGCTCCAGAGCTTCTGCTGCACGCTCCTGGAACGTCCGCCATCGAAATCCAAGCTCGTGGGCGCTTCGTTTGCTCGATTCGGCGGAGAGACGGTGAAGAACAGCGAAGAACATTGAGAGGAACAATAAAGGGGGGGGGGGTGATATTTATATCAGCCGCCCGCCGGCGCCAAACCCGCCTCGGACCCGACGCCCGATGTGAACACAGGTAAGGTCACCCCTAGGGTAAACGCGCCGTTCTGAACGCAACGACGAACTCGGATTTGCGATCCGACACTCCGTTCAGATGTTATTCGAGCCGACGCTCGTAAATGGACTTTTCCACTTATTAACGAAAACGCCCCTGGTGGCGTTTTCCACCGCAGGCCCGCGCCCGCAAAGTTTACACCTCGCCTAGGGTAAATGGCACGTTCCAGATGCAACCGTGCCCTCAGATTTCCGTTCTGAGCTACCTTTTAGGAGATATCACACCCCCGACATGTGCATAGTATAAAAATACTTAATATTTTTATAAAATTAATTCCGGGCACACCGGGCCTCAGAATCACACGCCGTCTTCGCGCCTAGCTCTGGAATTATTCATAGAAATATTCCAAAGTCTGATAGGGCCAAAAACCCGAGTCGCTACAAATAACCCTCACCATTGACTTCAGAATATTTTGTTGCCTGAATATTCTAGTGGAAAAGATCCATATTTCCCTTCACATTACCCCAACTAGGGTTGGTCAAACAACTTGAAAGGTTTTAGATAGGCATTCTAAATGCCAACTGCATTAACTCGCAGCTCCTTGATTCGCTAAGTGGACTCCCCAATTCTAAAATCCTTTTATTTTGGATTTCCTCAACCTTTGCCTCTTGGTCACACCAAGTCATACTGTGGTAGTCAACCCTTAATGTGTACCAAGTCAAGTCAGCCCAAAACCTCAAATTAGAATTCCCCAATAATTGAAAGCACCCCAACTAGGGTTGGTCAAACACTTTGAACTATGGTTCAATTCTAACCAAGGTTATGGAAGTCTATACCAACTTAATATTTCCTTGAAGGATTTTATCCTTATACATAAATTTCCATTTTATTATCTTTCTTACATGATTGTTAATATTAAGTGGGATATACTTAAGTTATTAACCATGTCTAAGATAATATTTACGCATAAGCTAGTATTATTTTAGTTCCATCTTGTATGCATGTTTAATTTATTAATTGTGTGATCGTGACAACACACCCAAAATAAATAAACCATGCAAATGATAGAAATAAAATAAATGTCCTGATCATGAGCTTATTCTATTGGTTAGTTTATCTAGTGGTTGATAAACTAACCCAAGACCTAGGGGAGAAACCCCTTGAAACTTTTGGGTTTGTGTTTACAGCTTTCCATCTATCTACTTTTGTATCTCCTTGGATTGGTTTCGCCTTGGGTCCTAACTTGAGACACCTTCACTAGCTTGGGAGCTCCATCCATTACATATGCTTTTATCTCACATGTAGGTGAGGGGTAAAATGGGGTTTTACATAAAAGAAAATTTGGGCATGCAGGCCCTACATATTAATGAGGAGAAGGCTCGCAGGCCAATAATTTTAATTTAAATAAATAAATTAAAAGAAACCATCCACATAAAAAAGGTCCTGGTCTAGTTTATGATCATCCATACATGAAACAATATTTATGCATAAATAAAACTAGCATTCAATTATTTAATCGTTCTTGTTTAAGATAAATCACGCTCGAATCAATAAATTATTATCTTTAATTAATCAATCCTTTTATCATAAACCATTTTCTGAATTTCCTTGAGATTCTCATCCATCATAATTTTAAACAAATAAATTCATTTAAAATTTTATTTGTACGTAACTTGTACCTTGGAGGCAACCCAGTGAATTTCCATTCATAACTACCCAATGAGTAGAAATGAACATTACGTAGATGTTAAATTAAACACGTATGTATAAAACACCTATCACGTGTTGTGCCACAACTTTATGTCCACACCATGGTACACGTCTCAAAGGTTTTTATAATATAGTAATAAATTTTAATAAATTTTCATAATTTGGATGAGTACACGACGTGTAGTTCCTACTACATGACGTGTACTATCGTTCATTGTCCATCCAAAGTACACATCTGGGGATACGGTGTGTAGATGTACTCAGGAAATCTTCAGAGTACAGGGAGTGTCCAATGGGCCACACGTCGTGTAGTGTCTGTGTTACACGGTCTCCAGCCGAGCAATTCATTTACAGGGTACACGGTCCAACCCTAACCTGAAGGGACTACATGCCATGTCCAGTGGGCCACACGACGTGTAATCTGGAAACTATGTGCCACCTATTCCTGGTCAACACACAGAGTCATAAAGGCTCAGATAAACTCCAACACATGGCTTGGTTTGGCAGACCAGTCCCGATGCATTGAAACTTGACTATACGACGTGTGAGGTAGAATACATGTCGTGTGTTCTAGTGTTTTACAACCATGAACCTTTGGAAACTTCAGATGAGATCCTATGTTTTTATTTTAATCTAAATTAAAAGAAAAGATCGTTTCTATATAGTGAATGAGAAATGAAAGAGGAGGAATATATCCTGAGATTCAGATTTACAGTACAATTAAATTGAATTGAAACAACTAAATTATTAAATGCGTAAATCATCAACGAAAAAAATAAATAATTATAATTAATGATATGACCCCTTTGATACTACTTGTAGGTTCTGGGAACAGTGGAATCACATGGATGGGTGCACCCAACTTTAATTATACCTTCTACAATGATCAATCGGAGATCCATCATGATAATAAAACGCCAGATCTTCGAAATAGAATGAAGAACAAAAAGGAAAGAGAGAAGTATCAACACCATAGAGCGGATCATCATATGTTGTTTATAATTAATTTAATTTAAATATAAGAATGACCTCGATTGAATTCTCTCTTCATTGATGCTTCTGGTCACAATCCAATGTGATTCGTCATTGCATCGCAGAATCCAAGTGTAGACTTCCTATAGCATTGATCCACACATGTTACACATATCTATGGACATTGACAAAGGGATCTCCATGTTCTAGTGCGGAAGAGCCTTCACTTGCGATATCCGCCTTCGATCACCTTGAGAGCTTCTTTCAAAGTTCTCTCCTTGATCTAGTGGAGGAGGATCTCTCTCGTAACTTGAGAGGGTTTTTAGTGGAAAGGAATTCTCTCTTGGCTTGAGAGATTTTTCCAAATCCATTGTGCACAACCCTAGAGAATGGCTAGGTCTTATAAGAATAATGTAATTGGGATTTATATTACTTAGAATAATAAAATGAATTAATTACCCAAAGTCATTTATTCATTTCATGTAATTCTTAGTAAGACCACATGTCTAATAATAACATTTGAATATTATTATTACTTGACATGTACCCAAAAAATTACACCTAATATTATTTAATTAAATAAATAATATTATTTCTCACAAATCTCTAGAAAAACTACATGACATGTACTTTTATTTTTCCATTTTATTTATTTCCTTCACCACATTTATTAGACCTTGAATAATGACTATTTATTTCTTAAATAAATATCACTGCATTATTCGCAAATAAATATATTATTTCACCCACAAGATATTCTCTCAAATAACTAGTGTCGAAATAAATGCGATCAGACATCCTTGAATAATTATTAAGCCACAACCGGGAATAATCTTTATTCAACTTGTTAAATGAATATTTAACTGAGATACTTGAATACACTTAGTGTGTGAACCTCTAGGCCTCTTTCTTAGTGGCATTAGGCAGAGCCTGCCTAAAGTTCAAGATCAGTATCTAGCAACAAGCCAAGGCACCCATAGAGAAAGAAGTTAATACTGCAATGATGTGTCACCTCATACGAATGCTTACCGTATAATGCAATCCCTTTGTCTCGATATCTCAAATCAAGTGGGCTGCATGCTAGTTTCATCAACCCACACACTCGATTACTCTTTCTTTAACCTCCCAGAATTGAACTTGCCCATTCTTCACCATGGCCATGGATTTATTTAGGCTATATCAATTCCATCAAAGGGACTGAGATATCAAATTCAGTTATGGAACAGAAGGGAAAAATCCTTTCTCAAATTATCTATTAATGTAGTATTACTCATGACACACCCAATATATCCAACCTTGTCGTGAACAGTGTGTTGTCACAGTTTTTGTCAATACATATAAGTGTGCGAGCTGTAATACCCATTAATAATAATCTTAAAGTCTAAAAAATAATACACATGTCCGCAGATATGAACATCCAATGACACTATGAAATTTGAATTTCCTACTAGCAGGTCTTGTTCTCATAATATCTTCCTGGATATTACCAAGGGTGCACACCATGAGAAGGTGCCTCAAAGTTTTATGAGTCATATCCCCTAATGGCCTGTATTATTTATGTCCCTCAAATAATATCATCCGTCTATAGAATATATATTCAAGAATAGTGTTATGAAACTTCTAGATTCTCATCATAGCAGGGATCCACTATGACCATTTAGTGTAAGAGTTATCCTTAGGACATTATCACATGCATTGTCACGCAGAAGAACAATCAAGATGTGATAAGGTATTTATTAACATTCAGATCCATGAATACAAGTTTATTATAAAATACAAATTAGTTGGTTCTAGGCAACCAACTCCAACACGGTTGACTCCTACACATCACAAATGACTCACGAATTATTGTCCTGAATAATCAAAACAATCTGAATGTGTTTTCTCAGTTTTTAGTATGTCAGTTGTGTTTTTTTACTAAAATGTCATTTTAAACTAGAAACATGTATTTTGAGTCATATCAGTTTCATCATGAATTATTTTTACATGATACTTCTTCATACACATCACAAATGACTTATGAATCACTTTCTTAAATTATCAAGACAATTGGTGCGTGTTTTCTTGGTTTTCAGTGAGTGACATGTTTTGAACTAAAATGTTAATTTTAAACAAATAATGGACACTTTTAGTCATACTGGTCACACCGTGCATCGAATTGAGGTGGAGTTGATTCTTACACATCAAAAAAATATTCATAGATCATTTTCCTAAAGTATAAAAATAATCCAAATGTGTTTTCTTGGTTTTCAGTATGTCATTTGTTCTTTTTACTGAAATTAATGTCAATTTTAAATAAAAAGACACACTTTGAAGTATACTATTCACACTGTGCATCGTATTGAGGTGTGGTTGAATCCAACATGTCAAAAATGACTCATGGATCATTTTAATAAAGTATAAAAACAACCAAAATTCATTTTCTTAGTTTTTAGTATGCCAGTTGTGTTTTTTTACTAAAATGTCATTTCAAACTGAAGACACGCATTTTGAGCCATACCGGTCACATCATGTGTCAGTTTGATGTGAGACTGCTTAATATACATCAAAAATGACTTATGAATCATTTTAATAAATTATTAAGATAATCAAAGCACATTTTTTTGGTTTTTAGTGAGTGACACGTTTTGAACTAAAATGTCAATTTTAAACTGATAATGAAAATTTTTAGTCATATCGGTCACACCGTGCGTCAGATTGAGGTGTGATTTATTCCTATACGTCAAAAATAACTCATGGATCTTTTTACTAAATTATAAAAACAATATTAATGCATTTTCTTAGTTTTCAATATCTCACTTGTTCTTTTTACTAAAATTAATGTAATTTTTTAATAAAAAGACACACTTGGAGTCATACTGATCACACTGTGTGTCGTATTGAGGTACAGTTGACTCTTACACATAAAAAATGACTCATGTATCATTTTACTAAAGTATAAAAACAATCTTAATGCGTTTACTTAGTTTTCAGTATGCCAGTTGTGGTTTTTTTTACTAAAATTTCATTTCAAACTAATAACATGCATTTTGAGTTATATTGATCGCATCGTGCGTCAGTTTGACATGAGATTGCTTCATACACATCACAAATGACTTATTAATCACTATCCTAAATTATCAAGACCATAGGATCATGTTCGATTTGTTTTCATTGAGTGACATGTTTTGAACTAAAATGTTAATTTTAAACTGATAACAGACACTTTTAGTCATACCAGTCACACCGTGCATCATATTGAGTTGTGGTTGATTCCTACATGTCATAAATGACTCATGGATCATTGTTTTAAAGTATAAAAACAATATGGACGCGTTTTCTTAGTTTTCAGGATGTCACTTGTTCTTTTAACTAAAATTAATGTAAATTTTAAATAAAAAGACACAGTTGAAGTCATATTGGTCACACGATGTGTTTTATTGAGGTGTGGTTGACTCCTACACATAAAAAATTACTCACAGATCATTATCTTAAATTATTAAAATAATCAGAATGCATTTTCTCAGTTTTTAGTATGTCAGTTTTATTTTTTACTAAAATTAATATCAATTTTAAATAAAAAGAATCACTTAGATTATGTTAATGGAGTAGAGAAAAAAATAATATTATGAGAAAAATATAGTATATTAAAAAATCTTTACCTTCTCATTGAATTATGAGTTTCATCCTCGAAGTCCCATCTCTCATGAGCATGAGCATCTTCAAACAAACTACCCCGACTTGAACAAAGGAATCCACCTGTATAAGAAAACAATTATTATATGATTAATACTAAAAATAAGTAAATTAAAAATTAATATGAAACAATACACTACTTCTATGGAATTCACATCTTCATGCTATGTGTGTACATTCTTCCATAAGGTGTGCAAACCATTTGTTTCTAATCAAATCTATACCGTCTTGTGAATACGAGTCTTTTTGACACTCATAGTAGTATTGGAAAAATATAAATACACAAAGTATTAATAAATATTTTAAATGAAATAGTAATTATCTTCGAAAATACCTCCTCAGGGATGCTAGTTTGTTGATGGAATATGATCTCTTTCATAAATTTACAAACACAATAACCACAATCTTTTCCATTTGTTTGTATTGGACACTATAGAAACATTGAGGAGAATAAGTAATTTGTTTTGATATGTGTTTGTATAGTGAAATCTAATTATATATACCCTGATACGTTTCCAATCGTAGAACTTTTCGTGGTCCTCATGCTTATCCCCTAGCCTCATTCCTTGTTTTTCACGATATTGATGCACCACCCTATCATAATAGAATCCTCATTAAAACATAATCTAAATTATATAACTTGATGTTTAGTTCTAAAACTTTGGATTTAGTGTATTAAAAATTGACAAATGCCATCATGTGTGATTGGTTTGTTGGATATTTATGCATTGGATCCAGGAAATAAATCTTTGAAGTATCCAAATTGACCGCAATGAGCATCCAATGTTTCCTAAAAACACAAAAAGGAATAAGTAATGAAAGAAATGAAAATATATTTAATATGATTAAATTGTATAGTTTTACCCCAACATCATTGGTATTAAGAAGAGTATGTCATCCATAAGTTTGTTTTAAAATGATTTGACTAGACCTGCCACTATTTCATCTTTTTTTGGTATATATTTTTGGTTGTTCTATAGAGGAGATGTGAGGACTAACGAGTCCATTTTTTGCATGGGGAAATCCCTTCAATTGTTTTTGATATATAAATATTCCAAAAATATGAAATGTATTTAGTCATAATTAACATAGTATACCGGATTTTGGAAAATCAAATCATGAAAACATACCTCATGTATAAATTTACAACTGAGGTACCTAGCCATTCATAGTTGAGGATTTCACTTACATTCTCAACACCAATTAAGTCTTGAACTGCCTCTCCATACATATTTTCTTCAAAATCAACTATGTGAGTATGACCATTTTTTAACTTTGTATCCACATGAACCTTCAATGATAGTAAATGCAAATATAGAATGGGCAGGGTAAATGTGATTTTGGTAGATCTTTTAGATCTATTAGTCAATCCTTTAGATGATTTTGAGATGGTATTTAATTTTACTCCCTTTCCTTTGTTTTTCTATAATAAAATTCATTAGTTCATAAAATTTTTCATAAATTTTTAAAGATTTAGCATAAAAAATAAACTGAAAATAAATACCTCCTTGTCGATATGTTTTTTTACAAGATGTGACAACCATGAAATGAATGTTCCAACAACTTGTTTAACCTAATGAATATCTTCCTCATTAATTGGAATAGGTAGCTCAGAGCTCGACTCATGGGATATGCTAATCAACACTCTCACATGACCTATTGGAAGTGGTCTATTATGTAGTATGTCCTTTTGGATATTGAACACTTTAGATATCACTACAAGGTGATGGGTGAGTATTGATAGATATAAATCACTGTCATTATCACCCTGTATAATATCCGTACAAGAAAGGTATCAATGTCTATCTAATTCACATTTCACAGAAAAAATTATCAGAACATTGAATACCTCAACCAATAAAGATCTTAGGGGAATAGCTTGCCTCAAAGCTAGTGTGTGTGTGTGTGGGGGGGGGGGGGTCGTTAGACAATGGTTGTTCTTGAGTTGTTTATTCTCTTTTCTCCCCCATTAAAGTTTCTAGCATCTATCTTTTCCATTGGAATTATTATTCAAGGGTATCTAGTTTTTCTATCATCTATTTCATTTATTCACCTTAATCCTCTTGTTTTTTTCTCAAAATATGTTCGGGATGTCACCCCAAAACCCGCACCTCTGACTTGACCATACTGTTCTGGAACTTCAAGGCCACCGATAGTATGTGTTTATCTAGTATAGGTATTTCTGATTCCTATGACTATTTTAGATAAAAAATATAGGAAAATAAGTAATCATTGTTATGGAATAGTAATTTAAAGAGAAACAAATTTTTATTATGTCACACTTACACATGTTTCCCACACTTTCATGTTTTTTCATCTATTAGTATCCCACATTTATTTACATGTGACTCCTTCCATAACACATTTCATGGGATGGAAGTGGATTTGGATTTGGAGTCACCAATCTGTATATAAATAGAGGAATATAATTATGTTTTTGTTTCATGTCACATAAAAATATTATGGTAGATTTAAAATATGTACCAATTTTTTTTCAAGTGAAGCGTACCCCATCCTTGCTTTACGGTAGGGGTACATTGGTTTTGATTCCCATTCCTTATTTTTATCACCCAATTTTTATTTAATAAATAAAAAATTATCAATCGTAGTGATGAATCCATGTAGCGTCAAACAACATATTACTAGCCACAATGTACCTAAAAATACACATCCGTACGATGGCCAGTAAATGCATCCCACGCTTCTTGGGTTATCACGTGTGCATAAATAAGTAGTGGGTGTGGGTTTATTTTACCTTTAGCATCTTTAAGATAACATCTCATTAGAATTGTGAGAAATCCTCTGTGAACCTTTCCAGAAAGAATTAATACATATTTCTTGTGGGATTCATCTACTATAAATGCACTATGTAAGGGATGATGAAGAGTAATTCAATGTTTCATTATTTTAGTTTTTGTAAAATAAAGAAATTATATTATAATTTTTCTATAATATCTTCCCACATTAGTGTCTTAAGCCCGACCATAATATGGTGCCACAAATCTACATCAACCGACACATGTTTCCAAGTTACAATTCTAATGTAACTAATGAACATGGACTTGTTAGGGTTAACATGATGGCCCTACACATTTCATCCAACCTCATATTTAATGCCTTTGATTTTCGCCTTAATGATTTTTGCTAACACCATCAAACTACGATGCTCCTGTTTTTTATGCATCGTCAGTCCTTCATCGCTTACCATTTCCTCAGATTCAACATTGTTAATATGTTCCTATAGAGCGGTAGCATCAACATGTGCATATGGTTGTTGTACCTCTGTATTAGGAGCTACAATAGGTTGAGAAATCTGTTGTTCCTCAAGATCGGGAGCACCAGTATGTACATAAGGTTGTTGTTCCTCTGCACTACGAGCAACAATAGGTTCAGAGACCTGTTGTTCCTCATGATTAGGAGCACCGACACGTGCATAAGTCATTATCTTCAAAAGTGGTTTAACATTTAATTTAGAGTACATAAATGCAACAAAAAATAGATAATAACATGAGATAACATGATATATATTACAAAAAATATACAACCTAGTTATTGAACTCTCATTTTTAAAGGCCGAAGGGATTTTACCCCTCTATCGACTATCCAAATTCCATCATTGTGGTCTCCTATGACATACAAAACACCGTCTAAGTTGGGACCACTACAAAATTATTGCGACATCACAATGAAAGGGTCATCCTCAGTTGAATTTTCATATGACCTTTCAATGGTTTTGGTCGATAACAAAACAATTGACCAGTTTTGGTTTGTGGGATCTGAAACATAAAATACTTGTACTGCATGTGATGTCATTATAAACGATTCATCTTTGTACCCTTCATTACTGAAATCAACTTTAATAAATCCCAATTCATCTATTTTAATAGAACTCTTATTATCAACCCACTTTCATTGAAAAATAGACACTTGGAGTATTGTATAATCTAACTCCCGTATTTGTTTGATGATGCCAAAGTATGAAATATTCGCGTAAATTGGATTTTTGTCCTTAGTACCAAAAACATGCATCGCTTCAGCCACAAGTGTAACTCCACTATTTTTCATGGTACTGTCTTTATCATGTTCATTTGTATAGAACATATAACCATTAATTACATAACTGTTATAAGATAATACATACACACTTAGTCCTCTAGCTAGCCATCAAATTCATTCTGAAATTGAATCTGGATTTTCATCTGACTCCTTAAAAATATGGTCCTGAAACCATCCTATTAACTATTTATTATGTGTATTTAATATCCATATTTCATCCCTTGATGTATTAAAATACCTAATAATTTCTTTGTGGGTTTCAAAATACGGCGAAACCTCCAAATTTTTATGAAAAACATAAAGGTGAGCCTGCTCCCGATCTGTAATATTGATTGTGACAACATCTCTTCCAGAAATTCCTTCACCTGTAAGCCACCTAGTTTGATGAGATTCAGTAGACCAATGATTTCCACACTAGATAGGTATTCGGTATAGGATTCAATGAATTTCTCAACAATATATTGCTCCATAATAAAACCCTCTGGATGACTTCAATTTTTGACACACCCTTTCAAAATCTTCATATACCGTTCAATGGAGTACATCCATCTATAATGTACATGACCATATAGTTGAATCTCTCTCACCAAGTGAACCATCAAATGAACCATCATATCAAATAATTATGGTAAGCAGAACATTTCCAATTCACATAATATGATGATAATTTATATTTCCATAGTCGGCAATTTTTCCAGGTCTATAACTTTGCTGCATATAGATTTGAAAAAGAAGCAGAGCTTGGTTAATGTATGATGGACATTCTTGGAAAAAATTCAATATAAATCTATATGAATTAGATCATATATCAAAACACGACAGTCATGTGATTTCAGAACTTTTAACTTTAAATCGGTCATTGAAATGTTGTTATTGACATTCAATGAATACCCCTATGGAACCTTTATGTAATTCAAGAAGTTTTAAAACTAATATCTCTCCTACTTGGAAAGATTATAAGTATATAGAGGAAGAAAAATTCATTTTTCACCCTTAAATGGCACCAACTCTTCTCATATTCCCATGTCAACCATGTCCAACCTAGCCTTAATTCCATCCATTGATTTTCTGGGTGCATTTAGCAATGTGCCTATGATAATATCTCATATTTATTTTCAACATGCATAACATTAAGAAAATGTTTAACATATAGATAATTCTAGTATGGCAATTCAAAAAAAAAACTGATCTCTTTTTGCAACCGGTTTTTGTAAGGTTTTTCAAAAATGGTTTACCAAAATTAGTGTCCACATATTTTACTTTCTCAAACAGTTGATCACCTGTTAGTGGAGACAATGTTGCATGTTCTTCTGAACTTCCATCAAATGATTTCATCCAAGATCGTTACTTATGCCATCAGGGTAGAAATCTACGATGACCTAGAAACACAATTTTTGATGAATGTTCAACCTAATTAACTATGTACCTTGTTCGCAAATGGGACACCCTTGAGTTACTTTAATTATATATCCTGAAAAATTTCTATAAGTAGGAAAGTCATTTACTATCTTGTACAACATGACTCTTAATGTGAAATATTAATTTCTATAAGCACTATACAACATAACACCTGAATCACACAATAATTTCAAATCTTCGATCAATGGAGTCAGATAAACATCAATATCATTAACCAGTTGTTTTGTTCCTGATATAATCATATATAACATGATGTATTTTCATTTCATGTATAACCACGATGGAAAGTTATAATTTACTAACATAACCGGCCATGTACTGTGAGTGATTATTTGAAAACCAAAAGGATTCAATCTATCTATAGATAACACAAGACGAAGGTTTCTTGGTTCGTTTCCAAATTCAGAATACTCACGACCAATTATCTTCTACTGAGGATAGTCTATTGGGTGCCATAGTTTCCCATATTTATTTCTTATATCTGTGTTCTGCTTCAATTGCCCTAAAGTCTCCTCACTTCCATATAGGCGTATAAACCTTGGAATAATTGGAAAATACCATATAAATTTCCTAGAACCGAATTCATATTTATTATATTGAGAAGTGCCACACTTGGGTTATTATATAAGTGACTTGTGGTCCTTGAGAAAGAGTATACAATCATTCGTACATACGTGTAATCTTTTAGAGATCATACCCATCGAGCGTAGCATTCATTTGGAGTCGTATGTTTAGATCAGGAGCTCATAACATTCTAGGAGCATGTCATTCAATAGAGCAAGTAGTTCTATAAAATTGGTGTCACTCAATATATTTCCTACTTTCAAATTATACAGCTTCAGTACGATTGAAAATGCTGTATATTTAGTACAACCGGCATACAATGACATCTTTGCACAACTCTTTAACTTCTCAAACAATTTTAAGAAATCAAAAAGTTTATCTTCAACCATCCTTTTCATTTCCTTAATAAGATATTCATCATCATTCACATATATAATCACATCCTCGATACAGTCTTCTTCATTTTCCACAATTGTAATCATATTAGATGATCCATAAAACGCATCGTTATCCCATCCGCTAGCTACATTCTCTTTTTCCACATGTTTATTCCAACATTTATAACTTTGATCTATTATGTGACAGATAAAGTATTCTTCCAACTCCTCCAGACTAATTAGTATTGAATAAAAACAACGTAAACATGGACTAAGGATTAGAGAGGGGTCATATGCATGATCTTTTGCAAACTTGATGATCTCTTTCACTCTATCTTCATACTATTTTGTCAGATTATTGACATCCATCCATTCTTTATTCATATCCATCCTATTTGATTCGGTAATATTAATATTTAACAAAATAAATACACAAAATATGTTCAAATAGGGTCATCATCCAACTATATATACCTCTCAGAAGATCCAATGGAAGAGAAACAAGCTAGAACAAACCCGAACCTATAAAAATAAAACAACATTTTCCAATATTTTTAACACTTTAAAATCACCCAAACTCTTGTTTTGAAATCCAATTAACACAAGAATAATTTTTAAAGCATCAAGTTGATGATTACCACTAATTTTAGAAAAAAAAGTATTCTTTTAAAAAATCCATTTAGGAATTTTCTCAAACACTTGTCATCGAATATCATTCTATCACAAGGGTTAAAACCACTTGAAAAACACTATTCATCCCTCATGGACACTAATATAGGCATAAAAATAATAAGGAAAAACTTTCAAAACAAAAATAATTTAAAGATAAAGAAAATATGAAGGAAAATAAAAATAAAGGAAACATGGTATATAAGAAAGCTAGTAAAAATAAGATGATTTAGAAAGGACTGAGAAGGACACATCAAATCTAACCAAAGTATATCCGTAAATGACACATAATCCCTTTATAAAGAGGATGATCCATGGAATTTATTAAGAGTAATATAAAAATTTAATGGAAATGTTAAATCAACAATACATCAAAATATTTGTTCTCAAAATACACGAAGATTAATACAAGAACAATTAATCACTTTTTTCACCGAAACCTAAAATCTTCATAAAAATATTCCAAGAATTACAATTTCATTACAAACAACCAATATTCAATAATTCTATATAAAAACACATTTTGACATTAAAACTCCATTAAAATCTCAAAAGAGATGTGGAGAACAAGTATCAAATTAAGGCCACACCACCACTAAATTATCTTTTTTATTTTCAAACACTTTTAAGGAGAAAGTGAAAACCCTCACATTTAAAACAGATCAAGGAGAAAAAGAGACAACTAAATTATTAAAGACAAGTCTAAGACAGTTGGAATCACATTCCCTAAACAATTTCCAAGGAAAGGAATTTACCTGGCTATCTGGACCATTCTTTAAGATATCTTCATAATGATATGCTAGATAGTCCCAAGCTTGCATGTACTATTCTTTACTAATATTCCCCATGTTGAAGCCTCTAACCAATATGTGATATTGCATGTCAATACACTCACATTTCTCCCTAGTATTATCCACTTGGAGTAATCTTCCCATCATTTGATCAACATCTTCCTTTGTCGCCTTAATCGTCAGAATAACCTCCACCATTTCTTCACCAGAGTGCATGAGTAGATCCATCTTATGTTCTAGACCCGCAACCTTTTGTCTCTGTGATCCGTCGGTATTCCCTACCTCACACCATTGTCCAGGTAGGATAGCATCCCCATTCACTAGCATCACCCCCTCAGATCACAGATGTATCTCCCCTTGCTGATCCTACAACATCTTGTCGGTATCCCCATGAGGGGTCGCCAAAGCTACTGAGGTACCTTCTGCCTTTGAGGCATCATTGTCGTGCTCTTGAGACTTGATGTATCCAACTTTCTGAAACTCATCACCTTCCACTATCTCGACCTCATGTTCCTTGGGTTTACTGTCTTTTTTGGATGATCGAGTCTCAATCGGACTAGGAAGGTAGGAGTAGCCTTTGCGCCCCTTTGGTTTCAACTTCTTGGAAACAATGTAACTCCCTGGGTCCCTATTTTCCTTATTTCCCTTCTTTTTTCTTGAACTATGCAGGCCTTTATCGACCCCTCCTATAACATAATCATCTGAGGGTTTTCCATCTCCATCAAACTCGGCAGAACAAATGGAGTTTCTTTTCATCCCTCCCTCGTCACTCAAACAATCAAATCAGTTGTTTAAGTTGAGACTGGCCAAATTCCTCCTCGTATTGATCTACCTACTTACACCATGAGATATTTTCTCCCACACCTGGCCATCCATAGACTTATTCTCACCATTCGGTTGGATCTCCCTTTCAGAGTTGTTACTACTTCCTGCACACACAACCATAGCATAGGTGCATGGATTTGAGATCACATCACCCTTTTCACCCCATGAAATCAAATTGTCACTAGGAGGGCTCGCTAGATTGATCCTCATCCTATTAAAACTTTCAGAATCCCTCAGTTCAGGAGGTAATACCTTAACTGGTTTTTGCTTCACCTTTTCTCCCAAACAAATAATACCATCATTCCTTCCAGAACCTCAACCATATCCTTCACAGCCATTAATAGACCCATTTGGATATGAAAGCATCCCATGAGCCTTTTGATGGATGCTAACATATTCTGCTGGTCTGCCGAAATCCCCATTTGAAGGTCATACCCCACCAATTCCTCATCCTCAATACAAGTAACTGGCATAGCCTTCGAATTTCTGAGTGGATCACTTGGGTCACCAAACAAGACTAACTCCTTTGAACCTGCACCTAGCATAGACAACCTACTGCCCAGTCCCTCCTCCGACTCCTGGAACTCAGTCCTGCCCCCACGCCTACACACTTTCTTCGAATGTCCCATCTTCTTGCAGAGCGAACAAAAGTTCACCCATGATTCATAACAAAAAAATTGCTTATACTGAAACTATTCTCCAACAGAAATCCAAACAAAGTCAAGTAGACATTTCAACACATCCACTTCGACACAAATTTGAGGAGAAATGTGGTGGAAAACAGAACGAGTTCTATTATTAGAACATAGGAATCTACCTACTAGGTTCCCCAACATAAAGATTATGGAGGGGTTTTGAAAGGGTAGCAAGAGGTGAGGAAAACTAACCCAGATAGCCGTAGTTAGAGAATCCCGCTTCACGTGGAAGTCATAGTTCCATCAGAAAAGGAATAATCTAAAGTTGTTGCATATGCGGAGAGCGAAGGACCACGCCTAAATAAGGTATTCCTCCGATGAAAATCTGATCATGATGTGTCTATTGTCCAGAAGCCCCACCGTATATTTTTACTATAGCCCCCATGATCCGAAAACAAATTTATCGAAATCATCCATCAAAGGGTGATGGTGATTGAACCGAGCGATCAACATCCATTTGAGAAGAGAATAAGCCTCATTGAATTTAGAAATCGAGAGCGGAATTTGTGGGCGTCCATCATGAAAATCAGGAACTTTAGGGAAAATAGAGATCCGAGGAAAGGATGTGAGAAGATCAGGGTTAGAAGAGGGGGAAAAAGAATGGGTGCGGGCGCCCTCAGAGATCGAAGAGGTTACCTCCCCCACGGAGGTGGGGGGAGCAGTCGCGCCGACCATCGCTGTCCCTTCCAGCACTTTGAATTAAGGCCACACCACCCAAGTATCATTATTTGAACAAAATATTTAGAACATTACATTTTTTATTATAAATATAATTAAAATTTTATTTTTAATCCATGAACACAAAATTTTAAACCAATATCATTAAAAATAAATTTATTTCAAAGAAACCAAAGAGAAAGAAATTTCTTGGAAACTTCTTGGAGATAAATTAAGAGAAATAATTTAAAACTTAACAATAGTACTTTTGATGGTAAACAATACCCTTTCCTTAAGTCCCATAGAATGATTGAATATTTTTTATGGATCACATTTAAAAAATAATCGTAGAAACTATTTACCATTATTGAAATCCAAAGGATGGGTATATTGGTTATGGGAGAAGGAATATGGGAATAATTTAGATAAAAAACCAAATGCTAGATACTTAGAAAAGGGTGGAGGAAGTGATCCTTTATAGCCAACCTTAATGGAGTTTTCATAATTAATTGGTAAGTATATAATTGAAAAATGAAAATTTGATCATAAAATAGAAACGTTGAGAGAAAATTTTACATATATATAATCTTATTATGTCATAATATTTGATAAAATTTCATTTAAAGTGACTTCAATAAACTATAGCTTCACATCATTATTCTTATCTCGCACTGCTCTACACTACTTCATATAAAACTTATCTTAAAATATCTAAATATTAAGCTACTTGCATTCATTTATAGACTTGAATACCCCATATCCTTTTCATGTCTAGCCCTTGTAGCTCTAGTTCTCCAACTAAACCAATTCAGAAGCCTTTTATACCTACCATAGGTCTAGCTCTATTTAACCAACTATAAATAATAATTTCCTTGGATACATCAAGTAATGCTCACAATTCTAGATTCAAACTAACTTAACTCGATTGGTACCTCCTTTATATCCATAGTTTTCTGAGTTAAAGACTAGACCCCATACATAGAGCCACTACAGATCAAAGATGACCTCTCCACACATTACTCAGGACCATAGTAGATCACTCCCATCTTCCCAACCACTTAAACAATGGAACTAGATATGAGAAGCCCTTTCACTAGAATGTTTTAGTATCCCACATGTGATCTTGTGCAAATAATTCCTAGAAGAGCAGAACCCTACCTAAAATCTACACTTTCCAAATACATAAACCTAAATCTAGAACTACCAAGAATAGTTGACCTAGAAACCAATTTGTTGTTTTTTTCTACATCCTAAAGTAGATTCAATGTACACATGCAGTGCCATACCAAGCACCTTCTTGATCTTGGGCTTATAGCTTTAGCATGGTGTAGTCACTATCAAATCTTTCCCTCCAATTGTTCAATTGAATGAATGAACCAACTTCTATATGCATTGTTGTAAACTAGTTTTTCAGTGTTGCTCTAGAAATATAAAGGCCTACTCCACCATCCCATGTCAACTAGGCCCATCCACTAACCCTAGTTAATTTTATCCTTCATTCACTATCTAACCACTTCAATCTTGCTTTGCATCATGTCCCTCATCACTAAGACTAGCACCAAATCATGCCTATATATATTCAAGAACTAGTAATTTCCTGACATATTCTTTTTCAAGCAGCGCATTAACGTGTACTAATTATCCATCCATAAAGCCGCAATTTTGTACCTTACACAATTCAGGCTAAAAGACAAATCTCTCTTTCCATACCAATATATATATATTCCTATTCCTTGTGTACAAGACCATCATAGTATACCTGGTTCCATATTATCAAAAGCACTCAATATTCAGAACCCCACTAAATTAGATCTTTATGACTTTATATGAACTAGGCTTCCATTTCATGATAGATAAACCCTAAAATCATCAATGTTTCACCTTTTATTGAATCCAGGTAACAACATAGATCCTCCCAACTCTTAGTTAGATAACCTTTTTGGAGTTGTATGTAGTATTCTTAATGAAAGACCTCAAGGAATGTTTCATTTTTAGTATTTCAATATCATGAGTCAAATGCATAAACCAGAAGTATGGTGCAACCCATCAGACAAAAATATTTTCATACTTAATGATTCCCTATAAAGTAAGCACAAAATAACACAATTTTTCAAAAAAGAACCATATTCATCATATTTAAAATAATATTCAACGAGCACATACATAAATCAAAAACGTAGGAAGTGGTGGAACCAACTCTTGAAGAATTTTTGAGGCTAAATCTAGAAGGGAAATCACATAGAAGAATTTATAAAAGGCATGAAATACATAATAAACTTTGACCCTACTGACCATATGTTGAAATTTTGTAAAGATAAAAACCTTACATGATACATAAATATTATTCATCATCAAAGGATCTTACCTTTCAAGGAGAAACGGTGGTGAAGTAGAAGGAGGGCAGTAGGGCAGGGAGAGAAGGTAGCGATGTAGGAAGAGACGATGGAGAGGCAGGGATAGATGATGGCGAGGTAGGGATAGATGACACTGTGGTAGGGAGAGACGATAGTGGAGATGGGTTCACGATAAAGGAGGGGTTTGTGGCGGAGGTAGGGTTTGCGGATGAGGTGGGGTTTGGCAGCATAGGTGGGGTTTGAAGTTAGAGGTGGGGTTCGTGACGATGACAATAGAGGGATTCACCACGATGGAGGAGGGAATCGTGGTGGCGTAGGAGGGGTCAATGGTGTTAGAGGTCATCTTTCATAAGAGCTTGAGGTGTGTGAGAGAATAAGTTGACTTTTAGGGTTCATTTATAAAAATGGGCAAGGATTTTATCATTGCTACTAAAAAACACTGATAAAGACATGTTTTATCAGTGCTAAAATATAAAGCACTGATAAAACCTACCTTTATCAGTGTTTTTTAGCACTGATAAAGAGACGCCTTCATCATCGCTAAAAAACACTGATAAATGGTGTCTTTATCAATGCTAAATTTATAACACCGATAAAGATAAATTTTATCAGTGCTTTTTTAGTGCTGATGAAGGGGTCTCTTTATCAGTACTAAAAAATGCTGATAAAGATATAATGTTAATAAATTATTTTTATTATTATATATATTTATAAAATTATATATATAATAAATATATATTTATTATAAAATTATAATAACTATATTTATTATAATTATAATTTTATAAATATATATAATTAATATATTTATTATAATTTTATAATTATTTAAATATATCTTTATTTATTTAAAATTATAATTATAATTATAATTATATATATTTATTTATAAATATTTTTATATATTTATAAATATATTTATTTAATTATATATATTTCTAAACATTATAAGAATAATAAATATATTAATTATAATTTTATAATTATTTAATAAATAAATAAATATATATATATATACACACCAAATGGTTTAGGAGACAGGAAAACCTGCTCCTAAAAAATTTATTAAAAATAAAAGTGACATACAATAAAAGGAAGATGGATGGGGAAACAAAGGCAAACCTTCATCCAAAATGTAAAATAACAACAACATCAGACATCTAATCATGGTTAAGGTCTTGATCAACATCCTCAGTTTCCCACTCTGACTGTGATTCCCTTTGCTTGAAAATCATTGAGTATTTTTCTTTGAGCCTCTCCTACTCTGAAGTGAGTCGACAACCATGACCACGACCATGAACACATCCATGACCCCTAGTGTAATATTCAGGAGTATCCATCCCCCTTGAGTTCACATCCTCCTTCTTAACATCCCAATCTGCATGACCACGCCCTCTTCTGTGATTTTTTGGATGACTTCCCCTTCTCCAAGTCTTGGTTTGTTACCATGTACTGTCTGATTCCTCTTCTCTGACCTCTAAATTGTCATGTTCAATTGAATTCTGGTTGACCACCACATCCATTAAATCCGAAGAATTGGGATACACTAGAAGCTACATACTTTGTGATGCCTGAGCATCCTCAAGTAGTATTGTTGGAGTCATCACCTCCTGATGTTGTTGTTCTTCTAACACAGTTGCATTCCAATCATCAGCATGCATGGGCGTTCCAAGCGCCTCAAAATTTTTGATGTTACAATATCATCCTTCACCTTCATAGGTAGAGGTTTTGTCTTTCAATACAAAACCCCTTCAAAACCATCATTATCCATCATAGGAGAGGCTGAGGAAACTAGTCTACCCAAGGCTGGCATCAAGGAATTGCTAGATGGTTGTGAGGATACTATAACCACATTGCCCTTATTATTCTTGGGCTCGAGTTCCAATTCAAGATCCACCTCATTTTGAACAAAAGCTTCCAACTCAGACTCTGTATTGGAGTCACAAGTAGCATTTTTACATGTTGATACACCCATTTCCTACTCACACTCCTTATAGATCAAATGGACCTCTTGGCCAGCATCATCCTGCAGTTGAGACAAGGCAGTATCAAACATGGCCTTCATAACCATCACCTATTGCACATCATCACACCGATTCTTGTTTGTGCTGATTTTCCCTTCAACCACATCAGCCCAGGATTTAGAGGGCAACACATTATCATTATTGGATTGCCAAGGTAATTGTTGAACACCATCACCATCTCCTATTCTACGACTAGAACCATGTCTAAGAGACTTTCCCAATGAAGGCACCTAAATGTCTACAGTGACATCTTCCTATCTAACACCAGTGGTATTACTTCCCTTATTAAGACACATATTCTCATGATGGACCCAAAGATGATAGAAATTGTAGATAATTTATCACCTATAGGTTGACGGATCAAGGCCTAAAACCTTGCAAGTCGAGCAGAATTTGGGAATTCTCTCAAACTTGACCCTCAATTCCATCTCTTTGTCATCAGTAGACAGAAAAATTTTCTTAACCAAAGTAGTACATGAATCTAATTCAACTAGAAAATGAGAAAAATGTTCAAAGTTGGCTCATTCAGCCTCTCAATCAAGCTTTACAGGCACCCCAATTGACAAAGCAATATCATACAAGATGTTGGGGTGCTAGAGGATCCAATTTAAACCATAAATATTCACCCATACCTGTACTGCAGATTTTCTGACCTCCACCGGGTTGAAACTCCTATCCCAATCCCGAATGTGTAACAACCCGAGCTTGAGTGAAATAGATCCAAAACCCTAGGCATGTATTTTCAACTCCTCGAAGGAAAACAAGTGAAAGAAACCGTGTCCTAAAGAGACACAATTACAATTCGTGAAACCCGAGATCTCAAAAAGCCGTGCGACCAGCTCCCCCAATTTCCATGGCATAGAGCCTTTTGGAAGAATTAGTCAAGTGACAATAGAGAACTCACCAATTTTTAGATGCTCTGAAATATCGGTCAGATCCGCCCGAACATGGGCGATGCTCCCTTTCTTACGAATTCCAACCACCACAAAACCCTTGTAAAGAGAGAAGGAGCTTTTGAATTCATCCTGATTAGTCACCAAACCTGCACGAGGCGCACTCTGACTCAATGAAGCCTTACCCACATACCTATACGAATCGAAGCATCCCTTCGTGAAGAATTCATCCGTTGAAAAACTCAAAATCGAAGAGTCCATTTGCAGAAAACCCAGATTCCAAAGAAACGAAGAGAGAGACGCTCCGCCGAATCCATCAATATATATATATATTTATAACATTATAAGTATAATAAATATATTTATTATAATTTTATATTTATTTAAATATAAATATAAATAAATATAAATATATTTATAGTTATAAGTAGAAATAAATAAATATTTATTTATAATTATAAAATTATAATAAATATATATTAATATATATTTGTAATTATAAATAAATAAATATATAATTATAAAATTATAAGAAATATATTTATTATATTTATAATTTTATTAATATATATAATTAATATATTTATTATAATTTTATAATTATTTAAATATATCTATATTTATTTATAATTATAATTATAAATATTTGTATATATTTATAAATAAATTTATTTAATTATATATATTTATTAAATTATAAGTATAATAAATATTTTTTTTATAATTTTATAATTATTTAAATAAATAAATATATATTTATAATTATAAATATAAATAAACTTATTTTTTTAATTAAAAATTATAATAAATATATTTTTATTTATAGTTATAATTATAAATATATATATGTATATTCATTTATTTAAATAATTACAAAATTATAAAAATATATTTATTATATTTATAATTTTTTTAATATATATAATTAATATATTTATTATAATTTTATAATTATTTAAATATACCTATATTTACTTAGAATTATAATTATAGATATTTGTATTTATTTATAAATATTTGTATATATTTATAAATATATTTATTTAATTATATATATTTATAACTTTATAAGTATAATAAATATATTTATTATAATTATATATATATATATATATATATATTAGGTTCTTGGGGGGTAGAATTACATTAAACACATATACACCATGCACACACAAGCCTAAAAGGCAGGTTATAGCCCCCCCAAGGAAGAACTCACCCAACAAGCTGCTTTATTACATAATATTTTTGGCCTGAAAGCCCAGTGGGCATGAAACCCATTATAAGTATAAATAAATATATTTATAAATATTTTTATATAATTATATATATATATATTTATAAAATTATAATAGATGTATCTATTGTAAATTTATATTTATTTATATATATATATAGTTATAATTATAATTATAAATAAATATATTTAAAAAGTATTTATATATAATTAAAAATTTATAATTCAAAATATAATAAATATATTTATTATTGAAATATATTTATTATAATTTTATAAGTATTTATGAGAACATAATAAATAAATGGGTATAACATGAATGAATCATATACCTAGTAAAGTATAGATCATAAAAAAAAAGTCATCACATATATGGAAAATACGAATAATAATAAGGGTGTAATGTATAAATGAACATTCATGATGAATACATAACATATGCATATCAATTATACTAAGGCATCAATATATTTATTGACCAAATTCATTGGAACATATATTTATTTATTTATAATTATAATTATAAATATATATATTTAAAAAGTGTTTATATATAATTATAAATATATTATTATAAATATAATAAATATAGTTATTATTTAATAAAATTTATTATAATATTATAATTATTTAAATATATAATTATTTAATTATAATTCTGTAAATAATTTTTTTAAAGGATTATATATATTTGAATTATTAAAAAAAAATATTAATTATAAACCTGCATTTTTTATTTAATTTATATAAATAAACATTATTTTTGAATATAAATATAATAATTTTATATAAATTAATAATATTTTTTCATTAAAAACATTCATCAGTTCTAATAATCATGCTGATAAAAGCCCCCCCACCTTTATCAGCATATTTTTCTTAGCACTGATAAAGGTCGGCGCTACCCTTACACTGATCTATGGTAGTGCCCACTCGCCTTAATTCACCTCTAAGCAGTTGTATTTGACCATCAGAGGCTCTAGAACCCTCTTTGACCCCTTGCGGCTATAAATACCCCCAATGGCGCCTAGAAGCTACAAGTTTCCATGAAGATCAATTCTAGAGTCATATTGTGTCAAATTGCTCTCTCACTTATGATCTCTTACAATTGTCTCACCTTTTCTCAATCCTTTCTCATTGTATCTTACTAGATAAGTGTGAGTGTGGTTCATTAGGCTTGCGTATAACGAATCTCGTTTTGTTTTTCGTTTTGGTTCGTGCTTGACCTTAAAGAAAGGGGTTTGGTTCTTTCTTGGACTTAAAACATGGGTTTTGATTCTTAGCTTAGTCCTTAAAATAAGAGAGATTGGGTTTCTAGACACACTCATTAGAAGACTAGTTGTGTTTTGGGTTTCCTTAGTACAACCATTAAAACCAAGGGTCTTACTTCTTTTAACAAGTTTCATTTCAACAACTGCTAAAAATCAAGGGTTCAGGTTTCTTACCACAACCATTGAAAAGCAAGGTTTAAACTAAAACCTCTCAATATTACTTAAGGGGTGAAGATGTAGGCGCCTTTTGTGGGTAATTTTCGAACTTTGTTATCAAATTCTCTTTTTTTATTTATTTTATTTCCGCTGCACTAACTCATTTATTTAAATTTCTTATGCTTAAAATTCTTTATTCATGCACTTAACTATAACAATTTTATTCCATTTCTTAAGCTGTTTAAATTCGATCAAAATTAGTTTTAGATTCTAAAAAGTTTTTAAAATTCAATCCACCCCCTCTTCCTATCCTTACCCAGACATATAGAGGTATGGCCTTCACAATTTATTTCAAATTAAAAACTTTTAACAATTGATAAAAAATGTTCTGAAAATAGGTATGGTATTATAGATGAACAAAACTAAGAGGAAACAAAAGGTCAGATCAATAAAATACAGTGGACTAACCAAGAAATCAAAAGGACTTTCCAAGAGTACTTTCACCCTAAGGGTCCCAGGCGCAGTGGAAGCTCATGGGTGGATGTGCCCACTTGACTTTTTGTCATTATCAATGATCAATCTGAGATCAATATGACGATAAGCACCAGACTCCATAGATAGAATCATAGAAATATACAAAGAAGAAGAATAGTCCTGGAACCACAAAGGAGGATCATCACAGGTTGATTATAATTAATTTAATTAATTGACAAGAAGTGCCTTTTATGGCTTTATTTCTTTGTTGATATTTATGATCACATTCCGATGTGATTCGTCATTGCGTTGCAGAATCCAAGTGTAGACTTCCTCTAGTGGCGATCCACACATGCACCACATATCTCTGGACATCGCCAAAGGAATCATCGGGTGCTAGAATGGAGAAGCCTTTGCTTGAATTGTCCGCCTTAGATCGCCTTGATCCGATGGAGGAGGATCTCTCTCGATCTTGAGAGTGTTCTTAGAGGAAGGAGTTCTTTATGCCTTGAGATAATTCTCTAGAATTTTTGTGCAAAATGATTAAGAAAAAGTGTTGGGGTTGTGAGGATATTTATAATCGGGTTTGAGGTTATAGAGTTATGAAAATAAATAAACACGTTAGACATTTTATTTATTTCATTAACTCTTATTGAAAACCCCCATGTCAAATCATTAATTCCTTGACATGCACCCACACTGATTATAATAAATATCATTTAATAAAATGATATTATTTCTTCAAAATCCAGACTGGAAAACCTACACGGCGTGTAATCATTAATACATGGCGTGTACTCGTTTTTCATTTCCTTTCCAAAATGAAAACTACACGGCATGTACATTCAATGTACACATCGTGTATATCTTGTTTTCATTTTATTTTATTCTTACTCCAACATTAAAATGAATTAGGATTCCTTGAATAATTATTAAACCAAATATGAGAATAATATTTATTATACTTGAGATAGTTTGATACACTTAGTTTGTGACCCTCTAGGCCTCTTTCTCGTTGGCATTAGGCAGGCTTGCCTAAAGTCCAAGATTACTGTCTGGTAATGGGTCAAGGCACCCAAGAGAAAGAAGTTGACGCTGCATTGACATGTCACCTTATACGAATGCTTACCGTATAATTTAATCCCTTTGTCTCAATATATCATCATGTAGGTTTCATGGCAGTGTCATAAACCTATATTCTTGATTCACCATTCTTTGACTTCCAGAAATAAACTCGTTGTGACACCATGGATATGGAATTTGGGTGACAATTATATTCCAATGAAAGGACCCAAGATATCTACTTCCATAGATATGGAAGGGACAAATCCTTCCTCGAATTATCCATTAACAATATGTCATTCGTGATGCACCCAACATACCCTACTTCCCACCAACTGTCTTCATAACGATTTTTGTCAGCAAATCTAAGTGCGCGAGTCATGACATGAGTTAATGATAATCTTCCAGTCTAAGGACCATTACACATGCTCATAGATAGCAATGTCCAATGACACCAAGACATGAAGAATTACTACTGATGGGTCTGTTCTTATAATCTCCCATTTTGGAGATTACCAAGTGCGAACTCCATGAGAGAGAGTCTCTCCTTCTTACGAGTACTCGCACATGACATTCTGTATACTATGTGTCCTATCATAGTATGTCGTCCAACCATAGAACTTTATTTAAGAATATTGTTATATCATTTCAATGTTCTCATCATAGCGGGGATCTGCCATGACCTTATTAATGCAACAAATATTCCAGGACATTATTATATTATAGTCATGCAGAACAATGAACAATATATAATAAGTGTACATTCATGTAATCAAAGTATAAACAGTTAGTTTTCAGGAAACCAACTCTAACAAAATCCCACTTAGACTAGAGCCAAATTCCTATGACTTTTAGTTCGCTATACCTCACATGATGATCATGTTTCTGCTGAGTCAAAGCTTTAGTCAAGGGGTCTGCCAGGTTGTCTTCCATGGAAATACTACTCACTGCAACTTCACCTCTCTGAGAAAAATCCCTCAAGAGATGATACTTCTGAAGTGTGTGCTTTGTCCGTTGATGTGACCTTGGATCTTTTGCAAGTGCCACCGCTGTAGTATTATCTCAATATAGTGTGATATGATCTTTACTACTAGGTACTACATCCATATCTTAGACGAAGTTTCGCATCCATAATGCTTCTTTAGCTACCTCAGAAGCTGCGATATACTCAGACTCTACTGTAGAATCTGCGGCCACACCTTACTTTGTGCTCTTCCAGCTCACTACACCTCCATTCAAACTGAAGATGTATGCAGTTTGCAACTTCATGTCATCTTGATCAATCTGGAAACTACCATCTACATATCCTCTGATGACTAGTTCCTCATATCCTCTATAAACCATGAACATATCCTTAGTACACCTCAGATACTTAAGGATAGTCTTGACTGCCATCCAATGGCAGTCTCTTGGATCATCTTGATATCTTCCTACTGCACTTAATGTGTAAGAAACATCTAGCCTTGTATATAACATATCATACATGACCGACCCAATCATGGATGCATAAGGGATCCTTTCCATTTTCTTTCTTTCCTCATGTGTCTGAGGACACATTTTCTTGGAAAGATGAATGCCATGTGACACTGAAAACAATCCCCTCTTGGACTGTTCCATACTAAATCTCTTCAGTATCTTGTCAATGTATATACTTTTACTTAGGCCTAACATTCTCTTGGATCTATCATGATGGATCTTGATCACAAGAATATATGATGCCTCGCCCAAGTCTTTCATAGAGAAACATTTATCTAACCATGCATTAACTAACTGTAAGACAGATACTTCATTTCCAATTAGTAATATGTCATCAACATATACTATTAGGAAAACGACTGCACTTCCTCTAAACCTTTTGTAGACACAAAGTTCAAATTCATTCTTAATAAATCCAAATTTCATTACGGCTTCATCAAAACAAATGTTCCCGACCTTGATGCTTCCTTTAATCCATAAATGGATTTCTGCAACTTGCATACCTTGTTGGCATCCTTTGGAGTCACAAACCCTTCAGGTTGTGTCATGTAGAAATATTCCTGGAGGTTCCCATTAAGGAATTCTATTTTAAAATCCATTTTTCAAATTTCATAGTCATGGTAAGAGGCAATGGCCAATAGTATTCTGATGGATTTCAACATCGCAACCAGTGAAAAGGTTTCATCATAGTCAATTCCTTGATGCTGTCTAAAACATTTTGCAACCAGTAATGCCTTATAGGTGCTGACTTGTCCCTCCATGTCCAGTTTCTTCTTTAATACCCATTTATTACCAACAGGCTTTACATCAACTGGAGGATCTACCAAAATCCAGACTTGGTTTTGCTATATGGAATCCATTTCAGAATTCATGGCTTCTTGCCACTTGGAAATGTCTGTTCCTTCAACTGCTTCCTTGTAGGTAAGAGGATCATCATTGTTAACCAATAATGAGTCACCATCCTCAGTGACAAGAAAACTATATCATTCTGGTTCTCTCACCTCTCTTGTGCTCCTACGTAGTTCTTGTGTCTCTAGAATAGATTGTTCTTCCACAGGGCTTTGTGGAATCTGTTCTTGTACCAACTCCTGTGTATCTTGAGCCTCGACTTCATCGAAGTCTATCTCACTCCAACTATCTTTTTTGGAGATGTGCTCTCTCTCAAGGAATATGGCATGTCTTTCCACTATAACCTTTTTATCTGAGGGGTTGTATAGGTAATATCCCCTTGTTTTCTTGGGATATCCTATAAAGGTACACTTTGTGCTTCAGGGTGCAAGTTTGTTACCTGAAGAGGACTTAACAAATGCTTAGATACCCCACACATGTAAACTTGATAACATGGCTTTACGTCCACTCCATAACTCGTATGGAATACCATTTATCAATTTAGTTGGTACTTGGTTTAGTATGTGTGCTGCTGTTTGAAATGAATATCCCTAAAAGGATAATGGAAGACTCACATGACTCATCATTGATCTCACCACGTCCAACAGGGTGTAGTTCCTCCTTTCACTTACACCATTCCACTGAGGTGTGTAAGGAGGAGTGAGTTGAGATAGAATCCCAAACTCCCATAAGAAATCAATGAAGTCCTGATTAAGATATTATCCTCCTCTATCTGAGCAGAGTTTATTAACCTTCTTACCAATCTGGTTCTCAAATTCATTCTTGTATTCTTTAAACCGATCAAAATAATCTAACTTATACCTCATTAAGTAAATATATCCATATCTACTAAAATCATTAGTAAAAGTTATGAAGTACAAAAACCCACCCCTTTCTTCAACTAGAAATGGTCTACACACATCCATGTGAACTAATTCTAGAATCTCTTTAGCCCTTTCAACTTTCCCACTAAATGGGGATTTGGTCATTTTTCTTTGTAGACACGCATGACATACACCAAGTGGTTTTAGTTTGAAAGAATCTAAATACCCATCTTGATGTAATTTTTTTAAACGTTTCTCATTGACATGACCGAGCCTGTGATGCAAAATTTGGGTGTGGTATGAGTCATGTGAATTAACTTTGTCATCAATTTCCATTACTTGGTTTGTGTAGTCTAACACATAAAGGTCGTTATATAAATGTTCCCTACCAAAACAAATGCTATCTTTATAAAAGTAGCAACATTCATTTCCAAAATTGAAGATGAATCCATCAGTATCTAATTTGGATACTGAAACAATGTTTTTGGTTACAAAGGGTACATAATAACATCTTTTTAATACTAAGACCATCCCAGTAGGCAATGTGAGGTGGTAGTCTCTGATAGCTACAACAGTGAGTCTGGCTCCGTTGGCTGCTCACAGATCGACCTCACCTCGGTCAATCTTTATGAATATACTTGGTTCCTGTATTTGGATACAAATGTGAGCACCACAAGCAGTATCTAATACCCAATTGGTAGAAATAGATAGATTGCATTTGATAACAAATGCACCTAAATATTCCCCTTTCTTCCTTGTATGGGTGAAGTTTTTCTTCCAGTGGCCCTTCTTGCCACATACAAAACAAACAGCCTCCTATTCCCTTGCCTCCCCCTTTGATCTTCCTTTTCTTGGAAGGCCTTGAAGAAGCTTTGGGCTTAAAGCTCTTCAGCTTCCCTTTCCTTTTATTCACAATAAGGACAGAAGGCTTTTCATGCTTCATATCATTGTCCACTTGGCGAATGAGGATAATAAGATCAGATAGAGACTTGTCAATGTTGTTCATGTTGAAATTTACAACAAAGTTAGAGAAGCTTTGGAGGAGTGATGCAAGAATGAGATCAGTACCCAGTTCTTTATGGAATTTAAACCCTAGAACCTCCAAGCGCTCAATGTAGCCAATGATATTGACTACATGAGGCCTAGATAGGTCACCCTCTCCAAGATTTCTCTGAAATAGAGCCTTAGAGATCTCAAACCTTTCATATCTTTCTCTCTCTTGGTATAGACCACAGAGGTACTCGAGCATGCTATAGGCATACATTTCTTCATGAGACTTCATGAGCTCACTAGACATTGGTGACAGTATCAAACATTGAATGTCAAGTGCATTATTCAAATGTTGATCATAGACTAGTAAATCTTCATTACTCGCCCCTTGGGCAGGTGAATCAGGAAGTGAGGACTCCAACACATAAAACTTTCGTTCATGGCATAGGATAACCAGAAGGTGCCTAAACCATTCCTGAAAGTTAATGCCAGTGAGGATATTGTCTTTATCTAGAATTGATCACATAGAAAATGTGGTTGATGAGTTTTTCATATTGATTCTACAAATTTAAAGAGAAGATTTATCAGTACCTTTTGATTACATTTTATGAAAAATAATAAATGAATTTATTAATTCTCCCACTATTTTATCATGTCCCAACAACCCCCACCATTGACCTTGGAATTCATAGTTTCTATTAAATTCTAGTGTCAATGATCTATATTCCCCTTCGCATAACCCCAACAAGGGTTGGTCAAGCTATTTAAAGGTATTTAGGTAGGAAGGTCTTTGCCAACTGTGAGCTTACAGTTCCTTGATCTGTTGAGTGGACTCCCCAATCCTGAAATCCTAACTTGGATTTCCTCAACACTTGCCTCCATTTTACAACAAGTCTAGAAAAGACTACTCCTCTTGATGTAAAATGTTTAAGTCAACCCAAAATTTTCATAAGAGATTCCTTTATAAAAGTAAGTGTCCCTACAAGGGTTATTCAAACACATAGTTTTATTGAGTCTTGCCCTTAATCAAGTAACAGAAAGATTGGTCTGACTTAATATGGTATTTGAGGGATTTCAATACTTTATGCATAGTTTCAAATTATCACATGCTTTTTAATATTAATTGATGCTTGCTTAAGTGATTAACCATGTTGTAATAATGTTTACGCATAGTTTAGTTTTTATTTTATTCCATCTTTTCATGCTTGTTTATTTCATTAACTATGTGATCGCGACAACACATACATAATAAATAAACCATGAAATCAGATAAAAATAAAATAAGATGGCATGATCATGAGCTTCTATTGGTTATCTTATCTAGCGGTTTTGATAAGCTAACCCTGACCTAGGGAAAAACACCTTGAACCTGATGGTTTGTGTTTTGTAGCTCCCACCTGTCTACCTTTGTATCTTCTTGGGTTGGTTTTGCCTCAGCTTTGGATTTTGAACCGTCTCCTCTATCTTGGGAGATGCTACATTACATGGGGTTTACATTAAAGAAACCATGGGTACACAATCCCTACATTTTATTGGAAGAGGGATCGCATGCCAACAAATTTAAATTAAATAAATTTAAATAAAACGATACACACACAAAGGGTCTTTGGTCTAGCTCATGATCATACATAGAATGCAATGACATTTATGCATATTTAGTATTCAAATTATTTTAATCATTATTTTATTCAAGATAAGTTATGCTTAAATTAATTATGATCTTATAATTAATCAATTCTTTATCTTAAATTCCTTTCTGAATTTCCTTGATATTCTTCTCATCCATATTCCTTGTACGAGTCTTTTTAATTTGGAGGAAACTTGGTGAAATTCCATTTCTGGAAAGTACATGGCATGTAGGCTATATTACATGGAGTGTATTTATTTTCACCCTTTATCCAAAGTACACGCTGGGGTCTTTGGCGTGTTTTCTGTACTTTGGAAATTTTGGAGTACATGACGTGTAGATTAATCTAACATGGAAAGTACTTCCTCGTTACGTGGTTACTGGCCTGGCAATCCCATGTACGCGGTTACATGGCTTCTCCTTATACACAGTTTCACCTGGGCCAGATCGGACTACACGACATGTTGATTCAACATACACACAGTGTATTCCCATTTCCATGTGCCATCCAGTTATGGTCAACACGGTGTATTAAAAAACTTAGGTATGCTCAATTCACATGGCGTGGTTTGGTGGAACAGTACTGGTTCATTGATCCTAAGTACATAGTGTGTAGATTTCACTACACGCCGTGTATTTCTGTGTTGTACAGACAGAATGAGCGGATCCTCCGGATGAGTTCCTCGTTTTTATTTTAATGAAAATTGAAATTAAAAGGTCATTTCAATGATGAAAATCGAGAAATGAAGGAGGAAGAACAGATCTCATTCATTCAATTTTATAAAACGATTTATCTTGAATTGAATAAAATATAAATGTGTAAATTATCAATGAAAATTAAATAACTATAATCAATTTTGTGACCACTCTGATACCACTTGAAGGTCCTGGGCATAGTGGAAGCTCATGGGTGGATGTGCCCACTTGACTTTTTTTCATTAGCAATGATCAATCCGGGATCAATACGATGATAAATTCTAGACTCCACAGATCGAATCACAGAAATAGAAAAAGAAGAAGAATAGTCCCAGAACCAAAAAGGAGGATCATCACAAGTTGATTATAATTAATTTAATTAATTGACAAGAAGTACATTTTATGGCATTCTTTCTTCGTTGATATTTATGATCACGTTCCGATGTGATTCATCATTGCATCACAAAATCCAAGTGTATACTTCCTCTAGTGGTGATCCACACGTGCACCACATATCTCTGGATGTTGCTAAAGGAATCTCCAGGTGCTAGCGTGTAGAAGCCTTTGCTTTCATTGTCCGCCTTAGACCACCTTGATTCGATGGAGGAGGATCTCTCTCGGTCTTGAGAGTGTTCTTGGAGGAAGGAGTTCTTCGGCCTTGAGATAATTATCTAGAATTGTTGTGTACAATTATTAAGGAAAAGTGTTGGGGTTGTGAGGATATTTATAATCGGGTTTGAGGTTATAGAGTTATGACAATAAATAAATGCGTTACACATTTTATTTATTTCATTAACTCTTATTGAAAACCCCCATGTCGAATCATTAATTCCTTGATATGCGCCCATGCTGATTATAATAAATATCATTTAATAAAATGACATTATTTCCTCAAAATCCCGACTAGAAAACCTACACGGCGTGTAATCATTAATACATGGCGTGTACTCGTTTTTCATTTCCTTTCCAAAATGAAAACTACACGGAGTGTACATTCAATGTACACAATGTATATATCTTGTTTTCATTTTATTTTATTCTTCCTACAACATTAAAATGACTTAGGATTCCTTGAATAATTATTAAACCATGTACAATAATAATATTTATTCTACTTGAGATACTTGGATACACTTAGTGTGTGACCCTCTAGACCTCTTTCCCATTGGCATTAGGCGGGCTTGCCTAAATTCCAAGATTACTATCTAGAAATGGGTCAAGGCACCCAAGAGAAAGAAGTTGATGCTGCATTGACGTGTCACCTCATATGAACGCTTACCATGTAATTTAATCCCTTTGTCTCAATATCTCATCAAGAAGGTTTCATGGCAGTGTCATAAACTTATATACTTGATCCATCATTATTTAACTTCCAGAAATAAACTCTTCGTGACACCATGGACATGGAATTTGGGTGACAGTTATATTTCAATCAAAGAGCCTGAGATATCTACTTCCATAAACATGGAAGGGAAAAATCATTACTCGACTAATCCATTAACAACATGTCATTGGTGATGCACCCAATGTACCCTACTTCCCACCAACTGTCTTCATGACGATTTTCATTAGCAAATCTAAGTATGCAAGTCATGATATGAGTTAATGATATTCTTCCAGTCTAAGAACCATTACACATTCTCATAGATAACAATGTCCGATGACACCAAGACATGCAGAATTACTACTGACGGGTCTGTTCTCATAATCTCCCATTTTGGAGATTACCAAGTGAGAACTCCATGAGAGAGAGTCTCATCTTCTTATGAGTACTCGCACATGACGATCTGTATATTATGTGTCCTATCAGAGTATTTCATCCAACCATATAACTTTATTTAAGAATATTGTTATAGCATTTCAAGGTTCTCATCATAGCGGGGATCTTCCATGACCTTATTAATGCAACAAATATTCCAGGACATTATTATATTATAGTCATGCAGAACAATGAACAATATATAATAAGTGTACATTCATGTAATCAAAGTATAAACATTTGGTTCTCTGGACACCAACTCTAACACACCCCAATAGTTCCACTGCCACATATATTAACATTTCAAGTTCATACATATACAACATTCAAAGTTATAAATGTGTCCTATATTGAATATAAAGAAGAAATATTTGGAGAGGATGTTACAGATGTGATTTATCTAAAGATTAAAAATGAAATTATCAAGTTTGAATGGATGAGAGTCTCAGTTGTGAATGCATTCATGAGGTAAATTTTCGTAGCTTTTTTCCAAAAATTGATCTACTATGTTCATTATAGTTAATAACTATTTATATTTTCTACAGGCATATATATTACTAATATATAAAGGTAAAACCTTACAAAATAAAGTTTGTACTCATTATCCCAGTATCATTTCTATTCTATAATTTAAATTCGAATATGAAATAGATTGATTGAAAAAGATGAATTTATCACGACATTTGAAAAGGAAGAAATAGATGACCGAATCTACTTGATGCCTACAATTTAGGGGTAAAATGTTAGAGTTTTAATCTATGTATTAATTCTTTAATAGTTTTGTTTTGATAAATTACCATCTCCTCTAATTTATTAAATACAATTTTTTTTGAAGAAATAATCATTTTTATTTAAATGTTTTAATGTTTAATGTTTTCTTAAAATATTAATTTTCTATGATTTTCATTTATATCTCTTATAACATTAAAATCTTAAATTTTCTATGATTTTCATTTATATATCATATAACATTTCTTGGTGGATTATTGTATAAAAATTAAGGGTTAACCATGGCTAACCAGGATTATCCCTCAACCTCATAGGGGACCAGTGGTCGACCCTGTGGAAGAGCACCCTGCATGGACCAGCCATAATAGTAAGTGATCCGTGTATAAGCCCACATGAGTGCAGTAATGGTTGGGCATAGTGCCCACAAGAGAAATATGGACCTAATAGGCTCACTGGACTGAAGCCTGTATACATGTGTGGATGTGTAATGAGTGTTGATCCCCCGTATCCAGCTCGAAGGGATAGTGGGGGCACCTGATTGTTATAGTGGTTGATCTCCTAACCATGTTCCCAATGTGTGAAAACGGAGCATGATACACTATTTATCCAACCTACTATGACGAGGTAAGTATACTTACCGTGAGGCGGTAAGTCACTTTACTATGAATCTACTTGGCGTACCAACCATGAAGGCAACATCCAGCTTGCTGTGAGATGAAAAAGTGAACCTACCATGGCTAGTTACCTTGCGAGCAGATTATTTTTCATGAAGGTGATGGTGAGATTACACCTTATCGTATGTCATGTACAACCTACCATGAAATAAAACATACCATGTGTATGAAAGTGAACATATAGTGAGTATCTTTATGCTAACTGCATAAGTCTGAATTTATTTTTACTAACTGAATGTTTGTTTTTAAAGTTACCATGAGATGCACAGTCAGTATACTGACCATAAGGTTCATGGAAAGCATATCGACCATGATTATTGTGCCTCACACAGCCAATTCAACACTTTTCTTAATTTCATGAAAAATTATATTTTAAAAAAACTCTATTTTAGTGTCATTTTTATAAAATGTTTTATTGCAACTTTTTTTATATTATTTTCACTATTTTATTTATTTATAAAATAATTATATATCATAAGGACCTTTGTTATAATTCTCTGAATATAAAATATGGTTGAAATTCTTATAAAAATAATAATGATCATATTATTAATTTTATGATCTATTTTTTGTAATATTTGAATTATTAAATTACTGCAAGTTTATGAGATAAATTTTATTTATTTTAATTATATGAAATACTCTTATTTAATTTAGAGATTATATTAGAAATGTTTTTAACAAGTTTCTTATAGAAACAGAAGAATGCATGAACTCTTTATCAATGAGTGTCGCATTTTTCAAATTGCAGGTAACTTTAATAGTTTTTTTTGCTAACAAGTGGCATGAAGTGATTGAATCTATTGATACTTTGAAAATATATTACAATTAATGATGATATGAGATTAATTGATTAGATATGTGATTAAGGAATACAAAAACAATGACATACATATCAAATCCATAGAACTTATTTGACACAATGGTGTTACACAATTCTTACTACTCTCCCATGATCAAGAAAATTCTATGACTTCTATTCCCTTATATGATTATATAATAACTTCAAAATTCTACCTTATTCCATTGAAGTTATCAAAGATCATCGAGATTCATTATCTTACACATCTTTTGATCATCTACTAGTTTTATTTTTATTCTGATTTTCTTGGTTTTATCTTTCTATTTTTGTTGTTTAATTATTCATATATGGTTTATGATTTTCCCCATCAAAAGTTGATATTGTCTTCTGGTTATTACACCACCTAAAAGTAATTCTAGGTTGTGATAACCGATCAAAAGTCATGTCACAAACTATGTTCAAGGCTCTTTTAAAAGTCTTGATTGTGACTCTGAGTATTTATAAAAGGCAGAGTCTGTAACATGTTATCACACCATTAAAAGCGTATTTCTTAGTGAGTACCAATCTTCTTTCAGAGTAGAGAAGGTTGAGGAGTGGACTAGGATCTTGGGGATCTGAACCAATATAAATCTTTTTGTTATTTATTTTTTATTTCCATTGAATTTCATATATTGAACATAGATCTCACTATATAATCTTTAATTAATAAAATTATGATTGTTTTGTATTTAAACTTTGAAAATGAAAATTTACCCCCACTATAGTCTTAATTTCCATCACTTACGATCCAATATAAAACTCTATAATCAAATCATATAAAATATTTTTCTTTTCTTTTTTCATTAATTATTTGTTTTTGTTTTTTAGGAAGCATTGGATGCTCATCATAATTAATTTGGATACCCCGAATATTTATTTTTTGGATCCAAAGAATGGGTTTACAACAAATCAATCACACATGATTTCCATTGTGAATTTGTAAATCACTAAAATCAACATTTTACAGATACACTTCAAATTATTCATTTTAGTTTATTATTAATGAGATTTTTTATGATAGGGAAATATATAAATACCATCAAAATCAAGGTATAAGTCAGTGAAAGAACATAAGAATCCTATGAATTTCTTCAAATAGAGATAGATTAAGGTACATATAGTAATATTTACCTATCAAAACATATTTCATAACAATTTACTTATTTTGGTGAATATTTTTGCAGTTTATGAAATAAAATAACGACAAAGATTATGTATATTACCTTTATAAATTTATTAAAGATATAATATGTCACCAACAAACTAACATCATCAAATAGGTATTCTCGAAGGTAATTAAAATTTCTTTTAAAATATATGTTAATTGTTTGTTTTTTTATATTTTATCAGTACTACTAGGACTACCAAGAGTCTACATACTCAAAAGAAGAAATAGATTTGTTTAGAGATGAGTCACAACCACAAAATATGGTTTTATTAGTGCTAAAAAAGCACTAATAATTGAGGCACTATCCAAAGGGGGTCTCTTTTATCAGCGCTAAAAAAGCGATGATAAAAGTCAAAAAAAAACTGGAGACCACACTTTTAACAGCGCTTTACCCCCTAGGAAGCCCCACCTACACCCCAACCACCTCACCACCCCCTTTAACAGCACACACGTACCCACTCTTTAACAATGCTAGCCCCCCACCTCCACCCGCACGTGCACCCCTGCCTCTGCTGGGAATCGAACTCGAGACCACCCCCCTTGTGCGCATGCACCTTTACCACTTTCCCATCTTGTTTTTTTCTCCACTTAATAATAGATCTATTTATTTATATACATATTTCATTATATTTATTTGTATATTAATATATATTTATTTATATTAACATATATTTATTTATTTGTATATTAATATATATTTATATCTATTTATTTATATATATTTATTTAGTTATATTTTTTATCTGTATATTTATTCATATATTAATAAGATTAGTTTTAAATACATATATAAAATATGTTTTTTTTGTTTATGTTTATAAATAAATAATTAAATACATACATATATACAATATACATACACATGTATATATATTATATATATGTGTATCTGTAAGTATAATTATACATTTTTATACATATTTACATATATTATATATTTACATGTATATTCATATATTAGAATATATAGATAATATATATCAGTTTGTTAATAAAAATACACACTAACACACACACATTATATAGGTATATAAATATTAATATATTTGTATTTTAAATAAAATGGATATTATAAGGCTTATATATTGAGAAATATAATATATTTGTAAATATGTTTAATGATTTATTTTAAATATTTTATTGATTTATTGATTTTTTGTGTCTTTAAATTGTTATTAAATGATTATTACTCGATGATAATTTAAATTATTAATTAATGATATTTTTTTAAATATTTTATAATCCATTTTCACTAGATATCTTATATATTAAATGTAAATGTCTATTTATACTTATCAAAAACATATTTTAAAAATATATATTATATTTATATTAATATAAATATATTTATATATTTATATATCAATATATTATTTTTAATGATTTTTTTTTGAAATATACCATTTATCAGTGCTAGTAAAATAATGCTAATAAAGACCCCCTTTATCAACAATAATAAAAAAAAGAACTGATAAAGGGGGTCCCTTTAACAGTGCTAAAAAAGGAGTGATAAAGGGGGTACCTTTATCAGTGCTAAAAAAAGTGCTGATAAAGGTACCCCCTTTATCAGCACTTTTTTTAGCACTGTTAAAGGGTGGCACTACGGAAACTTGCATTTGTGGTAGTGAGTGGTCAGAGTACGTGATGTCAAATGTTTACCAATATCAAGTTGAAGTGATAACCTATTATGTCTGTGATCTAGTATAGACTATGACCTTAGAGATATATTTGGGATATGAAGCATTATTTTCATAATGCTTAGATATTATTTTTCCTAAAATAAATTTGTGTACTATTAGAATCCTTTGGTCGTATTTTTATTATAATACTACAATTTCATTTTCCATACAACCATTTTTCTAGATTTAATTCTCCTATCATTCCAAATAAATTTGAATCCCACCACAAATTTTATGCCTCTCTTGAGTGAGGATACAAAGTTGATGATCCTACTCCACTTTTAGTTCCTCTTCCATATGAAAACAATATAAAGTTTTTTGTTGAGAGTGTCTTGAATTTAGTAGATCATTGTGATATACTATTTGATAACCTCTCTACAAAAAAAAACAACGGTCAAACCCTTTATTTTTATTTTCTTTCTGAGGGATATTTCCATGATTATTATGCAAGAAATCTCTAAGAGAAACAGTAAAATAAACTCAATAAAAAGCCACAACTTGATGGGAAATTATTTTAGAATATTCTAAACATTCAAATTTACTTGCTTCTTATAAAAATGTAGCCCAGATTCAATTCAACCTTTGAGATACATTTACTAAACCTACATCTCATGTGAGTACTTCAATCTTCCTATTGTTACTATAATTTTTAAATGCTTTTAAAGGGTATATGATCATTCCCTAATTGATCATGAATTTATTTTCAGTTATTCACAAATTTCCCTTTTGGGGTTAGGATGTATTGTTAGAAACTACAGAACCTTTTAGTGATGAACTTGTAAATCAAGAAATATTTGAGTTGTTTCTCAAGGAAATGAGTAACTAACTATGAAATGAGTAACTAACTATGAAGTAAGTTTAACCGAGGTTGGAATTTGAAAATTTTGAGATGCCGATTTATCTATACATCATAATTTAGTTTAAAACACATGTGGAATTGTCAAAATCTATAAAATGAGTTCAGGATGTCTTCAAAATTAAGAAAAACAATACACAACTCATTTTTGGTGTGTAGGAATCAACCACACATCAATCAGACGCATGATGTAGATGACATGACTCAAAGTGTGTATTTTCAATATAAGTTTCATTTTAGTTTAAAACACACATCACATTGTCAAAACTGAGAAAATGAGGTCATATCATTTTCAACTTATGGGGTGTAGTTCACCCATGGTAGTGAAACCATGTGTTCCTTAGGGTTGTTTTTATTCATTTTAAGTAATGATCGTGCCTTTTGTTTCTTGGTTTTTAGTATTATATTTAAGTTGGTGTTCCCTTGTGTCTAAGAACTATAGGTTGACAAGGTTGACGATTATATATGAATAAACCTTACCCAAAACACGAGAAGTTTCAATAGAATCCTTCTCCTATTTTATGAAAGCGATTTGATATCAGTGACCCTTATATGGGGAAGGTACTTTCATACTCCTAGACTCATCATTTTCTGTAACGACCCGAAATTTTTTTAAATAAAATTTGTTTCCCAATTTTATGTGTTACTGTTATACTCAACAAAAATGTTTTATTTGATAAACATGATGAGATCAGTGGGTTTTGACTATTATATAACCATCGGTCAATATGACCGCTGTGAACAAAATGTTTTGATTTTTGTCTCTAAATATAAGTAATCTTGGTTAATTATTATAGAAAGAAGATTCGATGGACTCACCTAGTAGTCTTGGACCGATCGAAGCCCATCTAACAGAGCTTGGGAAGGAGGTAGCACCACTGGGCTTTGCTCTGGATCAAATCCAAGCCGAACTTCATCATGTGAAGCTGGAACAGAATCGCCTTCGTGAGAAGTTCAAACTGATAGAAATTACTACTCGGGCAATGTTGACTGAGCCGCCCCAAGCTTCTATCACCCTAGCACACCTTACTCTTAGGTCCTATGCTGGTATTATAAGGGGTTATGTAACGAGACCGTAACTACCTTGTGTAATCCTTGTTTTAAATATAAATTGGGATTTCTTCTTATGATGAAGTTTATGAATTTTGAAATGACCGGATAAATATAGTATGCATATTTTTGTTGAATTTTAGAAAAAGGATATTTTAAATATGTTTATGTAAACCCTAAATAATTAAGAATGTGTAATGATTTTCAAAAAATGGTCTTCTGCAATTATGTTCAGTACTAAATTTAGAGTCTAATAAGATCAACTTGATTTTTGATGAATAGTAAATTATGAATAGTGATTTTATGATTAGGATTAGTAATATGACTAAATGGATTAGTAATCTCACTTAAAGAAAGTTTTAAAATAATCTAGGCACCTTGATTAAGTAATGTGATTCAATAAAATAGTTAAATAACGGTTTCATTAATTATTATTCAAGTATTAGTTTTTTCGGGTGAATAGTGTTTTTTTAATTAAAAATTTAATTAAAATTAATTAGAAAATTATTTTTATAAAAATGACTTTATTTTTGAACTCAGAGCATCGATATTATGTTATGGTAATTTTTGGGGTTTTTTCTGAAAAAATGAATTTTCGATGAATAGTGTTTTTATTTAAAAATTAAATTAAAAATATTTAGAAAATTATTTTTATAAAATGGATTTCATTTTTGAAATCAGAGCATTGATATTTGGTTAATGTGAAATTTTGGGATTTTTCTGAGAAAGTTGAATTTTCAGTGAATAGTAAAAATACAGTTTTAGGGTTTCGGTATGTTTAATGACATCATAACGGTGTCATGATGATGTCATGAGATATTTTGAGGGTTGGCCGGCCAAGGGTGATGAATTATTGTTTTGGGGGCCCCATGTGGCCTAACTCCATGATAAATGACAAAGGAGAGCACATGGGTTTCAGAAAAGCACATGTGAGGTGTCCCTTGGCCATTAATGCCTTGTCCCCTCACTTTCCCTATAAATACCAAGTCCTCCTCTCATCCATTCGACTCCACACTAATTCCCAACGAATTTCTGGTCTCATTAACTCCCAAGGAGTCCTCCCAAGGTTCCCCCAAGCCCTCAAGGTCCCAACCTTTGAGGTTTAAGAGTTACATTTTAAGGTAAGGGATCCGACCTCTCTCATTCTTTTCAAGTAATCTCTTTTATGTCATTTCTTTTATACTCCATGTTCTTATGTTGGAGGATGTTCTTTTATATTCATTCTACTTCCTATTTCATGTTCATATGATGAGATACCCCCTTTCTCTCATCAATTCGTTTTAAGAATGTTTAAGTGGCGCCGTTAGGCTGCCGAATTTTTAAGGGATTCTTTCACCTTCCTCGTTTTCAAGTTCTATTTTCATTCAAGTCTTTCATGTTCCTTTTTATTATGTTGGGGTATTATCTCTAAATTATCATACTGATCTTTTATGATCATATGATTAGAGACCCCATTTGATCTCTTCAATTCATTATTTTGAAGTTTTAAGTGACGCCGTTAGGCTGCCGAATTTTTAAGTGGTTCTTCACCCTTCTCGTTTTGAAGTTCTACTTTCATGTCAATTATTTCAAGTTCCTTTTTGTTATATTGGGGTATGATCTCTATATATATCATACTGAACTCTTATGTTCATATGATGAGAGACCCCATTTGATCTCTTCAATTCAGTATTTTGATGTTTTAAGTGGCGCCGTTAGGCTGCCGAATTTTTAAGTGGTTCTTCACCCTTCTCGTTTTGAAGTTCTACTTTCATGTCAATTTTTTTCAAGTTCCTTTTTGTTATGTTGGGGAATTATCTCTATATCTATCATAATGAACACTTATGTTCACATGATGAGAGATCCTATTTGATCTTTTCAAATCATTTTTGTTGATGTTTAAGTAACGCCGTTAGGCTGCCGAACTTTCATAAGAGAAATCTAATTTTTGTCTTCCTTCCATGTTTTTCATTTCAAATGGTATGTCCTTGAAATTTCATTACCATGATCATGTATCCTTCTTATTCTGTCCATCTACTGTTTTATGGGTCATTTATGAATGTTTGACCCATTTTCCCCCTCTTTTAATGTTTTCTAAAACCCCGAAACTTAGCCGTTATGCTGCAGAATTTTCCCCTCAAAATGCCTCTCTCTTTTCTCAAAAATTATTTTATGTTATAAAGTGAATACTCAAAGCTCATATTTCTACAAGGTTATTCAAATATATATCAAAATGTTCCATTTTAAATTCTGGGATTTACATACATGAGACCCACCTTCCTTTTTTGTGGGTTTTAAAGTGTCGTAAAGATCATGTCTTTAAAGCAGTTTTTAAAACATTATGATTATGAAATGAAACCCATTTATTTTATGCTATATGCGTTATTTATGAAATGTTTGATGATGATATATGTGGCTCACATGATAATAAAGGCAAATTTAAGGGTGCGCCCTGATAGCGCTCCAATGCATTGGGTAATGATGTAACCACTAGAGATTACAATTTTCACGATACCTTGGTGAATAACCTTGGTAATTTTCAAATGACACCTTGGGGATGGACCTTGGTGATATGTTCATGATTGTCTATGTTAAATGATGTAGCCACATCTTCAAGTTATGAAAAATGTTATTTTTATTATGAAATGACTCATGATTTCTTTCTCATGCCTTAAAGTTCTTTTCATGTCCTTATTGAAGTATCTCAAGTTCACATGTAAAATGTTCCTCTTGTTTCCCTTACTGGGCCTTCTGCTCACCCTTTCTTTTGATGTATGTCCCCAGGTTATGAGATGCAGTAATGAACCTAGAATGAACTTAAGGAGACGCCTTTCAAGTGTTTAAGAAGAATGTTTTATGTTATTTTCATGTATTATGTTCCTGGTTTCCAAGACACTAGACCTTAAAGATCCTCAGTTTTGTATAATGTAATGAAAGTTTATGTTATAAAATGGCGGGATGCTATAGTTGGTATCAAAGGATGGTTTAGTTATTTGTGGAAATTAGGATATGAAAACTCTAGGAGGAACCCTATAGAAAAGTTTAATATAGGAAATCTTCCTGGTATTTTGGTGAGTATTGAGTAAGGGGTTGCCAAGCAAATACATCCCTGTCTGGATACGAGCAGGTAGAGGTGGCTCTGGCACAGATGTACATAGGGGTAAAACCCGAAAACACCGCTTTGAGCTAGACTCGAACGGGAACTGGTACACGACAACGGGCCTTGCTGCACTCTTGGTTACGACACTCCCGGGGGATATGCTTTGGTAAATTCATAAGCTTGGTATGAACCATTGTTAAAGGAACAAAGATAAAATAAAATAAAGGTTCACATAAGAATATATTATCATTCATAACCTAGATGGGAACCTAGGAGATCACAAGTTAGGGTATACCTTTCATATACAAGTTATCCTTATATGCTTTTAGTTCCTTTTCATGATTATTATCTAAGTACTTAAGCCCCTAACTATGCTTTCTCTTCTTAGTTAATGGTGGGAAATGGAAGAACATGTTCCGACAACCAATGTGATAGGAAATGCGACGATTTTTGTATTAATATGACAGGGATGATTAGGGGATTAAAATATGATTATTATTTTGGAAGACGTTCATTATTTTGGGAACCATATTTGATCGAGGTAAATAGATTACTACGGTATTTTCATTGAGGAGTAAGGTTGACTTATATTTTGAAGAATCGATGAATTTAAGGTGAACTTATAGTAATTTAGGTTACTTATTGGAATGACTAACCTATCTTGGGTAAAATATGTTTAGGTTAGCTACTTTTTTTATAATATGTTAGGAGTGGTTGATGTTGTCTGGAGAAGAACAATGAAGTTGTTTTGGAAGACTATGTTATCAAATCCTTATTTTATTTGGGTTTCAATCTTAGTTTGTTTTGTTTTGAGGAATTTTAAGGACCGCTATTTATGGAATGGTCTATGATGAAATTTGGGTAGTACCATGGAACTTTGATGATTTAAAAGTAGTTTCCATTCCTATGGGATTCTTTCTTTTTGAAGAGTTGTTTTACCTTAACCTTTCTGTTTTTGGGATAATGTTTAAAGATAGAAAAAATAGATAGTTAATCTTTTGTAGATTATGTGATTCTATAGAAGATGATTCTTGTGCTTTTTTGAGACCAAGTGTTTTTGAATTCTCATCATTTGGAGAAAAGATTAGTGTTGGTAGGGACTTGTTAAAGGATGAAACTCTACTTGAAGGTAAGTATATTTTCTTATGTTTTTGTTCTATGTAGTAAATGAAATCCTCAAAATTATGAAAAGAAACGTAAAACAAAAATGTTGTTGGTTTACGTTTCCTACTAGTTAATCAAATACCGTTTACACACATCATAAGTTTGGGATTTTCTCATGGTTAACTTTCTCCTAATCATGTTCTCTATCACTCTCCCTCAGAACTTGACCCTTTGTTTTCTCCTCTATGTCCATGTTTTCCTACATGAAACCCTAGTGTGGGTTAACTCGGGTGACCTTTGTACTTCTCTTTCTTTATTTTAAAGTAATAGTTTTACTGAATCCTTTTCCAATGTGGGACTTTCAATGAAATTTCAAAACCCAATTTTAAAATTGCGAGGACGCAATTTCTTAAGGGGGGAAGATTGTAACGACCCGAAATTTTTTTAAATAAAATTTGTTTCCCAATTTTATGTGTTATTGTTATACTCAACAAAAATGTTTTATTTGATAAACATGATGAGATCAGTGGGTTTTGACTATTATATAACCATCGGTCAATATGACCGCTGTGAACAAAATGTTTTGATTTTTGTCTCTAAATATAAGTAATCTTGGTTAATTATTATAGAAAGAAGATTCGATGGACTCACCTAGTAGTCTTGGACCGATCGAAGCCCATCTAACAGAGCTTGGGAAGGAGGTAGCACCACTGGGCTTTGCTCTGGATCAAATCCAAGCCGAACTTCATCATGTGAAGCTGGAACGGAATCGCCTTCGTGAGAAGTTCAAACTGATAGAAATTACTACTCGGGCAATGTTGACTGAGCCGCCCCAAGCTTCTATCACCCTAGCACACCTTACTCTTAGGTCCTATGCTGGTATTATAAGGGGTTATGTAACGAGACCGTAACTACCTTGTGTAATCCTTGTTTTAAATATAAATTGGGATTTCTTCTTATGATGAAGTTTATGAATTTTGAAATGACCGGATAAATATAGTATGCATATTTTTGTTGAATTTTAGAAAAAGGATATTTTAAATATGTTTATGTAAACCCTAAATAATTAAGAATGTGTAATGATTTTCAAAAAATGGTCTTCTGCAATTATGTTCAGTACTAAATTTAGAGTCTAATAAGATCAACTTGATTTTTGATGAATAGTAAATTATGAATAGTGATTTTATGATTAGGATTAGTAATATGACTAAATGGATTAGTAATCTCACTTAAAGAAAGTTTTAAAATAATCTAGGCACCTTGATTAAGTAATGTGATTCAATAAAATAGTTAAATAACGGTTTCATTAATTATTATTCAAGTATTAGTTTTTTCGGGTGAATAGTGTTTTTTTAATTAAAAATTTAATTAAAATTAATTAGAAAATTATTTTTATAAAAATGACTTTATTTTTGAACTCAGAGCATCGATATTATGTTATGGTAATTTTTGGGGTTTTTTCTGAAAAAATGAATTTTCGATGAATAGTGTTTTTATTTAAAAATTAAATTAAAAATATTTAGAAAATTATTTTTATAAAATGGATTTCATTTTTGAAATCAGAGCATTGATATTTGGTTAATGTGAAATTTTGGGATTTTTCTGAGAAAGTTGAATTTTCAGTGAATAGTAAAAATACAGTTTTAGGGTTTCGGTATGTTTAATGACATCATAACGGTGTCATGATGATGTCATGAGATCTTTTGAGGGTTGGCCGGCCAAGGGTGATGAATTATTGTTTTGGGGGCCCCATGTGGCCTAACTCCATGATAAATGACAAAGGAGAGCACATGGGTTTGAGAAAAGCACATGTGAGGTGTCCCTTGGCCATTAATGCCTTGTCCCCTCACTTTCCCTATAAATACCAAGCCCTCCTCTCATCCATTCGACTCCCCACTCATTCCCAACGAATTTCTGGTCTCATTACCTCCCAAGGAGTCCTCCCAAGGTTCCCCCAAGCCCTCAAGGTCCCAACCTTTGAGGTTTAAGAGTTACATTTTAAGGTAAGGGATCCGACCTCTCTCATTCTTTTCAAGTAATCTCTTTTATGTCATTTCTTTTATACTCCATGTTCTTATGTTGGAGGATGTTCTTTTATATTCATCCTACTGCCTATTTCATGTTCATATTATGAGAGACCCCCTTTCTCTCATCAATTCGTTTTAAGAATGTTTAAGTGGCGCCGTTAGGCTGCCGAATTTTTAAGGGATTCTTTCACCTTCCTCGTTTTCAAGTTCTATTTTCATTCAAGTCTTTCATGTTCCTTTTTATTATGTTGGGGTATTATCTCTAAATTATCATACTGATCTTTTATGATCATATGATGAGAGACCCCATTTGATCTCTTCAATTCAGTATTTTGAAGTTTTAAGTGGCGCCGTTAGGCTGCCGAATTTTTAAGTGGTTCTTCACCCTTCTCGTTTTGAAGTTCTACTTTCATGTCAATTATTTCAAGTTCCTTTTTGTTATATTGGGGTATGATCTCTATATATATCATACTGGACTCTTATGTTCATATGATGAGAGACCCCATTTGATCTCTTCAATTCAGTATTTTGATGTTTTAAGTGGCGCCGTTAGGATGCCGAATTTTTAAGTGGTTCTTCACCCTTCTCGTTTTGAAGTTCTACTTTCATGTCAATTTTTTTCAAGTTCCTTTTTGTTATTTTGGGGAATTATCTCTATATATATCATACTGAACACTTATGTTCACATGATGAGAGACCCTATTTGATCTTTTCAAATCATTTTTGTTGATGTTTAAGTAACGCCGTTAGGCTGCCGAACTTTCATAAGAGAAATCTAATTTTTGTCTTCCTTCCATGTTTTTCATTTCAAATGGTATGTCCTTGAAATTTCATTACCATGATCATGTATCCTTCTTATTCTGTCCATCTACTGTTTTATGGGTCATTTATGAATGTTTGACCCATTTTCCCTCTCTTTTAATGTTTTCTAAAACCCCGAAACTTAGCCGTTATGCTGCAGAATTTTCCCCTCAAAATGCCTCTCTCTTTTCTCAAAAATTATTTTATGTTATAAAGTGAATACTCAAAGCTCTTATTTCTACAAGGTTATTCAAATATATATCAAAATGTTCCATTTTAAATTCTGGGATTTACATACATGAGACCCACCTTCCTTTTTTGTGGGTTTTAAAGTGTCGTAAAGATCATGTCTTTAAAGCAGTTTTTAAAACATTATGATTATGAAATGAAACCCATTTATTTTATGCTATATGCGTTATTTATGAAATGTTTGATGATGATATATGTGTCTCACATGATAATAAAGACAAATTTAAGGGTGCGCCCTGATAGCGCTCCAATGCATTGGGTAATGATGTAACCACTAGAGATTACAATTTTCACGATACCTTGGTGAATAACCTTGGTAATTTTCAAATGACACCTTGGGGATGGACCTTGGTGATATGTTCATGATTGTCTATGTTAAATGATGTAGCCACATCTTCAAGTTATGAAAAATGTTATTTTTATTATGAAATGACTCATGATTTCTTTCTCATGCCTTAAAGTTCTTTTCATGTCCTTATTGAAGTATCTCAAGTTCACATGTAAAATGTTCCTCTTGTTTCCCTTACTGGGCCTTCTGCTCACCCTTTCTTTTGATGTATGTCCCCAGGTTATGAGATGCAGTAATGAACCTAGAATGAACTTAAGGAGATGCCTTTCAAGTGTTTAAGAAGAATGTTTTATGTTATTTTCATGTATTATGTTCCTGGTTTCCAAGACACTAGACCTTAAAGATCCTCAGTTTTGTGTAATGTAATGAAAGTTTATGTTATAAAATGGCGGGATGCTATATTTTCATTTTATATCTTGAAATATTTTTATAAGTTTTATAAAAATAGTATGGGCCCTGTAACAGTCAATCCCACCTCCATGATGGAGAAGTAAGATAGATTCCTTTACATTCAAGTTTGATTCAACCAAGACATCAAAAGATATTGTAAATACAAATAGATATACCTCACCCATATTTTTACCCAATTCTCACAATAGAAATGAGTAACTAACTATGAAGTACGTTTAACCAAGGTTGGAATTTGAAAATGTTTAGATGCCGATTGATCTCTATATCCTAATTTAGTTTCAAACACACGTGGCATTGTCAAAATCTATAAAATGAGTTCAGGATGTCTTCAAACTTAAGAAAAAACAATACACAATTCATTTTTGGTGTGTAGGAACCAACCACACATCAATCAGACGCATGATGTAGCTGACATGAGTCAAAGTGTGTATTTTCAATATAAGTTTCATTTTAGTTTAAAACACACATCACATTGTCAAAACTGAGAAAATGAGGTCATATCATTTTCAAACTTTAGGAAAATGATCCATAATTCATTTTTGACATATAAGAATTTACCACATGTCAATCTGACCTACGATGTGACTGATATGAGTTAAAGTTCATGATTTCAATATAAAAGTGTCATTTTAGTTTAAAACATGCATCAAATTTTCAAAATAGATAAAACAAGCTCTAATTGTTTCCAAACTTTAGGAAAACAATCCATAATTCATGTGTGATGTGTATAAATTGATCACATGTCAATCTAACACATGATTTTGTGGGTGTGACTCAAAGTGCATATTTTCACATTAAAGGCGTCATTTTACTCTAAAACACACATCACATAGCCGAAACTGTGTAAATGGGATCATATTTTCTTGAAACTTTACGAAAACGATACATAATTCATTTGTGATGTGTAATAATTGACCAAACATCAATATTATACATGATGTATCTAGTATGACTCCTAGTTCATGCTTTCAATATAAAAATGTCATTTTATTTTAAAACATACGTCACATTTTCAAAACCAGTCAAACTAGATTATATTGTTTTAAAACTTGTTGGGAAAAAATTCTTCAATGTAACATTGCAGTATTATTGGGTAGATTGTATTTATTAACAAAGCAGGTTTCCATGGTCAGTTGTGGAGTTCCAGAGATATTATTGACAAGGTATGTTGACAGATATCCAAGAGAAAGGAATAGATTCTTTGGAAGTGGTACAAAAAATTTTATATATAAGGTGGCATCATTTCCTAGTGTTTTCCTAATTTTTGGGGTCCAAAATTTTGAGGTTGGACCTATCACTATAAAAGTTTTATTTCATTGAAGGCCTTATAAAAATATTTTAAATTCATGAGTTTTGTGAATAATGGGTTCCACAAAAGGCATTTCATAAAGGTGTGGATCATCTCAAATGAGCATCACGAATTCATAAAGGGTTGACGGTAATCTCCACAACTGTGATAAGCTTTACAAACTGAAAATTACCATGGGGCTTCATGAAAATAGGAAGCATTGTGAATGATATGAGATAGATTCATGAAATGATTATGGAATGGGTGGAAGCTTCTGTAATGGGAGGAAAATCCTATAAATAGGCCTCTACCACCTTAGAAAAGTAGAACAAGACTTAATGATGATTCAAAAGCTCCAGATTCACGAAGGTGGTTCTTATGAAAAATTTAACGAAGAAAGGATGTTTACAAAGGCTGTAAAAGATGAACAATTTTTTTTAGAATTGTTAAAGTATTGAAGTTTGTGAAGTCTATAAAAATTCGACCAAAATTTGTGAGTTTCGCAAAGGATAAGTGAGGTTTGTGAAAGTTGGTTACTTTATAAAGGCTAAGAGAGCTTCTTGAAAGGAGGTTTCTTCGCAAAGTCTATTTGAGTTTTGATAAAGAGGTGAGATTCACAAAGGTAGTGAGTATCATAAAAGTATTCAGAAAGGATTTCCCACTTAAACTATGTTAAAGTGATATTCATTAATTGGATAAAATTTGTACTTCAATAGAGCATCTATCTACACTTGAGGATATATTAATTATGTCTAATGAAGGGACCTACATGTCCATAAACTGAGTGTGAATCCTTTCAAGATTAGTGAGAAAAAGAAGTGGAATAAGGTGATCCTTTACACCCGTAGTGATCCATAGAAAGATAGATTGATGGAGTGACCCTTGGGAAGCAGCGAGTTTTCCCTAAACATTGTAAAGGTAGTGAGCCCATAGAAGTGATCTATCCCGAACCTTGAATTTGGAAATGAGCCTTAGTGGATTTGGTACATAGACACATCATCTTTGCATACTCCTTAGATGTAACCCAATGAGGGTGAACCAAGTAAAATTATTGTGTCTCGTACATGGTTTCATTTCTATTCATACATTTCTTTGAGAAATAGAGAGAAGAGTGTTTTGTTTAACAATGAAATAAGATCTAAAGGGGAAATTATTTTAATCTATTATTCCCTGATTCATCCTCCCCTCTTTTGGTGTTTAACCTAATTGGCCTAACAAAACTTTCAGAAAAAAAAATTATTTTTGACATGAAGGAATCAACCTCACATCAATCTGACACATGATGTGGAAGGTATGACTTAGAATTCATGTTTTCACATTAAAAGTTTTATTTTAGTTTAAAATGTATGCCACATTTTCAAGACTGAGAAAAAATCTCATATTATCTTTATACATTAGGAAAATGATTAATAATTCATTTTTTATGTGTGAGAATTAACCGCATGACAATATGAAACATCATGTAGTCGGTATGACTCCAGGTGCTTGTTTTCACATTAAAAATGTCATTTTACTCTAAAACACACATCACGTAGCCAAAATCAAGTAAACAAGTTTGAATTGTCATGAATATTTAAGACAAAAATACATAATTCACTTTTGGAATATAAGAATCCATCACATTTCAACCAGACACATGATGTGGCTGATATGAATCAAAGTGCGTGTTTTTAATATTTGTGTCATTTTAGTTTAAAACATGCATTATGTTGTCAAAACAAAAAAAACAAGCTTGTATTGTTTTCAAACATTTGAAAAATGATCCATAATTAATTTTTTATTTTTAGAAATCAACCACATGTCAATCTGACACACTATGTGGCTGATATGACTCAAAGTGTTTTCTTTTAATATAAAAGTGTCATTTTAGTTTAAAATGCACTTTACATTTTCAAAACTAAGAAAATGAGCTTATATTGTTTTAAAATTTTAGTAAGGAAATCCATAATTCATTTTTGACATGTAGGAATCAACCACACATCAATCCAATACATTATTTCATCAGTATGACTCAAAGGGAATGTTTTCAATATAAAAAATGCCATTTTGGTTTAAAATTCACATCACATTGTCAAAAATAATAAAATGAGGTCAAGTTATTTTAAAACTTTAGTAAAATGAAGAATAATTCATGTTTGATGTGTAGTAATTGACCACAAGTCAATCTAACATACGATGCGACTGGTATGACTCCAAGTCCATGTTTTCATATTAAAAGTGTCATTTTACTCTAAAACAAGCATCATATAGAGAAAATCAAGTAAATTATATCAGATTGTTTTGAAACATTTGTAAAACAACCCATAATTTATTTGTGATGTGTCAGAATTGACCATGTGTCAATATGACACACAATGTGAATGATATGACTCAAAGTGCTCATTTTCAATATAAAAGTGTCATTTTAGTTTAAAACACACATCACATTTTAAAAACCAATAAAATGAGCTATCATTGCTTTAAAACTTTAGGAAAATTATCCACAATTCATTTGTGATGTGTAGGAACCAATCCATTTTCAATCCGACACATGATCAAAGTGCAAGTTCTCACATTAAATGTGTCATTTTAGTTCAAAACACATGTCATGTTGTCAAAATAGATAAAATAAGCTAATATTACCTTGATACATTAAAAAATGACATGTAATTCATGTGTGACATGTAGGAATTGATGAAACATCAATCTGATACACGATATGGTTGGTATGACTCAAAATGCATTTTTTTCCATTAAAAGTGTCATTTTACTCTAAAACAAACCTTATATAGACAAAACCAAGTAAAAAACTTGTCTTATCTCAAATATTTAGGAAAAAAAATACATATTTCATATGTGGTGTGTTGAAATACATTGCACATCAGTTGGATAATCGATATGGCTAGTATGACTCAATGTGTAGGTTTTCAATATTAGTGTCATTTTAGTTTAAACCACATGTCACATTATCAAAAATGATAAAACGAGATCAGATTATTTTCAAACATTATAAAAAACAACTAGAAAATCATCCTTTTTCCATAGTTTGAAACCATGTCAATAGGGTCCAAAACCGTGGCTGTAAAACCATGGTTGTAGCATATGACCACGATTTTCTAAATGATGGCCGCTACAATCATTGCAATAGGGTCTAACCTATTGCCATAATTTAAATCATAGAAATAGGTGGATATATACACATTTTACACTATGGAAATAGGTGGATATAAACATGGTTTAAACCGTGGTAAAAGGTGGCTATAACCATGGTTTGAAACTGTGGAAATAGCCTTAAAAAATTCTTCCAATGAAGTTTGATCCTCCAACCTATTAAATATTCTTCTCAATAATTTACCACTATGCTAATCACTACTATATGTATACATATACATATAAATATATAAATAATTATATATAATTATATTTAATAATCATTTAAAAAATAAAAAAACCTATTGCCACTATTTAAACAATTGCAATAGGTGGCTATAGCCAAGGTTTAAATGGTGGCAACATGCACCTATGACCATAATTTAAATTGTGGAAATAGGTGGTTATAGACACTCTTTATACCATGGAAATAGGTGGATATGACCACATTTTAAACTGTGGCAATAATTAGCTATGGCCAGGGTTTAAACCGTGGAAATAGGTGGCTATGAACACAGTTTAAACCATAGAAATAGGGATCTATAGCCATAGTTTAAACTGTGGAAATAGGTTTCTATGGCCACGACTTACTAAACAGTGGCAATATCCCTTTACCACAAATTTATGGTGTTTTTTGGGTTTTCCTACAAAACCTATCACCATGATTTCATATAACCATGGCTATCTATATGCCTATAGCCATGGTTTTCAGAAACTGTGGCTATATGCTACCTACAACCACGATTTTCCAAACCATGGAAATAGAAAGTGTGGTCGTAGCCTAATTTTATAGTTGTAAAAATGACCCGTAATTAATTTGTGATATGAAGTAATCAATGACATGTCAATCCAATACATGATGTGTTTAGTATGACTCAAAGTGCATGTTCTTAATATAAAAGTGCTATTTTAGATTAAAACATGTGTCACATTTTCAAAACCAAGAAAATAAGCTTGAATTATTTTAAAAATTTAGAAAAAGTATCTATAATTCATTTGTGACATTTAGGAATCAACTACACATCAATAAGATACATTATGTGGCCGATATGACTCAATGATTATATTTTCAATACAAAAGTGTCATTTTAGTTTAAAACACGCACCACTTTGTCAAAATTGAGAAAATGAGCTCTGATTGTTTTAAACCTTAAGGAAAATGATCCATAATTCATGTGCGATGTGTAGGAATTGACCACACATAAACCCAACACATGATGTAGCTAGTATGACTCAAAGTGTGCATTTTCACATTAAAAGTGTCATTTTACACTAAAACATACATCACATATCCAAAACCAAGTAAACAAGCTCAAATTGTCTAGTAAATTTAGTAAAATGATTCATAATTCATTTTTTACATATAGGAATAGACCACAAGTCAATTAGACACATGATGTGACCGATATGACTCAAAATGCATGTTTTCAATATAAAATGTCATTTTTGTTTAAAACACAATTCACATTATCAAAACCAAGAAAAAAGTTTGGAATCTTTTCAAACTTTAGTAAAATTACCCATAATTTATTTTTGATGTGTAGGAATCAATTACACTTCAATGTAAGACATGATGTGGTTGGTATGACTCAAAGTGTGTTTTTCATATTAAAAGTTTCATTTTAGTTTAAAACATGTGTCACATTTTCAAAATCGATAAAATGAGCTTTGATTATCTCTATAATTTAGAAAAATGATCTATAATTCATGTGTGTGATGTAGGAATTGACCACACATCAATTCGACACACGATGTTGTTGGTATGACTCAAATTGATTATTTTCACATTAAAAGTATCATTTTACTCTAAAATATGAATCACATAGCCAAAACTGAGTAAATGATCTCGAATTATCTTGAATCTTTATAAAAAATAACAATTCATTTATGGTGTTTAGGAATCGACTGCATGTCAATTGGAAACATGATGTTCCTGGTATGACTCAAAGTGAAAGTTTTCAATATAAGTGTCATTTTAGTTTAAAACGCACATCAAATTGTCAAACCAAGCAAATGTTCTTAGATTATTTTAAAACTTTAAGAAAATAATAAATAATTCATTTTTGATTTGTAGGAATTAACCAAATTTCAATCTCACACATGATGTGGCTAGTGTGACTTAAAGTGCATTTTTCACTTTAAAAGTGTAATTTTAGACTAAATGTCACATAACCAAAACTGAGTAAACGAGTTTTTCTTGTCTTGAAAATTTAGTAAAATGATCCATAATTCATGTGTGATGTGTAGGAATTGACTTCACATCAATCTGATTCACAAAGTGGATAGTATGACTCAAAATGCGCGATTTCAATATAAAAGTATCATTTTGGTTTAATGATATAATTATTAACAACTATTTAAGTAATTAAGATAATTAATAACTAATAATATAATTAAATTATTCCGTAATCGACAATATAATTTATTTAAATTATTAAATAAAAATTCATAATATAATTATTAATTAATAGTTTAATTAATAATTAATATATAATTAACAATATAATCATTAATAATATAATTAATATTATAACTGATAATATCATTAAAATATTCAGTAACTAACAATATAATTTATCATATGTGGATTATATAACATTAAAATTATAATTTGAATACTTTTTTACATATTTTTACTAAAATAAACATTGATTTTATTGTAGGGACAAAACTGGGTGAAGGCAAATTTTTAGGTAATGTAGTAGTACTGTAGCAGTACTATAGCAGGTACTGTTCGGTACTATAGTAGCCGGAACAATTCACCCGATTTGGGCCTTCGGGCCACCGGTTTGGGCCTATGGGTCTCAAGGGCCTTCAAGTCATCAAAGGACTTTGGGCCATAGGGCCTTCGGGCCATTGAAGACCATGAAGTAGAACAATTCACATAGAGTAGGCCCCAGAAGAGGATTAAAGCAACAATAGTAGTCACCAGAAGCAGAGCTAACCAGATTGGAAGAATGAGAGGGTATGGCAACCGCAATCGGGATCAGGCACCGTGCAACTTTGTATGGGGCAATGCTATCCTATCAGTAATGCAGTTGGGGAGAAAAAAGGCGATCAATGATGCAGAAGCTGGGGAGGGGTAGTTCTAGTGGGCTGGGATTACGGGTCATGTATGGGCATGGTATGCCTCTGGGCCTTCGGGTCATGTATTACGGGTCATGTCGGGCCTTGTGCCTTGGGCCTATGGTTCATGTACGGGTTCCCCTTAAACCCTTAAAAGGGGGATTATCTATAATAAAATAAAAAAAGAAGGCCTTCGGGCCATTCAAATTAGGTTGATCGTTGGAAAAATCATACTATAAGAGTTTTTTTTGTATATTGGGTTGTAATTTTTTTATTAATAATAAATATGACATCAATGTAAATATTTTGTATGTAAATTTTGAATTGAAATGATGGTGTAATGTAATATTTGTATTCGAATATGGTTTTTTATATATTTGTATTCCAATCTATTTATGTTTTATAATATAGTTTTCTGTTATAGGAATGCTATAGGGTTTCAACTTTACAGCAACTAATATGGCTTTTATTAGTGCTAACAAAATGATGATAAATACAACCTTTATTAGTGCTGAAAAAATCACTAAAAAGATACCCTTTATCAGTAATGATAAAACATGCGTGCTTGTAAAAGCGCTTAACATATCAGTGATTTTTAGCATTGACAAAGCCCTTTTCTGGCATTGATAAAGGCAGTTTTCCATAGTAGTGATATAATAAGTGTCGCTTGTTTGGGTTTGGGTGGGGTGAGAGGTAGGATGCAGGGCCAAGTCTGTGGGCCTACGTGTTTACCACCTTTATTTCCTTGAGTCGTGTTTCGTGGTGGCAGATGTAATCTACCTTTATATATATATATATATAAATTAAGTCAATGGATTCATATAATAACATTTTAAAATAAAAATATATATATTGAAATTTTAAATGAATTAATTTAAATGTAAAATAATAATACATATTTTAGAAATTAAATTCTACAATTTAAAAAATATATAATTAATACAATTAATGATATGTGTGTGTATATTAAAAAATAGTTAATAATATTCCTAAATTAAATTATGTATATAACCATACATAATACATTTATGTAATTAATAATATTTTCTAAAATTTGAATGTCAATATTTTTTATTAATAATTTATATATATACATATGTATATGCAATTAATATATATATATATATATATATATTAAAAGGAAATTAATATTTAATTTAAATTTTAAATATAATTTATCATAATATTATTATATATATCTAAAAATATATTATAAAATTAATTATATTTAAATATAATTAATAATATATATATACATATATATAATTAAATAGAGATAATAATATTTTAAAATGTAATTATTTGTATGCATTTATGTAATTAATGTTATTTTTAATATAAATAATTAATATAATAATAAAAATAATATATCTAATTATTATTATTTTAAAAATATAATAAATGATGAAATTATAATTAAGAAATATTAATAGTTTTTAATGTAATTAATTATAAAATTATATATACATATAATAACAATAATATAATGTAAATTTAAATATATTTCAATATAATTATATCTAATTATAATTTATGCAATTAACAATATTTTTCAAAATACAATAATAATATTTTTATATAATTAATAATTAAATTTCTTACAACGCTGACCCTTTTAACTCAAATAAATGGCACAATTATCAATGCTTTCTAAGAAAGCGCTTGTAATGCCTCGACCAGACCTACTTGGATGGTGATTTCTCCAAAGAGTGTTAACTGATACCAGACTCGCCTCCTTGTATGTCCAAGGTTGTTGACTAGCGACGAGGGTCTATGATCAACATTTGAAGACTATACTCTCGATATCATAAGCATTCAATAATAAATAAATAACTGAAACATCATCCATAATTATAAAATATGAGAGTATTCACATGGATTACAAACTACAACAATAATCTAACTATAATCAAATAAACATACACCCATGTTATAACAAAATAAGATATATATTACATATATCTTATATATCAAAAAGATATTTCCCACATGGTTGATTATATACTAAATGTAGCAAACTAAACAAAAGAAAAACCAAGAGAACCAAATACACAACTTTGAGTCTCCCCTCACACTAGTTAAAAAGTATTTATAACATCGATGTTTTTAAATCAGTTACTTAATAACTGATGTTAAAAATATTTTCCATGTTAGTTATTAAATAACCAATGCAAAAATGTGTTATAACGTCAGTTATTTCAATAACCGATGCCAAAACCTATAACATGTGTATTTTTAACATTGATTATTAAAATAACTGTCGTTAAAGAAAAATTCAAAAACTAACCCTAACTAGGGATTCAAATTGGTTGAGTACCCACTAAAATGTAGGTACTTGAACCCAAACCCTTTTAACCATTACTGAACCCGAACTCGTTTAATACCCCTTTACATATAAACTAAACACAAACTTTAATACCAATTTAAAACCCTAACCCATATATATTTATTAATTCTAATTTTTATGTTAATTTTTATGGTAAAACCTATTTATAACCCAAACCCAAACATGAATATTTCATTTTTTTAAGATACTAATAAAAAATAATAACTTATGTTATATTCGGGTTTCGGATATCCCGTAAGTAGTAATCTAACCCGAATCAATTAATAATCAAGTATTATTTCTTAAAATTGAACCCAACCAGAACCCAATTAGTTGGTACCCAAACCAAGTTTTTTTGGGTTAGGTAGGGCTGAGTACCCTGTTACTGGATACCCATTTCCTTACCTAAACCAAACATTGGTATTTTCTTTCCACATAGCACCAAAGTAATTTTTCTATATAAAATTTCTTGCCTACAAATCTATCACCCAACACACTCTATCACACCCACTAGGCCATTGTATGTATTTTTAATTTTATATTTCATTCAATGTTTAAATTTTCAAGAATTTTCAGGTTTTAGAGGTGCTTGGGTGGAATGAGGGGTTTGTGATTCTGAACTGCAAATCTGATGAGTGATAGGGGTGTTATGGCACTATGAGGCAATCCCCCCAATTTTTATATTATAAGGCTACAGACTGGTTGCGCCATGAATTTCAGATCACATCGTGATACAATCCTAGTTAGTGGTGCCCAGTTAGGGAGGGGAGTCCATCATGTCGCGATAGGAGTTTCTCAGGATTTTTTTAATATATGTTTTATGAGAATTTTTTTTTGAAAAAGGATTAGGTTATTTTTTTAAAATCTGTGCTAAAGGTTGCATCTCAGCTGCCGCGTTTTGGTTTTGGGTGAAAGGCGGAAACAACGTTGCTACCTTTCCTCTATTTTTTTACTATTTTTGTATTTTATTTTTTTTTTGTATTTTTTTGTTTTGTTTATATATATATATATAAATAAAACAGATTTTTTCAGCATAATTTATCTGCTATTTAATATTCAGTAGTACTACCATTACAGTAGTTTGGATTCTAACAAAAGCTCTCACCCATGACACCCTTTTATAAAAAGGCTTGACCAGAAAATCCTTCTACATTTCCGATGTGGGATTCTGCCTGAATGGCCCGAAGGCCTTCATTTTTATTGATTGTTTATAACCTCCCTTTCAAGGGATGATGGGGAACCCTTACAAGGCCCGTAGGCTCAGAGATTACATGACCCATAGGCTTAGGAGATTATATGACCTGAAGGTCTTAGGTAATTCAACCAGACTATCTACAAGGAACTGCCCCTCCCCAACATCTACATCATGATAGTATCTCTCCACCTTCACATGGCCATTTGGATAGTCTTCCCGTGCAAGCACAGGCTAGTCCCGATGACAGCCATACCCTCTCATTCTGACAAATCCATTTGGCTCGGCTCTGGTGAGTGCACCTGCTCTGAATCCTCTTCTGGGTTTTCTCCTTTTTTTGTTGTGTGTCTGGGGAAACTGCATGTGGCCCGAAGGCCTTGAGGTGGCCCGAAGGCCTTAAAGGTGGCCCGAAAGCCCTATTGACCCGAAGGCCTGGGTGGCCCGAAATCCTTAAGGACTCCAAGCCCAAACCGGTGGCCCAAGGTGAATAGTTCCAGCTGCTATAGTACCAAACAATACCTACTACAGTAGCTTCTACAGTTCCTGCTACAGTAGCAGCACAATGTACAGTTCTGCTATAGTACCTGTACAATGTACAGTTCTGCTACAGTACCCACACAGTGTACAGTACTATTATAGTACTGCTACAGCCCGCTACAATGCTGCTACAGTACCCCTGGGAATATGCCTCTACCTAGTTTTAAACCTAGGTCTTGTGGATGCACTTATGGATACCTCACCAACTGGGCTGAGGCTCATGTACACCGATGTGGGATTCTGGTTCTCCCTTTCCTGCGCAGAACATTCTGCATTTCTAATACGGGATTTAGAACTCTTTCTAGTACGTGACTTTGAAAGGCTAAAAAATATAAACTATAAGACCAATATAAATGAAACTTAAAATATGTATTAAACATATAATAAATAGTTGAAAATAAAAAGAATTTTATAAAAAACATATTGATGAAAAACAATTTATAAGCTTTTAAATGCACCTACTTGAAACTTAAAAATGTTTCAAGTATGTGACTTTGAAAGCCTATAAAATATAAACTATAAGACGAATATAAATGAAAATTAAAACATAGATTAAACACATAAGAAATAGTTGAAAATAAAAAGAATTTCAAAAAAATTGTTGATGAAAAATAATTTATAAGCCTTCAATACCACCTATTTGGAACTTAAAATTGTTTCAAATATGGGGCTTTGAAAGAATATAAAATATAAACTATAAGACCAATATAAATGAAACATAAAATATAGATTAAACATATAATAAATATATGAAAATAAAAATAATTTCATAAAAATTGTTGATGAAAAATAATTTATAATCCTTCAAAACCACCTATTTGAAACCTAAAAATATTTCAAATATGTGGCTTTAAAAGACTAAAATATAAACAATAAGATGAATATAAATTAAACTTAAAATATGGATTAAACATATAAGAAAAAGTTGAAAATTAATTAGTTAATTACTAATATAATTATAAATTATATAATAATTAATTAGTTAATTAATAAGAGAATTATTAATTATTAATTATTAATTATATAATTAATTTGTTAATTAGTAATATCATTATTAATTATATAATAATCAATTAGTTAATTAGTAATATAATTATTAGTTATATAATAGTTAATTGGTTAATTAGTAATATAATTATGTATTATAATTATTCATTATAATTTTTAATTTTTAATTATTAATAATTAATTATATAATAATTAATTATTTAATTAGTAATATAATTAATAATTATATAATAATTAATTAATTAATTAGTAATATATTTTTTATTAGTAATTATTCACTATTCATTAAATAATTAATAATTATATTACTAATTAACTAATCAATTATTAAATAATAAATAATAAATAATAAATAATAAATAATAAATAATAAATAATAAATAATTAAATTACTAATAAACTAATTAATTATTATATAATTAATAATTATAATTAATAGTTATATTAGTAAATAACCAATTACTATACAAGTAATAAATATATTACAAATTAACTAATTAATTATTATATAACTTATAATTATATTACTAATTAACTAATTAATTATTAATTATTAAGTATATTAATAATTATATAATTAATTATTATATAATTAATAATTATATTACTAATTAACTAATTAATTATTATATAATTAATAATTATATTACTAATTAACTAAATAATTATTATATAATTAATTATTAATAATTAATAATGAATAATGAATAATTATAATGAATAATTATAATGAATAATTATAATTAATAATTATATTACTAATTAACTAATTAATTATTATATAATCATATTATTAATTAACTAATTAGTTATTAAATAATTAATAATTGTATTAATAATTATAATTAATATTTATATTACCAATGAACTAACTAATAGTTATATTACTAAATAACTAATTATTATATAATTAATAATTATATTACTAATTAAATAATTATATTACTAATTAAATAATTAATTTTTATATAATTAATAATTATATTACTAATTAAATTATTAATTATTAATTATTAAGTATATTTCTAATTATATATTTAATTATTATATAATTTATTATTATATTACTAATTAAATAATTAATTATAATATAATTAATAATTATATTACTAATTAACTAATTAATTATTATAAATAAAAATTATATTACTAATTAACAAATTAATTATTATATAATTAATATTTATATTACTAATTAACTAATTAATTATTAATAATTAATAATGAATAATTATAATGAATAATTATAATTAATAATTATATTACTAATTAAATAATTAACTATTTTATAATTAATAATTATATTACTAATTAACTAATTAATTATTATATAAATAATAATTATATTACTAATTAAATAATTAATTAATATATAATTATTAATTGTATTAATAATTATAATTAATAATTATATTACAAATAAACTAGTTAATAGTTATATTATTAATAACTAATTATTATATAATTAATAATTTTATTACTAATTAACAAATTAATTATTATATAATTAATAATTATATAATTAATAATTATATTCATAATTAATAATTATATTCATAATTAACTAATTAATTATTAATTATTAAGTATATTACTAATTATCTAATTAGTTATTATATAATTAATAATTATATTACTAATTAACTAATTAATTATCATATAATTAATAATTATATTACTAATTAACTAATTAATTATCATATAATTAATAATTATATTACTAATTAACTAATTAATTATTATAAATAAAAATTATATTACTAATTAACTAATTAATTATTATATAATTAATAATTATACTACTAATTAACTAATTAATTATTATATAATTAATTATTAATAATTAATAATGAATAATTATAATGAATAATTATAATGAATAATTATATTACTAATTAACTAATTAAATATTTTTAATTAATAATTATATTACTAGTTAACTAATTAATTATTATATAATAAATAATTATATTACTAATTAACTAATTAATTATTAACTAATTAATAGTTATATTAATAATTATAATTAATAATTATATTACTAATGAACTAATTAATAGTTATATTAAAAAATAACTAATTGTTATATAATTAATAATTATATTACTAATTAACTAATTAATTATCAACTAATTAATAATTATATTACCAATTAACTAATTAATTATTAATTATTAAGTATATTACTAATTAACTAATTAATTATTATATAATTAGTAATTATAAAATGAATAATTATATTACAAATTAATTATTATATAATTATTGATGATATTACTAATAAACAAATTAATTTTATAATTAATAATTAATAATTAATAATTAATAATTAATAATTATGTTATTAATTAACTTATTAATTATTATATAATTAATAATTATATTACTAATTAACTAATCAATTTTCAACATTTTCTTATATGTTTAATCCATATTTTATGTTTCATTTATATTCGTCTTATTGTTTATATTTTATAGTCTTTCAAAGCCACATATTTGAAACATTTTTAAGTTTCAAATAGGTGGTTTTGAAAGCTTATAAATTATTTTTCATCAATTATTTTTAAGAAATTATTTTTATTTTCAACAATTTTTTATATTTTTAATCCGTGTTTTAAGTTTTATTTATATTGGTCTTATAGTTTATATTTTATAGTCTTTCAAAGCCACAAATTTGAAACATTTTTAATTTTCAAATAGGTAGTTTTGAAAGTTTATAAATTATTTTTCATCAACAGTTTTTATGAAATTATTTTTATTTTCAACTATTTTTTATATTTTTAATACATTTTTTAAGTTTTATTTATATTTTTCTTATAGTTTATATTTTATAGGCTTTCAAAGTCACATACGTGAAACATTTTTAAGTTTCAAGTTGGTTCCTTTAAAAGCTTATATATTGTTTTTCATCAACATATTTTATGAAATTATTTTTATTTCCAACTATTTATTATATTTTTAATCAATGTTTTATGTTTCATTTATATTGGTCTTATAGTTTATATTTTATAGCCTTTTAAACTCACGTACTTGAAACAGTTCTGAATCCCACATCGGAAATGCAGAAGGATTTTCAGGGCAAGCCCTCTTATAAAAGTGTCCTCTTGGTGAGAGTTTATGTCAAAATCTAGACTGCTATAAAGACAGTACTGTTGGATATTAAATAGCAGATAAATTTTGCTGAATTTTTTTGTTATATATATATATATAAACAAAACAAAAAAAATAAAATAAATAAAAACAAAAAATTTTAAAATACAAAAATAGTAAAAAAAAATTAGAGGAAAGGCGGCAACGTGGTTTCCACCTTTCACCCGCGACCTAAAGGCAGCAACTACGCTTCCCCCTTTAGCACACATTTTTAATTTTTTAAGCTAATCCTTTTTCAATTTTTTTTATCCGATAACATACATTAAAAAGAATCTGAGTTTCTCTCCACTATAGGAGTGTCACACCACTAGAGGAGTGTCGTGCCACTATGGGGGTCTATCCATATTTTTTAAAAAAAAAACTAAAAGATTAATTTCTTAAACCAACCATCCTTAATTTATTACCCCTCTAACCCCACTTTTCCCATTTTTTGGATTCACTAATGTGCGTGAACCCTCTTCTCCTTCCTCCATCTCTTATTTTTTTGGGTCTTCTACGTAGAATTTCTAAGATAATCTTAAGTAAGTGATTTCCCCTTCTCCTTGCTTATATTATCTATTATTATTTATTTTATTTTATTTCCCTATGTCTATGATAGCCTATAATTTCACTACTAAATTTTTATTGATGGGTTTTTGATGCTTAGGGACCCTTACTATATTTTTATGGGTTTCCCTCCATTTATTAGAGGATTCAGTTTGGTTATAGAAGGTTGAAACGATTTATTCTAGGTGGTTTTGTTCCCTTACTTTGTTAGTTGAACCTTTTATTCTTGATTATAAAAAATATAGTTGTTTTTAAAGTATAAAATTCATGTTTTGCGGACCTTTTAAAACGTGAAGAGTTGTTTTAGTTTTTTATATTTTCTATGGATGTTTAAAATGGTTTCTATGGAATGTCTATATAAAAGTAAAAGGATTTTATAAACTTTTTGATGTTATTATTTTGAATAAATGTTTTTTTAATTTGAAAAACTTCATGGGAGACCCTAGATTCTTGGAAAGGGGCCTAAGAAAAGTCTCTTATAGAGATTAAGTCCATTAGGTGAGTGTGTTTCTCTAACTAATAAAGTAATACTGTTAGACATGATTGAACTCTGGCTAACAATCTACATATGGAGATTGATTATGGATATAGCGAGGATCTTAAGAGGCCTTTTTTTACTTAGTGATCTTAGGGACTATCCCATGTATCATGTCCTAGAAATGTTTGATCTTACAAATTTCATTTATCTACTTACTATATAAAAATAATTGTAACATGTTGTTTTCTTTCTTTAAAAAATATTCAAAGGAATTTTTCATATCTCTATCTTCAAACTAGAATGTATGATTTTTTTTCACAAAGAAAATTCACAGAACACTTGGTGGGATCTTATTGGGATATTATGATCACACCCTATAGACACCCAGTGGGTTTATGTAGACCTTTATTATACCAAGGTTGGTACGGTATAAACACACTTGGAGTTGGATGATGTTCTTGATAGCTACATCTTGGTTAGTGGAGGTGACATGGCAGGGAGAACCCTCGTGTCACACAGAGGTGAGTAGCATATTTTTTGTTCATTTTTTATTTAGCTTGTATCTTTTTTATACTAATGTTGTATTTCTTATTCATCTTCCCATCCCATCCCTTTTCATTTTTGGATCATATGTTGTACTAATATATACTTTTACATTGGCGAATAACATGTTATGATTTTGATTTCTATTATTTTCTTTTATGTTATTCCATGTGATTAACATGTCTATTTTTATTTATATACTTGAGAACATGACTCACCAATGTAGTGAATAGTTATACAGAGATCTCGGTTAGGACCTATTGGTTGGATTATTGGGGAAAACCATTCCCAGAGAGAGGTCTTGATGCCTAGACACTAGTTTCTAGCTCGTGGGGATTGGTAACACCCTTCGGGCCTTATCATAGATCAAGTCATGTTCCTAAGATAAGGGTATCCCAAGTTGGATCATGAAGAAAATGTATTAGATATAGATTTTTATTTTTAATATTTGGGAAAGTCTTGGTAGACAGGAGATATGATTACCGAAGCTCAAGTGGTAGGTATGAAGGAGTGTATGAAAAACACCTTTATTACCAAACCTCTAGTTGACAGGGGATGTCAGGACATTGTAGTTTGGATTCTGAGTTGGATTTATATTTTCTTTTATGGGTAGGGTTCATGGGGTGCAGAACTTGTGCACAAACTATGAATTATAAGAGAATTTAAATTATTTTATTCCTTTTCTATAATTTTATTTTATTGTTTACTGAAATATCATGATTTAAAAAGTGTTTTTTCAATTAATTTTTTAATGGTTTTCTTTCATTTTATTTGATTCCATGTATTACCATGCCCCCTCAAAGACCCATAATGAACACTCCAGAGGGAGCAGTAGATAATTTTATGTTGGAGAATCCTCCTATCAATCAAAATATCATCAATAAAGTCATGAGAATGGTTTGATACCTGGAGTAGGGAGTAGATACTAGACTAGATCATCCTTGGGAGGTAAGTCAAAGTTTTATTTAGGACAAGTACCAAGCCTAAGATTCCTTCGGAGGGAGTGACATATAATTTTCTTTAGGGAATCTTCCTATTAAAAAGAATCTCACCGAGGAAGTAGTTTGAATGGTTCAAACCCAAGACTAGGGAGCAGACACTGGTCTATATCATCCTTTGGAAGTAGGTCTGGGTTTTAGTTATTATAAGAACCGAGACAAAGAGTTTCTATAGCATTGGTTGTTGACCTTAAAAGGTAACAATGACTCTTAAGAGGTGGAAGAATGTATGAAGGAGATAGGTAGAATCTTTAATTTCCTTGAGACTCTAGATTTATTTAAGGTGAAATGCACCACTTTTATACTTGAGGATCCCAGTCGAAAGTGATGAGAATTAGTGTTCCAGTATAAGATATATGAGAAAATTTAATAGAAGGATTTAAAAGTAATGTTTACTCAATAGTTTTACCTAAAAATTATATCATTGGTGAAATATCACATGTTTTTTAATCTTCAATAGGGTCACTGAACCATTATGAAATACACTAATCATTTCATAGAGTTTGTCCATTTCCCTTTAGAGATGTAATCTAATGATATATTAAAGGATCACTAATTTAACATGTGTTCCCGATTGAATATATAAAATCATGAATTCCTACTAAATCTTAAAACCTATGTGAATATAGTGGATCAATATTTAATGGTGGAAATTGATCTACCTGGGATGTCTGGGATGCTTGACACCTCTACTAAGCCTAGTGGTAATGAGAGTTATTTTTCTTAAAAATAGAGAAAGTAGGATGACTCTAGAAGAGGTAGTGGTGGTCTCTCATGACCGTTTTCTCAACCAGATTATTTTTCCCTCTAGGAAGTAGGGAACCCATTTTCTTCCAATGTTGAAAAATTGGTTACATGGAACCTTCATGGCCAGAGACTCATAAAACTTTCCATGCTTTTCAGAACATGTGACACCCCCTCCAATGAGGAGTGTTTCTAGTTCTTCATCCTCTAAGGGATCTCAATCATAGTAAGATGCATTTAAATCAACAAGGATCCATCCTCAGTGTCATGGAGGTAGAATCAAATCATCCCATGAGCAAAGTCAACTAAGGAATGAGCCTCTAACTAGTAGTTGTCCTGGACTCAAGATGAAAGCAGACAATTGAATGTTATAGAGATAGATCCTATGGAATTCGAGATAGAACCAATGATATTAATAGGTATATTTCTTATAACATCATCCACAAGTATTTCATTTTTTGATATTGGTGCTTATAATTAATTTATCTATGCTTGTGTTATGGGATTATTAAATCTTCCTTCATAGCATATGTATTATTTCATGAAGATATAAAATCTTCTTGGAAAAGGGAGTCTGAACTTTGTTTTCCTTGTATCATTTCAATATCCAAATTGGAGCAACATTGATATTTTCTTGTCCTTTAGATGTACCATTTTGATATAATCTTTGAGATAGACTAGATGAATGCTTTCAAGGATCATATTGACATTTATCATTGAAGGTTTTCTTTCTTGACCCCTTATGGGAGTGTTATTATGTTCTAAGGAGAATAAGACTAGCGATCTAGTTAGGTTGGACCTTCTCTTCTCAAAGTTTGTAGACATATATTCCAAGTATCATCCCTCCTGATAAAGGTCGATAAAGGGAGTTCTGGAAGTGAACTACCTTTAGTAGTCATGGAATTCCTTGAGGTATTCCTCAATGGATTATCAGGGTTACTATCAATATTAAACATCCATTTCCCCCATATCGATTATTTATTTGATCAGTTGAAAGGGGTGAGGCGGTTCTCAAAAATTGATCTTCAATCAAGTTATAATCAGCTCATGGTGAGAGAATCTAATATTCCCAAGGATGATTTCTAAATAATATATAGGCATTATGAATATCTTTTGATGCCTTTTCTATTTACTAATACCCCTATAATATTCATGTCTTTTTATTGACCAAATATTCCATCAAAACCTTGATTCTTTCTTCATTATATTTGTGGATGATAAATTGGTCTATTCTTAGACCATGGTGGATCATGAATGTAATTTGAGGATAACATTAGGAATTCTTCAGGATTATAAAATTTATGATAAAGTATCTAAATATAACATATAAATCTTGAAAGTTACATTCTTAGGGTATGTTGTTTCCAAATAAAGAATTTTTTTCTCTCCTGAGAAGGTGAAGGTCATTATGTCTTGAGAGGATCCCAAGAATTTATTTGAGATAAAAAGAATCATAGGGTTGGAAGGTGACTATTAATGATTTATCAAGAACTTTTCTAAGATTTCATATCCATTGATATCACTCACTAAAAAATGAGTAAAGTTTTTATGGATTTCAGATTGCCAAACCTCCTTTGAAGAGTGGAAGAGATAGTTTACATGGAACCCTATATTGATTTTACTAGATGTTGGTTAGAGCTATGTGGAATTTTGTAACACATCAAGTATGGGTTTGGGTTGTGTGATCATGCATGATAATCATGCGGTGTGTTATGGATCATGAAAACTCAACTGCACAAGAAGAATTATAGCACCCATAACCATAAACCAGTACTTATTATGCATTAACTTAAGTGCTAGTGATATTACTTATTTGGTGAGAAGTTTATGGTATACACCAATTACAAAATCCTGACCTTTATATTCTATAAAAAGGATATAAACCTTAGGTAGGGGTGATTGGTGAAGTACATTCAAACATTCAATTTCAATCTTACCTATATGTTAGGTAAGGGAAATATTGTCACTGACACAATCAGAATGAAATCACCATCCCATGATTTGAAGGAATCCAGTGAAGAATGGAATCTTATGAGCCTTTTTATAGAGTTTCATTTATAAATAAATGAGTAGAAGGTAGGTATATTCCTTTCTAATGTGAAATTGACATATTCTCTCCTTAAACTCATATATTGGGTGTAGCTATAAGATGTGAATTATTAGCATATAATAGGAACTATAAATGGTGGGGAGATCACAAATGGGTGGTATCTTTCCCTAGAGGTCATTCTTTATTTTAGGTTTCAGGTTGTGGTTCCCTCATCTATGAGAAAGGAAACGATGAATAACTACCATCGATCTGAGTGGGTTTTTTATCACAGTGCTACCAAGATGCATTATGATATAAAAAATCAGTATTTGTATCTAGATATGTGGTATGACATAAATGGTTTTTTTATATTGATGATATATCTACTAGTATGTTAAAGTTGAGAACCAAAGGCCATATAAATTACTACAACCCAATTTTTTCTCTACCTAGAAATTGGATGAGGTTTTCATGAATTTTATCATTAGATTACCTCATACTCTTCATGGGAGAAATGATATTTGGGTCGTTATTGATTAATTAATGAAATCTACTCACTTTATATTGATCAAGGATAACTCGAATGTGGAGGAACTTAGGAACACATACATGGAAAAGATTCTGATATTGTATGGTGTGACCTCTACCAATATTTAGGATAGGGACTTGGTCTACTTCTTGGTTCTATAGGGGCCTCCATGAGGTGATTGGGTCCTAGTTAAAATTGAGTACAACTTACCATCCTGAAATAAATGGCTATATAGAGTGGGAGATCCAAATGTTGGAGTATATTCTTCAATATTGTTTCATAGACTTTGAATGATCGTGGGATAACAACTTGGGACTAGTTGAATTTTCTTACAATAAGAGTTTCCGATATTCAACATGGATGGACCTATTCAAAGAATTTTATGGTGATCCTCTACACTCTCCTCTTTGTTAGATTTTGGTTGATGGAAATTCTTTCATGGGACTAATCCTTATACAAGAGATAACTGGGAAGATCTAGACTATATGAAAGTGATTGGTGAAAGATTAGATTCACCAAAAATAATATGTTAATTACTGTCATTGTCCCATGGAATTTTTAGTTTGTGACTATTTGTTTTTAATAGAATCACCCTGATTAGGTAATTGATGGTTGGGGAAGTGAGGGAAGCTTTATTTAAAGTATGTGGGTCCTTTCTAGATCATTGAATGGATTATAAAGAAATCCCATTGACCGAACTTTCCACCTGAGTTGAAAATTCCTAATGTCTTTAATGTCTCTCAACTGAAGAAGTATCATCCAAATCCCTATCATGTATTGACCTAAGAAGAATTATAATTGGGTTTGGAGGTCTCAGTGACTAAGAAGCCTATCTAGATTTTCAACTACCAGGTTAAGATTCTATATGTAAATTTTATCTCATTGGTTTGAGTCTTATGGAAACATAAGACCAAATCTGATGATATTTGGGAGTATAAATCATTCATAAGGGAGAAATGGCATTATCTTTTTTTAGATCAAGTGTTATGTTAAATTTTTTGGGACTAAATGGGTTATGGTGGATAAAATTGTCACACCTACTGGGTTATTGGTGTTGTTAAGAATCATAATTCAAAGAGGGTGGATGGGGAAATTCCTTTTAAAAATTAAAGAAAATGAAGAATATAAATTCAAAACTAAAAGGTACTAATACAATAAAGAAATAATTTTGATAAATATTAAAAAGTTAATTTCAAAATAAGTTAAGTGAGTATACACAACAGAAATGGATGTACCAAATTTATGAAATTATGTGTATCAAGTTTGAATGATGTAAAATGTAAATTTAAAGAGAGAGAAAACATAGTTTGATAAAGGAGTTCAACAATAGCTCGGTGTTAGCCCCAATATATCCTCCCCTCAGGTTAAGAGGTTTGTGTTATTTCTCCTTTAATATTAGTGATGATAAATAAACCCATCCCTCATGACAATGTTTGTGTGAAACCTCTTAAACTTTGTTAGTATCCAAGGAACTTTTCCCCCAATTTTGTGTTAGTGAGCACCCGCTGCAAAAGGAGATGATAAGAAGATAATATTTCTTGGTGAAAAACCATTATAAATCCACTCCCTAATCTCTCATAAGTAGAGGAGGATGGGGTAGGTTGAGAGCACTTCTATCTTCGTCAATGGTGTCTAAGGTTTTCTCTTTGTCTCGAGATGTACTCATCCTACTTAGATTGTTTCAATCCCATATAAATTTTCATCGGTCCCTTAAAGAAGGTTGGTGCTGTGAAGCTAAAGGTACCCTCACATTCTGATTTGGATTCTTGGTCTGAATCACTGCAGGTTAAGGGTTCTGAAAGATTTTTCTCGGGTCCTCGTGTTGATGGATATACTTCTTCTAACTAGATCATGTGAAATGGAGTGCTTGAAGTGGTTTAAACGATCCCTCATCTCTTTAAGGAATGTATTGATGGTTTTAAGTTTTCTATGATCACTCAGCTTAGTTCTCACTTGAGTATGTCATGTATGTTTGAAGATTTTAGGAAAAACCTTCAAGAAATTTGGGGTTTCAGAGAATGGTATATGGTGTCGCTAGGTATGAACTTTTATCATTTAAATTTATTCTCTAATGATTTGAATATGAGGGAATAGAGCCATGGTTTTGTTAATTTAAAGCCAAGTATCTTGAGGTTTTGGAATTGGGATCCCTAGTTTGATCCTTATAAGGACAAAAATATGGTTGCTCAATCTTGGGTTCATATTAAAGGATTGAGTTGGGTATTTTGGCATCCTAGAATCCTATGGGATGTTTCTATAGATATTTAAACACCCATCAGGCTTGATAAATAGACTAGTTTGGTTCGATACGTCCATTTTGATCGTATTTTGGTTGAATTTGATATGATCTTTCCTCTTGTTGAGACTATTTTTTTGATATCTGGTGAGTTTCAATTTGAACTTGAGATTGAGTATGATCATGTCACATATTTATATCTAAATGTTTCAACTATTGGGAATGTTATAGATAATTGTAATAAAGGACTATGTTGCTCTAGTTGCAAACGATATGGCCAAATTGCTGACAATTTTAAATCTAAATTGACCAGTGACCCTGATGTTTAACTGCATGGGAAGCGGGCTATACTTGATGGTGTGAAGGACTCTCCTTCACCCATAAATGGGAATCTTCTTCACAAATCTTACCCTGGTTCAAGGAATGAAAAAACTATTTTCTTTGCTGATGTTGTGGCTGGTAAATCTAATAGCCCTATTATTGGACAAAATAGTGGGGATGTACTACCCTTGGGTGATCACTTGGCACTATATCCCTCTCATTATGTGGAGCCCTATTCATGGGGTGATGCATATCCAGGTAGTTATGGTAGTGAAACTGAGATAGATCCTACTATTTTAATAGAGGGTCAATTATTTTCTAAAGGAAAATTGTCTAGTAGTCCCCTACTCAAAGGGGCTTCTGCTGGGCATGGTGAAACTATGTAGGCTCCTGCAACTGCTATTGCACATGATGCCCCTAGGATTTTGGTCATCCATTTTGATTATTCCCATGGTGAATCTCCTGAAGATGTTGGGATATCGTAACCTATCTCTGATAGTCCTGCACTAGACATTGTTCTAGTGCGGGACTCTGATATTCATGTAGCCACTATATTGTTAGTGCATGATGCATCTCTTGTTGCTTCTAATGCTACCACTACTATGGTTTCATCTGGGATTTTGGATACAGTGCCTGATTCTATTTTGACAGCAGGTTCTAAAGTATATTTGGAGGACATTCCACCTCGTCATGATGCTATGAAGCCTACTTTTTTTTTATTATGTTGGAGTCCATCAACTCACCTGAGTTTGACAAGCTATACAGAGAAAGCAAGGAACAAAAGGGTAAGAAAGTCTATCGGGTCCTATCACGAATGTCTTTCCTTTGTTAAAAATGGATATTTTAAAAGAACAACAACTTGGGAAACACCTCAGGGAGTATGAAGAGATCCATTCTTCTCATGGTGACAATAGTGATGCTAAGGATGCGACCCTGGTGAACTATCAAGTTCTTGAGACTGCGGAAACTGCTAATCAAGGTGGCACGTGGCAGACACCAAAGATGTGGTAGAGGGGAAGGCATCTGAGAGGTCAAGGAGGCTTTTGTGGATGAGGTGGTAGAGGCCAAGGTTGATGTTTGTTCTATTGTACTTTTCTGATGGGTTTTCATGTGTACCCTGAACTCTCTCAATCTCCCTTTTACTTTTCTAATAATTTTTTAGGGACATGGGATCACCTATGGTCCAAAATTCTCTAGTAATCTCTCACAAGTATTTGTACAATTGATATGGGATATAAAGACATGATGGGAGAAGATAGAATTAGATATTGAAAAAGTATTTGACGCTTGTGAGAACTTTTAGAGGATCCTCTAGAGCTTCGCCTTTGGTGAGCCAAAATTTGATCAAGGATCAGATTAATAATTGATATGTTATAGTTAACCAGTTGATCTTATAATCCACCAAGGAGACCTATTTATAGGCTCCAACATTTGTAGTAATCTTCTAGAATTATACAAAATCAATAAGCATCATCAATGTGAGTTTAAGAGCCCTATGGTCCACAAAAAATAATAAATTTTGACTTGCTGGATTGAAGCCACCGACTTGCTGGAAGATCCCACCAACTAGCTAGTGAGACACCTGAGGATCTCATAGATCTATCTACTTACACAAGCTGGACAATGATTATCCATTAGGTAGCCAGTGGAATCTTGCTACATGGGTGGCTCTTTCCATTATCACCGGTTGGCCGGTGTCTCTTCACCAGTGAGATGATGCTACCTACAATGCTCTAAAAACCACATTGTCCCTTAAACTTACTTAAATGACTTCACTTGACCCTTTTATCTTCCTTCTATGATTTCAAAACATCTATTAAAACATAAAAAATATCTTCAAGGCCTCTTCAATTGATTCAAAAATATCTCCAAGTTTGACATGATTCCTTCATTTTCTTCATTAAGATCAGTATATGGAGTCTTAACAGAGTAATTTCCATCCAGTTAAATGAAATTGTTAAAAACATATAATAGTGTTTGTGATCATGAAAATACTACGAGAGATATATAGGTACAACAATCTCCCCCTTTTTGATGATCATGATCACTTAACATAAAAATATATATCCATTGTAAATGGATAGTGAAAGATATAATAATGTATTGAAGATATAAAATAAGATATTCAATATTATAAATAAGTAAATAAATCATGCATTACATATATCAAACAAGAGTAAAATGTTTAACTCCCCCTTTGTGAAAAAATTAAGAAATAACACATATGACAATAAAAATAAATTTCTCCCCCTTTGAATTCCAAAATAATTTCCCCCATTCAACGTTTAAAATTTATAAAATTTCCCCCCTTGTGATTATCAAAAAGAAAATAGGGAGAGAGAAGAAAAAACTTAAAAGGAAAGTTGATGAAAAACTCAAGTGTTTTAAAAGAGATTTTGAAAAACTCAAAATAGATATTTAAAAATAAGATCAAGAGAAAATCAAATAGATTTCAAAAATAAAAACTTAAAAAAATGAAACATCTATTATATTCCAAACTCTCCTTTAATAAGAGAATTAGATGGAAAAAGAAGGAAGTTTATAAGAATAATTTTAAAAATATATTTACAAGATTTTGATACATACCTTTTCCAAAAAAATTATTCAATCAAAGAGTGGGTTTCCCTCCATTTAATTACTGATAAGGTTGAACAAGTACCTTTGGATGTGAAAGCATACCATAAAAGAATCCTCACATTTTCATTTTTTCAAAGACAACTCAAAAAAATTGTTAGAAAGACATGTATATATAAATTATTTACACATCATTAACCTTCATTTAAGAGCGTTAAAAAAAATTTCTAAAAAAAGTAGAGCATATAATTTATTTATAATATAATTCTTAAAAGAAAACTTAAAATAGTTTTGATTAACCAAATAAGAATATTCGGAGTTTGAAAACAAATTTAGTTTAAAATTTTAAAATAAGAAAATAATAAAAAGAAGTTTTTTTAAAAAAATATGACTTTTAATTTTGAAAATAAGTGATTTTTTTTTGAAATTTAAAAAATAATTTCAAATAAAAGGGTATTTATTATAGAAAGTTTCATAATTTAAGAGATAAGCCCCCCCCCATCAAATTAAAGAACAAGTGATTTGAATAAATCATAACCAAGATAGAAAATAGAAAATAAATAATAGAAAAATTAATCAGGAATCTCAAGATATTTATAAGAAAGAGAAAAATATTTAAAAAAATATCATGAATAAAAATAAAATAAATTTTAAAAACATTACTCAAGTTAGACCTGATAAAATGGAATGTTCCACAAGTGTAACATTATTAAATCACCATTTATTAAATAAAAACTATTAACTAATATAATTTTAGTTAAAATATCAATGATTTGAAAGTATATCCGAATAAATTATAATAAGATATTACCCTTTTGGAAGTGATCTCTTAAGAAATAGAGCCTAAGATCATTGTGTTTTGTGAAAGAGTGTTGGATAAGATTTTTGTAAATATTAATGGAACAATTACTATCACATCCAATAGGTATATAGTCATATGTAATCCCAAATTCCAAGAGAGTATGATTTTTCCATATTATTTGGGTACAAAAACTCTCGATAGATGTATATCTTACTTCATCTATATAAAGAGAAATAAATTTTTTCTTCTTACTACTCCATGAGATGAGCTATTTTACACATAGGTTTCATGTCCCACTTTTACTTTTCATATCTAGCTAGAATCTACCAAAATAAATGTTGAAAAAACATGTTTATTTAAAATAAGTTCCTTTTGGATAAAAACCAAATTTTTTAGATCCTTTTAAATAATGAAAAATCCTTTTAACATATTTAAGAAGAAATTCCTTTGTATTTGATTGAAAACATGTACAAAGAAAAAAATTGAATATGATATCATGCTAGGTCACAGTAAGATAAAGTAGGCTCCTAATCATACTTCTATAAATCTCATTGTCGATCGACTTATCAACTTTATCCAATATTTTTTTTATAATTTGAACTCATTGGTGTAATAATTTATTTAGCATGATCTATGTTGAATAATTTTAAAATTTTATAAGTTTATTTTACTTATATTAGAAAAATTCCATCATTATTTTGGTAAATTTAAAATATAAGCAATAATTATGAGTTTACCTATAAATCCCATTTCAAAGTACCTTTTCCTTAAATTAGAAATTTCAAAACAAATAGATAAATTGGTTGATCTAAACATAACATCATTAATGTAAATTTATATAATTAAAAAATACTTTGATATGTGTTTTATAAAAACAATTAAATCCACTTTTTCACATTTTAAAACCATTTGATAAAATAAATATAGATAAACATTCATACTAAGCCTGAGGGGATTATTTCAACCCATATATAGATTTAATCAATATGAAAAAATGATTTGAAAAATTAAAATCTTCAAAAATTATTGGTTGTTCTAAAAAAAATTAATTAATAAAACCATTTAAAAAGTCACTTTTAACATCCATTTGAAAGAGTTTGAAATTAAGGTGTGATGAAAATGCCAACAAGACTTTAATGGATTCTAGCTGATAGATGGGTGAAAAGGTTTCACCATAGTTGATTCATTATTCTTACTTATAATATTTAGCATCTAAATGAGCTTTATTTCCAGTGATATTACCAATATCATCTAACTTATTCCTAAAAACAAATTTATTGCCTATGGTAGGATGATCATTAATTATTTTCATGATAATCCATGAATCATTCATAGTGAATTTATTTAGTTCCTATTTCTTGTAAAGAGCCTTATTTTAATTGTTAAGGGTATTGTTGATATTATTGGGTTCTGAGTGAGTGATGGAGGTAATATGTTCAACCTCATTTAGGAATTATTTTCTAGTATGAGTTTTCACTTGAAAATCTACAATGATATTTTTAAGGGGATGATATTTTTTAAAGATTAAAGTATAGAACTTAAAGGTGGTTCTTTTTCAAATTTAGATTCTTTATACTATAAAATATCATTTTAAGTCAAAAAATTATTTTGAAAAACATTTTTAGAAATATATTTTGGTATATTTTATTCAAAAGAAAATGAATTTATTCTTCCAAAATTTTATTCATTTTTTTAAAGAATTAACATGAATTGCATGAGTTACAGTACCCAATAAATATACCTTTTTCATATTTTGAATCAAATTTTCCAAGATTATCTATGGTGTTGAAAATAAACATTTACAACCATTTTTTTAAATCCAACTTTAGGTTTTTTATTTCTTCAAAGTTCATAAGGGGTCATTTTGAGAAAAGGTCTTACAATAATAAGATTAATGATAAATAAAACAATATTGATGGCCTCAAAATAGAAATATTGAGGCAAATTAAATTCATTTAAAATAGTTCTGTCCATTTCTTAGATAGTTCAATTTCACCTTTCTACTACCCTGTTTTATTGGGGTGGTTTAAGAAGAAGAAAATAAATGACTATAGCCCTAAGAAGAGCATAAATCATCAAAATACTTATTGTTGAATTTTAATCCATGATCAAATTTAATATAAATATCTCGATAAACCTTTTCAATTTCAAAATTTATAAAAAAATTGATAAAAGATTTATAAGATTCACTTTTATGAGATAAGAAATAATCTTATGTGAGTCTTGTAAATTCATCAAAAATAACAAAAGTATATGATTTTACACAATTTAAGAAGGTCTAAATAAATTATAATGAATTAATTTGAGATATTTATAAGAAGAAATACCATTTTAATATTTAAAATAATATTTTTGTTGCTTACCATATCGGTATGCTACACAAACCATGTCATATTTGAAATGAAATTTTGTTAAATCTCGTACTTTTTTATAATAGTTGAGTTTTAAAAGTGAGTGTGTGTTATAGTAAAAAAGGAATCTATTTTTAAGCAATGAATCATAAACTTGTTCTCTTAATCATTTTAAATTTTGGTTAGAGAGATATTTTAAATTTATGTATAAACATTTTGCAAATGAGAAGTGATAAATAAAAAATTTCCATTATGATAAAAACTTTTCAAAAATAATTTTCAAAAGATATTTTAAAACCACTATAAAACAACTATTTAATGATTAGTAAATTGTGTTTCAATTATTTGAAAAATAAAACATTTTTAATAAGATTTTATTTAGAAAAACCAATAGTAATTCCACCAATTATCTTACCCTTAGAGTTATCACTAAATGTTATGTGGACTCCTTTTAGTTTATCGATTTGATTGAATTAGGAAATTTCTCCACACATGTGTCTTGATCAACAAATATTTTGGTACAATAGTGCTTCTTATGCTTTAATCTCAAGAAAATTTTCCCACAACATCAAATGACTAAAGGTTTTGGTACCCAAACAAACTTAGGTATGTTAATGTTAGCCAATAAATATTTAGGTATCTATATTTTTTTAGTATGAATTTTATATTGTAAATACTTGATGAAATATGAATTGATTTTGGTCACCCATATCATGAATTCTTAAAATCACATTCATAAATTAAATGTATAATTATTTTAAAATAATTACAAAAATTATCTTGTGAGAAACCTTAAAAAGTGGGTTTTAATGGATTTTTTAAAGTTCTTCCATGATTTTAGAAACCAATACCAAGCTATTCTTTTACATATCATTGAGATCCAATAATTTGATTTAGATTATTTTTTCTTGAGTTAATTTGGAGATAGAGATATTAAGGTCTTTTATTGTTGATTTGATCTTACTAACATCCAGTTGATTCTTATTTTTTATGAACAATTATTCCTTTTCCATGAATATTTGTTCCCAGTCTTTTAAAAGTTGTTATTTTTCATGAAACACTTTATTGTATTTCTTATCATGTTATTTGTATAATGAAGTAATTTCATGAAAACCATTTTTGAGTTTATCATGATCATATTTAAATTCGTTATAATTTAGGTGACTTGAGGATCAAGAAGGAAAAGAATATAGGGAATAATTATGAGAAGAAGGGGAAGATGAGGAAATGGGATAAGGGAACTAACCTCGATGTCTTTATCAACTTGTTCCATAAGGTACCTAGAATTTGATTAACTTGAATAGGTTGAAGAAGTTGAGTTCATGGATTCACTGCTTATCCTATAGGTTATAAATCAAGAGCCTTATTACCTTGTTTCCTTTATTTAACCTTTTTTTGTAGATGGGTAACTTCAACTTGATGTAACCCCTTTTCTTTCATTCATATCATATCACTTTTGGTTCTAATTTTTGATTCACTTTATTGATTCGATTGGAATATTTATTTTTATTGAAGAATTTTTTCATGTTCTTTTTGAGTTGAGAAAATTCTTGAACTTCACCTATGTATGAATCGTTATTGATAGTTTTTAGGGTGATTATATTCTTTACAACCTTGGATTAATTGGAATCCTTCTCATCTTGTCACTATATAATTTTTTTACATCATTATAGATCTGATAAGTTCTTCGACTACTATTCTCTTCACATCATTTTCTTCTTGTATAGCTGTGACCTTGTGTGCCTAATTACTTGGAAATACACATAATATATTCTTTACTATTTTTTCTATATAAAAATCATCACCAATAGACTTTCAACCATTTCATATGTCAGTAAATGGTGTAAATATATTAGTCATGGATTCATTTGGATGAATAGAGAAACTTTAAAAATCTTACCTATACATGTATAATATGTTATCTTTAACTTTTTTTTGTTTTTTCATGAGTGTATTCTATTAATTTTAAAATTTCATGGATAGTTTTACATGTAGAATCAAGATTACACTTATTTCGGTTAAGACCATAGTGTAGATAATTCATGGATTTTTCCATTAAGGTTAGAGGATTTAATATCATCATATGAACACTTATATTATTGTTATTTAGTAGGTGTATATTAATGAATAACCATTTTTTAGGTAGGATAAATTTTTCTTATAAAAAAAGTTGAAATGTTATTTTTTTTAATTGGAATAATCCTTGCCATAAAAAACTTGAGTATGTGAATAAGAGTTATATTTGATTAAAAAAATGAAAATTTTAAATTTATTAATATTTTTTTTGAAAACAAGATCTAAAAAAATTAAAAACCCAAAGAACTCTATGATACCGATTGTTAGTTAGAGTAAGAATGGTAAGAGGGGGGGGGGGGTGAGTAAATTACCTTTAAAAAATTAATACAACTAAAAAAGAAAAATTCAAAACTAAAAGGTATTTATTTGATAAAGTGATAATTTCAAAACGTATTATAAAGTTAATTTAGAAATAAATTAAGAAAGTGTGAAATACATAAATGAGCGTATCAAATTTATGAAATTATGAGTACCAAGATTTAATGATGCAAAACATAAATTGATAGAGAGAGTAAAAACAAATTGATAAAGGAGTTCAACAATATCTTGATGTGATCCCCACATGTCCCCCTCTCAGGTTGAGAGGTTTGTGTTATTTATATCTTGATCTTATAAGTGATCAAGAAACCAACCCCTCAAGATTATGGTTTTGATAATCATCTTGAACTTGATTAGTATCCGAAAAACTAATCACTCACTTTTGTGGTAATAAGTACCCATTTTATAAGGAGATGATAAGAAGAGAAGATTTCTTAGTGAAAACCCATTACAAAGATGTTCCTCATCTCTCATAAGGGTTTGTAAAATTTAGATGGGAAATAGAGAGATGATGGAAGAAGATATCCCTAGATATTGGAAAATTAGTTGGCTATTGTGATAAATTTTAGAGGATCCTCTAGAGATTTATCTTTGGTGAGACAAACTTTTATTAAGGATCATATTCATAATTGAGGCATTGTAGTTAACCGATTGATCTTCCAAAACACAAGGAAATCTATTTATAGGCTCCTATATCTCCATAAATATACTATAATTCCCCAAATTCATTAAGAATATTCAATGGGAGTTTAAGAGCTATGGGGTCAACCAAAATAATGTTTTTTGACTTACTAGATCGAATCCACCAGCTAACCGGATGATCCCTCCGACTAGCTAGTGAGACACTTGAGGATCTTATGGATATGTATGCTTCTATCAGCTGGCTATTTATCTTCTATTGGGTAGCTATTAGACTCTTTCTACATGGGTATACCTTTCCATCGCCACCTTCTGGTAGATGGCTCTGCACGGGTGATTCGATGCAATCTATAGTGCTCCAAGCATCGCTTTATACCTTCAACTTACTTACACGCCATAATTTTACCCTTTAATATTTCTTTCATGATTTCAAAACATCCATTAAAACCTAAAAAATATCTTCAATGACTATTAAATTGTTTCAAAATGTTCTTAAAGTTCAACAATATTACTTCATTTTCTTCATTAAGATCAAAATATGGAATCTTAACAAAGTAAATTCCATCCACTCAAATGAAACTGTTAGAAACAAAAAATAGTGTTCATGATCATGAAAACACTATGATACATAGAGAGGTACGATAGATGGTATGTATTTTGAATTCACTATTCTATTAATTATTTTAATTTTCCATAAAATTCATGTTTTAGAGGCACTTGAGTGGTATGAGGGGTCCAAAATTATGGATTGTAAGCCCATCACACCACGAAAGATTAGGAAATTCCACAGGTTTTCAGATTCTAGAATTAAAAACTGGTCACTCCATAAAGTCCAGGTCATGTCATGACATGACTGAGGATAGAGGAACCCCTGATGAGGGGAAGGTTCTCTATGCCATGACTTGGCACTAGGAAATGGTGCCCAGTTGGGGAGGGGGTCATCATTCCGTTATAGGGGTGTTGTGTTGTGATGGTGGTATTCCATGTTAAAAAAAACTAAAAGATTAATTTTATAAACTACCCCTACCTAATTTATCACCCCTCTAATACTTCACTCCCATTTGTGGATACAATGGTCCCTCATGTACATGAACCCTATTCTCATTCCTCCCTCTATTTTTTAAGGGGTTTTAACCTTGAATCACAGGGATAACCTCATGTAAGTGATTCCTCGCCTTATCTTTACTTCTATTATATATTCTTATTAATTTTACTTCTTCCTCGATGGTTATGGAATCCTATGGTTTCACTGTTTGTTTTGTATGAATGTTTTTTTGATTCTTAGGGATCTGCTTTGTCTTTTTAGGGTTTTCCTTCAATTTATTAGTGTATTAATCCTAGGTATAAAGGGTTGAAATGATTTATAGTAGGTTGTTCTATACCCTTACTTTTTTAGTTGAACCTTTTTATATTTTATTCTAAAAATTTTAGTTTAATCATGTTTTAAAAGTATAAAATTCATGTTTTTGTACTTATTTACACGTGAAGAGTTGTTTTGGTTTTATATATTTACCATGGATATTTAAAATGTTTTATATGGAATATATATATGATAGTAAAGTATTTTTATAAATTATTTTATTTTATTACCTTGAATGAAGGTTGTTTGAATTAGTAAAACTTCATTGGAGACTTTAGGATATTAGTTAGGGACCTCAGGACAAGAACTTTATAGAGATTAATTCCACTAATTGAGTTTATTCCACATACTAGTGAAGTAATATTGTTATCTATGATTAGAATCTTGATAACATCTAGTATATGGTGGTTGATTATAGATATAGTGAGGATATCTGGGGGCTTGTTTCCCAGTGACCTTAGAAATAATCCCAAGGAACATGTTCTATAAATGTACGATCTTCCAAATTTCATTTACCAGATTTATTTATAAAAATAATTGGAATATGTTTTTTGTTTTCTTAAGAAAACAATTAGTAGATTATTTCCATATCTCTATCTCCAAACTACCATGGTTGGACTTTTTCTAACAAATTATGTTCATGGAAAAATTATCGGGATCTTATTAGGTTGTTATGATCACAACCTACATACACTCAAAGGGTGTATATATACCTTGTTTATACTAATGTTGGTAAGGTAAAGGCACCACTTAGAGGAAGTAGATATTTTGTATAGCTATATCTCAGTTGGTGAAGGTGACATGGCGAGGTGATCCCTATTGTCACATGAAGATGGGTACTCGATTTTTTTTTTTCATTTTTCATTTGGAATATAACATGTTTATACCGATGTTGTATCACCTATTAGGATTCCCATCCCATCCCATTTCATTTTTGGATCACATTTTATCCTTGTTTATTTTTTACATTTTTGATTTTCATGTTATGGTTATGCATTTCTATTTCTATTTTATTTTATTCCAATTACTAAAATGTCTATTTTTATTTGTATACTTGATCACATGATTTTCAAATTCATGACATGGTTATGTTGAGTTCTCAGTCAGGACTCCTTGGTTGGATAATTGGGTGAAATAATTCCTAAAGAGAGTTCTTGATTTATAGGCACTAGTTTCCATCTTGTGGGGATCATGAATGCCCTTTAGTACTTTTCAAGGGCCACCTTGGGTGCCTAGGACAAGGTCATATTGGGTTAGTTTGTGACACACTCTTTTTTTTCATTTCCACCCCAAACATTCATTTCTCTCTCCATCTATAAATCTATTGTGCCCATGCAATTTCACTCCAAAATTTTCATCCCTTCCTTTGTTCTTTATTCATATATTCAAATCATGATTGAATATTCATCATACATATTTTACCTACATTTAAAGATAAGAGGGAGAGGGTAGCATAGATAATGACAAAAATAATGGAAATGATATAAATGAAATCAATTTGTATGAATATTTTTGGAAATTTCTATGATGATGAAGATATATGTTTGAACACTATTATTTATAAAAGATCCTTGCCTAGAGGTAAAATCTATGAAATGATCTATTTTATTTTAATATAATTTTTATTTAGATTCATTGTTAATAATATTTATTGGTTATTATCAAGATTTATTTTAACATAATTTATTTATTTTGGTTATATAGTTGTAAACTAATTATTTTATCATATGAAATTATAATTTAGAATTGAATTTTTTATTTTTTTGAATCATATTTTCTATAATTTTTTATTCTAAAAAACAATTATATAGTGTTATATATTCTCTCACAAACTTTTTTAAAAAACATACATCTTTCATATCAATTATTTAAATAACCAATGTGAAAGATAATTTTTTGCATCATTTATTTGAATATCCAACATGGAAGGTCATTTTTCACTTAGGTTTTTTAAATAAAGAATATAAAAATTATAGCATTTTATAAAAAAAATATTCCAATAGTAATAGACATTGTAAATATTTTTTAACATTAGTTGTTAAAATTGATATTAAAAATATATTTACTACACTGATTTTAAATTTTAGTTAAAAACATAAATTCAATTGATGTAAAAACCCTATTTTTACAATAGTATTGTCTCATATCCAAATCACATCAAGGTACTCCAACCTGATTACCTATAAAACTTGTGCTTAGACCTTCATATCAAACATAATGTTTTCACATTCACTAAGGTTCATGTACATGGTGAGAGAATAAATCTTAGTAGGTTACTACCAATGGTGCCCCTAATATATTCCATGATATATTAATTCATGTATAAAAAAATAAGTAAAACTAAAACACATGACATGCAAGCAATATTTCAGGTTGTTGTGTGATAACCTATCACGACACACCCCCATTGAGACTCTTCTTGAGCAAAAAATTAGTTAGTACATGACCCTTGAAGCCTTATTTCAATAGGTCATGGGTTGTATATTACCACCAAGGGTATTATATAACATATTTATGGAATACATTACCCATTATAAAAGATAACTCCACCATTCCATGAATGATAAAATGCATTTTCCAAATCTCAATACATGAATATTGTATATTAATTTATAAAGTGTAAAACAAATACTAGACACACAGGTAATAAAACCACAAGACTATAATCTCCTCCATACCTTAGTAAAGATATGGTGAAATTTTATCCACTAGAAAGTATCATGTGTTTAGAGTTAAGGTCACCTAACACTACCACCAACTCTATCTATGTAATATAAAAATAGTTTTTATAATGTGAGGGTGATTATATAAATATAATCAGTAGGTTTATACCCATAACACACATGTGTCTATGTGAATGAATCATATTAAATCATTAGTGCATGGAATAAATAAAATAAAAAAAACCAGTCATAAGCATCCCCCAAACTAAAATATTCTAGTTGTGTCCATTACATACCACATCATCACACTTTCTAAATCAAATAACATACACTTCACATTCCATCATATAATCAATGCTATAAAAACCACCATCACTTATCCACATCTAAGCAATTTTCCACCCATAGAGACCTCATTATAGCATCACCACCAACATGTACATATCCACCATAAGGGAGATCGCTAGAATATTCACCATCACCATCGATTAGCTATCCATTCATATGGAGCTCACTAATAATATATCATCACCACCAAGTAGCTATCCATCTATAGGGAAATTTCTAATCATATATTATCACCCACAAGTAGTTATCTATTTTCAGGGAACTAGATAATTATCCACCATCATCACTAAGTATATGTCCACTAGAAATAAACTTTCCAAGATATATCATGACATGACCTAAACCACTAATGTCCCACCCAAGCCAATAGTAAGCTGAGCATGCCATTCCAAGACCGCCTCTTTTAGGATAGATGCTAGTAAATTGCATTGAGTAGGCATATCACACAATATGATAGCACTTATCATATATTAACATGAAAAAAATACATATATATATATATATAATGAATAAAATAAGTAACAATATATATATATATATATACATATACACAACTGGACCATATATAAAGCATGCATGATACATAAAATTATGAACACATTTCCACATAAGAAAAATACTCTAAGAATTATACATCTAACAAGGCCTCTAAACCCAATCTACATGGAATAAGGGATAAATAATCTATACAGTAAGAAATCCTTGATTGGTATCTAACTATAATGATCTCCACCACCTACATGAACCAAAATGTTCCACTAGGTATAATAAAGCATTGAATCTAAACAAGCTTCATCCACTCCATATCCAAAAAGACCACCTCTATATCTCGTGATATCTATAAGTACATAACACATGTGGGCAAAAATATTTTATAGGGGTGAGTATCAACATACCCATTAGGATGACCTAAAACCACCAAAGAAAGATAAGAAACATGTTATATCAACCCCTGATATAGGAATGTGATCAAGAGGAAGATAAAGAAATATAAAGATATTATACTCCATAAGAATTATAAGAGATCCAAATAACTCATAGCCATCTCCACTCCAATCCATGAAGTTCACATCTCATGATAAACTAGGTATGCTAAGAGTACAAAAAATTCCCTAAAGTCTGAAGCTGATAGCCTTGTTGTATGTTTCATCCTGAAGGTAACCAATGGGTTCCCAAAGATCCACAATTATTAATGTATATGATCTTCTCAACCATTATCCTAGAACACCACTATAATTTATAAAGGTTAACCCACCCCTTACTAATGTATCCACATCATTTGAGGGATTATGATGCCTTACTTTCCACCATTTCTTAGTTACCATTCTAGAAACATATAAAGGCACCCAAAACTTGTCCAAGGATATGTGTTAGTTTTAACACCCTGATATTTCAATATGAAATTCAACTTTAAATAAATACTACATTGAATATATTGTCTCACATGAAATACCGAACTAAATGAAAGCACAAAAATATTTATTAAGATAATATTATAAGTATTAAGTGAGGCCTCTATAATGTATCCATTGAATTGGTGAGTAAAAATAGAAGTAATTTCTTTTTTAAATGTATGTATAAATAAAAAAGGTTATTTTAATACTAATTCACTTATAAATGCAATTATTATAGCTAAATAACTAATAAGATCATTTTATGATTAAAAGTGTATTTTCCTAAAAATTTCCTTTTTAGGCACTATGTAATATTATTTTAATAAAATAAATATATTATGGTTTTATATTGATTATATATATTTTTAGTATGAATAATATAATAAAACTAATTTATTTTTTAATTTATAGGAAATAATAATAATAATATTTAATATTTAATATGTCATTTTCCTATTAAAAATAGTTTCGCATTATATTTTATATCTCCATTTAAAAGTTAAACTCCTAAATTTTAGAATTTATTTTTAAAAAATGAACTTAATTTTTAGATTCAACATAAAAAAATTATCTTAGAGTGAATTTTTGGGAATTTTATAAAATAATTTTTTTATGTGAATAATGAAAAATACAATTTTTATTAATACCACAATGTTTATGATTATATCATGAGGTATGTATGAATTAAAAACTTATAAAACCTTTTTCATGAAAAAATAAATATTTATAGAGTAAAATTATTCATTTTAAAATACTATATTGAATTTTGAAAACCCATGTTTAAAATTTTGAAACTATAATAATATTTAAACTATTTTTAGTTTATTTCTTTTAACTAAGTATCCAAAAGGTAGAATTAAGTTGTGTATTATTTTTAAATCCACATAAATTTTAATTAGATAATAAAAAACCAATTAATTTCAAATAAATCAATAATAATGATAATTTTATCTTAATCATAATTTTAAGTATTAAAATAAACTTTTTCCAAAAATGGGTTTTATATAATATGTGCGCCAGTATTAACATTTATTTTTATCACCCTTATAAATTTTATTTTCAAAAAATTTATTTTATATTTGGAATAATTAGTAACAAATTATTTAATAAGTCATAATTTATTTTTAACCATTACAAGTAAATTATTTAGGTAAAAAAAGTAGTTACCATGATAAAAACCAAAAATGATAAAAGTGAAAAATATTAGAGTAAAAGACTTAAAAACATGTTAAAAACATGGGTTAAATTTTGGCATGAGTAAATATAGTAAGTGGGGGGGGGGTGAATTTTATTTTATTTTTATTAATTATCACTAAACTAGAAGTAATTAAAAAAACTAAAGAGAGAAAAAACATAAGAGTTAAAGAATAAGAAAAATATAATATAAAAGATAATGAAAAATACTTTGATAAATGAGTTTTGAAATAATCCAATAAGGAATACCTATATATCATCCTCTCAATTTCATGAGAGTTTACATTACCCATTGGGTTTAGCGATAGTCAAGAAACTCATTCAAAAGAAGTAAGAGCCTTTCTTTTTAGTGGTTGTAGAAAGAAACCCATTTACAACACTAGCTTTTTAGTGCTTATGGATAGAAACCTAATCCCCACACTTTTAATGGTAGTGTACAACAGACCCATCACCCTTAATGGTACTGAGAACCCATTCCCTCACACTCAATGGTAGCGATAACCCTATAAAAGAAAAAATAATAGGTTTTCTTATGCAAACCATTTTAAGCACATTTACAATCCTGCAATAAAAATTTAAAGTAATAATGAGAGGGAGGATGTGTGAAAAGAGTATATTAGAGAAAGATAATGATGATAGTGAAGCACAATGATCCCAAGAAGTATATACAAGGTAACTTTGTCCATCCAAGGACCCAAGGGGGTGTTTTTATATCCTCCAATATATTTAAGAATGTTATGGAGCCTCTGAGGTACATAGGGAGCTATTGGGGGTTGAATTAAGGCACCATGGTCTATCTGGTGTTTTCCACCAGGTAACCACTGAAACCTATAGGCTGAGGAATCCAAAAATGTTATCCATAAGCCTCTTCAGGCCTCCGTATGGTCTAGAAACTTCAAAGTAAGATGTATACAATATAAACACTTAAATACATCAAAATAAAAATTTTAAAAATACAATTGTTGTTTGTAATCATTAAAAACACTTAAGAGAGTGAGGTACGACATTCTAACCCTTTTTTATGATCACAAACACTTAAACAATTTTCAATGTTTAATAGTAAAATAATTTAAGTTCAAAACAATTTGAAATATTTTCCCAATTTTAAAAATTTCTCCCATATATTGATTATAAACAAAATACATGAACCTTTTGTTTCATCATTAAGATATTTTTCCCCATTTTGATTATACAAAATCTATAAGAACTTAAAATCACAACATATTTGAAATTAATTTCATGGAAAATGAGATTAAATAACTTTGGATTTAAAAGAAAATTTTAAACCTCTAACAAAATTAATATATATTTGAAATAATAACCACTTACATTCTCCCCAAAATACATATACCTTTAATATAATGAAGGTACTATCCCAATTTGAGATTATCAACAAGCTCATAAAAAAGAGTTAGAGAAACATGGGTAATGAAATCATGAAGAGATCTATGTATGGGGAAAAATTATTTTTAATTTTATTAAGATAATAATTAATGTTTTTTTGAGATAGAAAAAATCATAATTAATTTAGAAATATAAAATTGATATCGATAAAAATGTAGATTTTGAAAAAAATTAAAAAATTAAAATATTTCAACAATTCAAAATATACTTTAGAAAACTAAAAACGACACTACATTTACTTTTTCTTAAATATAGTTATTTTGACTTAAAAAAGATCAAATTTAATTTTAAAACATGTTTCTCTCTTAGAACATTTCAGATTTAAAAAGGGCTGGATCACCCTAAATTTATACATACTTTTAAAACTATAAGGGGAATCCAAAAAACAAGTAAATAGAGAGTAAAAGAAAAACTTAGAAAAAAACTTCGTTAAATGTGTGAAACAAATCTATAAATCAATTAACATAATTTAATAAAGATCAAGGAAATAATTAAAAAATATGAAAATCCTAAGGCTTTCCAAAATTAACTAAAACAATTACAATCATCCCATTCATAACCACCCATTTATAAAAAAAACAATCAACTAAAATTTATTTAGTGAATATATCAGAAAATTAAATATTGGTGCAAAAAAAATCTAGCACAATATCACATTTTTGAAAATGATTTCTATAAAAATGGTGCATAAGGTAAATGTGCTTTGTGAAAGAGTGTTGAATTGGATTTTTAGAAATAAAAATAACACTTGTGTGGTCATACTTAATAGGAACATGGTCATAATCCATAATCTATAAGTGTTTCATCTAAATGATTTGGAGTAAATAACTTCCCATGAAAATATATTTCTATTTGGTAGTAGAAAGAGTAATAAAAATTTTCTTCTTACTATTCCATGAGACAAGGTATTTTCCAAGTATTTGGAAAGCCCCACTTTTACTTTTCCTATCTAATTAGAACCCCCAAAATCCACATTTGAAAGACTAATATGTTTAAAATATGTGTCTTTTGGATAAAACAAACAAATATTTTTAGTTCATTTTAAATAACTAAAAAGTCTCTTCAAAGAGTTTACATGGGATTTCTTTAGATTGTATTGAGAATGGACAAAAATTCATACACTAAACATGATGTTTGACCAGATCATTATAAGATAGATAAGACTCACAATCATACCGATATAAATATTATTGTCCATTAGTTTTCAAAATTCATCCAAAGTAAGCTTACCAGAAGTAATCAATATAGGACTAATCTTGTTAACATGATCCATGCCAAAATACTTTAAAATATCATTAGTTTTTTTGATTTGGATAAGAAATGTGCCATACAAATTTTGAGAAATTCGAAAACCAAGGAAAAATTTAAGTTCTCCCAAAAAATTCATTTCAAATTATATACTCATTCAATTAGAAAATTCGTTGAAAAGGATTATTTGGTTGAACTAAAAATTTCATCATAAATATAAATTTGAATAATTAAAATATCATTTTAAATATACTTTAAAAAAATGGAATCATATTTACCCATTATAAAATCATTTTCTAAAATAAATTTAGTCAATTATTCATATCAAGGATTAGGGTCTTATTTCAATCCATAAAATGATTTGGTTAACTTGAAAACTTGTTTTGGAAAATCAAAATCCTCAAAACTGGGTGGTTGTTCCACAAAAACCTTTTCTGAAATAAAACCATTTAAAAATGTACTTTTAACATCCATTGGTAAAATTTTAAAATTTAAATGAGAGGAATATGAGAACAAGATCCTAATAGATTTTAACTAACTGAGCATGGAAAATGTCTCACCATAATCAATGCATTACTATTAATTATATAACTTATCTACAAGTTAGGACTTGTTATGAGTGACATTACCTTTCTTATCTATCTTATTTCTAAAGACCCATTTGGTTATAATAGCAGGATGATCATTGGGCCTTTCCAAAAGCGTCCAAACATTATTTCAGGTAAATTGATTCAGTTTCTATTGCATTGAAGGAACCTAATTTTCATCATTAATGGAATCATCAATATTTTGTGGCTCTAGGTGTGACAAAAAAGTGTGATGTTATAAATAATTTATAATGGACCTCGTATTACGAATACCAACATACAAATAACCAATAACATTTTTCAAGTGTATGGTATTTAGATTTAATTGATACCTTAGGTAAAGGTCTAGGTTCTTTTTTAAATTTGATTTATTTAGGAAGTTGATGCTCATTTAATTTAAAATTATTTAGGTCCACCTTAACATCATCAATTTTAGGATGAAGTTTGGGAAAATTATCATCAAATTTTATGTGAATTTAATCTTCAATGGTCTTGGTCCTTTTATTGAAATCTCAATAAGATTTACTTGAGTTAGAATACCCAAGAAAGATACCTTCATCTTATTTAGGGTAAAATTTACCTAGATTATATTTGGTGTTAATAATAAAACATTTCCAACCAAACACCTTGAAATAACCACCGTTAGGTAATTTACCATTCTAAATATCATAAGGGTTCTTTTTAAGAATGGGTATTATGAGTACATGGTTAATTTTATATCATGTCATATTGACCTCCTCAACACAAAAGTATTAGGGGAGTTTAAATTCATAAAGGAAAGTTCGATTAGTTTCTTGTAAAGTTTTATTCTATCTTTCAATAACCCCATTTGGTTAGGGTGTTCAAGGAGAAGAAATAGAATGGTGATGACCTTATGAAACACAAAATTCATCAAAATCCTTATTTTCAAAATCCCCTATATGATCACTTGTAATATAAATCATCTTATACCCTATTTCATTTTCAACCTTCTTGTAATATTTAATGAATCACTTACAAGACTCAATTTTATATGATAATAAATAAACCCAAGTAAATCTTGTATAATCATTGATAATTACAAAGGTGTAAGATTTACCTCCTATAATAAAAACTTGGGTTGGTATAAAAGGATCAAGCTGTATAGGTTTAAGGTCTTTAGAGGACGAAACATATTTTTTAGATTTAAAATATGAATTTTGTTGCTTACTAAGTTGTAAAGGGTTTCACACAATGCCATTTTGAAAATTCAATTTTGGTAAGTCTCTTACTAGATGGTTTTAGTTAAGTTTCACAACTGAGTGCATGCTAAAATGACCAATGAAGTTATGCCATATCCATGAGTCACTATTTTTTCACTCAAATCTTTAAAATTTTTAATTTAAAGGGATTTATAATCAATAACATAAACATTTTTAAATCTAAAGGTATAAAATAAAAACTTTCAAGGGGAATAAAAAACATTTCAAACACCATTTTAAAATGAATATTTAAAACCACTATCACACAATGTACTAACTCTAAAAAAAATGTTTTAAACCATTATCATATAAGACATCCTTAATAAAATTAGTTTTGAAAAACTTTATGGTACCTATATTGATGATCTTACTCCTTGAGAAATTACCAAAAGTGAAATCCCCTATATAAATCTTCTTAAGGTGGTTAAATTCAATGTAGTCCCCACACAAATGTCTCAAACACCCACTATCTATATACCATGTAGATCCTTGGCCTTTAAGAAAATTTTCCTACAAAATAATCAAAGGACTAAAGCTTTTGGTACCCAAAATTTGGGGCCAATAATTTTATCTAAAAATGATTTAGGAATCCACATTTGTTTTTGTAATGGCCTGGACCTCTCCGGCCCATTCCTTTGTCAAAAAGAAGGTCACAAAGTGTTTTGGAGGGTAAAATGGACTTTTCCCACACTTTCTAGAATTTTGAAACTACACACCGTGTAGTTTGAGTACACTCCGTGTACCCCCTTTCCGGGTATACCCTGTGTTGAAGGATGTGACCTTGCCGTGTAAAATAAATGGGTGCACGCCGTATACCCCAAACTACACGCCGTGTAGTCCCTCCCCGCGTATGCGTTACCTTCAAGCCGTGTGTTGACCAGTCAACGGCCGCGTTCCACGTTGAAGGCCGTGTTGGAAGCTGCATGGTGACCGTGTGAAATGACCAAGTACACACTGTGTACCATAAAGTACAGGTTGTGTACTTTTTGTTTTCTCAACTATAAAAGGAGGGGTCCTGTCCTCCTTTTCAACTCACCCCTCTCCTCCCCATTCCTCTGAGAAGAGCTCTCCCAAGAGACTCGAAGGCTCCTTTTCTTCCATAACTTCTTCGTCCGAGCTCTGATTTACGATCCGTCAGCGGCCACGGGATTGTAACGACGAGGAGAAACTTCCAAGACTAGATCCATTGTCTTTCCTTTGGCCTTTCCTTTCCGACTTCCACCTGAGGAGCTTTTTCCGGGACTCGACAGAGGTGACAGACGCTGACGGACATCTTCTAAAGTTGATCCGGGGGAGAGTTGTGATCAGAACCTGTTGAGGTAGGGATCTTACCTTCGTCTCTCTAATTTGTGCATCATGCGGGGTGGGTATCCTTTTGTTTTCATGAGAAACAGTTGAACCATTAAATAAAGATAATAACTGGTTAAAGAATGGGGATGGGAAAGTTGTTATGTTTATCTTTGTTTATCCTATTGATATGTTGTGAATTGAATAGGCTTATGCCTTCTAAAAATCACGATCGTTGGGGGACTTTTCTTGAGAAATTAAATGTTTCCCTATCTTTCTAGACCGTTTTTGTGAATGGGACTTTGTTGAATGTGGAATTTGGTTAATCACGTAAAGTTGGCTGATTTAAAATCTGGAACCCTTGTGTGATCACCCCGGTTGAAAAAAATGGAATAATGAACATGTGGGTGTTGGCTGGGATACGTGGCATGTGATGGGGGTGTTTTGTGGGTTGTTGTGAATTGGGTGAGCAGCGGGGTTGTGGTTGACTTGGTTGTGGGTTGGTGTGAAGGCTATGTTGGTGACGGGCAGCGGGGCTACGATAAATGGTATTAAAGGGATAATGATATATGGGTTTCAGTGTGATTGTGGTTATGGTGGTTGGCAGCAGGGCTGCAGGGACGGGTTGGAATGTGAATGGGCTATGGTTTGTGAATAATAAATAAAAGTGGAAGATTTAATGAATGGTGGGGCATGGTAATGAAATGAGATTAATAATCAATGGGGTTGGTTGGATAATAAGAAGGACTTGGTTATGTTGCTTGTGTTTTCCTAACTTGATTTGTGGATGGCAGGGATATGTTTTATGAACGGTCGATGTGGTTGGTTGTGGATAGTTGACCAGTAGTTAAGGAACTAAATAAACTAATTCTTCTGAAACGTGAAAACCTAAATGGGGTTGGGGTTGTTTGTTGTACGCATGCTTCGTGGTAGCAGTGCCGAGGCACGTGCTCAGTTTCTCTGTTTAGAAGCCATAGGTTGGGCTGAGTGTTTGGTATATATATATATATATATATATATATCTGTATCTTTGTGTTTTGACGCACCCCACCCACATTGAACACTTAGTGCCGAACACTCCCATTTCATGGGAGAGGGTGTTTTCCCATAGTTACTAGCTCCTTCCTGCTCCTTCTTCCCTAGGTTGTGATGGCTTGAGGCGACCTTACACCTAAGACCCTTCAGGTAGGTTTCGATTGGGGTGGTTTTATCCCAAGACTCTTCGGGCAGGTTTCACTATTTTCCCAAGAACCTTCTGTATGAGGCCCAGGTGTGTGCGGGCGGGATACATGGTTGTGAGGCCCATGTGTGTGCTGGCGGGATACGTGGTCGTGAGGCCCAGGTGTTTGCGGGCGGGATATGTGGTTGTGAGGCCCAGGTGTGTGCGGGCAGGATGTGTGGTTTGTGGGGCCCAGGTGTGTGCGGGCGAGGAGAGTGTGGCAGCGTCAGGATGTTCGCCGTTAGGAAGAGCAGCTAACTAATGGGAAATGGTGCGGGGTACCCAATACTCTTGTTATTATATACTACTACCTTTTGTGATCGTGTTTTTGGTGAGTGTGGCTGGTGAGGTTGGGTGGATAGAATTCCTTGCTAGGTTTCTTCTGTTTTTCTCACGGGACATTATGATGTCTCCCCACTTGTGCACGAGAGATTTAGGTTTCTCTACTGAGTATAATTATATGCTCACCCTACGTTTACTTTCAGGTTTCCAGGAGGACTACCAGGGCTGTGCGGGACCCTACTAGTCGGACAGTTGGAGTTGTTGCAGTTGATGTACTCTTGTTTTCTTTTGGTATTGTACATTGAGCTTTCTTGTACTTTCACCTTGTTATAAAATTGTTTAAACATGCATGTGGGATTGGTTTGGGTTTATTTCTATACACTTTTTCTTTTCCTTTTTGGGTGGTTGACTTGTCCTATTTCCCGATCTTAAATAATAAAAGGGTAATGCCTCCCATATTTTTGAAAACTCATACCCTTGGTGCTAGTCTCCACCCCGGGGCCTATTGGAGGTAGGACTCGGGGGTCATTATCTCCCTTTCACCATTGCCATCTTAGGAGGGGCATCTTTGGTGGGAGGGGGTCATGACAGTTTTGAAAAGGATTTTATAGAAATTTTTTTATAGAGATATGAATAGGTTTTGGCCTACCATATTTTTCATTTTTTAATCACACTTAAAAATCAAGTACCGAATTTTATTAAATGAATTTCAAATTTTATATTGAGATATACCTATTACAAAATTTGTATTTTTAATATTTATAGATGATATTTCTTGATTTGAGTAACGAATCCCATAAGTACCTTTCCCATGCATTTTAGAACCCAAAATTAAATTTAAATTCTACTCACCTTGAGTAAACTTAGAAAGTATTCCTTAATTTATTTAATTGTATTTTCTAATTGTTTAATATTGGGTTGGTCCTCTAAATAAACCCTTTTATTTTTAACTCTATGTTATTAATTTTTCAAGATTTAATTTTCTTCCAATAAAAAATGAAACTTATTTCTTGATATTCATCATTTTTTGATGTAAAAGCTTTGGGATTTTAATTTTCTTCCTTTTGTTTCTCATTTTCTAAAAAATAGCATCCTTTCCATTAACACCTAGATTTTATTTATTTTTTATTTCTTTGAATTTATTGGTAAGATCACAAAATACTTCCATTAATTAATATATAGTATATCTAAAATCTTTATAATTTAAATAGAAAGAACAGAAAGAAGAAGAGGAAGAATTCAACTCTTGATTTACCTCAATGTTGGTCATGATACACTTGGTGCTTCCATCACTTGAGTCCAATAAGGAGAGAGAGTGTCTTCACTATCACTCCATTTTTACACATTTAAATCCTTATTACTTTCCTTATCCTCATCCACCTTCTTTTCAAGAGTGGAGAACTTCATATTTATACTCTCTTTTTTATTACAATCGTAGAATCTTTCCTCCAGTTTACTTTATTTCTTTTCCTTTTTGTTATGGTGGAATGTATTTTTATTCTTGAAGTTTTTTTTTCATCATATTGACAATATGAGAAATCTCACCATCAATTTCAAAAGATTCGTCATTATTGGATTTAAAGTTCAAGATATTATTTTCATTTACATCTATGGTTTTCTTCTCTGCTTTCCTCATTTTAATCTCATATGCCCTGAGTGACCCATTGGGTTCTTCAATGGGAATATTATTTTTGGCCCTTGATTATTGTATTACCATAATTTTTTGTTCCCAAGTACCAGGAATAAACCAAAGGATCATTTGCAAAATCACATACATTGTAATCCTATCACCTAAATACTCATTTCCATTGAAAATATCAATGAAATGAGTAAAACTTTCTGTTATAGACTTGGTTGGATTCATAATAAAGCTTTCAAATTTTTTATGATACATATAAATCCTAGAATCCTTTAATTTATTGGTACCCTCATGATCAATTTCAAGAAATTTTCATATTTCACGAGTATATTTACAAATGAAAATTATATTAAATTTATTCCCATCTAACGCACAATGTAAAGAATTCATGGATTTACCATTAAGATCAAGTGCCAATATATCATCGGGGGTCCATTTTTCTAATTTTTAATGAGTGGGGGAATAAGAATGCATTTCAATTTTCTAAAACATATAACCTATGATTTTAAGAAATAAAAGAACTATAGTTTTCCTAAAACTATAGTCTTATCCATAAAATTATGTAGCTATACCCATTGAGTGACCTTACAGAGCACCTTGGATATTTGAGGTATATGCCATATTTAAGTGATCAATACTTGAAACTGGTGCTCCTGTGCTCTCAACCTAGTCTCCATTTTCTAGGGTTTTTACTTCTCTCGGTGACAGATCTCTCACTTTGGGTTGTGTTCTTGGTCGATCTTTTGTTTGTTTCTCTCCTTTAACCAATCTTTGTTAGCGCTCCACTCTTCTCCTAATCTGCCTCTCTGCACTCTAATCTTGTGTTCCTCATCTTCTCTGTAGTTTAGATTTGGAGCACAGAATATGCTGAGGTTTTGGGTGAGTGTTTTGGTGGATGACACAGTTACAGGCACTACTAGATTTGGTCCTTCTTCCTAGGGTTTTATTCCCCACCCCTTCCGGTTTTGTCCTGCTTTCTTCTTTCTCCAAATGAAGACTTTCCTTCTCTCTCCCTCAACTTCCCTTCTTTGTGTTAGCATCACATATTTCTCCCTATTTCTCCTCTATATGCTCTGATCTTTCATTCCTAAGCTTTTCTCTAGTTCGGTTTTGGAGCTCAGGATTCGTTGAGGTTTTGGGCATGTAGCTTGGTGGATAAAAGATTTCATGGTGATCCGGAGTTGTTCCTTCCTTCTAGGGTTTCAATGACTTCCCCTTTTTTTGGGTTTGGTCCCACTTTCTTCTTTCTTGTTTAGGAAATAATTTCCAGTGGTGGTTTTCAGTTTCAGATAAGGTGTTTTTTCTCTTGGTGGTGATAGGGGTTACATTGGATGATTTTTGATGGTGTGCTAATGGCCGCTATCATTGGTGTCTATTTCAAGTTTTGTTCTTGGTTTTGTGAATCAAAGATGGTGGTTTTTGGTGGTTGTGTTTGTAGGTGTGCTATAATGGGTATGTGTTTGGGTGATGGGGGACAATGACATGTTGTTTTTGAGGGGATTTGACGTTCTGGTGTGGTATTGAATGACGATAATGATGGCATGATGAGGGAGGCTCTGTGAGATGGCGGTGATGGTGAGAAGGCGGTGGTCATCTATAAAGAGGCTGGTGAGGATGATGAATTTGGTGACGTGATGACATGACGTGGGTGATGGTGTTGTGATGATGGACGACGAGATGATTATGGTGGTGAGGTGTCTTCTCGATTGTGAGTTTCTCAGGATACTCACTTGCCCACGTTTTTTGGGGTTTCCTTGTATGATTTTGAATTTTAAAATTTAAATGTTTCTTTTGGGATAGGTTTGTTGTGTAATTATTTATGCAGGTGATGTTTGAAATTGTTTCTGGTTTTTGGGAGGTTCCCACTTACCCAAAAAGTGGAATTAAAAAATGACAAAAAAATATTTGGATTGGTTAAGGTTTTGAAATCAAGGTGTCCATTAATACCAATTGTTAGTATGAGTAAAGATAGAAATATAGGGGTGAATTTCCTTTTAAAAACATTTTATAAATATAAACTAAACTAGATGTAATTAAAACAATTAAAGTAATAAAAAATATAACACTGCAAGAAAATGAGGATACTGCCACAAACCTATAGCCACATTTATAAAACCATGGAAATAGGTGGTTGTAGGCACGGTTTTATAACCATGGATATAGGCCAATTTTATGTGTCATATAGCTGCAGTTTTAAAACTGTGTCTATAGGCCAATTTGTTCGATGGCCTATGGCCATGGGTTTTCGAAACCATGGAAATAGGGTTCTCACGCTTCCCTGGGAAAAACATTCCCGCCAAACAATTGGAGGGAATACCTACCACCACAGTTTGGTGGATATTCCCATAGTTTATATTAATATATATATATATATATATATATCATAATATATATATATACCCAAATTGTTGTGCGGTGTAGTGGTTAGTACTATGGTTCGTAAAGTGGAGGTACAAGGATCAAAACTCACTGGGGACATTTTTTATTTAATCAATTGACATAATTTACTGAGGCTATAGCCACAGTTTAAACTGTGGCTATAGTTAAACTTCTATGGTGGACATTTTTAGGCCTATTTCCACAGTTAAAACCATGGGAATAGGCTGGGACCTACTACCATGATGATAGTGGTCACGGTTGGCCAAAACCGTGGTTGTAGGCTATGGCCACGTTTTTGGGGTCTATTTCCACAGTTTTGAACCATGTAAATAGGATTTTTTCTAGTTGTGTAGGATTTAAAGTGTAGTGAAAATATAAAATAAAAGACAATGCACAAGACTTTGATAATGGAGTTCAACAATAATACACTAAGGGATCCCTAAGTCTCATCCTCTCAATTTATAGATATTTCCCACTACCATTTTCTTAAGAGGTATCCATGAAATCTATTTATAGTAAGTAAGAACCTTTATTTTTAGAGATAATAGAAATAAACCCATTTAAAACTCTAGCCTTTTAGTGGTAGTGTCTAGAAACCCAATCCCCAAACTTTTAATGGTAGTGTTCACTAATTCCCTCACACTCAATGGTAGTGACCACCCAAACCCAAAAAATAAGTGGTAGTGAGAACCCAATAAATTTAAAAATAATAGGTTTGATTATGCAAACCCTTTGAAGAACATTTACAATCCTCCAATAAATATTTAGAGCAATAATGAGAGGGAGGTTGTGGGATAAGAGTATATAAGTGTAAGAGAATGATGAAAATGAAGCACAATGATCTCAAGATGGATATATAAGGTAGTTGTGTCCATATAAGGACCCAAGTGTGTGTGTATTTATGTCCTCCAATATCTTTAGTAATGTTTTGGATCCTCTTAGGGTCATAGAGAGTAATTGGGGATCAAATTAAGGTATCAGGGTCCACCATAAACGACTATTTATTTTTTCTATTTGGATACCACTAAGTAGTCACTAGTAACTATTGGTGTAGTACTCCAAAAATTCCCTCTACTATCCTCTCAAGATCTATTTTTGGTCTAAAAACTTCATAATAAAATGTTAAATATATAGACACTGAAATCCATTAAAATAAAAATGTTAGAAACAAAATTGTGTGCTTTTTATAATTAAAACCACTTAAGAGAGTTAAGAACAACATGAGAATGTATAAATAAATCTTTGGTGACCTTAACCCTTCCCCCAATCCATTATTTTACATTATTAGATCCATTTTACCCTTGAATATTTAATTTTCCTTTTATATTATTACAAAATACCACTCCCTCCAATTATAAAATGACCCTTCACTATCTCACTTTTACTCACACCCAAAGCCACTTATTTAAACCAAAACTATAGCCAAATCCCTCCCAAAAATTCCAATACAAGTACTAGTGGTTTTTGTCTCCTAAAAAAACCACCCTTCAAAGGCTTAATCCTTTTTTCAAAATATTTTTTCAAGGAGCAAGGTAAAAATTCCTAATTAATCATTTTCCATTTCAATTTTTTTATTTATTCTTCAACACAATTATGATCTATTTTATCCATTATATTATAATGATATCAATATTATTAATATACTAAAATTTTATTATGATGATTTAATAATCATTAACCACCCTTTCCCTTTTATATAGAAAAATAAAAACATCATTATGCGTACGTGTGGACTACCACCTCCATGAACGAAGTGTTTTATTTTCATCATTATATCTCATGGATGCTTTGAAAATGTGTATTTAATATATTAATGTTATATTTATAACATTTTTAATATTTTTAAATTATAAAAAATTCCCTATCTCCCCCTAATATATGGAAAACGAATATGCCGCTGGTGTGTATGTGCGAACTACCACCTTCATGAAAGTGAAATATTTAATTTTTAACTCAAGTATTTTATTATGAATACAACTATATTAAAATATAGTTTTAATCTTTTATAATATCTAAATAATATAAATATTCTTTTTTAATAATTATATTATTCCAAAATAATCACTTCCTTAACTATATTCACCCATAGATTATAGCTTATTATTTTTTGGGTTGATTTAACAACCAATACAAACTATGCTATAAATTTATACCATGGATGACTATAAAAACATAATTAATAGTTTTATTATATATTAATGAGAAAATAATGTTTGGTTTATTTTTATATAATAGTCATATTATTATTTAAATTATTATTAATTTATCACTCTTTTGAATGTAAAAAATTACTGAAACGAGCACGTCACCGACTTCGTCATCATAAATTATAAATAAAATATTTATGAAATGAAATTAGAACATTATAAATAATTATAAAAAATCTATTTCAGTACCTATAACTATATCTAAATGATAAAATTTTTATCTAGAAACGTGAATCGACATAACCATTATGAAACTAGTACTAAACAAATAATCGAAAGTAATGACATCCTATGATAAAAATAAAATATTACCAACTAATATATATTCAATAAATGATTATGAATGAATGAATTTTATAAATTGATATAGGTATGAATAAGGTTATTAAATAGGTGATTATGATAGATATTTTTTTTATATATGATGTTAGAAAATGTTCAACTAAGAAGGATCAAAGGTAAGGGTTTTTTGCATCTCAATTTTGCTTCATAGTGATATGATGAATATATTCACCAATTGTTTCCTTTTTTATGGTATATAAATTGGACATGGATTTATTTTATCACATTATTTAATTCAATATAATTTATTTATAAATCCATCTCATGTTCTACCTTTCATGGGTTTTCAATTTGAAAGATAATTATGATATAAGGGTTTTTCATCTCAATTTTTCTTCATTGAGATATGATACATATTGACCTCATGATTCATTTTTTTGTTGTGTAAATATTGAACATAGATTCATTTTATCATAATTTTTCATGAAATTTGAGAACACTATTTTTACTCACATATGGATCCTTAAAGTTTTAGTCTAATTATTTATTTGAGACCTAATATGGATGCCTGATGATTTAGAAAATGTCTTAGGGGTGTATGGGGATTATTCGAAGCCCAGAACCGATCTTTTTTGGAAAACTAGCCCTGTCACACGGTTAGAGTAAATCATGTGGGTAGGGAGCATAGCTAGATCTAACTATATAGATGGTATGCATTTTCGGGTAGATAAATCTCAAACGGTTGGCACACAGTTTCTTTAATCGTGTGGCCTAACCATGCGAGTGCCCCTTTTCCCCAACGGTTTGTGCATGGTTTTTTAAACCATGTAGATAAACCATACATTGACTAATTTCTAGGTAAAATGACATTTTTCCCTTAATGATCTAATTGTGCCTCCTCTTTCCTCCTAATCTGAATTCCTACAAGATTATACTCCATTACTCTCATTTTGGAGATTTTTGAAGGACTAATCTAGGGATCAAGAGATATTCTTCATCTAAAATATGTTCGAGCTTCTATTCATCATATTGGATGCACAATGCAAAGTACTTGAGTCCATTTGAGCCATTATTCTTATCTGTTTCTCTCGACTTAGTTATCGAGGTGTGGGGATTTTTACATTTTTTCAGATCTACTCTGATTATTGCTAAATCAGAGGATAATAATAGAGGAGGAGAGTTTTACAAGACTAAGGTGGTGGTCTATAACTTATCCCCCAAGTTTGTTGATTTTGGAATTGTTGTGTGGGGCCCATAGATTTCACCGGCTGTCATTTATTGATTTTATATTCCATGCTTATAATAATTAGAACTATATGGTTGTGATCATTCCAAAAATGTGATTAGTTATTAGTGGTTATTCCCACAACTCGCTCTATCCCATGAAGGATGTTATACCATCATTGGGTTTTTAGTATTTAACACGTTTGAGCCACCGTTCGAGTGTTTCTTGGTTTGAACCTTCTAAGGGTAATATATTCTATATTAAATGGTTTTTTGTAAATTGTGAATCACATAATGGAAAATACCATGCATGCTCAGCACTTGACCCGCCTAAGGTAAGTGATTCAAATTTGATAATTAAATGTGAAAGGGAAATTGGCATGTATACTAAGTATATGACTTGACTGGATTAAATGTGAATGAATAATATGTTGCATGTATATATAACCCCTTACCACATTAATGGAAGGTAGTTGAATGATCCTTGATTATTGAATATCCTTGATTATTGAATATCCTTAAATGGATTAAATGAATGGTTGCATTCTACTTGGCCTTATCACACTAATGAAAGGAAAGGCTTGAACCAAATGGACTTATTTATAAATTGTTAATTGATTAAATGGTTTCATGATACTTGGCATTATCAAACTAATGAAAGGCAAGACTTGAATAAAATAAAATATTATATTTCTTCACTATCAAATAGGAGTGGCCTGACTCGAGCTCGCTTTGGATTCTTATCTAGGAATGCCTTGAGCACTCGGGAATCCCATTCTGATTCAAGGATACAACTTTGTTAGGTTAGAACCAACCTAGAACCCAATCCTTGTCTATTATTGTATACCTGGTATGACACTGTAGGATCCCTCACATAGTATTAAAGTATGCCTTGGATACACTCCTTGGATCCAACATTGAAAAGTAGGTTCCATGGTTAAATCCCATAGGGCCTAGTCACTACTTGGCCCCATTTTACCTCAGATGATCACCTTGGACTCAGTAGGAATATTATTGTGGAATGCCTTGGAATATGATCCTTGGATTACACTCTTACCCTTAGTCAGGCTACAATCATTACTGAGTTGGCAACCCTTGATGTCTAAATTTCCTTGGTCATTACATTGGAACATCATTATTAAATATCATTGTAGGTTCCCTTGTTACATCTTAGAACCTTCACTATTTTTAACATGTGACTTATTTATAAATTGGTAATAATAAATTAATGAATTGGTTATATGTCCAGACACTACTTGTGGGCTGAATCAGGTACTTGGGTATTTAGTTACATCATACTGCTTTACTTTATATATGCATGCTTGAATACTATTACATTTCCATTATATGGGTTACAGGTTATAGACACCATTGGTGGTGGCCCACTTAGATTTATCTCACACCCTCTACAGAAACCATTTGGTACCTGGGGTAGACTACATGATTGAATGTAATGATAAAGGGAAACATATGTCTTAGAACACATGATTACTTTCTATTTTGGATGGATCCTGATAGTAGATGACCAAACTGGAGCTCATGATGCTTGGGATATTTTTTTAATTTCCTTTATAATTTTGCGGAACATTTTATGCCTACTATCTTGTATCCATGTTTTTCAGTTTTCTAGAGACATGACATATTATCATTAGTTGTTTTTTTGTTATTCTAGTTATTCCAGTTATTGTTATCCTTTCCTATTTTTCACTTTTAACTGCTTCCGTTGTTTACTTATATTAATTTGGATATTTACCTCTATTTATATTTATTCATAGTTCTATACTATAGTAATGGGGGAATAGTATCGCCACAGAAACACCCTAGGCCCTCACTGCTAGTCGAAATCCTCTAGTATTTGGGGAGATACGCTTGAGACCATGTGGCCCACCAGGCTCGTGGCACCTATTAAGTGGAATTCAGGTCTAGGAAATCACAAAGTGTTATCATAAGAATTTCTTTTCTTGGTTTATTATTTTGAGATAATATATTTTAGATTAGGATTACTTGGGACTTGGTCATAATCCGTTCTTGGGTTTTGGGAACCCAGGTTCGGGGTAAAATCCAAGTTACCCAAAAATATAATTATTGTTATGTTTTTCCTATTATAGTTTACATTCTTTCACCTTTGGGTAATGCACATGGTGTGTGGTGATATTGATTATTATTCAGATTGAGATTCTTTTTTATCCTTTTCCCAATTATATGAGGGCAAGGAGCTTCGTTACATGAGTTATATAAGAACCTAGAATTTTCATGTCATGAATATTACCATTACATATAGGTGAATTTCACTATTTTCATTGCTTGATATGCTTATGATTGTTGAGTGATACTATGATAGTTAGCTTATGATTTTATTATTCTTGGTTGTGATTGAGTGGTTGCCTATCTCAATTCATGAGGTGTATAGACCCTTGTGTGTTGGGATGATTAATCTACTGATTCAAGCCATTGTGATACAAATAAGTGGGTGTTGTTTTCATTGATAAGGTGTATGGGAACTGATTCAATGGGAATGGATATCCATTATAATGTGAAACATGACATCTAAAATGAAATGGTTTCACATCCTTATCCCTCCTTGTAATGTTTATGAATGGTAAATCAGTGAACCTAGTAATTAAATGTAAAATTAAATAAAACTTATTCTTGAGTACTTATCAATACCTAGCCATCAAAGAGGGTAGTTGGGGTAGTATGCCTTAGATAGTGAGTTTTCTTACATTCATCTTTTGCTAGTGATTTTATCTTTCTTCTTAATGCTTTTTCTTAGGAGTGTGTTTGGAATTTGTAGAGAAATGTCGCTATGAAATCCTCATATCATATGTTAGGAGGGTGGAGATGACCATGCTATAGATGCGGTGGGCCCTAAATAGCCAAACTTACCTCCAAGAGTGCCACTCAAGGCATCACATGCTATACCTGATCTGGTCACTAATTACCAAGTTCATGATAGTTTCCTTTGTCTGATGGAGTCCATGAATGGTGCTCCATGACTTGCACTTATGATGGTTGATCCAACTCATGAGTTCCAGTAGGAACATCCTCCTACTTTCTCAGGGGATGGTGGTATACAGACTACTGAGTCTTGGCTAGAGGCCACCTTTCCCATCTCTAAACTTCTAGAAATGCCTCTAGAGTAGAGGGTTAATATTTATACATACATGCTTTGGGATTTGGCCAATATTTGGTGGGATGTGATTACCTAGGCTAGTCATCATCAAGGCATGTTATGGTTTGACTTACAGACTACCTTCTATGATCAGTTCTTTACTCAGTCATTGAGAGCTGATAGAGCTAGAGAGTTCATGCATCTTGAGTAGGGTTTTATGTCATTTTTGGAATATTCAGTGAGTTTTACTAATTTGTAGTGATTTTTATTGCTTCTAGATGGCAATGATATTTCGTGTGCTAGATGATTTGAGGATGGTCTTGTGTACACCATCCATACATAGGTGAATGTCTTTTTCCTACCTATTTTTTTTGAGACAGTCAATCAGGATCTTATCACTAAATGAAACCCAAGGGACAAAAATAGCACCGAGCATAGAGGATCAGTGTCACAACAGGCCAATAGTTCTCATGGTGGCAGGAAACACTCCCTGGAGGTTTATTGTAAGATAAGTGTCAATCAAAGTGTCCATTTAGATAGCTCTATAGTGTTTCATCAGTGTGGATGATGGTGGAACTTGAAGCCTCATTGTGATATGGACCCAATGGAGTGACGGACTTGCGGCCGTATGGGGAATATTTAGAGATTATATAGGACCTTTCCACTAGCATCGAGTGGAAAAGTATCTATGCTATATCCACCTTCAGGAGTGAGTTATTTTTCACTATATCAGGTTGGAATTTGGAATAGTACTTTCAGGATAGACTAAGGAGGTCATGGTCGTGGTAGCCAGACCCCTGATCACCACCACTTCTAGAAGAGAAACTATGATAATGGTAGTACATCTATTGCATAGTGTCATGGATCAGGTCAATTGCATGAACTATAGTCGATACTTGAGGATCAGGATATAAGACCATCTATAGTGTGAGTTACTATTCTAGTGGCATCTACTATAGTATCTACTTTATTTGATACAGGTGCTTCGAACTCTTTTATCTTTGTATATATCATGGAAAGTATCATACTAGAGATATAATATTACTATGGTGTAATGAACCTAGATACATGATTAGGGGTATGAGAAGTGGGAATATACCAATGTAGTAACTTTCCTCTTGAGGTAGGAAGTTACCCTTTCTTATGGAACCTCTTCATTCTCAAGATGAAAGTATTCAATATCATTCTCAGGATGGATTGGTTGGTTCAGTATCATGATATTGTAGATTGATATCACCCCAATGTATCATTTACATCACAATAGGGAGGAAATTATCTACATAAGGGTGAGTGGGATGTCCAGGATGGTAGAGTGGGACCAGAGAACCATGGGCTAGGCAGAGTGACTACCCATATTGATAATCTCTTTATGGAGGATCAAGGTTTATGACAAGTTCATTTCAATCTAGTATTGGATCATTTCAGGGATGCCTTCCCCAACGAATGTTTTTGGATTAACTTCTTAGAGAGAGGTATAATTTACAATCAAACTTGTTCTAGGAGCAGATCTAGTGTCCATTATTCCATATAGGATTTCACCTACATAGAATAAAGATCTCAGGAAATAGTTAGAGGATTTAGAGGCCAAAGGTTTTATACAGCCCAATACATCCTCTTAGGGTTATACCATGCCTTTTTCTAAGAAGGAAGATAGAACATTACATATATTTGAGGATTATAGATCGTTGAACAAGAATCTTTCGACCAACTTCAAGGAGTTAGGGTCTTCTCTAAGATCGGCCCCAGATCAGGTTATCATCAGGTGCGAGTTTGGCCATCAAACATAACTGGTACAACTTTTCATAGTAGGCATGGTCTGTATGAGTACCTTGTTATGCCATTCAATCTTAATAAAGCACCCGCCATTTTCAGGGATCTAATGAATAAGTTTTTCCATCCTTATCTCGATTTTTTTGTGGTCTTTTTGGATGACATCTTGGTGTATTCTCATACCTGTAATGACCATGATAAACACCTTGATATCATTTTGAGTACATTGATAGAGTATTAGCTTTATGATTATCTTTCTTAGTTCCACTTTTGGATCGACAAAGTTCACTTCTTATGTAATATTATCTCAGAATCATGTGTATCTATTGACACTGAAAATTTTAGTGATGTAGTTTACTGGGAGTAGCCCAAGAACATTTTTGATATAAAGAGTTTCTCAGGGATAGTTGGATATTACATTAATTTCATACATGAATTATTATTCCTTTATTCACCTCTTATTGGCCTTACCAAGAAGGGTGTTAAGTTCCTGTTTCCAGAATCACATGAGAAATCCATTTAGGAGCTGAAAGGGTGGGTTTGTCTCAACATGTATTATGATTCTACCAGATCCTGAAAGAGGTTATACTATCTTTTGTGATGTATCAAGCATCAGTTTGGGAGTAGTGATGATGCAGGAAGATAGAGTCTTTGTGTATAGATCTCATCATTTGAGGCCTCATGATAGAAATTACCCGACACACGACCTTGAGCTAGCAGTAGTTGTCCATGACTTACGTTGTTGGATACACTATCTATTAGGTGAGTGATTTGTGGTGTACAATAACCACAATATCCTAAAATATATCTTTACACATCATGACTTGAACCTCAGACAACAGAGATGAGTTGAATATCTACAATCCTTTGATTTTGAGCTTGTCTATACACCTGGGAAGGGAAATGTGGTTGCAGATGCACTGAGTCAGAAATCTCAAACACAGGCCATATGGGAAGCCAGTGATGAATGGAAGTTAATGAACCTATTTTTTGAGATGATTCTAGAGTTTCATGATAGTCACGAGCAGCCTTAACTATCATCCTTGAAAGTTACCTCTTCCCTCCTTGAGAATGTGAAGGGTAGACAATGTTTATATCTTGAAGGCTTGGTTCTTCATGAGAGTATATTAGGATATAACCTGAATCTATATTGGTCTATGGATATAGAATACATCATTGATATTCATGGACGTGTTTGGGTTCCTACAGATATGAGAGAGGAGTTGATGCAAGAGTCCCAAGCTTCTCAGTGGACAGTTCATCCAGGAATATCCAAGATGTATGGAGATAGAAGACTCCAGTATTGGTGTCCTAGGTTGAAATGTTAGATAGAAGGCTTTATCACTAGGTTTTCCACCTATCAGTAGGTGAAGGTAGATCACTAGATACTTGTAGCTTGTAACATCCACTTCTAGTTCTGTAATGGATATAAAAATATGTTTCCATGGACTTTATAGTCGATTTTCCTAGGTCGTTGAGGGTAGCAACGTTGCATGGGTAGTTGTTAAGTGACTAACAAAAGTATACCACTTCATTCCTATTCAAGATACTTTATCAATTTATGATATGGTAATACTGTATATTCATGAGATTAGATGACTACATGGGGTCCCTAATACTATCATTTCAGATAGGGATGCTCGTTTCACGTCACGGTTCTAACAGGGACAATAGAAGGCTATGGTAACATAGGTGCTTATAAGCATAGTTGTTCACCTTTAGATTGATGGACTATGGGAATGGATGATACATGTCCTAGAGGACATTCTCCGACTATGTGTCCTTGATTTCAGTAGTTCTTGGGAGAATCATATCCCCCTTACTGAGTTGACCTATAATAATAGTTTCCAAGAAATGATATAGATGGCTCATTTTGAGGCCTTAGATGGTAGGCCATTCCATTCACCCCTGTGATGGCTAGAGGTAGGTGAGGCATCACTACTAGGTCCTTGAAAGGTGTTTTCATGGGCTCTTTCAAATGATATGTGATTATTGAGTACTTAGGTGCAGTAGAGTGGCTGACCAAGGTTGTCTCTCAATGGAGGAAGTAAATTTAACAACATATTAAAGGTATTTTGAAAATAAAATAAAAGTAAATAAGAACATTAATTAAAAGGAAGGGGGTTTTTTTATCATTCATAAATCTAGAATAATTTTTCTGGAAGAAGATTGTTTTTTTTTGTTTTTTTTTGAAATGATGATTGATTAAAATGACACAACAAGAAGATGTTTTTTTAGAAAATATTTAAAAGGCATAATCGATCTAACTCTACCTCTTCACTCAGTTATTTATCATTATTATTTAAATCAATATCCACTTAATTATGATCCCTTAATTTGTTAACCCTTGAACCCTATGAGAATTAACTTAACCACCAATATGAAATTAATTAAACCCTAGGTTAGTTTTGAAACATGCAATCACAACACCCTTCTTTGATTAATGTTCTAAATATATATTATGGCCAGTGGTAAATTAAGGCACATATAAATTCTGTAAAATTAGGATTAATTGATCTTATGTATTACATTTTAACTCTAAAAATTGATCCCTTGTGGTCTTGTATTACTGATTAAGATCACACTCTAACAATTTACACAAATCTCGAACTCACGTGTTTTTGTGTCAATTGTTAAATTGCTTGCTTAGTTTCATTTAAATTTAAAAACTAAATTAATAGATCATATTAAGTGAATTAAATCATCTCATTTATTCCAAATAAATTAATGAAGAAGGTTAGAGATAGATCGATTATTAAAAATAACTACTCTTCCATGGGCGGTGTAGTCACCGTAGAAATGTATTGCATGTGAAAATGTTTAGAAAGGGTATAACCCAATTTAACTTATACTCATGATTATAGCCAAAATAGGTTGAGTAAATAATAATATAATTGAAAAAAATATAATAAATTAGAAGAAATGGAAGAAGAAAAAATAATTTTATTATGAAAACAAAAACATTACAACATGAGGAAGAAGAAGAGGGATTCGACGAAGGGATCATTTCTTCAAGAGATACCCTTATTTAATTGCATGAATAATTGGAGTGAAACCAATTATCCTCTTACCTAAACTTCATAATTCACTTTAGAACTCCTCCGAATAATAAAAACACCAATTTATTGAGTAGAGGAGAGGCTAGGTTTAAAGAGGTTTTAAGTGTGGATGGGGAAATTCGTCCAAATAAATTAATCCAACTTGCATCTCCTATTTTACCACCAAAACGCATGAATCGATTGTCTTTATAGAAGGATTATTTATGAGGAAATGAGTCCTAGATATCCTCTAAAAATTTGGGCAGAATCCATGTAGATATAGAGAAGTTATGGACCAAATATAGAACCAATGTCCAATTTGGAGAGTCCATCCCAACTTTGACTTCATGGCCCATTTGCACCAACCAAATGTATGATTTAGCTCAAATTTCCTGAATAAAAGTTTTAGAAAATTAATTCAGGAATACATTTAAAAAATATTAAGTTCAAACAATTCAAATAAAATTACTTATGTTCGAAATACTACATTAAAATTTTAAAGGGTAAAACTATAATTTTCACCCAATTTTTAAATGAATGATCTAATCCCAATTATTTTATAAATAAACATATTTAATAAAATTTAAGGAAATTTTATCATTTATTATAAATAAAATATTAAAAAAATGTGTTTTATCAGTCCTCATCTCATCCAGGAGACTTCAGAGCAGGTTTAGTTGATCAGAAAATGTATGACTACTGCTCAGTCTAGACAGAAATCTTATGTTGATTACCATCGACAACCTCTAGAGTTCAAAGTCGGGGATATGATTTTCCTTCGTATATATCCTAAGATAGGGAATATATGGTTACATAATCAAGGGAATGTTTCACCTTGTTACGTAGGGTCTTTTTATATTTTAGAGAGAGTCGGGCCGATAGCCTTTCAGTTGTTACTACCCCAGAGGTACCGTTCCATGCATGATGTCTTCCACGTTTCAAAGCTTTGCCAGTATCATGCCTAACCATCACATACTTTTGATCCCAAGGAAGTTGAGTTATATGAAGATATTACCTTTGAGGAGTATCCAGTACACATCGTTGACCATAATATAAAGGATCTATGACACCGATATGTCCCTCTAGTACTGGTGTTACGGAAGCATGATCATGTGTAAGAAAAAACTTGGGAGTGGGAGGCTAGCATATGTGATTAGTGACCATAGTTTTTCTTAGATAGTGTTTCACCACCCTTGGAAGGTGAACTCAGGGATGAGTTCTCTTAAGGGGGAAGACTGTAAGAACTCAGTTTTTCAATTAGGTATGGATCCTTTAAATTTTGGACTAATTCTTTATTTTGGACCTAATATGGATGCCTAATGAGTTAGAAAAGGTCTCATGGGTGTCTGGGGATTTTTCGGAGCCCATAACCCATCTTTTTGGGAAAACCGGCCCTATCACATGGTTAGAGTAAATCGTGTAGGTAAGGATCACAATTAGATCTAACAGTGAAGATGGTCTATATTTTTAGGTAGAACCATCTCACACGATTCGCACACGGTTTCCTTAACTATGCAGCCTAACTGTGCGAGTGCCCATTTTTGCTAGGTACACATGCATGGTTTGCACATAGTTTTTTTAAACCGTGCATAAAAATTGTGCATAGGATAATTTCTGGGGAAATGACCATTTTTTCCTTAATGATCTAATCAAGCCTCCTCCTTCATCCTAATCCAAATTCCTATGAGATTATCCTCTATTACTCTCATTTTGGAGATTTTTGAAGGCCTAATATAGGGATCTAGAGATCTCATTCATCCAAGATCCATTTGATCTTCTGTTCATCACATTGGATGTGCAAAGGTAAGTACTTGAGTCCATTTGAGTTGTTCTTATTCTCTCTTACTCTCGACCTAGTTATCGTGGTATGAGCGTTTTAACATTTTCTCATATATACTCTAATTCAAGAAAAATAAAAGGATAATACTAGAGTAAGAGATTCGTAAAAGCATAAGGTGGGTGGTCTATGACTCATCCCTCAAGTTCATTGATTTTGGAATTGTAGTGTGGGGCCCCCCGATTTCATTGGGTGTCGTTTATTGATGTTATATGCCTTGATTATAATCATTAGAACCATATGGTTGTGATGTTTCCAAATATGTGATTAGTTGTTAGTGGTTACACCCAGAAATCTATCCATCCCATGTAGGATGTTGTTCCATAATTGGGTTTTTAGTATTTGACATGTTTGAGCCGCCGTTTGGGTGTACCTTGGTTTAACCCTTATAAGGGAAATCTATTCTATGTTAAATGGTTTATTATAAATTGTGAATCGAATAATGTAAAGTACCATGAATTATCACCACCTAACCCACCTAAGTTAAGTGCTTCAAATTTTATAATTAAATGTGAAAGGGAAATTGGAAACTATACTAAGTATATGACTGGACTGAATTAAATGCGAATGAATAATTGGTCGCATGCCCATAAAACTCCTTACCACATTAATGGAAGGTATTAGAATGAAACTTAATTATTGAATATGATTAAATGGATTAAATTAACGGTTGAATTCTACTTGGCTCTATCACACTAATGAAAGGCAGGGCTTGAACCAAATGGACTTATTGATAATTTATGAATTGATTAAAGGGTTGCATGATAATTACCCTTATCAAACTAATGAAAGTAAAGTCTTGAACCAAATGAAATATTATATGAATTCACTATCAAATAGAAGTGGCCTAACTCGATCTCACCTTAGATTCTTATTAGGGAATTCCTTGAGCACTCAGGAACCCCATTCTGATTCAAGGATACGACTTGATTAGGTTTGAACCCACCTAGAATCTGATCCTTATCTATTCTTGGATATGTGATATGACATTGTAGGATCCCTCACATAGTATTAAAGGATTCCTTGGATACACTCCTTAGATCTAGTATTGACAAGTAGGTGTTGTGGTTAAATTCCATAGGGCCCAGTCACTAATTAGCCCCGTTTTACCTCGGATGATCGCCTTGGACATGGTGGGCATATTATTGTGGAATCCCTTAAAATATGATCCTTGGATTACACTCCTAGCCTTATCCATGATTCAATCATTACTAATTTGGATAACCTTGAGGTATACATTTCCTTGGTTGTTAACTTGGAACTTCATTATTAAATATCATTACATGTTTCCTTGTTACATCCTGGAACTTTCACTATTGTTAACATGTGTCTTATTTGTAAACTGGTAACAACCAATTAATGAATCAGTTATATGTTCAGATAGTAGATATGGGCAAAAGAAGGTACTTGGGTATTTAGTTACACTATAATTATTTACTTTAAATTATTCATGCTTGCACACCGTTATATTTCCATTACACGATTTAGAGGTTATAAACACAGTTGGTGGTGGCCGACTAAAATTTATCTCATTCCCTCTACTAGAACTATTTGGTACCCAAGGAAAACTGCATGATTGCAGGTAATGATAAAGGGAAGTATATAGCTTTGAACACTTGATTGCTTACTATTTAGGATGGTGCTTGATAGTAGATAATCGAGCTGAAGATAGGGATTATTGGGATAGTATTTTGATTTCCTTTATACTTTTTTACAACATGATATACCTGCTATATTGTATCCATGTTTTCTATTTTTCTAGAGACATGACATATCATCATCATTTGTTGTATTATTTTATGTTATTCCATCTTTTTCAGTTATTGTTATCCATTCTTATTTATCACTTTTCTCTATTTCTTATATTTACTTATATTTCTTCCTAAATTTACCTTTGTTTATATTTATCCACTATGATATACTCTGTTAATGAGGGCATAGTCTCCCCATGGACACACCCTTGGCCCTCACTGCTAGTCGTCAACCTCTAGAATTTGGAGAGATGCGCTTGAGGCCATATGGCCCAACGGGCTCGAGGAATATATTAAGTGGAATCTAGGTCAGGGATGTCACATAAAATATAATGGATTTACAAATAAATATCATTTTATACCTTTAATAGGTTTTCAATTTGAAATATGACAATGAAGTAATGGTTTTTGTAAACTTAATTTTTTTCATTGAGTTATGCTTTTTTTGTTGAAATTTATTTTTATAAGTCAGGAATGTTCTGCACTATGATTGTATTAAGTTTAAATTCATATTTATTTTTATGATATTTAAAATTATGTTCATGAATACCTTCTTCAAATTATTTTTATTCAACTGTTACCAAATATATAAGGGTATTTTATAACTTAATTTCATTTTTTCAAATTATAATGATTATTCTTAAAACCCATTTTTCTATGTTGAATTATTTTATCCTATGATTGTATAAAATAGTATTTCCACTTTAATTTATATGTAATTTTAATTATTTCTCATGAATCAATTTCTGAATGATTATTATATTAATGATTATTTTCTTTTTAAGGGATTTTTTAAAATCAAAATTTATTTGTTTGGGTTATAAAGTTACTTCTTGAAATTCATACTTATAAGTCTTTTATGATACCCATTTCCAATATCATATGATATTTACATTTCAATATATAGGGAAAGTGACATTTTCAATTCAAAATCCCTTAGCTGATGAATTTCATACTAAAAAAATTATAACATTGTTACAAATAATTCCCATTATTTCTAAAGGTTCTTTCTCTTCTATGTTTATATTTTCTCTTCCCTCTAATGTTACCCTTTATATTTGACAACAACATTATATTTTATCTAATGTTACATTCATATTTTCCCATTATACTTTTCAAAATGAAGTTTAATTATCCTTTTTATGATGTTGTTTTCAAAAATGTGTTTCAATATATTAAAAAGATATTTCCCTGTGATATATATATTTTTTATCATCCCCTAAACAATTTTGTAAGATACCCTTTATTTATTTTTTTAAGGACCTATTATTGAATATTTTTTTTAAAAGGAAAAGTTTTCAAAAAATTTCCCTTAAGATTTTTGAAAATGACTTTTTAATGTGACATGGAACTTCATCTTCTACAACTATAGTAAAAAAAATTTCTAAAATTTCTTTTCTGATTTGGATTTAATATTCCTATTTTATTCAAAATATCAATATCATTTGGAGTAATATTTCATGAATCACCCTTTAAATGTACTTGTGAAATATTTCTTTGGGTGATTGAATTTTGGGTATCAACTGGTCCAATTCTTGAACCTTTCTTATGTGATAGCATTCAAAGTGTTTTTCTTATGAAATCGTTTTTCATCTATGTCAAAATCCTTCAAAGATTTTATATTTCACTTGTGATATTACCTAATGATACCACCCTACTTTTTTCTTTGGATAACTTATGATCATATAATATAGTTTATTATTTGAGGAAATTATTAACTTAACAGTATACCCATTACTCTATGTGGTGTTAGTTTGAGGTCTTATTATATAAAGAGATATTATATTTATTGATTAGGGAAATATTTACAATCTGTATACTTTTCATTTTAATACAGATGTATATTGATTACTAAGTCATGTTTGGTATGTATTTTATAGTTTATTCATTCCTTCATATGATGAATGCATTGGACTTAATTAGTAATTTTTGGGGACCACAATATCCCCAGGATGCATTGGTAGGTATCATGAGACAAACTAGCTTGGGTATTTAGTGCACACCTTACCTATTTATATAAGACGTGTTGGCATGATTACTTGATGGAAATGTTATGATTTATGAAATTATACATTCTATAATTTTGAAACCAATTATTTATATCCATGAGATTATTTTTATTTTTATTTTATACATGGATTTATTTCAAATTCATGTGATCAATTATATGAAAAAATTAAATTATCATTTACTTCCTTCCAGGTTATTCATTACTTATTTATTCTATGATAGCTTATGGTATAAAATTTACCTCACTAAGAATTTGAACTAACCCTTCTGATGTTTCCATTTTCCTAGATTATGAATAAGAATATTACACATGATATTTATATAATAATAGTATGTGTGGAGAATTAATGGGAAATATTTAATACTTATTATAGATTAATCAGTTCCTAATGTAATTGAAAAATTTCCATTTTATGAGAATAACATAAACTATATTAGCTAATGATGTGTTCTAATTATCTAAAAATATAAACCTAAATAGTCACGGGAATGTATGTAATGTAATATTTTCTATAAATCATGTAATTATGGGATAGTTATGTTTTTTATTCCATATTTAGTATAAGATAATGGTTTATATACCTTTAGATATTAGGATGTTGTTGGTTGAGGATAATTTAAGAGTTATAAATGTCATTAAGGGTTAATAATTTAAGGGTGAACATAATTTCAAAGTTATAGACGACCCTTTAGGTTAGTTGAAGTAATATTTAATATTTTATATTTTTTGGGGATTAAGATGAAATAAGTTTATTAAAAACCCTAGGAAAAAGTCTATGTATAGGAAAACATCATAAAATTTTAGTAAGGAAGATATTATCTTATTATCAAAGTAATTACATCCCTTTGTGAAACAAATTCACTTTGGGGTAATCACCTATAAAAATGATGGGTGAGTATCAACTCGATATTTACTCAGTGCATGATGAGTGGGCCTAAGACTACACAACTATATAGATACTCCTAGTGGATATTATTTGGAAATTTACATGCTCTTTAGAACCCATTATGATGGATTTTAATATATTTAGTTTAGATAACCTAATAGGGAATTTACATGGATAATGTATATTGAAACTTAAATATTCATAGGATAAGTTATTCACAACATTTATAAATCACTTATTATTTTTATATTTTTTCCTTTTATAAAATTATTAGTATTCTCATACCTCAATATTCCTTTATTTATGTAATGGATAATGGAAGGAGAAACCAAGTTAAAAATGGATGCAATGGGAAATGAAGTGGTTTTCCCAATGAGAAATCATAAGATATATGAGTTAGAGTGAGGAATATTGTGATTAAACTAATCCAGTTATTATAGATTATGATTAAAAATGTTAACATAGTTGAATTCTCAAACACAACAAATAAGATAAGGATGGATTATCATGGAATTTCAAGTGAAAAAGATGATGAAGGAAAGAATAATAAATTTACTACATGTTAAGAATGTACGAAGAAGAACATAGGGATATGTATTCAAGGAACTAGAAAATGTTTTATGTGTGTTAAAGGAAAACATATAGAAAATGATTTATGAGGAAAAATGAAGAGTTAAATCAATGAAATGATGGTAAATTGAGAATTATCTAGGTTAATTTCCTAACCCAAGGGATAACAAGGATAAAAAACCTCTTAAACCACTTCGACCATGGGAATAAGGTGGAGCCTTACAATGACTACCACTGAACTGGACCATGACAATTAAGTCACACTTATCCTCTAATATAGAATTTTGGATGTATTTTTGGAGTTTTATTCTAGGAAATCTAATATATATAGGAAGTTTTCAAAGAGTATTAAATTATCACCCTAATGGTTTGGTAATGAATTATCAGAGAAAACCTCTAGTGGTATGATTATTGTATCTAATTGGATGTTTGTGGGAATGTGCATCACAACAATATTATTATTATTCCTTTCTATGAATTTAATGTATTTTTTAAAATAGATTTATTCTCTATACAAGTAGGAAAAAATAATTTTCATATACAGAAAATCACATTTCATATCAACCTATGATAGTCTATCAATGTAAGGATGGTTATAAACTCCCTTTAGAAGAAAATTATTTAATATGGGTCTTGATACTGAACAATGAGATAATCATAGCTCAAATTTTTATAAGGAAACTAAATATTGGGAATGTTACTATTAATAAGATATATATGAGTTTCTTAGTATTACCCAAGTTAGTGAAGCAGATATATCATTAGTAATTATATCTTGAGTTTTCTCTATGTTAGGGATACCCTTAGATATTTTCATTAGTAATTAATAATTGAAATTACAAGGATAATTTTTTTTAATGTGGGGATAATGAAACACCCCATAATTTCAATATGTAATTATGCTTTAAATAAATAATATATTGAATATCTTGTTTCACATGCAACACCCAACTCAATGAAAGTGTGATACTTTTTATTAAGATAATATTATAAGTATTAAGTGAGACTGTTATAATGTATCTACTGAATTAGTGGGTATAAATAGAAGTAACCACATTTTTATATCTATGTATAAAGAAAAATAAAATTTTATTTTAATAATAATTCAATAATAAATTAAATTATTACAGTTAAATAACTAATAAGATCATTTTATGATTAAAAATGCATTTTCCTAAAAATTGTATTTTTGGGAGCTATGTAATTTTATTTTAAGAAACTAAATATATTATGGTTTAATATTGATTAAATATATTATTTATATGATTAATACAGTAACACTAATTTATGGATTAATTAATTGGAAATAAGATTATGAATAGTTAATATCTATAATGTCATTTTCTTAATAAGAATATTTCTTATTTACAATTTATATTTTAAAAAGTATACATGTAAATTTTAGAAATTGAATTTTAAAAAATGAACTTCCCATTTGGATTCAACATGTAAAAATTATATTAGGGTGAATATTTGGTATTTTATGAATTTTTTGTTTTTAGGTGAATAGTGACTGATATAGTTTTTACCAATACCATAGAATTATGGATATATCATGAGATAAGTATGATTTAAAAAATAATAAAAAATTATTCATGTCCCAAAACATATTTAAGTAATGAAACAATTCATTTTAAAATACTATGTTGAGTTTTGAAAACTCATGTCCAACATTTATAAACTTGAGTAATATCTATAATATTTTTAGTCTATTTTTGTAGTTGGGATGGTTCCTGAGTAGTAAAACCCATAATAATACATTCAAAAGACCCAGGTTAAAAAATAGGTAGGGGTGATTTCTTAAGTTATTGTAGAATTACTATAGTATCACTTTAGTAGTGGTAGAACTGCAGTAGAGGTGAAACTATAATAGTGGAGAAACTGTAGCAGCGATGGAACTGTAATAATAGAAAAACTATTGTAGCAACAGAACTATAGTAGTGGTGGGATTATAATAGTGTCTTAACTGTAGTGGCGGTAGATACTGTTCAAATCACTATATCATTGGAAGTATACTAGTAGCCCAAGGTACCATGGTAGTACTATTCATCGAAGGGGCCTTTGGGCCAAAAAATGGGCTTTCTGGCCTAAAAATAGGGATTTAAGCCCCAGGTCCCTGAAACTTATAAAGGGTTGGGTATATGGGTTGTCAATTGTGGGGTATGTGACCTATCCTCCCTATATCGTGTGTGTGTGTGTGTGTGTGTTTCATTATATTATACCCCTAATAAATAATATGTTATTTTTTATTCATTTCTTTTAACTAAGTTTCCAAAAGGTGGAATTCAGTTTTGTATTGTTTTGAAATCCACATAACTCTTATTTGGGTAATAGTAAATTAATTAATTTAATGTAAATAAAAATAATTATAATTTTATCTTAATCATAATTTTTAAGCATAAAAATACAAATTTTCTAAAAATTGTTTTTATCTATTATTTGTGCTAATATTAAAATTAATTTTGACCACCCATAGAAATATTATTTTTAAAAAATAAATTTTATATTTAAAATCATTAGTTAAAAATTATTTAATAAGTCCCATTTTATTTTTAATCATTACGAGTTAATTACTTAGGTAAAAAAATTAGTTACCATGGTAAAAACCAAAAATGATGAAAGTGAAAAATCTAAGGCTAAAAGTATTTAAAAAATGATAAAAACATGTGTGAAAATATATGAATGAATCTTATAAAACTCAGTTATTTCTTAAATCCATCATTTTCCATTATTAGATTTATTTGACCCTTGAATAGTTACTTGTCCATTTATATTACTACAAAAATGCCACTCCATCCACTTATAAAAGGATCCTTCACCACCCTACTTATTCTCACAACCAAAGCCACTTAGTTTGACAACAAATATACTCAAATACCTCCCCAACATTCCTAGACACATCCTAGTGTATCTTTTCTTCTCCAAAGACCAACCTTCCAAGACATAATCATTTTTAAAGGAGTTTTCCAAGGAGTATGATAAAAAGTATTAATTAATCCTTTTCCATTTCAATTATTTTTATTACTCACTCCACCTCATTAATATTTATTTTATGAATTATATTATAATGAAATCATTTTTAGTAATATACTATAATTTTATAATTATTATGGAATAATCATTGACCACAATTTCTCTTTTACTTATAAAAAAAAGTGCGATCATGCATACATGTAGACTACTACCTCCCTGAATGTCGTGCTTGATTTTTCTTCACCACATTACATGGATGTTTAAAAAGGTGTATTTAATGGATTAAAATGATACTTATAAAATTTTTAATATCCACAAATTATAAAACATTCCATATCTCCCTCCTGATCTAAGAAAAATGAAGGCATCACCCATGCGTACGTATAGGCTGCCACCTTCACGAAAGTGATGTACTTAATTTTTCACTTGAGAATTTTTTATGTATCCAAATATCTTAAAATATGGTTTTATGCTTCAATAAAAACTAAATAATTTCATCATGATTTTGTATTAATGATATCATTCCAAAATAATTACTTCTTTATCAATAATCACCTATAGATTATAACTTATTCTTATTTATAACATTATATCATTTTAAAACATATATTCCCATACTTATAATTATCTTATAATGATAAACTTTAAATATATAAACATGAATTGACACAACCATTATGAAACTATTACTAAATAAACAATCATAACTAATAACATCTAAAGATGAAAATAAAATATAACTAACTAATATATTTTTAATAAATGATTATAAATGAAGTTTATAAAAGGTTATATATATGAATAATGTTATAAAATAGGTGATAGGATAGTTGTTTTTTTACAAATGAGGTTAAATAATCACTACAAGAAAAAGACCATTTCCTAGTGTTTTTTTGGAAATGTATTCAGTTTAAACCACCGCCATATGGTTCTATGGTGGTTTTTGGAAACCACCTATAAAGTTTGTTTCGAAATACAATTGGCAGTAGTTTCCTATATTTAGTAGCGGTTTATGGTAATCATCATAGTGGGTGCATTTCGTGGGGATTTTAATGGTTTTAGCGGCGGTTTCCCCGGTGAAACCTCTGCTAAAACCATTAAAACTACCAAAAAATAATAAAGGAATATGAAAACTGTTTGGCGGCGGTTAAAACCACTTCTAAAAAAATATTTGTTTCACCAGAGAAAACTACCACTAAAACAATTAAAACTGCCGCGATATAATAAAGGAATATGAAAACTATTTAGCGATGGTTTTAACCACTGCTAAATTATTGTCTGTAGTGGCGGTTTTAACTATCGTGGATAGAAAAATACTGTAATTTTAGAGATGGTTAAAACTACCGCTAAATATATTATATTTATTTTGCAGCGGTTAAAATCGCCGCTAAAGACAAACTTAAAAAAAATGAAACTAATATAGCTGGCCCATTACCAATGCCCTGAAAAAAAAATTCCAATAGATATAACATATAACACATCATAATCACAACAGATCGTAACCACCCCACATCACAACCACCCCACATCACCACCACCACGTATAATTTATTTTTAATAAGGATTTTTATCATAATTACTAAATTATTATAAATGGTATTCACAAAGAAATACAATATTTCATGAGAAAACAATTTAATAGTTCGATATATATTCTTAGTCATTTTCATATCTGGTGAGGTTATACCAACATACATAGAAAGTTTTATAAAAACCAAAACAACACATGATCCCAAAATAAGTCATAATTGGAAAACTAAGTTAGTGTGTCCATATAAGAATAAATAACAATAATAAGTAAAAACCACCCAAATGTACATATAAAGAAGGGGAGTTGAAGGATCCCCAACCTTGACTGAATCTTCAAGGAGAAATTAATAAGAACCAAGGATAAACCACCACAGATCTCAAGTGAATCACTACTGAATACAATGAATAATAAGACTTCATCAAAAACCACCCAAAAAAGAGAAGAATTACCACCATAATGAACTCTTGAATATAATATAAAGAAAATAAATAAGTAACGGGGAAAGAGAGGGCTACCATGAATCAAATAACTTCAATTTAAATGACCCAATATGATCCAAGTGGTTTGGAACACCAAGGGAGGTGACTGGGGAAGGGGTGGATGAGTAAGGGTCAATTAAGGATTGAGGGAAAGTCTAAAATTCAAAACAATGAGGTAATAAAACTCCTATTTATAAGTGAATCACACTGGAATCTTCCAAAACTTGGTTAATATCCAAAACTCATGTGGTGGGTTTGGTAAAATTGTGATCTAGAACCCTCATTGTTGTTTTATTTTTTTTCCCATTTTAAAATGGAATTTGGCCTCCCACAAATCTTAGAACATGGAGTGGTCTAAGCCACAGTGTTTATTCTATATTCTTCCATGTATAGAATTCATGAACTAGTTCCCATTTCCCAACCATTTTACCCTCACCATGCCCAAGGCTATAATGTGGTGAGCTTGGGTTTCCTATTTTGGACAGGTGGTCCTCCGATATTCCATGCCCACCCAAGGGAATTTCAAGATTCTCATGGTGCATATGAAAACCACTAGGACAACACACATAACACCATGAAATCCCCAAGTCATGGTTATATATCCCATTTTACACAAGAGAAATCCCAACATAAAACTACCTCCTTTATATCCAGACAAGTTATTGCACAAGCTGTAGTGGCGTTCAAAAGGCTAAAACACCACCTCAAACCTCAAAATCACCAGAAAACTCTTCCTAAACATCCCAAAGACTTGAAGCTTCTTAGAGCAGTATACCTAGTAAGACCAGTCTTCCTCTACATATTATCAAAATCTACATAAGTATCTTTATCTTGTGGTTCTTTATCCGCAAAGCTATGTTATGAAAAAATGACTCTTACCCTAAGAAAGAGCCTAATATGCATATGGGTATTATATAAAAACTATATGTGGATTGATTCATGATGTTTCAATATATGTAATGATGTTGGGATCTCTTATAATAGGCCTTGGTGGAAATTATAATCACACTGGTTATACCCTAAAGGCGAGAGCCTTCCTCATTCACATCAATTTGTTTATTTCTTTCTCACATAAGGGTTCACATACATCTCATTCTTCTTCTCCTATACAGGAGAATTTTTTTTATAGAGGACCTTTTCCAAGAACTATAAATGGATTGATTCCTATTATTATAGGATATGTTTTTGATCATTCATCCTTGGATAAAAAACCTAATAAATTTAGGAAAAATGAATCATAAAACATGATTCATGACAAAAAAGAATCGATATATATGGTGCATACCACAATCAAGAAATTAATACATAAAAGGAAACATCAGAAATAATTAAAACACATAAAAGGAAACATGAGAAATAAATAAAATGTTTGGTCATGAAAACGTTTGGTGGCAATAATGTTCCATACATGATACATATACAAACCAAATGTTAACATATTTTTCTAAAATATCAACAAAACAACTAATCATGGTCCAATGATGAACAAACCTCATCACCCTCTCTACCTCTATCTCTACTTCCTGCTACCACCTAAAAGAAAATTATATTGAAAATTAATACTGTTGTATATTTATATTTAAACTTAAAACCAATAAAAGTTTGAAAACTAAATGATTTTGAATTTTTGTGATTTACCTGATCACCACCAGTCGATGCAATACCACCAGGGGCAGATCCGATCGTATTTTGATATAAATCAATCATTTCTTTCGGAAAAGCAGATATCTAAGCCCCCTGGTCGTGAACTTTGTTTCATAGAGAAATAATCTTTCTTTGAGTCTCTCGTGGTATGGACTAACTAAAACCAGGAGTAGATATAGCTACAATCCTCAGTGTCCTACCAAAGACCTCAGATGGTACGGGTCCCAAACCCATCCCGTGCACTCTACAAGGATGCTCCTTCTCAAGGACTTTAGTAACCAGGTCATCGTGGGAGACAAAGTATGACTGTGCAGGATTGAAATCCCACAGTTCTTTAATTTTTACCTATAAATAAATAGAATTCATATTATAAGCAATATATATTAACATAATAACAACTAATAATAAGTTATTATAATGAAAAATGAGTTTATACCCCAACTTCTTTGGTAGGCTCATTAACAAAACTTCCATCAGATTTTTGGTGAACATTCAACCACACTTCTGTTCGGGATGCTTCATGCCCTAAACTCGGTGACTTCATTAAACAAACATAAATCAAAATTTTAATATATTAAACAAATAATATTTTCTTATAAATTTTTAAACTAATGAAAATATTACCAGAGCAGATCGGCTTCTAAAAAAACTCTTTGACCCCGCAGTGTGAGGGATGAACTACTTATCTCAGTTTGATGCATTCTTTCTTGAAAGATACTAAAATAAATAAAATGAAATTTAATAGTAATGTATTCAATGTCATCTCCTCTTAATGTACATGTGTAAATTTAAAATTAGATTATTATAGTAATATATATTTAAATATCATCTGCTTCTCATCACGATGTCTGTCGACAAAAAACTTTCCACTGCTCTTTGGGTACCCCATTGGGTAGCTTTTCATACATCTGTTGGGTGGTAAATGAAGTATTGTTGACATCTCATCAAAATCTCTATTTAAAGTCTTTCCATTTTTTCCAAGATTTTTCAATTTACACTTTTGTGCTATCACATAAGAAACCGTAAAGTGGAAAAACATCTGTACATAGAAATTCATTTTGAAAATATTAATAACATGACATTCAATTACACCATAATGTATTAAAATTACCTTTATTTTGGAATCAAAAACTTCATTTTTCTAACTTGTAGTCATATATTTCCAATCATCATGTGAAATAGGAAGGGAAATGAGCTCCATGGCCATCTGTCCTAAAATCTGGCCAAGTAATCCTACGATGTCATCCGTAGGGACCCCATATGAATCAAATGGGACAAAAATCTTCTCTCCGGTCAGATTCCATACATCTTAACTTTTTATATTTTTCTCCATAGTTGCATTGTTTCCATATTTAATGAACAAACAATTAGTATAAAAAAAGTTCAATAAATTTATTCATATTAAAATTTGTACCTATAACAACCACCCTCTAGTATCCCCGCAAAGAACTAGAAGTGGCGCACTACTCCCCCACTATTGTGGATCCTGAAGCAGGAGGCGATGACTGAGCTGTTGAAGGGATGCTCACAGAGGGTGTGACAGAGGGTGCAGGGGGAGATAGTGTAGGGGGGCAGGCGGATGGTGAATTAGATGTCGTAAGGAGGGAGATGATGGATCGTTATCTGTTTTAGTGGTCGATGAAACAGTATATCGCTTCCTCCTTATAATTCCTATCATTTAATCAAATAAAATTAAGTTTAGAACATATATTTCAAAAAAATAATGCAGAAAAAAATTAAAAAGATAATAGATTCACAATACTAATAAACAAAATATACATGACAATGATAATGAATTATTGTACAAATAAAATAAGTGGCTGCTAAATGAATGCATAACTGTATATACAATCATTTTCTCTTTTAATCATTTCAGTTTCCTGTTCCATTACTTCATCCACTTCATTCATCCTTTCTAAACTAATATTTTCAATATCATGGTGGAAAAATAATTCTGATTCTTATTGTTGATTAGATTCAATGTCATAGGTCAAATCTTTCGCTTCATCACCCATATCATACAAATACCTCTGTTTTACGTGAGCAACTATACTCCACCCTTCATCCACAAAATCATTCACATAATATACCATTTTTTTTCTTACGATGATAAGATATATGGATCATGTAGTTCATGATCACCAGCATCCATCAAGCGATAGAAGTTCACAGAAGTGAATTGAAAGGAATCTCTTTTAACACCTCTGATAATATTGACCCAATTGCATTTGAATAAAACAACTGAAAAATGCACGTGGTAGTTTAATTCAATAATATCGATCAGCTTTCCATAGTATCCCACTTCATTAAATGTAAATATACCACTATTCTATGTTTTCAAACCCTCTTCTCGATCGACTGTATGAAATCTAAATCCATTCACGTCGTAAGTGTCGAACTTTCTAACTTGTTTTATAGTACCTCAAGCAAGAAAATTCAAATATTCTAACAACTCTACTCAAGTACCACTATTCATGATCTAAAAAAATAAATATACTTTATTAGAATTACAAAATATATGTGTCAACCTAATATTCATATTTATTACAATATTTATGAACTTACACGTTGTGCAAACCATTCTACAATCTCTTTATTAACAGATTTCATTATATCTTTCTCATTTTGTGTTTAGCCTCTCATTTGTGTATTTGTTTGTATACTCCACTCTTCAATAAATGGATCTACAATTTCACTATTCAGCAGCACATATTTATGTGCTTGCAATAATTCTATTTCTGTCAGTGTAACATTTGAGGTCCTCCCAATTGATTGGCCAATGGTAGGAAATGTTTTTGATTTCCCATGTTTTCACAACTAGTTAAAAACTTTTTAGGTGGTCTAAGATTAATGAAACCTTTAAATTTTGATCTGTTCAGCCGAAATCTACAAGATGCATCGAGACATATTCAATGGCACCAGAAGCCTCATTTTCTACTGTGAGGTATCTACTTGGGCTCAAAATCAAAGTTACAAACAGGACAATCCAAACCCATGAAAGTGTTCCAACTAGATAAATTCCCAAGCCCAGGGAAGCCACTAATGGTCCACATTAAAGCATCATGCATTTTGAACATTGTTTTAGAAGAAGCATCAAATGTCTCAACATCGTTGTTCCATAAATCCTGTAATTATTCAATTAAAGGATGCAAGTATACATAAATATCATTTCCAGGCTTTTTTTTCCAGGAATAATCATCTAAATGATAAAAGTAGTTTGTTTCATACACATCCATAGAGGTATATTATAAGGGATCTAAACAACTGGACAAATGCTATAACTGGTACTCAAAGTCCCAAATGGGTTGAATCCATCAGAATCCAATCCCAATAGAACATTCCTAGGATTAGTTGAGAAATCTAGGCGTAATGAATCAAATGTCTTCTACGATTGTGAATCTCATGGATGTCGCATTAACCTATCATTGTTATTATCTACATAATTCCACTTCATGTGTTCGGTGGTTTTCGATGACATGAATAATATTTGCTATCGAGGATTTAAAGGAAAGTAACGCAAAACCTTTGTAGGTGTGTTCCTTTTCTTATTCTTCATGGTAGTATGTTGATTCAGACTTCCAACATCACCCATTGACTGATATATAGAAGGAGAACATTTTTTTTTTCAATCTTGTATACTTGAATCCTCCTGCCAATAAAGCATACAATCATTGGGACACACATGTATTTTTGTATAATTCAAACCAATCCTGTTAACAAATTTTTTCATATCATAAAAAGACTCAGAGATGTTTTCTTTAGGAAATTCATCATGAAACAATTCCAATATCATGGACATTTTCTTATTTATAATTCCACATAGACATTTGATATTGTAAAACTTCAGAAAAAAAAAAGTTTTGAGTATTTCAAACATCCACTATACAAATCTTGATTTCCATTGTCAACTAAATCATGAAACATATTTTCCTTATTGAAGTCTTCTTTTACATTAGTCTCCATATAATCAAGAGGAGGATTTACTGATATCATCTGGTTCTACTAAAGTCTCAAAAACATCACTTGTCACATTGCTATTTGTAGCACCCTTATCTAGCTGTTTTGATATTTTTTTATGTTGATGGTGGTGTATTGCAGTGCCAAATGCATCATTTATATGGTTTTTCATTTCATTTCTCATTGTCAACGAAGTTGGGATCTCATTATGTGGATTGACATAAGTTCTCAACCTTTCTGTAACGTTTGATTCTCCATGCCAAATCCAACACAAATATTGACTAGGGAATTTCTTCAATATTAAATGTTCATAAACTTCATCTCTCTTAAACCATATTTTAAATTTACATTTAGGACATGGAAATCTTATTCTCCCTTCAACGGATCGATTTGAAATTGAAAAATCTAAAAACTCTTCCAAACCCTTAACATACTGAGGTGTGTTCCTCAGTAATGTGATCCAGCTTTTATCCAAGTATATCACAATGTTCCTACACACCATTAAAAAAATTGAAACACATAACTATTAATAAATATGGAAATATATTCATATATACTATTTGAAAAAATATATAAATATGTTAAATATTTGAAAAAAGTCTAGGATTAGATCAAAAAAAATCCTCAAAGACACTTTTTCCCAATAACCCATGGTGGTTATCAGGTAAAAATAATCAGATAGAGGATTAAAACATCTAATAAAATTGAAATATCCAAACAACACATCATAATAAATGAGCGGAAAGCTTAATAAAATATTTGATATAAAATGGATATAAATTTTTATGATGAACCTCATCCTATATGGTGGAAAGCTCCATAATCCTATTGAATAAAGTTTTGTCTAATAATTGCCTCCGTCGAGTCTATGCACTAGAACTAGGAAATAATATCTCCAAATTACTACAAAAAACTTTATTAACACACTTCACACAAAATAAAAACCAAATAGAAAATAAATATTTATGTGGTTCTGATAATTCCATACATCTATGGGAGAATACTAAAAATATTTTCATTATGAAAGATATGAGAAAATAAAAAACTTGTCACTCACATCCAATCTATTATAAAGTCTCAAAAAATTAATCTATAACCTTACAGTATTCAGCATAATCTTACATATAAACTTATTTGGAAGGTGCAATTTGATAAACTATTTTGGATGGGAAAATAACCAAAAATAGGACTATAAATATTTAAATCCTTTATATCAACAATTTAAATTAAAAAAAACATAATTAATTACTATAAATGGTTGATATGGAGTAAGAGGTAAAGATCTTAAACCAAGGGATATAAGAGATAAAGGTACAAGTAGAAAAAACTACTTCCATGATTCAAGATTTTATGTAATAAAAAAAGTACATATAGTGTAGTGATGGTGACCGAGATACCTAAATAGTACTAGGATATAGCACTACATGACCTCATGTTCACATCTCGATCACCAAAGGCTGTAGAATAGCATCGGGGTTCTAAGAAGACTAGTGGGATTTTCTTTATTCAATTTTATTAATAAACTAAAATACAAGAAATATAACATGATCCAAATAGAGTTAATTCTATATGATAAATATTTACAAATCATATAATGGTCAATAGTATAAAATGATCCCTAAAACCTAAGGCTAAATGAAAAAAATTAATCTCCCTTCTCCATTTAAAACACTAAATGGAACACGATTCATACAAAAATAAACCATGATTTGAAAAAAAATCATCCGAACATGCACTTGTACCTATAGGTACCTGAAAAATAGACCATGAAATTTCATGTCCTCCCTAAGTGTAAATGCTGGGTGTGAGCATATAATACCCAGTAATAAACCACCTAGTTTCTAACTTATATGAAATATACTTACATATGTACCTTATATCAATATAAACATTTATATATATTTATATAAAAATTAATTTACAAATGGTTATCAATAAAAACATGGAAGCATTAGAAAATGGAAAACTTTATAAAATAAAATCAATTATAAACAATAAATCCCTATAATGGGAGGGTCTATACCTAACATAATTTCTTTAATCCTAGACTTGGATATGAGACATCAGGTCAAGGAATCCATGACGCCATTCCCATCAAACTAATATCATAGCAATACTTCTCATGTTTGAGTCATGGGAAAATCCTTGTATTTTTGAAAGAGGAAGGTGTATACAAGAATCAAGGAACTATCATCACATGAATTTAGGGATAGGTGAAAGGGGTATACAAAATTCAAGTAATTGTGATCCCATATCATTCATCAATATCCATATAATACATACCAACACACATGTTATATAATAGAAAAATACCCCTTCTATCATACTCATTATTTCTCAAAACAATATACATGATCAAGGTAACATTATTATTTATAGAAATCAACATGCTTGGTATAAAAAAGTAAAAATATGATCAACATATCAATGTAATATCCATGCTTAAGAAATAATTCCACTATAATGAATCTAATTCTACACAAAACAAAAGGTAAATATGCTTGAATATGATACATTAACTATAATATCAATAAAACATAATTACATGTCACACATGATCACAATATAAAACATTAATAAATAATGAATATTATATTATAGAATCCAAACAAGTATAAAAATATCAAGCCAAACATAAATCAGGTTATAAGGATACATTCTCTTCATGCTACTCTAAATGCCAATTATACTAGTTATAAATTATTGGATGAGGAGTAATTCATGGTTCACTAAAATATATCCAAAAAAGATCTAGCTTTATAATGGGAAGTAACAAGTTTTCACTAGTAAAATACTACCTAAGATCAAATATGGTATTTTACATTACCAATTTGATAAACTACCCCTGAAATGGGTGAGGCGGCGAGGTGCGGCGAGGCGGCAGGGCGGCAAGGCACGGTGAGGCGGTAGGGTGGTGAGGCAGGGAGAGGTGGCGAGGCAGTGAGGCATGGAGTGGTGGTGAGGCGGCAAGGGTTTTAGGGGTCATCGGGGGGGGGGGGGGGGTCTCGTGGGGGTCGAGGAGAGAAGGGGGTCGCGGGGGGGGGGGGAGTGTCGGGGCCAAAAAAAAAGTTTTAATGGCGATTTTTTAAAAACCGCCGCTAAAACATTAATAAAAAATTTAGCGACAGTTTAGTAAACTACCACTAAAAAACCGCCGCAAAATGCTATTAATGATCTAGTGAATTCTGAACTAATAAGGATTAAATCAAAGGTTTTTAGAATCTCAAATTTTCTTCATTGAGTTATAATGTGTATTCACAACTTATTTTCTTTTTTGGTGTATATATTGGGAAATATTTTATTTAATCATAATTTTTTATGAAACATAATGTGTCTAAAAATATATATCATCCTTAACCTTTCACACTTTTTTTAAATTCAAAATATGATGTCAATGTAAGTGTTTTTCCATCTCAATTTTGATTCATTGAGATACAATGCGTATTCACCATTTTTTTACTTTTTATGGTGTATATATTTATCATGGATTTCTTCTATCATAAATTTTCTTTAAATATAATCGATTTACAAATCTATCACATGCTATACCCTTCATGGGTTTTCAATTCTAAAGATAATGATAATGTAAGAGTTTTTTTAACACAATTTCCATTAATTGAGTTATGATTTATATTCTTGAACATTATTATTATAATTTGGGTATGTTCTGCCATATTATTGTATTATATTAATATTCCATTTTTTATTTTAATTTAATTTTAAATTAATTTCATGAATCCATTCTTCCAATTCTTTTTATTCAACTGTTACCTAATCTGTAAGTGTTTTTTCATAGATCAATTTCCTTTCTTTGAATTGTAATGACTATTATTAAACCAAATTATTCTAATTTGAATTATTTTATCCTATTATTGTATAAAATAGTATTTATACTTTAATTTATATGTATTTAAAATTATTTCTCATCCGCTTTTTTCTGAAGGATTACTACTTCAAAAATTATGATATCTATAAGGGATTTTGTTAACTCATACTTCATTTATTTAGTTTATAAAGTTACTTATTAAACTTAATCATTCTAAGTCACATATATTCTCTAATTTTCTATTTAATATGATATTCAAACTTCTCTATATGAGAAGGGTGAAATTTTTAATTAAAAACACTTCCTTGATGAATTTATTTCTCTTAAAAGTATAATGTTGTTAAGACTAATTCCCTAAATTTCTAAAGGTTCTTTTTCTTCCATGTCTATATTTTCTCTTCTCACCAATATTATCCTATATATTTTAAACCCTACATATATTTTATGTCATGTTATATTTATATTTCCCCTTTAATCTTTTTAAAAATAAATTTTAATTGTCCTTTTTATGATTTTGGTTTTAAGGGGGTATTTTCAAAATGTTAAAAAGGACTTTCCCTTTAATGGTCATATTTTTATTTTCCACTCCACATTTCCTCAAGATAATCTTTATGTATTTTTTCAAGGATCCATTCTGTAATATTATTTTTATAAGTAAAATTTTTCAATAGTTTTCGCTTAAACTTTTTGAAAATGAATTTTTAATGTGACCCATAACTTCGTCTTTTATGACTTTGATAAAAAACATTTTATAAAATCTATTTTATGATTTGGATTATATTTTCCTATTTATCTCTAAAATATCTATCTCCTTTGGAGTAATGTTTCATAAATCACCTTCTATATTCCATTGGGAAATATTCCCATATGTGAATGAATTTTTTTATCATCCGATCTAATTCTTGATCCTTTCTTATGTGATACCATTCAAAATGTTCTTCTTATGAAATTGTTTTTCATCTATGACAACATCCTTCAAAGATTTTATTTTTCACTTGTGATATGATCTAATGATACTATCCAACTTCATTATCTGGATGATTTATGATCATATAATTATTTTTATTGTTTGATTAAATTATTTACTTAATTGTATACCCATTACTCAATATGGTGTTAGTTTGAGGGATGCTAACATATATAACTATTCCATTTATTGATTGGAAAAACATTGAAAATATGTATACTTATCATTACAATATAGATATTTTTTTACTAAGGAATGTTGGGTATGTATTTTATAGTCTATTCATTCATTTATTTTATTAATGTATTGGATTTTATTAGTGGGGATGGGGCCCACAATAGCCCCATGATGCATCAAGAGGTATCATGGGACAAAATAGCTTTGGTATTTGGTGCATGAATTACCTATTTATATAATGTGACCTGGAATAAGGCCTTTATGCTAATATTATGATATATAACATCATGCATTCTATCATTATGAAATAAGTTATTTCTATCCATGTGATTATTTATACCATCTTTCCATCAATGGATTTATTTGAAGCTCGTGTGATTAGTTAAATAGAATTATTTGATTGTAATTTAATTTAAGGCATGTTATCCACGCCTTGTCTATTATACAATATATTTTGGTATAAAATCTCCCTTATTTAGTGTTTGATCTCACCCTTATTATGTTTCAATTTACACAGGTTATGAAGAAAATTGTTATAAATGATATTTCTAGAAGAATAACATGTGTGTATAATTTATGGGAGATATGGAAGACTTTTTATAGATTAATTGGTTCCTAATGTAGGGTAAAAAAATTATATTTTATGAGAAATACATAGGTTATATTAGTTAATATTATCTCATACTTATCTATAAATCCGAACCCAAAAGGTCTTGGGAATGCATGTAATGAAATATTTTCTATAAATCATGTAATCATGGAGCATTTAAGTATAGACTATCATAATTAGTATGCGAGTGGGTTTTATATTACTTTAGAGATTATGATGTAATTGTATGAGGATTATTTAAGAGTTATAAATGTCACCAGGGATTAATAAGTTAAGGTAGATCATAATTTTAAAGGTATAGACAACCCTTTATATTAGATGAGGTAATATTGAACACTTTATGTTATTTGGGAAATAAAATCAAAGAAGTTTAGTAAAAATCCATGGAATAAGTATATTTATAGGAAAATACCCTAAAATTACAGTAAAGTAGATATTTTTGGTTCTCCTACCAATTACATCCTAGTATGAATACTGTAAAGTGGATGTGGATGTGACACAGATGCACATAGGGGTAACCACCCTAATAAAGTCCCATTGAGTATCAAATAAATATTTACTCTATGCACGATGAGTAGTCCTAAGACTGCACACTTGTCTATACACTCATGAGGGATATTTTTTTTTAAATTCAAACTTTATTTATAAAACATTATGAGGGATTTGAATATACTTAGTTTAGAGAACCTAATAGGGAATGACCCTTGATAACCTAGATTGAATCTTAGCGATTGATAAGAAAGTCCATGAATGAAATTTTTGAATCACTTATTCTATATTTGTTATTTAATTTTTTATAATTATTAATTTTTTCATACCTCAAATTTACTTTATTTTAGTAATGGAAGAAGGAGAAAAAAAATTAATAATAGATGTGAGGGGAATGCGATGATTGTCCCAATGAGGAACCAAAAAAGATAGGATTTGGAGTGATAATCTTGTGATCACACCAAACCAACTATCATGAATTATGATTAATAATGTGAACATAATTTAATTTCCAAACACACTAAAGAAAAAAATAAAGGATTCTCATAAATGTTTGTGTGATAAAGATGATGAAGGAATGGATATTTAATTTCCCATATGTCAAGAATGTGGGAAGAAGAACCTTGAGAAATGTCTTTAAGACATAGAGAAACTAATTTCTAAGGTTAAAAAAGAGTTTTGTTAATTTGATGAGGTAACTTGGGAATTATCTAGTTCAATTTCCTAATCCAAGGGATAATGATGATAATAGACCTATTTAATCTCTTCAACCAAGGGAACAAGGTGGAGCCTATGCAATGAATACCACTAAAGTGGATCATGATAATTAGAGTACACTTATCCTTTACTCTAGAGTTGTGTATGTCTTATTAGATTTTGTTTCAAGTTACTCTAGTATATCTATGAAGTTTTATAAATTTATTAAACCACCACGACAATTATTTGGTATTGAATTATCATAGAAAACTTCCAGTTGTATGATTATTATATCCCAAAATAAACATTATGGGAATGTGTTTTATGTAAATCTTATTATTCTTCCTTTAGATAAATTTAATTTAATTTTTAAAATATATTGGTTCTATCTAAATAGAGGCGAAATTAATTTTCAGAGTAAGAAAATAACATTTAATATCAACCTATGTTTTTTTATCAATGTAAGGATGATTATGAACTCCATTTGGAAGAATTTTTTTTAATATGGGTATTGATACTGAAAAATGAGGGAATATTGGCTCAAAAGGTTTTACAGAAACAAAATATTGGGAATATTTTTATTAATAAGGAATAAACTAGTTTTATAATCTTACCCAAGTTCTGGATATTGATATCCCATTAATAATTATATCTTGTGTTTCTTTATCTTATGGATAACCTTTTCTATTTTTATTTGTAAGTAATAATTGAAAATGCATGTATGAAATTTATTTATTGATGGCAGAACGTAACACCCTGATATTTCAATATTTAATTATCCTTTAAATAAATAACATTTTGAATAAATTATTTCACACACAACACTAAAATAAATTAAAGCATGATACTTTTTGTTAAGTTAATATTATAAATATTAAGTGTGACCATTATAATGTAACCATTGAATTAACAGGTATAAATAGAAGTAAATAAATTTTGAAATCTATGTAAAAATAAAATCCAAAGGTTATTTTATTACCAATTCAATTATAAATTCAATTATAATAGCTAAATAACTAATAAGATCATTTTATGATTAAAAATAAATATTCCTAAAAATTTCATTCTTAGTTACTATGTATTTTTATTTTAAGAAACTAAATATATTATGGTATAATGTTGATTAAATATATTTTTTATATGAATAATAAATTATCACTAATTTAGTTACAAATGGAAAGCAAATAAGAATAAGAATAGTTAAAATCTAAAATATCATTTTACTATTAAAAAAGTTTTTCATTATATTTTATATTTCTATTTAAATATTGATATCCTAAATTTTAGAATTTTTATTTGAAAAATTTGAAATTAATTTTTTGGATTCAATATGAAAAAAAAATCTTTGGGTGAGTGTTTTGGGATTATTTTAAAATAGTTGATTTTTACATGAATAGTGAAAAATATAGTTTTTACTAATACCATTGCGTTTATAACTATATCATGAGGCACGTATGACATAAAAATTTATAAAACATTATTCATGTCCAAGAAAATATTTAAATATTAAAATTATTCATTTTAAAATACTATGTTGAATTTTGAAAATCCATGTTTAAAATTTTGAAACTAAAGTAATATTTAAACTATTTTTAGATACTTTTTTTTTAACTATGTATCCAAAAGGTTTAATTTGGTTTTGGATTATTTTTAATTCCACATAACTCTTATTTGTGTAATAAAAATCTAATTAATGTCATATAAATCAACAATAAAGGTAATTTTATCATAATAAAAATTTTAAGCATAAAATTACAATTTCTAAAAATGGTCTTCAAACGTTATGTGTGATAATATTAAAATTAATTTTGATAACCTTTAAAAATTTTATTTGAAAAAAATTATTCTTAATTTTTAATCAATTGGTTAAAATTATTTAATAATTAAAATTTTATTTTTAATCATTAATATTAAATTACTTAGGTGAAAAAATTATTTACCATGATAAAAACCAAAAAATAATAAAAGTGGAAAATCTAAGAGTAAAAGACTTACAAAAATGTGTGAAAATGTATGGCTGAATATTTCTCAACCTTAAAACTTCCCCAAATCCATTATTTTATATTATTAGATCCATTTTACCCTTGAATAATGACTTTTCCTTTTATATTATTATAAAATGTCACTCCATCCACTTATAAAAGGATCCTTCACCACCCCACTTCTCCTCACACCCAAACCCTCCTAGTTCGATAAAAACTATATCCAAATACCTCCCCAACATTCCTAAACATATCCCAGTGGCTCTGGTCATCTAAAAGGAAACCCTTTAAAGTATTAATCCTTTTTGTAAAGGAGTTTTCATAGGGGTAATGTAAAAATTTCTATTTACTTCTTTTTTATTTTAATTATTTTCTTTCTTCTTCCATGTCATTAAGATATATTTTATGAATTATATTTTAATTAAATATTTATTATTAATATACTAAAATTTTATTATGATTATAGAATAATTGTTAACCACCCTTTCCATTTTACTTAGAAAAACAAAAACAAGAACATGCAGACCTGCATACTACTACATCCTTGAACGATGTGTTTGATTTTTCATCATCACCTTCAATGGATAGTTAAAAAGGGGTATTTAATGTATTAATTTTATATCTGAAACATTATTAATATTCTAAAATTATAAACCATTCTCTATCTCCCTCATTATCTTTGTAAAACAAACATGATGCCTTCGCGTACATGTGTTCTACCGCCTCCCTAAAAGGGATGTATTTAGTTTTTCACTCTAATATTTTCTTATATATCTGAATTGATTAAAATATGGTTTTAAACATTAATAAAATATAAATAATATCATTATGATTATGTAATAATTATATTATTCCAAAATAGGCACTTCCTTAACTGTACCCCCACATAAATTATTTCTTGTTCTTGTTTGGGTTGGTTTATCCATCTACATGAACAATGCTATAAATCTATATCATGGATGACTATGGAAACCTAAATAATGGTTTTAATAGAAATTAATGACAAAATATTGTTTATTATATGGTTATATAATGGTTATATTAATATTTAACTTATTATCAATGCATCTCCCTTTTGTTCGTTAAAATTTAACAAAACATACTCATCACCAAATTCTTTGTCAAGAGTCATAAATAAATACTTATGAAATGAAATTAGAAAATTATAGTAATTATAAAATATATATTCCAATAACTATAATTATATTGTAATTAAAAATAATTAATCTATAAAAATTAATCGATACAACCATTATGAAACTAGTACTAAACAAACAATCAAAACTAATAAAATCTAATGATGAAAATAAAATATAAATAACTAATATATTTGAAATAAATTGTTATAAATTAATTATATAAAAGGTAATAGTTATTAATAAGGTTCTTAAATAGGTTATTATTATAGTTATTTTTTTTATATTGTAGGTCAGATAATGTTTGACTAAGAAGGATTAAAGGTAAGGGTTTTTTTTCATCTTAATTTTTCTTCATTGAGATATGATGCATGTTCACCATTTGTTTTACTTTTTTGTGGTTTATATATTGGATATGAATTTATTTTATCATAATTTATCATAAAATATAATTTATTTATAAATCCATATTACATTCTGTGTTTCATGGGTTTTCAATTCGAAAGATAATGAAGATGTAAGGGTTTTTGCATCTCAATTTTTCTTCATAGATATATGATGCATATTCATCAATTATTTACCTTTTTTGGTATATATATTTTCCATGGATTTATTTTATAATAATTTATCATGAAATATAATTTATTTACAAATATATTTGTAACATTATGTTACCGTTATGAATGGTACACCTTAAACCTTGTCATGGTTTTTCTTTTTCGTTGACTGGGTAGGATTGAGAATAAGTTGGGATAATACCTATAATGGTGAAGTTAGAGATTTGTTGGACTCTCAGCTTTAAGAAATTTTTTTTCAGGCTATAGGAGGGTTAGACACCATGTAACTAGGTTACACAACATGTTAGGATTTCTGGATGCAAGTCTTGAAAGGCTTCACGCTGGGAAGGTTACACGTTGTGACTAACATTTACATGTTGTGAGGTATTTAATGGATTATTTTTAATTTGAGGTGAAATTTTTTTCATTAGTTTGGAATATTAACTATTTCATGATGTGAAATTTTATTACACATTATAAAATATGCTGACTTTATTTTTTTTAACTGGCACCACGACTAAGATATTTCCCTCCCTCCACTCCAGTTTCATTTCTCTTAACCTAAGGCCTTCCCTAGGAGATCTTGAATCTTGACCATGCTATCATGAAACATCAAATTGATAGTGTTTTTAAGGTTAATTTATAGAATAGGGAAGAACCTAGGTCATCTCTCGAGGATATTTGATAGGTTTTGAGTATGTATTTTTGATAAAGATTACTAAAAGAGGGGGGTGATTTTGAAAACAGTTTTAAGAAAATAACTTAACTTAAAGAGTTTAATAGTTGATAGAATAAGGTGGTGGTTTAAGAATTATGAGATAAAGAGATCAATTCAATTTCACTACACATCTTATATAGTTCATTGTTCTGAAAATTTCAAATGGTTTTGTTTAATTCTTTGGTTGAGGGTTGTCAGGATCTTGATTCCCCCTTTTGCCTCTCTAAACGTTGCACAAAGTACCAACCCATGACACAACAATCATGTTGTAAAGGTTTAGACATCAAGAATAGATTAAATTTCACCAAATCATACTAAAATATTTTTTATGTGTGAGAGAAATAGGATCCTTTTGTTTCCCAATTGGAACAACTCAAGTTTCCCACATGAAATTTCAACCCAATCGGTGTTGAAATGAAAAGTGGTTCACTTAATTGAACCCAAAAAAATGAACTCAGAGGAGAAAAATGTTTAGATAAAACATAAGTGAAATAATACACACACAAATTTCACAAAACCAGTAGAGTATCAAGTTTCGGAACTCCATCCCAAGTATGTGTAGCTTCCTCAAAATGATTGTCCACCGTTTAGCTCGCCATCGAGAGGAGGAGAAGGCTCAGGTGGAAATCCTTCTTCATTGTTGATCCAACTATGATGATAGGTGCCTATATAACTTCAAGTATGAGGATATAACTCCTTTAGGTCTCCAAAATACCAGATATTTTACTCCTGGCCGAACTTTCGAATGAGGATCCCAAGGTGCCATTTTATAGGAAAATGGGAATGTGGTTTTGAGCACACAGAATTAATTAAACCATTTTTCACAGGTGTTTAGACCGCCAGACAACCTAATCTAGATTTTGAGAAAATAAAAAGGTTGTATCCCCACATCTTGGCTATCTCCACCGAAATTTTGGAACAATTTGGACACCTATAGCCCGAGATATGGACAGATCACAACACACCACTTTTGAATCCGTGCAGATTTGGTGTGCTGAACAGATCAGGTCGGAAAGGCCATCAGATGGCCAAAAGAGTCTTGGATTTCTACATATGAAATGTATCCCAATAAGTTTTGGACCATCCCAAAAACTTTCATCCCAATTGGATGCACTTTCTAGTATTAGTGTTCGGATTAATCCACTGGTGTGCTTGGATCCTGCGTAGTTTGGCCCATTTTTATTGGACATCATCATGGGCCCTCCAAATCACCTTCACCTTCAATGAAATTTTTAAGACAAGTAACATTGAACTTTTTAATAGTGATAAAAACAAAATAAATGATTCAAACATGGAATTAATTTTATTATTATTTTTGGAATTTACAATACAAATTCAGTTTAATACAATGGTGTAAGGGTGAGAATGACAAAGTGAATTGTGGTACAATCACACCCCCACACCTAAACATTTGCACTCCTGGGAAAAGTCACATATCCAAATGATTCATATATATATATATATATTCCCAACATTTTGAAGATTTAGCATTTGAAGAAATTATAATTCACTAAAGTAATGTGATCAATGCATGAACCGCACCAAGGAGATCTTCCTAGTGAAAATGGAAAAAGATGTCTCATAAATCATATCAAAATAAAATTCAAAGAGATTCATGACACCAACATGAGAAAAGAATTCAAAAGTCAACCATTCCACTAACTCTTCATGTGTGTGTGTGAAAACCATTCCATGATATTCTTTCCACTTTCTATCAAATAAATATAGGTTATTTTAACATTATTTAGCTTTAAATGATTTTACACCAAACCCGTCCTACATGCATTGTAATCATATTTCAAGACCCACTCACTTAAGCATTCCCAGAAGTCAAAAAATAAGCTCATGACCTAGATATCCCCATATGTTTCACATTTCATCACTCCCCTCGTTTATTATATTTTTTTAAAGTTTCATTTGGAACAAATCTCACACTCATCTCTCAACCCTTATTTGATCTCCTCACAACACTAATTGCAATAGTTATAACAAGATCAAAGGTTGATGATGAGTGGTTTCTGAACTAACCAAGACACAATTTTTTTTAGGGCGTACAATAGTCGGACATTAGTTACACACGCATAGGTCAATCTGGTACAATAATGAAATAGGTCGGATAAGGAATGAACGTATGAAAATATCATTTAAAGATGAAAAATATTAACCTAACATATATTTACCTTATATTAAGTAAGAAATATTCATACTTTGTGATTTGGTACAAAAATGTATGGAGATATTAGTGACACAGTTTTCCAAAAACTACTCACACAAGGGGCATCAATCATCTCAATTGTTTCACAGTGATACAACCATTTATATCATTGAAAAAAAACCAATTCACTAAAAATAACTCCCTAATGTTAAATTCATACAGACATTATTTTTCCCTTCATTATGGTCTTTTTACTTTCCCCCCTTTATGGTCACCACATCATGGAACTTTGAAATTTTTGATGGGGAAAAATAAAAATAACATAAAGAAGGAAAAAAAGAGAAGAAAGAAAAAAAAACAATGAAAATTCCTAACTATCCCAGGAATGTACCCATCCCCCCCACACCTAAAGTTTGCAGTGTCCTCACTGTAATAAAAGAGGATGTGGAAAGGAAGGATAAAACCTGGTGAGTTTCATTCATAGATTTCTTCTTGAACATGGAGTTCCTCTATCGGGGACTCTAGAATCGATTCATGGAAGTGCTTCAGCTGCTGCTCATTAACAGTGAATGTTTGCTTGGTTTCTTCATTTTCAACTTAGACAACACCAAATGGAGAGACATTATTAATAGTGTATGGTCCAAACCAGGAGTAACAATGCTTACCTGGATGCAACTTTAGCCTTGCATTATAAAGGAAGACCTTCTGCCCAGTGTATAACCTACGATGAAGGATAAGACGGTCGTGGGTAGCCTTGGTTCTCTCCTTATAAATCTCAGAGTTTTCATATGCATCTCTTCACATTTCCTCTAGCTCCTAAATATGCAACTTCCTTTGAGAACCTACACCAGAATGATTAGAATTGGATTGTTTGATGGCCCAGTAGGCCTAGTGCTCAATCTCAATAGGGAGACGACAACTCTTTCTAGACACAAGAAGATAGGGTGACATTCCAAGGGGATTTTTAAAAGCAGTACGGTAGGCCCATAATGAATCGTCAATTCGAAGACTCCAATCTTTTCTATTGGGTTGAACCGTTTTTTCAAGAATTTGTTTTACCTCTCTATTTGACACCTCGGCTTGACTATTGGTCTGTGGGTGATATGCAGTAGACACTCGATGACTGACCCCATACCTCTGAAAAATTGATTGCATTGTTAGTTACAGAAATGAGAACCCTGGTCACTAATGATAAACCTAGGTATTCCAAACCTACAGAAGATTTGGGTTCTCAAAAATTCTACAACTACCTTAGAATCATCAGTCCTTGTAGCTCGTGCCTCTACCCATTTTGAAACATAATCAAATTCCAGAAGAATGTACAAGTTTCCAAAGGAGTTGGGAAATGGCCCTATAAAGTCAATACCCCAAACATCAAAAATGTCATGAAAGAAAAATGGTTGTTGTGGAATTTCATTTCTTTTAGAGACATTCCCCATTCTTTGAAAATGAGGAAAAGATTTGAAAAAATCATGGGCATCCCGAAAAAGTGTTGTCCAAAAGAGACCAGAATCAAGGACCTTGTGAGCAGTCCGTTGGGGACCAAAGTGGCCCCCACAAGCAAGAGTGTGGCAGAATCTAAGGATGGACTGAAACTCACTAGCGGGAACACAATGATGAAGGAATTGATCACTACAGGTTCACCAAAGGTAGGGGTCATCCCAAATATACCAGCGGGACTCATGTTTTAGACGACTGGCTTGGTTTCTGTTGAAATCAGTAGGAATTCAAGATACTACCAAATAATTTATAATTTCAGCATACCAAGGAATAACATCTTGCACTCGGTATAATTGCTCATCAGGAAACATTTCATTTATGGGAATACAGGGGTATGAGTCAATGTCTGAGGATAGTTCAATCCTACTGATATGGTCATCCACCACATTCTCTACTCCTTTTTTATCTATAATTTCTAGATTTAATTCTTTAAGGAGGTACATCCAACGAATGAGATGTGGTTTGGCTTTTGGTTTCTTAAGGAGGTACCAAAAGGCTGCATGGTCTGAGAACACAATGACTTTGGACCCCAAAAGATATGACCTAAGGAAAACACAATGACAAGGAATTATTTTTCAGTTGTGGTGTAGTTTTCTTGGGTATGTTCCAAATTACTTGAGGCATAGGCTATGACATGTGGAGCTCGATTGACCCTTTGTGACAAAACTGCCCCAACTGCATAGTTAGAGGTGTCACACATGAGCTCAAATGGTAAATCCCACTGAGGTGGTTGAATTATTGGGGGTGAGTTGAGGCTCTATTTTAACTTATTAAAAGAATCCTCACATTATTTATCAAAAACAAATTCTTTTTCTTTTTGGAGTAATCGGGAGAGGGGGAGTGCAATTTTACTAAAGTCACGAATGAAACGATGGTAAAATCCAGCATGACCTAGGAAAGATCGCACATCCTATATATTTTTGGGGAATGGAAGGGAATAAATGACATAAACTTTTGATTTATCTACTTGGATACCATCCCCAGAAATGACATTCCCCAAAACTATACCTTGTTGCACCATGAAATGACATTTCTCATAATTCAATACAAGATTATTTTCAATACAGCGATGTAGGAATGAACCAAGACTACTCAAACATTCATCAAAAGAAGATCCATAAACAGTGAAATCATCCATGAATACTTCCATGCAATTCTCTGGGTAATCAAAAAAAAATACTAACCATGCATCTTTAGAAAGTACCCGGAGCATTGCACAGACCAAATGACATCCTTCTATAGGAAAATGTTCCAAAGGGGCAAGTGAAGGTTGTCTTTTCCTAATCCTCAGGGGCAATATGGATCTGAATGTATCTAGAATACCCATCAAGGAAACAGTAGTGGGACTTACCTGCTAGAATCTCTAGCATTTGGTCAATGAATGGAAAAGGGAAATGGTCCTTCCTCATGTGTTGGTTTAGTCGGCGATAATCTATACAGACACCCCAACTACTCAGCACATGAGTTGGAACCAATTCATTGTTTTCATTTTTAATTACTGTAAGGCCAGTATTTTTAGGAACTAATTGAACGGGATTGACCCATTGGATTTCAGAGATGGGGTAAATGATTCTAGTAGCTAATAATTTTGTTACCTCATTTTTCACAACTTCTAGGAGGTTTGGGTTCAGTCGATGTTGTGGCTGACTCACTGGTTTATCCTCATTAGTTAACAAAATATGATGTGTACAAATTGATGGGATAATACAAGGAATTTCAGAAAGTATCCAACCCAAATATTGTTTATACTCCCTCAAAAGTTCAAGTATCCATAATTCATGCTCAAGAGGGAGTGAAATAGCAATGATGATAGGAAACTTGTTTCCATTCTCAAGATATGAATATTTTAAATCTTGAGGCAGTTGTTTTAGTTCTAATTCATGTGTATTTTGGATTGATGGGAGTTTGTGTGAAAATGATAGGTCACTGATCTCATCTAACTGCTCAATGGTATCAAACTCAAAATAGGAATGAGCTTTTAAAAGCTTAGCAGTATCGTCAATGGTCAGTGGATCATCAATGTTCAAGAAATAATCAATCAATGAACATGCATGACACTTTTCTAGACCACTACAACAATCAATGCATGAATCATTTCCTATAATTTCTATTAATAAAGAAAACTCAGAAAGGGGATCGGGGGAAAGAAAAGTTGTTTTTTTCAGGGGTAGGGAGTACCTCAATTGAATTAACAGAGAGAGAGGAATGTTCTTCTGAGGGGTGCTTCATGGAATCAAGGATATTGAGATGGACTATGTCACCACTAAATTACATAGATAATGTACCATTGTGGACATTAATTATGGTTTTGGCAGTTTTAAAGAAAGGTCTCCCCAATATAATCGGGGCATATCTATTCATCATATCATCCTCCATTTTAAGCACATAAAAGTCAACAGGAGAAATTAAATTTTGGACCCTCACAAGAACATCCTCTAACACACCAGAGGGGTGTGCAGTACTCCGGTTAGCTAGTTGAACAATAATTCTAGTGGGCTTCAGTTCCCCAACCTGCAATGTAGAGTAAATGGAGTGAGGTATCACATTTATAGAGGCACCTAAATCAATCATAGCATTAGAAAAAGAATACTCCCCTATGGTGCATGGAATTAAGAATTCTCTAGGATCATTACACTTGGTGGGGAGTGATGGCTCTATCAATGCTGAAACATTCCTTCCCAAGATCACTTTCTCATCACCTAAAGTCACCTTCAGTGTGCACACATCTCCTTTGGAAACTTATCATACCTCGGAATTTGATTCACAACATCAATCAATGGGATGTTAACCTACACTTTCTTGAAAATTTCCAATATTTTCTTATCAAGTTCAGTTTCATTTTGTTTTCTTGGTTGGGTGGACCTTTGAGGAAATGGAAGAGGAATGGTTGGGCTAGGTAACTCATCAATATTCACACTCCTTCCTTTGTAATTGGTTCTCTCAGGACAAGGTTCTTCAATATTTGGAACATTATTAATGGTTGGGATGGAGGTTTCCTCAGGAGGGGATAACTCTAATAGAGGATTCATTTTACTTTCTAGTTGTTTTCCACTCCTAAGGGTGATGGAACTAACATTTCCTTTATCCCTATGGTTAACTACTGGTTGAGAGGGAAGTTTACCTGAAAAATGACTTTGAATTTCACCCACTGAGTTAGCTAGTTGGCCGAATTAGGTTTTGAGGTCTTGTATGGATTCCTGAGTGGTTTTTTTGGAATTGGATATTGTTGGAATCCATTTGTTTCATCATATCTTTTAGGCTAGGCTCGGGTTTTTGAGGGGTTTATTGGAAAGGCCTTTGGGGTGGTTGAGGGTTTCTAGGTGGCGGTGGTTGATGACTACTCTGCCCCAATTGGTTCCATTGTTGTTGAGGTTGGTTTGAATACCCCCCTTACCTATAGTCTTGGTTCTCTTTCCACCCAGGGTTGGATGGATAGTAAGGTTCTTTTCTAAAGGGTTGGTTATAGGGGGGTCCTGGAAATATTGCCTCACAAATCTCAGATGTTTCCCTCAATTGAGGACATTGGTCAGAGTAGTGGGTGTCAGAAGAACATATACCACAACGGATAGGAGGAGGAGATTGGGATTTCCCTTGGGAAAGAGAAAGTTGTTGAAGAAGGGTACTTACCTCTTCAAACTTTGTGTCCACATTCTTCTCAAATTCAGTACTTTTCACCTCATGGACACCTCGAATCGGTACATTGGTCCTTGAACCAAATTGTTGTGTGTTTTGAGCCATGTTCTCAATCAGGGTTCTTGCAACAATTGGGGTCTTATCAACTAGTGAACCACCTATAGCAGCATTGATCATATTTCGATCAATAGGGATTAAACCTTCATAAAAATATTGAATTAAAAGTTGATCACTTATTTGGTGGTGTGGGAAACTTGGACATAACCTTTTAAAACGTTCCCAATATTCATTTAATGTTTCCAATTGTGACTGTCTTATCCCAAAAATTTCTTTCCTTATTGTTGCAGTTCGAGAGGCTGGGAAATATTTTTCAAGAAAAAGGCGTTTCATATCCGCCCAGCCTCTTATTGGGGAATTAACATAATATAACCAATCTTTCTCAGTGTCTTCCAAATAAAATGGGAATGCTCTAAGCTTTACTTGTTCCTCATCCACATTAGCAGGTTTTAATTTTGAACAAACAGTATGAAATTATTTTATGTGCTTATGTGGATCCTCTCCAGGAAGTTAATGGAATCTTGGTAATAGATGAATTAATCCAGATTTTGGTTCAAACTTGGTTACCTCACCTTGTAATTGAATATAGGTGGGTTGGATATCAACGTCAGGAGAGCTTATTTATTTTAATGTTCGGTTGTTTTCAGCCATATTATGCAAGTTTATTTTAGTTTTTATATTGGTTCTAAAAGAAAAGGAGGAGGGATCAAGAAGAGTGTCAATGTTTTGTGTGTCCTCCTTCGATGAGTTCTGTTGTGCGTCTCGGGGTCGCTGACGTAAGATCCTCTCCGGTTCAGGTTCGAAAGGAGGTAAATCTCCCAAATTAGAATGAGTCATGCACCAAAAATACACAAAAAATAGACCATAATACAAAAAGATAGGTAGAGGTATAAAATAGATAAATATTCACAAAATTTTCAAAAAAAATTTCAAAAACACGCACTAAAAATCAAAGCGCTCCCCGGTAATGGCACCAAAATTTGATCGCGCTATCATAACACATCAAATTGATAATGTTTTTAAGGTTAATTTATAGAGTATGGTAGACCCTAGGTCGTATCTTGAGGATCTTTTAAGGATTTTGAGTATGTATTTTTAATAAAGATTACTAAAAGAGGGGGGTGATTTTGAAAACAGTTTTAAGAAAATAACTTAACTTAAAGAGTCTAATAGTTGATAGAATAAGGTATTGGTTTAAGAATTATGAGACAAGGAGATAAATTCAAGTTCACTACACATCTTTGATAGTTCATTGTTCTTAAAATTTCACATGGTTTTGTTTAATTCTTTGGTTGAGGGTTGTCAAGATCTTGATTCCCCCTTTTGCCTCTCTAAACGTTGCACAAAGTACCAACCCATGACACAACAATCGTGTTGTCAAGGTTTGGACTTCAATAACAGATTAAAGGTTACCGAAGAATACTAAAATCTTTTGTATGTGTGAGAGAAAGAGGATACTTGTGTTGCCCAATCGGAACAACTCAAGTTTCCCACTTGAAATTTCAACCCAATCGGTGTTGAAATGAAAAGTGGTTTACTTAATTAAACCCAAAAAAATGAACTCAGAGGAGAAACATGTTTAGATAAAACATAAGTGAAATAATATAAACACAAATTACACAAAACCAGTAGAGTATAAAGTGCTAGAACTCTCTCCCAAGTATGTGTAGATCCCTCTAAATGATCGTCCACCGTTTATCTTGCCATCGAGAGGAGGAGAAGGCTCGGTTGGAACTCCTTCTTCATTGTTGATATACCTATGATGATAGGGGCCTCCAGAACTTCAAGAATGAGGAGATAACTCCTTTTGGTATCCAAAATACTAGAGAGTTTCCTCCTGGTCAAACTTTCAAATGAGGATCCCAAGGTGCCATTCTATAAGAAAATCGGAATGTGGTTTTGAGCACATAGAATTATTAAAACCACTTTTCATAGGTGTTTCGGCCTCCATACAACCTTATCTCGATTTGTAGAAAATAGAAAAGTTGTATCCCCACCTCTTGGATGTCTCCACTGAAAGTTTGGCACAATTTGGACACCTATATCCCGAGATATGGATAGATCACAGCACGCCACTTTTGAATCCGTGCAGATTTAGTGTGTTGGACAGATCAGGTCGGCAAGGCCATCAGACGACCGAATGAGTCTTGGGTTTTTTCATATGAAATGTATACTAATAAGTTTTGGACCAGACCAAAAAATTTCATCCCAATTGGATTTACTGTCTAGTATAAGTGTGCAGATTAATCCACTGGTGTACTTGGATCCTGCGCAATTTGGCCCATTTTTCTTAGACATCATCATGGGCCCTCCAAATCACCTTCACCTTCAATGAAATTTTAAAGACAAGTAACATTGGACTTTTTAATAGCGATAAAAACAAAATAAATTATTCAAACATGGAATTAAATTTATTATTATTTTTGTAATTTACAATACAAATTCAGTTTAATACAATGGTGTAAGGGTAAAAATGACATAGTGAATCCTGGTACAATCAAAGCTCTCTAACCTTTATGGATCCATTCGTTAGGCATTCGATCGTCATTGTTCTTACACTGTTAGTCCCACATAAGACCTATACTATATTCTTCACCTTTCTCTCTTTATCCTCCTTTGTGATTCAATATATAATACTATAATTGATTGATCTATGTTCTGTTGTTTTAGATCTTTCCTCTAGGTTTTGTTTCGATGTCTTCTACAACTTCATTCTCGTCGACGGGTGCCGTTGTTAGTGTTGTATTTTGGAAAAAATGTAGGTGGTTATGTCATTATTAGACAAATTAATTACCTTTGAATTACTTGAATTATTTCAACTGATAATTTAAATTCAATTTCTCAAACTTTCTTTCAATTGATTGATAAAACCCAATTCCAGTGAATTGAGAGATTTGAAATGGTTTTGGCATGAGAAATTGGAAAACCCTCAATTCCTGTGAATTTGGGTGTGTTTATGGAAATTTTTTCGATTTAAATTTTGGATTTGATGGAAATTATTTCAATTAAATTCTTGAATTTAATTGCAGAAAATAGTTATGAAAATTGATGGAATTGGTTTTGAATGGATTTCAAACTTGTGGAAATGGATTGAAATGTTTTGATAGATATCTAGTGGTTTTATCTTATTAAAGAGGCATGTTTTTAATTAAAACCCATTTTGGTTTTAAATAGATGATTGGTATTGAAATGGAAGAATGAGATTTAATTTTATTTTAATAATTCTTAAAATAAATTTCCCATCATTTATTATGTAAGAGCACATTAAAGCCATAGGTAGTTGGTGTGTTTTTTGTACACACTCTATGCTACTACAACGTTCTAAAACATACATGTAGTAGGTCACATCCCTAATGGGATAGTGATGAGTCGCCTTTGGCCATTTTCAGGGGGATGTGTTTATACACATATTTCTGAGATCACTTAGAGATTTTGGAGTCCTATAGACAGAAATAGTATTATAACTTTTAGAAGATGACCGTGTTGTTCTGTTGTTTTATATTTGAGTTATAAATGTATTTCAATGTTGTTTAAACTTCTTTAAATAACTTATGGATTAATATAAAATGTTTTATATAAATTTTTTATTTAATCCATTGTTTTAGAAATATTCCATCATTTTTAAATCCTTTGCTTAAAGTACTTTACATTATTTGAACTATATATCATGATTTGTTTAAATTTGATTTAAAATTACAAACCTGTTTACTTTTAAAATTGAAAGCATTATTTTGGTTAATCTATATTTGGAAACTTTTATGGAATCCTTGGTGATAACCTACTAAGATTTTATATCACACCCTACTTGTGCCTTCAAGTGTTTGTAGATTATCTCATTGTAAGTTTGACCAGGGGGAAAGGATCATTTGGAGGTGGATCTAGTTGTTTAACCTTGGATGTGGTGAGTTGTGTCCTTAGGGACATGGGGTGTTTTTACTCTATTTTGGTACCTAGGTTGTAGTAATTTGGTCTCATTATGCTTTGTTGTATTTTGGAACATTACTCCCAGTGGAGATTCCTTTGTTATGCATACTATCTTGTTTCTTTTTCTTCTGCTATGTTTTGTGGGAAAAAATTTCCCACTTACATGTTTTATGATTCCAGGTGCAAGTCGCCAACTCGTGGGGATTAGGAACACCCTTTAGGATATGTTAGGGATGAATCAGTTATTAGGTTACTGGGGTACCCAGGCTGGTTTGTGACATTATCTCACATTCTTCCTTTCATGAGGTTTTACTTCGAAAGATAATGAAGATGTGAGAGTTTTTGTTAACTCATTTTTTGTTCATTTAGTTTTGATTATTCTTATTTTTTGGTCAGAGTGAGTAAATCAACAGGGGAGGGGTGAATTTAGTTATAAATAAATTTTTTTGTTTAAAATAATTTAAAAAAAAATCCCCAATTTAATAAAAAAACCCAATTAATCAAAATAGTAGAAATATATAAATTTTATCTTCAAATAATTTCTCAAAAGTGGGATTAAGGACCAATTAAAATATATTTTAAATAATTTTAAATTTTAAATTAACTTAATCAAACACTTTATAAAAACAAAAATTATGAACAAACATCAAATTAAAGTTTTGTTATAGTTTAAAAGATAGAAAAATATTTGAAATTTAAATAAAAAACTAGCAAAACACATAGTGAAATTTAAACAAGGGCTTCAATTTATAGTTGAGACTTAATCCCCTCCATTTGGAAATCACCTACTGACAAGCAGTTAATTAGAGGATAAACTAATCCACAACCCAGATCAAGTTTTATAAACAACAGTACACAAGACCATCTCGGCATAAATCCTATTTCATAGTTGTACGTGGGATGAAAATGATACCAGGCCACATAAGACCTCTTCCACAGTTATTCATGTGAATAAAAATAAAATAATTAAGAGAATATCTTCTCTAGTTTAGAATAGAAAAATATGTCTTTACAGATAAATAGAGTAATATAACATATATATGAATATATAAGATTAAAATAGCAAGAGATAAAAAGATTGTAAATGTAATAAAGCTCTATCTGAGGAGCTTCGATTGTATGGAGTCCTTGAAATTTCCTGTTTAAGGAGCTTGGATGAGTTTTACAAAAAATTATAGAAAATAAAGCATCATAAGAGTCTTCTCTGTAGCATAGGTTCTCACATAAATATCCTCTATTATTCTCTGCATGTGAAAAAAATATTCTCATTAGTCTATCATTACTCCACATGATCGAATAATTATCTTTATAGATATCTTCATCATAATTATCCATTGAATAATAATCATTCTTCATTAAATGTACTGATTATTCATTTAATACTTCAAAACTAGATGATGGATATTTGAAATGATCCACCACTAAGTTAGACTCAGTAAGATCTATTCACTTGAAGTATGATTAGTTGAGATCATGAAAACTCGATAGGGTCAGCTGATGTGGTAAGTTGACATGGTCGGTTCATCTCATAATGTAGTTAGCTCATCTTCACAAGTGCTAAGTTTATGACTTCAGGTGGTAATATTTTTATTCATGTGGTCAATACATTAGAAGACATGATTAGTATATTACATTATACAAAATTATACATACCTTGGCATGGTAACTTGATTTATTCATGTGGTAGGTAGTTTCTTTCATGCGGTCAGGTACAATGATTTTCATGGTAGGTTTATTGCACATGCAGTAAGGTGATTATCATCATACGATAAGTTGAGTCTTCTATGTGCATCTAGTTCAATACTTATACAATTTTTTTATATGAAGCATGGTAAGTAGTTTTTGTTCTGACAGTAAGGGGATATGTTCACTTGAAATTTATATGGTAAGGTGGTATGGTAAGATCTAGACTTAGCCATTTTTTCAATTTTATCTTGTAAAATACTTTTTAACAAAATATATGAAAATCATTATTAATAATATAAACATGATTTGGGATCATTAAAATAAATATGCACTATTCTAATCTAATAATTTCCCCCTTTTTGATGATCACAAATAATGACATTTAAAATGAAATACATTGAATGCATTAAAAGTATATTTTCAATGGATTAAGATAATTGTGTGACAAGTTCTTGAAATATTACAAATGGTTTCCACTAAATTTAATTAATTTTAATGTATCAAATTGATCATCTTTTTGAGATTATCAAAAAGAAATAAAATAAAGAATAAATTAAAAAGGAAAATAGATGAGAATAAAAAATATAATAACATTAATATTTCAAAAATATAGTATTAAAATGTAATAAAATGATTACAATAAAAAAATATATCAAAAATCCTAATATGAATCTGAATGAGGGTCATCTTTGATTTTGGTCAAAAGTATAGGGTTCATTCTTTTGGAATTATTGGAAGTAGCAAAATTAGTCTTAGGAGAAGATGAGGTGGGGGGCTCCATAAACTACACACTTAGAAATTAGTCTAAGTTGCTAAAAGGCTTGAGAAGGAGTTAGGACAAAAGGATTAATTATAGAGGTGGTTGTAGGATAATATAAATATTTGGAATATGGGGATAGCATAATGTTTTGATAGGTATAAATATAGGGTTCCGTTAATCGGGTAAACTCACTGACAACCCGTGATCCATGCTCAAAGGATTGAAGAAATCATCTCAATTCTCAGTGTAAGCTTCCAAAAAACGATTCATAGCTCTAAGATTCTCAACATGTGAATTAAAATATTGATCTAGAGGTGGAATATTCAAATCCAAAGTAGGAGTTCTAAACATCCCTTTTAGATCATACTTTGTGAAGATCCTACTTAGATAACAATCAATCACCCTCTTGACAATTTCTCGATATTGACTAGCTTGTTTGACATCCTCATGAACTAAATCTAGGGTATTAGAAGTATGGGTTTAAAACCCATCATACACAGCTTAAAAATAATTGTTAAAATCTTAAAACAAAACTTAAAACTCATCCCAAATGAACTATGTAATCTTTTCTTCATCAATAACTGACTGAACAAGAGGAGCCGAAGACACATGACTAGGATGAATCATATAATCCATGAACTATTTGTCTAACTAAATCATCATTTCAGATATATCAAATTGAAAATAACCAACATGATCTATCATATCTACAATCTCATTTTTCATCATCTCAGTTATGAAATTAAATCCAGACTAAAGATGATTGATGGCTAAAGTAAATGATTTAGAAATATCCTCTTGTATCACTTGATGCAAAGAGTTGTGAAAGTTATCAAATTTGTGCTTGAGTATCTCTAACATATTTGATCTAAACAAAGATAATTCATCTTTAGTGAGATATTAAGATTATGGAATAAAGGTTACATGAGAAAAAGGAGATAGATCACTAGGTGGATTCCCACTATCTACCTTAGGTAAATCCTCCATCAGACTATCTCTCATAGTCTAACCCTTAAATTTAGTAAAAAATACAGATTCATATTTATCAGAATCTTCAACAATGTCCTCATGAACAAAAATATGATAATATTTAATTATCTCTTGGTTTTTAACCCCAGTAAACAAAAAACCATCCAAATTTCTTTGAATAGATATATTAGTAGGTCCGTCGTGTCTAGGTAGAATACTTCCCCAATCTTCATAACCAGAATCAGGATATTCTAATCCCAATCCAAGAGATCTAGGGGGATTATTCCCCTTATATGGTGTATCTAGTATAGCCTATCTAGGGGTGCTCCTAATAACTGGATATCCTTCTGATCTATACCAGTCTTCATCAAATCTAAATGATTGATTACATTATGTCTCATACTCATAAGTTAACCTAACTTCTTTATTATATTTCTTCTTCTTTCTCTTATACATCATTTTATTATTCTTCAGAAACATTGTCATATGAATACTCCACTACCATATCAAGTTCAATGTCTAGATCTACCAGATCCCTAAGTCTAATAGGATACTTGACTGGATTAAACTATTTATATAGTTTCTCTCAGTCATCCAAACATTCTTATTTACATGGATTCCTGTTAGCTTTCATTTTCCTATAATTTGTTTTAGTAATAAAAAATCTTTCAAAATTAGTTATCTTATCCTCTCAAAAAGGAACTAAAACTTTGTGCTCTAACATGGTAGAATTTATTTTAGGATATAGTAGGGAACCTAACCTTGAAGATATATTTCATATCTCAACCATATGTCTCATAAAAAATATGCAAAGATTGATTTGAACACCATTCATCATAAAAAAAATAGGTCCTACTAGCTTAGGATACTAAAGTCTACTTTTCTTAGACATGTTAAATGCTGAATAAAGTTAATTAGGATCCTATATTCACTACTCAAATGAATATTAGTGGGTATTCTAGGAGTCTTATTCCTAGTGATATCATCCAAGTCATTCCAAAATTCAAAGTGTAGGTGATAAAAAGTTGTGAAATTTCATAATCATCATACTTTTCATTATGCAGCATGTCCAAACACTTTTCCCACCACTTTGAATATAATTCTAAAAATTTAACATTTATCCTTGATTTTATTGAATCCACCTTCTATCCATCTAAGAACTCTTGGTTTACATAAAAATAGTTGATTAGATTCATATAGAAAGGTCTACCATTTTCTTTAAAGAATTTACCCATCCTTATTCCTGAATTATGGTTCAAACCAGTAATCATTTCGACGTTAAAAAATTGAGCATCAACTTCTTTTTCCATTAAAATTGGAAGATCAATGATATGCAGATTCTTTGGCTTTACTAATGCACTTGATATGTCTTTTTAACTTCTTTGGATTATTTTAAGGAGGTATATGAACATGAAAATTGGTTTCCAACACTATCTTCATCATCGACATTCATATTTGATCTGAGATATCTAAAGGTTCATAAATGGGAGGTAAAACAGATAGGGTTGAGATAAAGATAGTGAGAGGTTTGAGATGATATAAAACAATCTTCTAAAAAGATCCTAAAAAGATAGAGGATATCTAAAGGAAAATACAAATAACAGTTCGAATTCCAATTATAATTTTAATTTAAATCATTTATGGATTAAAATAATAATAAACTTAAAATAAATACCGCTAAATGATTTTCATGAAAATTTCAAAGTAAATAGATATGGTTAGTCTTCTAAGCATGGAACTATAAATAACATAACCATGGTAAGCATGCTATCCATAAATTTACGATTAGTGAACTAACTGTAAGAAAATCAGTTTACAATAAGTATGTACTAGCTGTATGAACATTTTTTCATAGTAAGAATTGTGACCATGCGGGTAACTACTCATAGTGAGTATGGTTATTACATGAGTAAGTGATCATGGTAGGTATGATGAGAATATGAAAAAAACCTCTCAATCAGCCTACTAACTGTGTGAATCATACTTCATAGTTACTATGAGAAAAGTTTAGATAATAGAATTTAAAGAATTTTAACACAAGAATTTACAACTAAAAATAAATTAAAACAATTAGACATAATTTTTATGCCCAATTTATGTATGATATAATTGATTTTGTCAATATTCAAAGGATTTGTAAATATATTATGAAGTTCATGTTCAGTGCCAATGAATTCTAGAGTTATATTATCTTTATTATAATGATCTATCAGAAAGTAATTTCTTATATCAATATGATTCATTCTAGAATGAGATATATGATTTTTATAAGTATTTATCACACTTGCATTATCAAAATTTATAGGGACATGAAAAAATTGATATTCATAGTCTAATAATGTATGTTTCATCCAAATAATCTATGCGCAACAACTACCTGAAATTATGTACTTAGCTTCAGTAATGGATAATGTCACATAGTTATTTTTCTTACTACACCATGACACTAGAGACATTCCCAAAATGTGACATGTTCCAAAAGTGTTTATTTTTCTATCAAAATTACAACCACAAAAATCTACATATGAATAACTAAATAAATCAAATTCTTGTCCTCTTAAGTAAAACAACCCTAAGTTGGTTGTATTATTGAGGTATTTTGTATAAGTGAATATTTTGGATTTTCTTGAAAAAGAGCACACATACACATGATAAACATTATATGAGGCTGAATAACATTTATGTATGGTAAACTTCCAATCATATCTTTGTAAGTGGTTTGATAAACTAATTTCCTAGTTTCATCAAGGTCTAAATTGTATCTAGTACTCATGTGAGTACCACTACCTTTAGGAAAGAAACATTCAGATGGATTCAATTATAGCTACTGGTGATAAGGTTTCCTCAAAATAAATACCTTCTTCTTGACTATATCCTTATGAAACCAATATAGTTTTATTTATATTTATTATGTCTGACTCATCAACCTTGATTTAAAACACCCATTTAGTTCCAATAGATATGTAGTATTTGGGTATTTAAACTTGTTCCTAGAATATATTTCTTTCAAACTGATTAAGTTATTCTTTTATTTACATTACCCAGAAATTACCATTAATTTCATATTTTTTGTTCTTAGGTTCAAGTCGTGATAAGAAATCTTGATGTTCAACCTGATTTCTTATAGAAGCTCTAGTCTAAGTTCCTTTATCTAGGTCACCTAGTACAACATCTGAGAGATGATATCTATGAGTCCTAATAGCTCAAGAAATTGAAGTATTTGACACTCATTCTTATCTAAAAATTTGGGTTAAAAAACATCATCATAATTGGATGAGTTCTTTATAGAAGTTATGATAGAATTTTCACTAGGTTTAGCATTTATTTCTGGATAAGAAATTCCATCCTCAAGATTTTATAAAGAGGTTTTAAGGTTATTTAGATATCTATCATAAAATTTGACATGTATAGATTCTTCCACAATATTATTACTTTTATTAAACATTATGTATGACTTACTTGATGCAGAATATACAAGTAAAATTCATTCATCACTCTTGGAATAATTTTTTTCTTCTAAATTATCTTTTGAATTAAGAATAAATACTTTACAACAAAAAAATGGTAAAGTAATTAACCTTTGGTTTCCAACCATTACACAATTTATAAGGGGTAATTTTTAATAGATTTACAATTAAAACTCTATTAAATATATAACAATATGTATTCACATCTTCTAACCAAAAATAAATAGGTAAATCATACTCATTGCACATGGTCTGAGAAATTTATTGAAGGGTTCTATTTTTTCTTTATACTAGTCCATTCTATTATGTGGTCCTAGGAGTAAAAAATTTGTGATTATAACCCTATTATGAGCATAATGATTCAAATTATTGGTTTTCAAATTCACAACCTTGATAAATTATTAAGGTTTTAATTCTAAGTCCACTAATATAATCTATAGATCTAACATATTTGAAAAAACAAGAAAGAGATTCATTTTTACGAGCAAGGAAAAACACCCATGAATATCTTGAAAAATCATACACTATAACATAATAATAATATTTTAATTATAAAATAGAAACTATAGAGGGTCCAAAAAATTCCATGTGTACCAACTCTAAAGGTTTTGAAGTTGACACTTATTTTTTTGATTTGAAATATATTTTATGCTTCTTTCCATTTTGATAGAGATTATAGACTTTGTATTTTGGGAATCACAGCATAGGTAGATCCTTTACTAAACTTTTTATAATTATCATTCTAAGAGAGTTAATATTGCAATGGATTAGTATCCTATTCCAAAACCAATATTCTTTATGGAAGGCACTTAAATAAGAAGTATTTTTAGAAAACAAATATTTTTTGTTTACAACATAAAAAGTTTTATTTCTAAAAGAAATAGAAACTAAAGCCTGTTTGGAATCAAAAACTTTACAAGATTTATTTTCAAATATAACATGAAAATTATCACCACATAATTGAGAAATGCTATTAAAATTATATTGGAATCCATATATAAATAATAATTTATAAATTAAAACTATAATTGAACCTATAATTTGTCTAAGACTAATTATATTCCCTTTGGAATTTCCACTAAAAGTGACATGTCAGTCATCCACTTTAATAATGTTTTTGAAGATCGAGTAGTCTCCAGTCATGTGTTTAGAGAATCCAATTTCTAGATACTATAGTTTTTTACTATAACCCTTTAACCAGGTTTCCTTAGATTTGTTTATCATAAAACACATATTAGATTTATCATGCTTATCCTCTCTGCTTGATTCTGAATCACTTGAACTATGTTTTGAAGCACACCATGTTTCTTTCATAGACTTTTTGTATCTTTTATCCTCATCCTAATACTTCTTATTATACTTTATCTTGATATAATATTCTTTGATGTTTCATTTTCTCTTTCATTCATAGGAGAATATTTCATTTATAGATTCATCATTCTTCCAATATTTTCTCCAGTTTCTTTTTTCATACATACCTCTATAATTTGATTTCTCAAAGAATTTATTATTTTTTTACAATTTTTTGAAAAATATTTCAAAATGTTCCATTTCCTCATCACTATTAGCACATGATTCTTCATCACTTGATCTTTCATATTATATAATCTCATTTTGTTTTGAATTAGTAGTTTTAAAAGGTAAAAACATTCTTTTCAATTTATCCACTTTCTATTTGTTTACATGAAGTTCTTATTCATAAATAATTATCTTCCCAATAATTTACTTTACTGTAAGTGTACTAATGTCACGTGATTATCTTATGGATATTAGTGTTTCTCTCTATCATTTTGGTAAGCACTTGAGAAGTTCCATGACTTGATCCTTGTTAGTAATTTTCTTTCCCAGTGCATGCTTCGAGTTTACTATCTTGATGAACCTGAGATACATGTCATATATAGATTCATAAGGTATCATATTAAAAGTATCATATTTAATAGTTTAAGTATTTAAATTCATTTATTTAACAATATAAGTTCCTTCATGAGAAACAACCATTGTATCTGAAATTTAAAAATTAGTTGCACAGGTAGATATTATATTAAATTCATCGTATCCTAAAGCACAGTATAAAGCATTCACAGATTTACAATTAAAATCATATACATATTTAGTATCACCACTCCATTCAATTATATCAGTTTGAGCCTTTTAATATTTATCTTCAATTACAATCCAAATATCAAAACCCATAATCTCTAAGTGAATTTTCATTTTAATCTTCCATTGAGCATAATTTGTTCCATTAAAATGAGGAGGCTAATTAGTGGAAATTTCTTCTTGTATTTTATTATCCATAAAGAATTTTATTTAGAAATAATAGAAATTTAATATCTTTAAATACAATTAAATCACAATTAAAAAGATTTTTGAAAATCCTTTAATATCAAATGATGGTTGAAGTGAGTAACTAAATAGGAACGTGTGTGTGAGGGGGGTGAATTGAGTTCTCAATAAAATTTATATATAAAAAAATTTAAAAACCAAATCCCCAATTCAATAAAAATTCCCAATTAATAAAAATAGTAGAAATATATAAATTTGATCTATCAAATAATTTCTCATATGTGAGATTAAGTCTCAATTAAAAAATATTTTAAATACTTTAACTTTTTACATTAATTTACTTAATTAAACACTTTATATAAACAAAAATTAAGACTAAATATCAAATTAAAGTATTGTAATAGTTTAAAGAATAAAAAAAAATTTAAATTTAAATAAAAAAACTAAAAAATATATATAGAGGAATTTAAATAGGGGGTCTGATCTTAAGATGAGACTTAATCCACTCCACTTGGAAATCACCTCCCATAAAATAGTTTATTAAATAATAAAATGATCCAAAACTCAGATAAAGTTTTAAAAACTACAGTATACAAGATTTTCCTAGCATAGAGCCTCTAACATAGTTGTATGTGGGATGAAAACGATACCAGACCACATACGACCTCTTCCACAATTATTCATTGGAATAAAAATAAAATAATTGAAAGAATATTGTGTATTATCTAGTTTAGAAGAAGAGACTATATTTTTATTGATAGACAGAGAAATATAAAACATACCTCAAAATAATAGATGTGATTGAAAGAGAAAGAGATAAAAATATAGTAAATGTAAGGATACTCTATGTGAGTATCTTCAATTTTCCAATGTACTTGAAATTTTATTTTGAAGGATATTGGTATATTTTCTTAGAAAATTCTAGAAAACAAAAAATTTTAAGAGTTTTGTCTATATAACAGGCCCTCACGTAAAAATACCATGTTATTATATGAGTGTGATAAAAAAAATTAGTATTCCATCATTATTTCACATGATAAATTAATTCTATTTAAAGTTATATTCAGCAAAAGTATCTATTGAAGAATAATCATTCTTCATTAAATGAACTGAAGCTTCATTTAATGCTTCAAAACTTGCCATTAGATATTTGAAATAGTATACTTCTAAGTTAGACATGGTAATCTATCTTCACTTGAAGTACAATTAGTTGAGATCCCTATAACTCAACATGGACTGCTGATATGGAAAGGTGAAACCATCAGTTCATCTCTTCCTAGGGTCAACTCATTTTCACATGTGGTAAGACAATGAATTCATGAATCAATATTTTTCTTCATAAAATCTCTATATTAGAAGACACAATCAATATATTACTTTATGAAAAATTATATATACCTTGGCACGGTGACTTGATTTCTTCATCTGGTAGGCAGTTTCCTTCCTGTATCCGGGTACACTGATTTGCATGATAGGTCGATTGTACATATTATAAGGTGATTCACACCATACTATAAGTTGATTATTCAAAGTTCAGTAAATTCATGACTTAGAAAAATTGTGTTCATATGACTCACAGTAAGAAATTTTTGTTCAGGCAGTAAGGTGATACGATCACTTGAACTTGACATGGTAAGGGGGTATGTTAAGATCTAGACTTAGCCATTTTTGATTTTTTTATAGTAAACCACTTTATAAAAAAAATTATTAAAAATAATTAAGTTGAATATAAACATGATTTGGGATCATCAAAATAAGGAGGTGACGGTCTAAGCCAACATTATTAAAATTTATTCTTATAAGTTGGGTATGTTTTTACCTTTGATTATATTATGTTAAAATACCACTTTATTTTCATGGGATTTACAAGTTGGGTATGTTTTTGCCTTTGATTATATTATGGTAAGGCCTTCTATTTGAAGCTGGTTTTGCAGTAGCTCTTTGCTGATATTAAGGACACAAGTGTGGTTCAGAAGGTATTTTGTGAAAGCAGTATGCAGGACTTGAACATTTTGTGAAAAGTGACTATTCTAAGGAACTTCAGACCTATTATGGGTACAATTGAGGTTTTTTGGTTTCCTCCCCTCCCTCATTGGATTAATATTAACACGTATGGTGCCTATAAAGGAAACCTAGGACCCTCAGGGTGTGGTGCTATTTTATGGGACTATAAAGATAATGTTATGGGTTATTTTTATGGATCCAATGGTGTGACTACTTCTCTTAAGGCAGATATTCTTGGAATCATCCATGCTATGTCATTTTAAAAATTTGAAGGTTGGAATGACCTTTGGTTGGAAAATTATTCTTCCACTCTTGTGTAGGCTATTAGGAATGGTGATTTTCATATTTCATGGATACTTATAACTAAATAGACATAATGCATGGATAAACATATGAGTGTCAACTTCATTTTCAACCTTTTTTTCGGGAGGCCAACATGGTTACAGATAGGATTACTAACATGTGAATTTTTGTGACTCTCACTTGTCCAGACATACTCCTGACTGATTTTATTTATTTCTATGAAAATTATTGTAATAATATCCCATGCTTTCGGCTTGTTTAATTTATTTTCATAAAAAAATAACTTGGCCAAATGGTTGAGGTACTCTTTAAAAAAATAAGTCCTTTTGTGATTACCTTCCTAAAATTCATTTGATTCAACTATTATCATATCTATAAATTTTTTTTATAACTAAGTTTAATTTATTTGAATTATAAGGATTATTCTTGAACCTCAATAAACTAAGTTGAATTATTTTATCCTATGATTTTAAAAATAATATTTCCAAATTAATTTAAATTTATTTACAATTATTTATCATAAAATAATTTATTAAGGATTATTACTTTAATGATTATGATATTCACAAGGGATTTTGTGAACTCAAGCTTTATTTCTTTGGGTTATACAGTTACTTCTTCAATTTCATTCTTCATAGTCACATATATTCTACCATTTTTCATTTCATATGATATTTCTCATTTCTATCTAAGGAATGTTCCATTTTTAATTCAAAATCTCTTCCTTGATAAATTTCTTACTCATAAAAGTATAACACTATTAAGAATAATTATCATTCCTTCTAAAGGTTATTTCTCTTCTACGTCCATATTTTATTCTCCCACTAATGTTATTTATTATATTATGAAACCTAATTATATGATATATTTTGTGACAATTATATTTCCCCTTTCCCCTTTTAAAAATTAATTTTAATCATCATTTTTATAGTATGGGTTTCAAAAAGTTATTTTAAAAATATTAAAATGAGTTTTCCTTTAATATTTGTATTTTTATCACCCCTCCACATTTACTCAAGATAACCTTTATGATTTTTTTTCAAGGATCTGTTATTGAATATTGTTTTTAAAAGTAAAATACATTAATAAAATTCACTTCACCTTTTAAAAAATGACTTTTTAATGTGACTCATAACATTTTATTTTTTAACTATGGTAAAAAACATTTTCTAAAAACTCTTTTATGATTTGGATTCTATTCTCCTATTTATCTATAAAATACCTATCTCTTTTAGAATAATGTTTCATGAATCAACCTCTAAATTACCTTGTGAAATATTCATATGGGTGATGGAGTTTTGGGTATCAATCAGTTGAATTCTTTATACGTTCTCATGTGATAACATTCAAAGTGTTGTTTTATGAAAGTTTTTTTCATCCATGCCAACATCTTTTAAAGATCTTATGTTTCAATTGTGATATTACCTAATGATACCATCCACCTTATTTCTATGTATGAATCATGATCATATAATTCTATTTATTTATTAGAGAAATTATTGAATTAACCTTATTCCCCTTACTCTATACATTTTTAGTTTTAGGGATGCTTACATGTAGATCCATTCCATTTATTGATTGGGGAAATATTAGTAATCCATATACTTTTCATTTCAATAGGTATGTTTATTTATTTAAAAATAATGTTTGTTATGTATTTTATAGTTTATTAATTCCTTTATATAATGAATGCATTGGACTTAATTAGTGATAGGTGAAGCCCATAATTGTCCCTTGATGCATCGGTTGGTCTCATGAGACAAAATAAATTGGGTATTTGGTGTATTCCCTAACAATTTATGGAACATTTGTTTTCATGAGGCATTATTGATAATATTATGATGCCCAAAATTATTCATTCTACCATTATAGAACCATTTATTTTTATTCATGTGATTATTTGGATTTATTTCAAGATCATGTGATCAGTTATATGAAATTATTTAACTATCATTTACTTCATACTATATTATTCATAAATTTTTTATTCTATGATTTATTGGGGTATACACTTTCCATTACTAAGTGTTTAATATTTCTCTTCTTACGTTTCCATTTCCCCAGGTCATGAAGAAATGTATTATGTATAATATTTCTAAAAGAATAACATGTGTGGATAATTTATGAGAGATGTTAAAGAATTATTTTAGTTAAGTATCTTCTAATGTAGTCGGAAAATTTTCCATTTTATGGGAAAGAAATAGGTAGTAGTAGTTCCTGATGTGTCCTAATTATCTAAAACTCTATATCTAAAAGTTCAAGGGAATGTATTTAATGAAATATTTTCTATAAATCATGTAGTTTTTGGATAGTTACATCTTGGATATCACACTAATTAGGAGAGTACTAACCTCTACTATCATTACTACCCAAGCATAAAAACCCACACAGCTAATATAATCTGCAATGGAGGACCCACACCTCATTGAGTGGAACACAAAAAGTGAGGAAGTATCTAAAGCCATGGATAGAGGACTCACACATTGAGAATTATGGGGAGTAAAAAATTCTATCAGTAGTGTGGGGGGCCTGCACATTGTTAGTTTTTAGGAAGTACCAATCCCATACCAATCTATAAGAACCATGACTCGAATATGTTGGGGGACTATTTAATCCAACATGAAAATGAGGCACTTTCACTTAGTCATTTACACCTCACCAGGGGATATCTGACCCCATGTTCACTCTAATCATCTAGCTCGATCCTAGTCAGCTTTCATATAGAGCTAATGGGACTAATATTCTCACATTACTACACACATCACCTTTTATGCCAAATAGCGGTGTGGAATCAATCCTTTTTGAAAAAAAACCTCAATATGGACTGCTTTTATGCCTTAATTCAAGTCCTTATCGGGGATATATGAAAAAACAAACGAGGCTCAAAATAGAAATTACATGTACTATAGGGGTGCATGAAATATATCCCCTTTTGGGAATCCTCATCATGTACTTACCCTTAAATGGCATGTAAATTCAGCCTATACAGTTTTCACTATGATATACATGGAACATGGTAACAATGGTATACTCGGTTTATATCCCCAATACACAGATCCCTATTTCCTTGGGCTATAAAACGTGTTTGAGATGGTATATAGCATGTGATTCCCATGTGAGTACTCATTTTGAACCATAAGTCATCCAAGTAATGCAGTCATTGACTACATGACATGGGTTCATGGACACATGATGGGTTTTTTATATATCTTACTCAGGGTGTGCATTGTTGTCTGAGTTATGTCATGTAGGATAGACATGTCATGTACTCAAACTACATGCCATGTGGATGGGTGTGTACCCAATATCCTAACTTAATATTACACATGTATACTATGCAATGTGGGAATACATACCACACATTGTGTGATATTTACAATATTTTGAAACCCAAGACCCATATATAGGGTTGTATACGATGTGTGATACTCTATACTACATGATCTGTAGCCACATTCATCCCCCAAATTTCCAAATCCCTTCGATTTTCATGTCACTACTACCAGAAATTGCTTTCAATGATGTTGTTGCAGCACCCATCACCACCCATGATCATTAAGGGCCCTTTCGGGCACTCAATATAACATCGACTTCCTTCTCCCATGGAATAAGTTTTGTCTGTCATTAAAATAACTCTTGATCTACCCTTTCATCACCCACTTACTGTTTTAATACGAAAACTAGCTCTGTCACCACCATACACTGACCTCATCATCTTTCCAATTGACTAAGGTTGAACCATCAGCTAGTACAAAGGTCAGAGGTGATCACCTACTGTATGTAGGAGGAAAAGTATTGAGAAATAGTGGTAAATACAAATACTAACCTCCTAAATATCCATATGCAATTTAAATCACATAGAACATGGGGAAACCATAAGTTCCTAGTAGAAAAATGATGATAATTGAAGTATGGTATCGTTAAGAATCATCGTATCAAATAGATTACATTTTTTGAAGGAAAATTTAAAAATAATGATCACAACAATGAAGGATTTCAAAAAATACATAAAAATTTAAACCAAAACAAAAAAATATCATATGGTATTTCAATGAATTTATTATCATGAAGAAAATGGAACAAATCTAAAGAAAGAAACCTTACCTCAATATAAAATCTCCATCGCTTCAATTTTTTATTGATGACATGGTTTCGTTCATTATCGATACATGATCCAATCATATATGTTATTGTGGAGTCAACTCCATTCCTTTGATCCGATGTTGATTCCTAGAAGATATGATCCCTATCCTCTCTCTTTATGTAGGGTTTATTCCAAATAAAAATTCATCAAACCCTATAGAGAAATCATAATGAGGGTTTTATAGAAGTATTTTAGGTCTAGCAATATAAAATTAATCAATCAATTTAATTAATTATTTCCACCTATGATGGTCTAATCCTAAGAAACCATGGTGTGAACAAAGATTATACCACCCCTAGGGTAAACCCCCCATTATGGACTCAATGAAAATTTTGGAATACCTATAAGAATATCCATTTAGGAGATAAAATCCATTCATAAAAAAATACAAGTGCATGGACTAAAAATGATATATTACTCTTAATATATTATTTCTAAGCCTTTTAGAAAATCAAAACTCCAAAAAGGCTCATTGAACATCATCGAAAATATTATAGTAATATCATAAAGTATTGAAATGAAAAATCCTGGTACACTAAGATACCATCAACCATGATAAAAAAATAATTATATTTTTCAATTAATAAATATTAAAATTCTCTTAAAGTAAAATGAGATTATATATTCATCAAGACTAATCCCGAGGGAACACACTCCATCCTAAGATCAAATAAACTATCCCGTAAAATTTCAAATGACTTTTTCTAGGGTAAATTTAATATTTTACCCAATGTTCTAAGACCCTAAAATATCAAAACTGAGTTAAGTCTCAATTGGAAAAAACGTAGGTCACTACACCATCCCAAATTTTAAACCTTTTCAGCCATGAAATGAAAATATTTAGAACTTATAATCATGGAATCTCATAAAATGAACTCATGTGAAAAAAAACCCACATTCACACACACTTCCTCCATTATCAAAGGTCCAAGTGCTAAAAACATTTGTTACATAGCCACCGAAGAATGGAATATCTTATTTTATAATTAATTTTAATGACTCTATATAATCTTGAAACAAGAATTGAATAGAAACGAGCATGCTCTATATGAGATTCTTACCAGGCCTCTATACCCAATTTTTTTTATATAAAGGTCATCTTGACACCTGGGATGAAGTGAATCCATGAACCACTAACACCCATTATTGTGGCCTTATTTTTACATGGTTTGCCACATCATTTTTATTAGTTTTTAGTAATTTAGTTAATTAATTTTTCACTTTATAGTAAATAGTCACAATTTTGTATTTATATAATTAAATATATTAATTTATCAACTTTTATAACCAATTATGTATTTTTAGTCTTTAAAATAATTAATTTAATTTAACTAAATTATCTAATATAATTATTTATTAATTAGTTTTTTTAATTTTAATCTACTTAGATTTTTAATAATTTGATATTTTTATTAAGTAATCATTTAATCATTCATTTGAAAATTAATTACCTTAGTTTTTAATTGTATATTATATCTTTTAATTAGTTTGATTAAAATAAAATATCATTATTAATTATTTTGTTTAATAACTATATTAGTGTTTAATATAAGTTATTAAGTTAAGTTTTAATTCAGTAAAATAATGTGAATTTAGTTTTAAGTCTTCTTTTAGTTATTTAATTAATTAATTTATAATTTTTATACTTTAATTTCCTTATCTTTTTTAAAATTATTGAAAGTAGTTGAAAAATTAAATCTACAACTATTAGTGACTCATTTCTTAATTTTCCAATTCTTCTTTAGTTTTTGAATCACCGATACCCTGTCGGTAAGTCATGTCTCATCAATAATTGTTTGTATCAGTAACCCTTTTAGTTGTATTTTTTGTTTTAAGTTTTTAATAGTTAATCTATTAATTTTATTAATCAAGGTGTTAATCTAGTTTTAATTTATTTAGTTAATGTTATTTTAGATTTTAAATTTTTTTTTATAGATATACATTTTTGGGTGATAATTACACTTTTCCTATCATTATTTATGCTAAACATAATGAGAACCAAGAAGAAAGTTTGTTAAATGTTCTTAAAAGTTCAAATTTTTCATAGGATGGACCATAGCTGATATAAAGGGTATTAGTCCCTCATTCTGCATACACAAAATTACTATGGAGCCAGGACATAAGCCTAGGGTAGAGTGTCAAAGAAGATTAAATCCAAAAAATGAAAGAAGTTGTGAGAGAGGAATTGATTAAACTGCTAGACAATGGTATCATTTATCCTATTTTTTATAGTGCTTAGGTCATCCCTGTAAGAACCTGGTTCTTCTTATTGAGGTACGAGTTTCTTCTTTTCCTTTTTTCCTTAACTGTTTTTGAGAAAACAAGAGATGTGGGGAAAAATACCAAAATTTGTGGGTACACACCGTGTCCTTTCCACACACTGTGTACTTTGTCTGTGTGGGATGAGTATACAGGGTGTGTAGGCCTGTCGACGATGAAGGGTGTAAAAACTGACTACACATTGTGTACTTAGTATTTACATACCATGTAATCAGTTGGCAGGTGAATAGTAAGGTGGTGGGAGTAGCCTCCAGTGGAACGATAGTACACATCGTGTACTTAGAAATACATGTCGTTTAATCAGTCGACAGATGAACATGGTGGCGGTGAAAAGTAGCCGCAAGAGGAACAGTTAAAAAGGAAAGTACACGCCGTGTACTTTCAAAGTACACGCCGTGTAGTCATGAAATTTCTCTTAAAACATACAGTAGCCTCCTCATTCAGTAGAGGAGGCAGAACGCTCATTTGAAGCTTGGGAGAGAAGGTCGAAGCTTGGAGGAGCTCCCGACTGAACACCGGGAATCGAATTCTTCCACCGTTGATAAAGTTTAAACCACGCGGGTGAGTTCTTCCTTCTCTGTGATTATTTCCTTCCAATTCTTACTCTAAGGAAAGTTATTTACATTTTAATGGGAAATATTTTATCCCAGATCTACGCCATTCTTGGTTGTTTTGGGAGGTACCTGTCACATATATCAATCAGAGGAGATCAAGTTAGGTGGTCTGGCGTTTATTTCCAACTTTCGAGTTATTTTTGTGTAATGTTGTGCCACGAGCCCATGTTCGGGGTGTCGTGTGGATGAGTCCTTAGCTATTAAGATATCTAGAATTGCATAGATAATCTAATGATAATTATAAAATGCTATTTGGGATCGTTGCTTTGATCTAGGGCCACTCCGTGGGTGTGTTCCTCTGTTTAGCCGTTTGGCCAGGATACCCGAGGGTATTCCGTGACTATAACATGTTTTGATTTTTCTTGAGAGAAAATTTATACAAACTTATTTCTTATGTGTTGGGCTCGTCCCGGTTACTTGCGCCTAAGGGTATTGTTTGTTTAGCCCGAGGGCAACATTTCATATGTCTGAAGACAATATTTTCGTGCCTGAGGGCAATATCGTGTATGCCTGAGGGCAATATTCATTATGCCTGAGGGCAATAACCTGAGGGTTTCAATTCTGTTTACCTGAGGGTAAGGGTTTGCATGTCTGAGGACACAATTATTTAGAATATTCACTGTGGTGATTTTTCTTTGGTTATACCTTCCAAGCTAAAGCACAGGCTTGGCATTGTTAAATAAATATTAAAATGTCAATGAAACTAGTAGTGATAGTTACTTTTGAGTACTTACTAGTTTGCTGCATTTTATTATTGCACACTGCTGTTGCACATTTTCACTGATAGTTGGGCACGGGCCTTCGGTGTTTTCCTAATAGGATTTATTTCTCACACCCTGTTTGGGTCATGTCTTCATCCCAAACAGATTATATTGCTGTAGGTGTCGATAAAGGCAAGGGTCCCTATACAGGTACATGATTGTTGCAGAGGAGTAGGAGAGCATGGGACCAAGCTTAGACTTGCGATGTTGTTGTGTTCTATTTACTCTACTTTGGGATTTGTTTTCTTGTACTTGTACCTTGTTGCTGTATTGTATTAATTGCAGTGTATCTTTTTTTGGCTGCTTTCCTAGACTTAGTGACATGTTGCTTCATTATATGTATAACTGTTAGTTATCTTTCACTTTAGTTGTTCTTTTCAGTTGCGTATTGTTTACTACTTCCATTGTTTCATATTTATATAATTTATTCCACTACGCTACACTTTAAAAAATGAGGGCATAGTTTCCCCACTATCAGTCCTTGGCCCTCACTGCTAGTCGGCAGCCTCTGGCGTTTGGGGAAATGTGCTTGAGGTCATGTGACCAACCGGGTTCGGGGCACCTGTTGTGTGACATCTGGATCCACGACGTTATAAAGTGGTATCAGAGGTGAGTTCTTTTCTTCTTGACTTACTATTTGGAGACTATAGCGAGGGATAGAATGGAATAGGTACTTGGTAATAAGTTGTTCCCAGGAGTATCTAACCCGTGTATAGGGAAAACCAATTTATCTCATATTGCAATTTATCTGGTTTTGCAATTTTACAGTCGATTTGATTTTCACTGTTGGGTGATGCACTTGTGGTGTGCTATTTATATTTTTATATTGGGTTCTATTTAGTCACAACCCAATGAGATGAGGGTATGCCATCTAATGCATCATTTAGGTACCTGTTAGAATCACATGCCATGCATAGTTTCCATGCCATGTAGGTGCATTAGAAATTGCATGTTGTTGTGATAGTTGTTGTGCTAGAAAAGGCATGCTGTTGTGATAGATGCTTTGATAAAATACCTGCTATTTGATAGGGTATTGTTGTGTGAGTTTTTGATATAATTAACGCCAAACATTGGTTCTTGAAGAGTATGGGACCTCAATGACCAGAATTTGGTGGATCATTGACATGTTTACTTTGTTATAACATGTATAAGATGCCAAGCTTTGATTTGCGGGGAGTATGGGCCCTCAAGGATCAGAATTTGGCTCTTAGGTGTTGTTTTAGTGTTTTTTTGGGCTTCAGAGTAGTTTCTAAGGCTTACTATCCAGAAAACCTAGAATACACACCATGTAGTTCTATGGACACATGCCATGTGTTCTTATGTTCGGGAAGAAATGAAAAAAAATCTAAGTACACACCGTGTACCCTAAGTACACGCCCTATAGTCTCTTACCATCTTATAGGTCGTGTGGGCAGAGACACGGGATAGGGAAGTTTTTTGGGGGAACACACCGTGTACTGGTTGTACACATCGTGTAGTGTTGACCCAGTGTCCACCCGTGTAACTAACAGAACGGACGATGAGACCTTAAGCTATACATGTCGTGTCTACCTTGAACACGCTGTGTAGTCTGACCCAGGTACCCGACTGTGTCACTAACAACACAGGTCATTGTTATACTTTCTAGTACATGTCGTGTCCATATGGAACACGTCGTGTAGTGTCAACCATGTAGTCAGTCGTGTAACAAGAAACACGAGTCGGTCTGGGGCTTCTTAGTACACACCGTGTCCATCTAGAACACGCCGTGTAGTGTGACCTGGGTACACAGGCCGTGTCACGAACAACATGGGCCGGTAAAATCTTGTCAGGTACACATTGTGTCTACTTTGAACATGCCATGTAGTCTTGTTTTAGGAGATCCATGTGGCTTAGCCGTGTAGAAGGACTTAGGCAGGGAAGAAGGATTCAAGTACACGCTATGTGTTAAGACAACACGCCATGTGTTTGGGGTGTTACACGACCAGTTTTAGCTGAAGTACATGCCCGTGTGGATGGCTTGTGGGAACACGCTGTGTAGTATTTATGCACGCCATGTAGTCATGTTTTATAAATCTTGAATGATTTATTTCTCTTGTTCCCTTCTTGGTCTCCTAGTTTTCAGTCCTTGATAATCTTCAACTAAGGTATGCGTTTGACTTTGTAGCGTCATGCCGCCGAGACGACCATGAGTTGTTCACCAAGAGAGCGGTGATGATTATACTCCTGAGGTGGTAGGCCATGGGATACTGATGGATCCTACAGCAGTGGCAGATGCAGCGCCAGCCGTTATACCAGACACAGGCACAAATGCACAATTCTGTGAAGGCTTTATTCGGTTCATGCAGACCTTCCAGGGAGCACTGCCGGTTGCCACATCTATGGCAGAGATGACACATATATTCCAACAGCAGCAACTGCCTACGTTTTTAGGGGATGGTGGACCACAGGCTGCAGAGTCATGGCTGGGTTCTATGCAGATGATCTTCGAGCATCTGGAGACACCTCCTGGGAGGAGGGTCAAGCTCGCTACATACATGTTGTGTGATTCTGCCAAGAGATGGTGGGATGTTACCACCCAGTCCGAGCATCACCAAGACATGGCATGGGAAGATTTTCAGGTAGTATTCTATGACTTCTTCTTTCTGGATATGCTAAGGGTAGATAGAGCTTGAGAGTTCATGAATCTGAAGTAGGGCTCCATGTCAGTGATGGACTATTCTGCCCGTTTTACCGAGCTTCATCGTTTTTCACCTGTTTTGGTGGGTGATGAAATGTTGAGGGCTAGACGTTTTGTCGATGGTCTTCGATATGACATCCGATCACTGGTAAAAATTTTCATGTTGCCTACCATGCATGCGATTGTGAATCAGACGTTGATTATAGAGCGGAACCTGCATGAAGCTAGTGGTGCGAACCAGGGCGGTTTGGCACCAATCTTTGGTACTATTTCTACCAGCAAGAGGAAGAGATAGATGAATTTATCTCATGGTGGTAGTACTATCCAGAAGAATTCTTTAGGTGGACAGGTAATTTGCTACCAGTGTGGTAAGGAGGGTCACAAGAGACCTCAGTGTCCACGTGACCCAGTGGAGTGCTTATCTTGCGACAATATGGGTCATCTATAATGTTTTTGTAGGGTGTTTCCACCAGTGACTAGTGAGATGGGTTATGTGCAGACTCAGCATGCAGGAGAAGGGCCAGTAACTTCTTACCAGTCAAAGAATTGGAATACATCTGGATGTTTAGGCCAAGGTGGTGGTCGTGGCCGTGGTATCCAGACACCAGGATCATAGAGACAGCAGGGCGGGTCAGCTCAGGGTATCCAGGCTGTGTCACAGGGCTGCAGCACTGGGCATGCATATGGAGTTCAACAGACCCAACAAGAGCAGGATCCTGAACCTTCCACTGTCAGAGGTACTATTCTAGTTGCTTTTGTTTTATCTTCAGTACTTTTTGATACTGGTTCTACACATAGCTTTATATCTGTGCATGTTGTGAAGATCCTTGGGATTTTTGGTTCTTCTTCTTCGAATATCATGACGCTAGACACACCGTTAGGAATGAGGATGGCAGGTGTGCATCAGTGCAAGGAATTCCCCCTTGAGGTTGGTGGGTGTCACTTTCTATGGGACCTCTATGTCTTATAGATGACGAGATATGACGTCTTTCTCAGGATGGACTGGTTGGTACCCTTTTGAGCCTTTGTATATTGCTATCATTGCAGGGTGAGTTTCACATCACTAGAGGGCGAAGATTTTATATACAAGGGTGAATGGGATGTCCAAGTGAGCCGAGCTGGACCCGAGCATCGTGGGTGAGGTGGAGTGATAGCCCAGATTGCGAGTCTATATCTGGATGATCAGGGAACTTGTCATAAGGATTTCCCTCCAGTGGTTGATCGTTTCAGGGATGTCTTCTCGGATGACTTTTCTGGTCTACCTCTGGAGTAAGAGGTAGATTTCCCTATTGACCGTGTTCCAGGAGCGGCACCAGTGTCCATTCCTTCTTATAGGATGGATACACCATAGTTGCAGGAGCTCAAGAGACAGTTACAGGAGTTGCAGGCAAAGGGTTTCATCCGACCCGGTACTTCTCCTTGGGGTTCGTCGGTCCTGTTTGCAAAGAAGGCGGATGGTACCCTCAGACTCTGTGTGGATTATCGGAAGATGAACTAGTTGACAGTCAAGAACCGATATCCCTTTCCATAGATTGATGATCTTTTTGATCAAATTCGAGGAGCACGAGTGTTATTGAAGAATGACTTGAGATCCGGATATCATCAGTTGTGAGTTAGACCATCGAACATACCGCTTACAGCCTTTCGGAGAAGATATGGTCTATACGAGTACTTGGTCATGACGTTCGGACTCACGAACATGCCAGAAGTTTTCATGGATCTGATGAATCATGTGTTCTACCCTTATATGGATTCTTTTGTGGTAGTCTTTGTGGACGATATCTTGGTGTACTCTCACACTCAACACAACCATGACACCCATCTTGAGGTCATTTTGAGTACACTGAGAGAGCATCAGCTATATGATAAGCTCTCAAAGTGCCACTTTTGGATGGACCAGATTCACTTCCTTGGTCAAATTATCTCAGATGCAGGAGTTACAGTATACACAGACAAGGTGAGATTAGTAGTTTCTTGGGAGAAGCCTATGAACGTGTTTGAGACACGGAGTTTTTGGGGCTGGCTGGTTACTATAAGCGCTTCATTCAGGACTTCTCCCGCTTAGCAGCGCCGTTGAAAAGTTTGACTAAGAAGGGTACGAAGTTCATTTGGTCAGAAGCATACGATACAACCTTTCTAGAGCTGAAGTAAAGGTTGACATCAGCACCATTCCTGATACTTCCCCAGCAAGGGAAGAGCTATACAGTTTACTGTGATGCATCAGGTATTGGGTTGGGAGCAGTGTTGATGCAGGGTGATTGAGTAGTTTCGTATGGGTCTCGGCAGTTGAGGCCACATGAGAGGAATTACCTAATGTATGATCTTGAGTTGGCTACAGTTATTCATGATTTATGTTGTTGGAGACATTATCACTTTGGAGAACATTTTGTGGTGTTTACGAACCACAAAAGTCTGAAATGCATCTTTACCCGATGTGACCTAAATTTGATATAGCGAAGGTGGGTTGAATACCTTCAGTCCTTAGACTTTGATCTTGCCTATACACCTAGTAAGGGTAATGTATTAGCTGATGCACTGAGTAAGAGGACTCAGATACAAGCAGTGCAGGAGGCCAGGGGTGAGTGGTAGCTCATGGATTTGTTCTCTGAGATACATTTGGAGGTGCACGATAGTCAGGGGAGAACCTATATTTCTTCTTTAGTTGTGACTTCTACCCTCCTGGATAGAGTGAGGATGAGACAACTATCAGATTCATAAGGCCTAGTTCTACGAGATTTGGTGTCAGGTGAGGACCCTCCTCCTGGTTGGGCGATAGGCGATGACGAGGTGCTGTGTATCCATGGACAAGTGTGGGTTCCAGGGGATATACATGAGGAGTTGATGCGGTAATTTCATGCTTCAGCTTGGGCAGTGCATCCCGGAGTTACCAAAATGTATCGTGACTTGAGACGTCAGTATTGGTGGTTGGGTATGAAAAGAGAGGTAGCTGGTTTTGTGATGAGATGTTCCACCTGTCAGCAGGTGAAGGCAGAGCATCATAGGCCAGCCGAACAGTTACAACAGTTTCCCATTCCAGAGTGTAAATGGGATGATGTTGTGATGGACTTCATGACAGGGTTTCCGAGGTCACCTCGAGGCAGTGATGTCATGTGGGTTGTTGTGGACAGACTTAGGAAGGTAGCTTAGTTTTTTCCGATCAAGGAGACCTTCAATGTTGACGATCTCGGAAAGTTGTATATCCGAGAGGTAGTACGTCTTCATGGGGTCCCTCGTTATGTAGTTTCGGATAGGGACGCCCATTTTATGTCTCATTTCTGGTAGAGTTTTTAGAGGGAACTAGGTACATAGGTGCTTCTGAGCACAGCTAACCACCCTCAGACTGATGGCCAGTCAGAGCGTACGATACAGGTGCTAGAGGACATGTTACGTGCATGCGTCCTGGACTTTGGGGGATCTTGGGAGAAGAATATAGCCCTGGACAAGTTTTCCTATAATAATAGCTTTCAGGCAACTATTGAGATGACACCCTATGAGGCTTTATATGGTAGGTCATGCCGATCACCCTTGTGCTGGATAGAGGCAGGTGAGGCAGCTTTGTTGGGACCACATCTTGTGCAGGAGACTTTATAGTAGGTCCAGTTGATTCAGAAGTGGATGGATACTGCACAGTCTCGTCAGAAATCTTATGCTGATCACCGTAGATGACCCTTGGAGTTCATGGTTGGGGATCATGTTTTCTTGCATGTTTCATCGAGGTTGGGTCACAGGAAGATCAGGATACAGGGTAAACTTTCACCAAGGTATGTGGTGTCGTTTGAGATTCTGGAGAGAGTCGTGTCGGTTGCCTATCGGTTGCAGTTACCATAGAGGTACCGAGCCATGCATGACATCTTCCATGTATCTCAGCTGTGCCATTATCACTCAGACTCATCTCACGTTTTTCAGCCCGAGGAGGTTGAGCTTTAGGTTGATGCATCCTTTGAGGAGCATCTGATTCGTATTGCTGATAGGAGCACAAAGGTTCTTTGAGGCCGGTTAGTTCCTCTCGTACGGGTGCTATGGAAGCATAGCCAAGTACAAGATGAAACCTGGGAGTGGGAAACTGACATGCATGCTCAGTGGCCAGATTTGTTCACAGCTTTATCTTCACCACCCTTGGAAGGGCAATTCGGGGACGAATTGCTTTAGGGGGGAAGTTTGTAAGAACTCGGTTATTTTTATTGAGGTATGAGTTTCTTCTTTTCCTTTTTCCTTAAGTGTTTTTGAGAAAAAAAGAGATATGGGGAAAAATCCCAAAAGTTGTGGGTACACGCCGTGTACTTTGGCCGCATGGGAGGAGTATACAGGGCGTGTAGGCTTGTCGACGATGAAGGGTGTAAAAACTGACTACACAATGTGTACTTAGTATATACACACCGTGTAATCATTCGGCATGTGAACAGTAAATTGGTGGGATTATTCACCAGTGGAATGATTGTACACGCTGTGTACTTAGAAATACACGCCGTATAATAAGTCAGCAGATGAAAAGGGTGGCGGTGAAAAGTAACCGCCAGAGGAACAATTAAAAAGGAAAGTACATGCTGTGTACTTTCAAAGTACACATTGTGTAGTCATAAAATTTCACTTAAAATAGGCAGTAGCCTCCAAATTATACATAGGAGGTAGAACGCTCATTTGGAGCTCAGGAGAGAAGTCCTAATCTTGTAGGATCTCCCGACCGCACACCGAGAATCAAATTCTTCTGTCGTCGATCATGTTTGAACCGTGCGGGTGAGTTCTTCCCTCTCTGTGAGTCTTTCCTGCCGATTATTACTTTAAGGGGAGTTATTTATGTTTGAATGGGAAATCTTTTATCACAAATCTACGTCGTTCTTGGTTGTTTCGGGAGGTGCCTTTAGCTTATATCGATCAGAGGAGATTGAGGTAGGTGGTCTGGTGTTTATTTCCAACTTTCGAGTGATTTTTGCATATCGTTGTGCCAAGAGCCCATGTTCGGGGTGCCGTGTGGCTGAGGCCTTAGCTAATAAGATATCTATAATTGCATAGATAATGTAATGATAATTATAAACTGCTGTTTGGGATTGTTTCTTTGATCCAGGTCCACCTCGTGGGTGTGTTCCTCTATTTATCCATTTGGACAGGATACCCGAGGGTATGCCGTGACTATAACATGTTTTGAGTTTTCTTGAGAGAAAATTTATATAAACTGCTTGCTTATGTGTTGGGCTCAGCTCGGTTACTTATGCTTGAGGGCAGTGTTTGTTTAGCCCAAGGGAAAAGTTCCATATGTCTGAAGACAATATTTCCGTGCCTGAGGGCAATATTGTGTACACCTGAGGGAAATATTCATTATTCTTGAGAGCAATCACCTGAGGGTAAGGGTTTGCATGTCTGAGGACACAGTTATTTAGAATATTCCCTGTGGTGATTTTTCTTTGGTTATACCTACCAAGCTAAAGCACAGGCTTTTCATTGTTAAATGAATATTAAAATGGCAATGAAACTGGTAGTGATAGTTACTTTTGAGTACTTACTAGTTTACTGCATTTTATTATTGCACACTACTATTGCACATTTTCACTGACAGTTGGGCACGGGCCTTTAGTGGTTTCCTATTGAGATTTATTTCTCACACCCTATTTGGGTCATATCTTCGGCCCAAACAGATTATATTGTTGCCGGTGTCGATAAGGGAAAGGGTCCCTATACAGTTACATGATTGTTGTAGAGGAGTAGGAGAGCATGGGACCAAGCTTAGGATTGCAATGTTGTTGCATTCTGTTTACTCTACTTTGGGATTTGTTTTGTTTTACTTGTACCTTGTTGCCGTATTGTATTGATTGTAGTGTATCTTGTTTTGGCTGATTGCCTAGACTTAGTGACATGTTGCTTCATTATATGTATAACTGTTAGTTATCTTTCACTTCAGTTGTTCATTTTAGTTGCGTATTGTTTACTACTTCCGCTGTTGCATGTTTATATAATTTATTCCGCTGTACTATACTTTAAAAAATGAGGGAATAGTTTCCCCACTATCAGTCCTTATCCCTCGCTGCTAGTCGGCAGCCTCTGGCATTTGGGGAAATGTGCTTGAGGTCATGTGACCAACTGGGTTTGGGTCATCTGTTGTGTGGCATCCAGATCCAGGACGTTACAATCCATATTCAAGTTGTCCCTAATAAGGGGGGTTTTACTATTGTCAAAAATGAAAAAAATAATGAAATCCAAGTTAGGGAAGCCACAAATTTGAGAGTCTGTATAGAATATAGGAATTTTAATGAAACCTCTAGGAAGGACCATTTTCCAATGCCCTTTCTTGATCAATTTCTTGAGAGGATTACTGGAAATGAAGTTTTTTGTTTCTTGGATGGGTATTCTGGTTAGAACCAAATTCTTGTTGCTCTAGAGGATCAGGAGAAGACCACTTTCACATGCCCCTTTGGGACATTTTCTTATAGGTGGATGCCTTTTGGGTTGTGTGGAGCCCCAACCACCTTTGAAAGGTGTATGATGACTATCTTTTCAGACGTGATTGAAATAATAATTGAGGTATTCATGGACGATTTCTCCATTATGGGTAGCACTTTTGATATTTATCTTGGAAATATTGAGTTAGTTTTGGAAAGATGTATTGAAACCAACCTTGTTCTTAATTGGGAGAAATGTCAATTCATGGTTACAAAATTTATTGTGTTGGGACATAAAGTTTCTAAGATAGGTCTGGAAGTTGATACTGCAAAGATAGAGGTTATTCAAAAACTCCCACCTCCTGAAAATGTAAAAGGTGTTAGAAGTTTCTTAGGGCATGCCAGTTTCTACCAGAGATTCATAAAAAACTTTTCCAAAATCACTAAGCCATCATTTTCTCTACTTGTTAAGGATACACCTTTCAACTTTGATGAAAATTATTTGAAATCATTTAATCTGTTAAAAGAAAAACTCACTTCATCACCTATCATCACTGCACCTGATTGGAATCTACCTTTTGAACTTATGTGTGATGCTACTGATGTAGATGTAGGTGCTATCCTTGGATATAGGGGAGATAGGAAGTTACGTGTCATGTATTATGCTAGTAAACTGCTAGATGAGTCCCAAAAGAATTATACCACCACTAAAAAAGATTTTCTCCTCCATTGGCTTGAAGGCCTTCATTTTTTTTATTGATTTTGATAATCCACCTTTCAAGGGGTGAGGTGGAGCCCTTACAAGGCCTGTAGGCATAAAAATTACATGGACCGTAGGCCTTAGAGGAATTCATTGCCCGTAGGATTCAAACATTACATACAACCCAGACTAACTACTTGGAACTGCTCTTCCCCAGCATCTTCATCGTGAAATCAGCTCTCCACCTTCGCATGGCTGTTTGGCTAGGATTTCCCATGCATGCATAGGCTTGTCCCGATGGCAGGTGCCATACCCTCTCATTCTTGCATTATGTTTAGCTTCTACTATGGTGAAATCTCCTTGCTCCTCCTCCTTCTGAATTGTGTTCCTTTGTAGGTTTTCTAGTTTTCATTTTCACTTAAGGTGGCCCGAGGGCCTTGAGGTGGCCCAAAGTCCTTACTGACCCGAAGGCATGGGTGGCCCGAAGGCCTTAAAGGACTCGAGGACCAAATCGATGGCCTGAAGGCCCAAATGGGGGAATATTCCCGGCTGCTACAGTGCCAAACAGTGTCTGCTGCAGTTCCTGCTATAGTACCTTCTACAGTTCTGCATAGTTCCTGCTACAGTACCTGCTATAGTAGTGCTACAGTACCCTTGAAATTAGCCTCTTCCTAGATTTGATCCCGAGTCTCCTGGATGCACTTAAGGAGTCCTTACCAACTGGGCTGAGGCTCATGTGCCTAAAAAAGAGTTGTTAGTTTTTGTTTTTTCTCTTGATAAGTTTAGACAATATTTGTTAGGCTCAAAAGTTATCATTTTCACTGACCATTCTGCCTTAAAGTATTTGATGTCTAAGAAAGAAACTAATCCCAGACTGATTAGATGGATTCTATTATTGTGAGAATTTGATTTAGAGATTAGGGATAAGCAGGGAGCTAAAAACTTAGTTTTTGATCACCTATATAGGCTTCCTCATACCCATTCTAAAGATCCAAAGGAGATCAATTCTTCCTTTCCTGACAAAAAACTTCTCTTTGTTTCTATTAAGTAGTTTGCATGGTATGCAGATTTTACCAATTCTCTGGAAGCAAGAATCTTTCCCAAAGACCTATCTAATAATAAAAGGAAAAAATTCATCTCTGAACTTAAGTACTACCTTTGGGATGACCCTTTGTTGTTCAAGAGGTGTGCTGATGGTATTCTTAGGAGGTGCATACCTGAAGAAGAGATGATGCCGATTTTAGAGAGTTGTCACTCCTCACCTTGGGGAGGTCACCATGGTGGTGAAAGGACGTCTCATAAAGTCCTTCAATCTAGTTTCTATTGGCCCATCCTTTTCAAAAATTCTATAAGATTTGTAGTTGGTTGTGACAAGTGTTAGAGGTTTGGAAATGTGGGTAGGGAGAAGGAGTTACCCCAAAAGTGTATTTTAGAAGTTGAAATTATTGATGTATGGGGTTTAGATTTCATGGGTCCATTTCCATCATCTCATGGGAATGAGTAATTTCTTGTTGCTATATATTATGCATCAAAGTGGGTTGAGGTACTGGCACTACCCAACAATCAAGCCAACTCTGTAATAATATTTGTCAAAATGAATATCTTTTCTAGATTTGGAGTCCCAAAATCCTTTATCACTAATAATGAAACAAAATTTAAGAACTATAAGTTTAAGGATTTGATGAAAAAATATGGTTGTGTTCATAAGACTATAACTCCTTATCATCCACTGTCCAGTTAACAAGTTGAAATCTCAAACAGAGAACTGAAACAAATTCTTGAAAAAACTGTGTCAAATTCTCGGAAAGACTGGTCTCTTAAATTGGATGAATATTTATGGGCATATAGAACTACTTTCAAGATGCCAATAGGTATTTCTGCTTACAAGATGTTGTTTGGGAAGTGTTATCAATTGCCTGTGGAGTTGCAACATAAATCATATTGGGCAATTAAGGCTCTAAATTTTGATTTTAAGAGTGCTGGTGAGAGAATATTACTTGAGATGAGTGAGTTATATGAGATTAGGAGAGAGAGTTATGATAATTAAAGGATTTATAAATAGAGGACTAAAATATTTCATGATTCTATCATTCAAACCAAGGAGTTCAAACCTGGACACAAGGTCCTTCTTTTTAACTCAAGACTTAAACTATTTCTTGGAAAACTGATGTCCAAGTGGTCTGGACTATTTACTGTTGTGATAGTTCTTAAGAATGGAGATTTAGAAATAGTTGGTGAAGAAAACAAACCTATGTTGGTTAATGGGAAGAGTGAAACTCTATTTTGAAGATAGACGAAGGGATTGACTGCCTTAAATGTTATTGAGAACTAAATCTGAATAAAGTTTGGCTGAAGACATTAAACTTAGTGCTACATGGGAGGCAACCCATGGTTCTTGTTTTTTTCCTTTAGTTGTATTATTTTTGAAATTTTAATAAAAATGTTGCATGCTCTATTTTTTTGCAATTCCTATTGTTTCTTTTTTTTCTCTTGGTTCTTGTTTACTGTGTTAAGATACTGCTGCTCTATCACAAGGGAGTGGAATTCCTATGATGGAGTTAATAACAAACCATTTCAAGGAAGTATTTTAATTTCTTTATTAATTTTTATGCTCTTGTTTACCTTAATAGAAATTCACTGCAAGTCCGAATTTTACTGCTATCAGCGAGTCATTGACTCACCAATGCATCTGAGCCACCAATGCATTGGTGCTACTGACAGTGACTCACTGATAAACTGCTATCACTGAATCAGTGACTATTTATTTGGAAAGATTCTACTTGGGTGTGAATTTTTTTGCTTGCACTAAAAAAATCTGCTGCATGACTTGAGATGTTTAAAAAAATATGCTTCATGTCATTATGTTTTTTAAAAAATTTGGCATGTTTCTCCTTGTTTAGAATGGAGTTTCAATGGTTTAAACCACTTTACTATATTAGAAATTAAGTGGGGGGGGGGTACATGTAGGCTGGAAATTTATTGAATCTGCTTGTTTTTGGTTGGGGTGTTTAGCATCCTTTTTTATACTCTAATTGTAAATCTGTTTGAATCAAAAGTTCTGAAATGCTACACCCAATTCACATTGTACTTACATAAGTTACATGGTACTGTTTGAACTATTTTTAAAATTTATTCACTGACCTTAATTGATATAGCATGTGAACCTGTTAATTAATTATTGTGGAAAACAATATTTTTTTAACTTTAATGTGGCCCTTAAAACATGTCATAAATCTACTTAATTGAAAATATGTTTTGAAATTTAATTGCTAAATTTTTCTTCTCCACTTTAGAATTCAACTTTGGGGACAAAGTTGGGTTTTATGTGTGGGGGAGGGGGTCAATTCTTGACTGAGCTAAAAAAATTGTAATGAGAGCCCTTCAATTCCCACTGCTACTTAAAAGCTTTTTGTTTAAAATGGTTAATTTTTTTCAAAATTCCTGCACAATTTAGGATGTATACTGTATTCAAATGAGTCTTTCCTTAGGATGATGCTCGATTGGTAGTTATGATTTGCTTTGAATCTGAAATTCTTGAGGGTGGATGATTGCTGAGTGAATGTGTTTAGTGGTTTTATGAAATTTTGGTTTAGGTTCTATTTTTGAGAGTGATGTAGGTAATTTGTTTGTGGATTTATGATCATAACCCTTGGAACTGGAAGTTTGAATTTGATCTTAGGGGACTCATTTTTCTTTTAATTATATTTATTAATCATCTTAGTGAGCCAATGTAAATGGCTTTTATATAAATCTTTTTAAAGTGGAGTAGTTTGGGTATTTGGGATCCCATGGTGAATTTATGAGACACTAGATGTTGGGTGCGTTTCTGTTAACTGTAATCCCTATTTACACTTTGAATAAGTGCACACGCACAGTGCTTAGCACATGATACATGACTTGAGAAAAATAAAATAAAGTGTGTAGGGTCAAAAACGCGTTCATTAAGGTGAAGGGAATGATGAATGCCAGATGAAGAAGGGGACAACTGGTTTATATGGGAGTCATTTAAGTTGTTTCAATAATGTGATTCACAAAAAAAGTATTTATTTTTTGGAACCCAGGTGAAGATCAAACTATAATGTTCTTATTGTTAATCTCTTAATTCCATATATTTTTAGCTTCTTTTCACTCTTGGATTTAGATCTTAGATTTGAATTGAGATGAGTCACTAAGTAGTTCCACATATGAGGTAGAAAATCTTCATTGCTTGATGATTCATTGTTTTCTAGACTACCAGTGAGAGTTTGATTTTAGGCAAGATTCATTAGAACAATTCATTTTAAAAGCTTTTTGACAGTCCTCTATTTTCAAAGTGCTGGACATGTTACATTTTGAGTTGAGTTTTATAAACACTTTACTATTTTTCAAAGATAATAAAGTATGCGATTGTTTGAGGACAAACAATGCTTAAGTGTGGGGGAATTTGGTGTAACCTTATTTTTACATGGTTTGACACATTATTTTTATTAGTTTTTAGTAATTTAATTAATTAATTTTTCACTTTATAGTAAATAATCACACTTTTGTATTTCTATAATTAAATATATTAATTTATCAACTTTTATAACCAATTATTTATTTGTAGTCTTTAAAATAATTAATTTAATTTAACTAACTTATCTAATATAATTATTTCTTAATTAGTTTTGTTAATTTTAATCTGTTTAACTTTTTAATAATTTGATATTTTTATTAAGTAATCATTTAATCATTTTTTTGAAAATTAATTACCTTAGTTTTTAATTTCATATTATATCTTTTAATTAGTTTGATTAAAATAAATTATCATTATTAATTATTCTTTTTGATAACTCTGTTAGTGTTTAATATAAGTTAAGAAGTTAAGTTTTAATTGAAAAAAATAATGTGAATTTAGTTTTAAGTATTCTTTTAGTTAGTTAATTAATTGATTTTTAATTTTAATACTTTAATTTCAATTTTTTTAATTATTGAAATCATTTGAAAAAATAAAACTACATCTGTCGGTGACTCAATTCTTACTTTTCCAATTGTTCTTTAGTTTTTGACTCACCGATACCCTCTTGATAAGTTATGTCTCATCAGTATGTATCGGTGACCCTTTTAGTTGTAGTTGTAGTTTTAAGTTTTTAATAGTTAATCAATTAATTTTATTAATCAAGGTATTAATCTAAGTGTCAATTTATTTAGTTAACTTTATTTCAGATTTTAATTTTAGTTTTTGTTTTTATAGCTATACGTTTTAATTAAGTTAATTTGTTAATAATTTTAATTGATTTCTGTTTTAGTTTAAGGTTATTTAATTTAGTTAAGTTTAAAAATTATTATTTATTAATTGAATAAGTTAATTTTATTAATTGTTTCATTTTATGATTGAAGATTTAATTTTAAGGCATCTGTGCCACCGATGCCGACATTTTTTATATTTGCTACCAATACCGATGCTGATCGGATCAGTTTCACATTCCATCAGGTTAGGTCTCACCACGGATCAAAATCGGTTTCACCCTCCTTATATCGTTCATCTCCGCCGCCGCTGCCTGATGCCGACACCCTGTCGTCATGGAAGAACCCTAAGCAGATCTACCAGTGCTGGAAGAAATTGCGCGCCGTTGAACCACGGACTCAACCATCCAAGCTGCAGTGCCTTCGGACCCGCTGCCTTGGAGAAGAAACATCCGACCCTCCCCCTGTGCACCGAGATTGGGGGAGGGAGAACACATTAAATATATAAAAAAAGTTAAAAATAATTTAACTAAACTAAATTAAAATAATAATAATTTAAAACAATATAAATAAATAATTAACAATAATAATTAAATAAACTATAAAATATACTAATTAATTAAAAATTATTTATAACTAAAATATTAATTTTAACTATTAAAATTATAATAAACTCATAAACAATTTTATATATTTTAATAAATATAGCAATTTACCTATTTAAATAATGAAATGTTTATAATTATAATAATAAAATTAATAAAATAAAAATAATTAACTCAATCTATTTTGAAATTATTTAATTACTTAATTACTTATGATGATAAATTATAATTTTAATAACCTAGTTAAAAAGATTATAAACTTAATAAATTAATAATTATAATAATTAACTTAATTAAATTAATATCTTTTTAGTCTACTTAAGTTTTACCTTAATAATATTAAGTGAATAATTTTATAATTACAAAAAATTCTTTTAATAAATAATATAAAAGTAAATGATAATTATCAACTAAGATATTTATTAATTAAAAAAGAATCAACATTTTAATTTATAAATGATAATTTCTTTAAGTTAATTTTTCTTTGTGTTTTTAACTATTTTATTTTGTTCTTTCCTGTGTAGATTCAAAGAAGAGTCGGAAACACGTCCATATTCATCCAACTGGCGTAGAGTTAGTTACATAGGGTAAGGTAAAGTAACACGTCGTTCAGGAAAAAATGCACGTGTGCGGAAGCAGTGTGAAATTCAAAACTATGTCGGTGAAAGGATGCAGTGACGTGCAACAGATGACCGCGAGTTTAAAAACAGAGCAACGAGGAGAAATGAAGAGAGGAATTTCTCATGGAATGATTCAAAGCTTCTCACACATCGGAGCAGCAAAACCTTCGAGGAGATTTTGGAGCACTTCTTAGAGAGTCATCTTCCTGGAGATCCGAGAAGCAGCATTTTAACACTATTGTAGTTCATAGGGGAGTACCCTATCCTTTGTTTTCTTTTCAATTCCATATGTTGTAATAGAATTATTTATTTTTCAAGTATGATCAATATAGTTAGATAAATCTTCTAGTTCGGGGAAATTTCTACTTTTTCAGGTTTACTTCTATGCCTTTTTACTCAATCATTTTAATATGTTCAGAATTTGATCTGTAAGTTCAATTCTGAATGTATACAACTGCATCGTACCACTAGTACTTAATTTCAAAACTCCACAATCATTCGACGAGTCTGATTATGGATTCATTTTATAAAACATTTAAATCAAAATGAAAACTTCAGAACTAATGACGAGTAAGTTATGTTGTTCTTTTTAAATAAAAAATCCTCATAGTTGAACTATCTTGGAGTGGAGAACTCCAAGATTGCTCAACCTGAATGACTTATTTCCTGGTGAGGGAATTCAGTTAGTCTTTTTAAGTGGTAAGTTTTGAAAACATACTTGTGAAAAGGAAATACTTTAAACCAGTAGGATAGAGTTTTTCCCTGGGCTTATCTTTCTGATAGTTCTTCTTTCAACATTTTATATCTTACTTGCTTAGACCATTTCTTGTTTCAACATAATTTTTGGAACAAAAAAATGAGGTGTCTCTTTACTAACTTTTAAAAATACAAAACAAAAAAAAGTAAAAAAAAAATAGAAAGTTTACCCCACTTTTGACAACAGTGGGCTGTTTTAAAGAAAATTAGAAAAGTTTTGGTCAATTTTACCTTCCCTGTGGGTTCGACCCTACTCTCCACTATACAGTAGTTTGTTGGAAAACATAAATTTTAAACTTTGACTTGATTTCAACAACACTCTTGTCACCCATCTCAAAATGATTTATCAACAAGGTTACCTATGGACAAGAATAATTATCTTCCCTTTGGAATTTTCACTGAAAGTGACCTGTCAACCATCCACTTCAATTAAGTTTTTGAAGCTGGAGTAGTTTCCAATCATGTGTCTGGAGCATCCAATTTCTAGATACCATAGTTTTTTACTAGAACCCTTTAACTAGGTTTCCTTAAATGTGTTTTTCATAAAACACACATTAGCTTTATCATACTTATCTTCTCTGCTTGATTCCGAATCACTTGAATTATGTTTTGAAGCACACCATGTTTCTTTCAAAAACTTTTTGTATCTTTTATCCTTATCCTCATACTTTTTCTTATACTTTATCTTGAGATAATATTCATTGATGTGTAATTTTATCTTGCATTCATAGGATAATATTTCATTTATAGATTCATACTTATTCCAATATTTTATCCACTTTCCTTTTTCATACATACCTCTATAATTGGATTTCTTGAAGAATTTATTATTTTTGTAGGTTGTTTTGAAAAATCTTTCCAAATGTGACATTTTCTCACCACTTTCTGCAGATGATTCTTCATCACTTGATCATTCGTCTTATATCTTCTCTTTTTTTTGAATCAATAGTTTTAAAATCTAAAAAATTTCTTTTCAGTTCATCCACTTCCTATTGGTTTACATGAAGTTCTTATTCATTCATCATTATCTTTCCAATAAGTTCCTTTACTAGAAGTTTACTAATGTCACATGATTCTCTTATGGATATAGACATTTCTATCCATAATTTTGGCAAACACTTGAGAAGTTACACGATTTGATCCTTATTAGTAATTTTCTTTCCCAATGCATGCATCAAGTTCACCATCTTGACGAACCTGAGATACATGTTAGATATAGATTCACGATATATCATATTAAAAGTACAATATTTAATACTGTAAGTATTTAAATTCATTTTTTTAACATTATAAGTTCCTTTATGAGAAACATACAATGTATCCAAGAATTCAAAATAAGTAGCATAGGTAAATATTATATTAATTCATATTATCCTAAAGCACATTATAAATAATTCATATCTTTACAATTAAAATAATATAAATCTTTAGTAACATCACTCCATTTAACTCTATCAGTTTTAGTATTTTCATATTTATCTTCTATTATAGTCCAAATATTAAAACCCATACTCTCTAAGTGAATTTTCATTTTAATATTCCATTAAGCATAATTAGTTCCATTAAAAGGAGGAGGCTGATTAGTATAAATTCATTATTTTCTTTTTTTTATCCATAATGAATTAAATTTAGAAATAATAGAAATTTAAGAACTTTAAATACAATGAAATCACAGTTAAAAAGATGTTTGAAAATCCTTTGACACCAAATACTGATTGGAGTGAATAACTAAATAGGTGGGAGGGGGGAGGGGGGTGAATTGAGTTCTCAATAAATTTTTTGTTTAAAAAAATTTAAAAACAAAATACCCAATTCTGTAAAAATTCTCAACTAATCAAAATAGTAGAAATATATAAATTTGATCTTTCAAATAATTTACCAAAAGAGGGATTATGGCTCAATTGAAAAATCTTATAAATACTTTAGCTTTTTTACATTAAGTTACTTCATTTAACACTTTATATAAACACAAATTAATATTAACTATCAATGTAATGTATTGTTATAGTTTAAAAAATAAAAAGCAATTATAAATTTAAATAAAAAACTAAAAAAACATATAGAGGAATTTAAAAAATGGGTCTGATCTTAGGATGACACTTAATCCCCTCCACTTGGAAATTACCTCCCTTAAATTAGTTTATTAAATAATAAACTGATCCAAAACCTGGATCAAGTTTTATAAACTATAGTACACAAGATTTTCCTGGTACAAAGCCTCTAACACAGTTCTAGGAGGGTTGAAAACAATACCAGACCATATAAGACCTCTTTCATAGTTATTCATTGGAATAAAAATAAAATAATTAATACAATATTGTGTATTCTCTAGTTTGACAAAAGAGACTATATTTTTATAGATAAATAGAGAAATATAAAACACAGGTCAAATGAATATCTAAGATTGAAAGAAAAAGAGATAAAAAGATAATAAATGTAAGGCTACTATATCTGAGTAGCTTCAATTTTCTAGAGTCCTTGAAATTTTATTTTTAAGGATATTGGTCGATTTTCTCAGAAAATACTAGAAAACAAAAAATTGTAAGTGTTTTTTCTATAGAACTAGAACTCATGTAAAGATCCTATGTTATTCTATAGGTGTGAGAAAAATGTTCTTAGTAGTCCATCATTTATTCACATGATCAAATAATTCTATTTAAAGAGATATCGATCAAAAGTATCCATTGGATAATAATCATTCTTCATTAAATGTACTAATGCTTCATTAAATGCTTCAAAACTTTCCATTAGAGATTTTAAATAGTCTACTTCTAAGTTAGACATGGTAAGCTATCTTCACTTGAAGTACAGTTAGTTGAGCTCCGTATAACTCAACATGGTTTGCTGATATGGAAAGGTGACACCATTGGTTCATCTCTTCATGGGGTGAGCTCATTTTTACATGTGGTTATTTAATGACTTTATGTAGTAATATTTTTTTTCATGTGGTCACTATATTAGAAGACACTATCAATATATTAATTTATTAAAAATTATATATACCTTGGTATGGTGACTTGATTTCTTTACGTGGTAGGTAGTTTCTTTCATGAATCCAGGTACAATTATTTTCATGATAGGTTGATTGTACATGTTCTATAGTGATTCACATCATAATGTAAGACGAATATTCAAATTTTTCTCAGTTCATGACTTAGAAAAATTTTGTTCATCTCACTCACAGTAAGCAATTTTTGTTCAGTCAGTAAAGTGATACGATCACTTGACCTTCAAATGGCAATGTGGTATGTTATTCTATAGACTTAGCCATTTTTGAATTTTTTTCTATTAAACCTCTTTATAAGAGAAAATATTAAAAATCATTAATATCAAGATAAACATGATTTGAGATTATCAAAATAAGGAGGTGACGGTCTAAGCCAACATTATTGAAATTTATTCTTATAATTTGGGTATGTTTTTAACTTTGATTATATTGTATTAAACTTCTTCTTTATTTTCATGGGATTTACAAGTAGGGTATGTTTTTACCTTTGATTATATTATGGCAAGGCCTTCTGTTTGTTGCTGGTTTTGTAGCCTCTCTTTGCTGCTATTAAGGACACAAGTGTGGTTCAGATGGGATATTGTGAAAACAGTATGCAGGACATCAACATTCTGAGAAAATTGACTATTCCATGGAATTTCATACCTATTATGGGTATAATTGAGTTTTTTGGTTGCCTCCCATCCCTTATTAGATTAAGATTAACACATATGGTTCCTCTAGAGGAAACCCAGGACCCTCGGAGTGTGGTGCTGTTTTCCAGGTCCATAAAGATAATGTCATGGGTTATTTTTATGGATCCTATGGTGTGACTACTACTCTTGAAGAATAGATTCTTTGAATCATCTATGCTTCCTCATTTTCAACATTGAAAGGTTGGAATTAAATTTGGTTGGAAAGTGACTCTTCCACTCTTGTGCAAGATATATGGAATGGTGATTTGCATATTTCATGGATACTTATAGCTAAATGGATGGAATTCATGAATACAATTATGAGTCTCAACTTCATTTTTACCCATTTTTTTGGGAGGCCAATATGGTTGCAGATGGGATTGCTAACATGGGAATTTGTGTGACTCTCACTTGGTCAGACACTCTCCCAGCTGGTTTTATTTATTTCTATGAAAATTATTGGAATAAGATCCCATGATTTCGACTTGTTTAATTTCTTTTCATAAAAAAATAACATGGCCTAATGGCCGATGGACTCCTTAAAAATACAATTCCTTTCATGATTCCCTTCTTCCAATTCTTTTGATCAAACTGTTACCATATCTGTAAGGGTTTTTTATAACTAAGTTGCATTTATTTGAATTATAATGACTTTTCTTGAACGTTAATAAATTAAGTTGAATTATTTTATCCTATGATTTTTTAAATAGTATTTCCACATTAATTCAAATTTATTTGCAATAATTTATCATAAAATACTTTATGAGGGATTTTTACTTTAATGATTATGATATTCATAAGGAATTTTGTGAACTAAAAATTTGTTTCCTTGGGTTATACAATTACTTATTCAACTTAATTCTTCATAGTCACACATATTCTCCCATTTTTCATTTCATATGACATTCACCCTTATCTATATAAGGAATGTTCCATTTTTAATTTAAAACCCCTTACTTGATGAATTTATTACTCATAAAAGTATAAAACTATTAAGAATAATCATCTTTCCTTCTAAAGGTTCTTTATCTTCTATGTCCATATTTTATTTTCCCACCAATGTTATTTATTATATTTGGAAACCTAATTATATGTTATATTGTGTGACTGTCATATTTCCCCCTTCCTCTTTTAAAAATTATGTTTAATTATCATTTTTATAATGCGGTTTTAAAAAGTTATTTTAAAAATATTAAATTGGGTTTCCTTTAAAGTTTTTATTTTTATCTCCCACTCCACATTTCCCCAAGATAAACATTATGATTTTTTTCAAGGATATGTTATTGAATATTATTTTTAAAAGTAAAATTATTTAAAAAGAATAACTTCACCTTTTTAAAAATGAATTTTTAATATGACTCGTAACTTTTTATTTTTTAACTATAGTAATTTTTTTTCTAAAAACTCTTTTAGGATTTGGATTATATTTTTCTATTTATCTCTAAAATATCTGTCTCCTTTAGAATAATGTTTCATTAATCACCCTATAAATTACCTTGTGAAATAATCCTTTGGGTGACTGAATTTTGGGTATCAATCAGTCGAATTCTTGATCCGTTATCATATGATAGTATTCAAAGTGTTGTTTCATGAAAGTTTTTTTTCATCCATGTCAACATTCTTTAAAGATTTTATGTTTCACTTGTGATATTACCTAATGATACCATCCAACTTATTTCTATGTATGGATCATGATCATATAATTCCATCTATTTGTTGGAGAAATTATTGAATTAACTATATGCCCCTTACTCTATACATTGTTAGTTTAAGGGATGCTTACATGTATATCCCTTCAATTTATTGACTGGGGAAATATTGATAATCGATATACTTGTCATTTAAATAGGGATTTTTATTGATTTATAATTCATGTTCGTTATGTATTGTATAGTTTATTAATTACTTTATGTGATTAATTATTGGACTTAATTAGTGATAGGCGGAGCCCATAATTGTCCCTCGATGCATCGGTTGGTCTCATGAGACAAACTGGATTGGTTATTTGTTGTATGCCTTAATAGTTTATGTAATATGTCTTTTCAGGAGGCCTTAATGATAATAGTATGATGCAAAATATGATTCATTCTATCATTATAGAACCAGTTATTTTTATTCATGTGATTATTTATATTGTTATGTCATCCGTGGATTCATTTCAAGCTCATGTGATCAGTTACATTTCCATTTCCCCAGTTTATGAAGAAATTCATTATGTATAATATTTCTTGGAGAATAAAATGTGCGGAGAATTTATGAGATATGGTAAAGACTTATTTTGGTTAAGTAGTTCCTAATGTAGTGGAAAAAATTTCCATTTTATGGGAAATAAATAGGCTGTATTAGTTCATGATGTGTCCCAATTCTCTATAACTCTATACCTAAAAGGTTAAGGGAATGTATGTAATGAAATATTTTCTTTAAATCATGTAGTTTAGGGATAGTTACATTTGGGTGATCACACTAATCACAAGAGTACTAACATATACTATCTTAACTACCCAAGAATAGAAAACCACGTACCTAAAAAAATCTATAATAGAGGACCCAAAAATCATTGAGCGGAACATAAAAAATGAGGAAGTAGCTAAATCCATGGATAAAGGAATCACACCTCGAGTATGAGGGGGAGTATAGAACTCTATCAGTAGTGTGGGGGGCCTTCACATTGTCAGTTATGAGGAAGTACCAATCCCATACCGATCTATAAAAATCATGCCTCAAATATATTTGGGGAATACTAAATCCAACATGAAAATGAGGGACTTTCACTCAGTAATTTACACCACACTAGGGGAGATCTGACCACGTATTCACACCGATCTTCTATCTCGAACTCAATCAACTTCCATATAGATCTAATGAGACTAAAATTATCACATTACTATAGAAATTACCTTTTATTCCAAATAGAGGTGTGGAATCAATCCTTTTTGAAAAAAACTCAACATGGACTGCTTTTATGCCTGAATTCAAGTCTTGATCAGGGAGATATGAAAAACCAATGAGGTTGGAAATACAAATGACATGTACTATAGTGGTTCATGGAATATATCCCCTTTGGGGAATCCTCATCATGTACTTCCCTTTAAATGATATGTGAATTCAGCCGACACAATGTGTACTATGATATATATAGAACTTGGGACAAATGGGGTACTCAATGTATATTCCCAATACACAGATCCCTATTGTATTGGGCTATACAACATGTTTGAGTTGGTATATAGAATGTGATGCCCACATGAGTACTCACTGTGAACCATTGGTCATCTAAGTAATGTAGCCATTGACTACATGGCATGTCTTTATAGACATATGATAGGTTTTCCATATATGTCACCTTGGGTGTGCACTGTTGTCTTTATCATGTCGTGTAGGCTATACATGTCATGTAATCAAACTACATGCCATGTGGATGGGCGTGTACCCAACCCCCTAACTTCATCTCACACATGTATACTACCCCATATGGGAATCCATACCACACATTGTGTGATATTTACAATATTTTAAAACCCTGGACCCATATATAGGGTTGTATATGATGTGTGCTACTCTATAATACATGATTTGTAGCCATGTTCTTCCCCCAAATTTCTCGATCCCTTCTATTTTCATGTCACTTCTACCAAAAATAGCTTCCAATCATGCTTTTTCACCACCCATCACCACCCATTATCACTGGGGGCCCTTTTGGGGACTCAATATATCATCGACTTACTTCTACCATGGAATGAGCTCCATCTGTCACTGAAATCACTATTGATCCACCCTTACATCACCAATTACTTCTTGGATACCCATACTCACTATTACACCACCATACACTGACCTCCTTAGCTTTCCAATCAACCAAGGTTGAACCATCGACTATGAAGGACCCAAGACCACCCTGATAGGGGGGGGGGGGTGAATCAGGGTGTCAACCTTTTCTCTTCTTTACTGGATGTTGTTCCCACGTTGGTGGGAAACTTTTAAAACCAATATGATAGATATGTACAGTAATTAAAACATTCACATGCATATGGAAAACGTAACACTTTTACTTGGTTCATCACTAAGAGCTATATCAAAGGAGCATACGACGACATGTTGTCAGTCGTACATAATTCCAATAATCTTCACTAGATGTAGATTAAAAAGATTCGGGCACAATCACTCTATCCCAGGAACACTACCAAAATATTCAAGGATAGCTCACTACCTCCCTCAAATAACTTCTGTAGACTCCCCCTGGCTCACTGTCTTGGAGAGGTTTTCACTCAATTTATCAACTTTAAGGTCACTTCAATAGATTGGCATGAAAGTCTTGGTCTCTGTTCAGCATGAGACACTACTTGCATAAGAGTCCCGAATTGCTTCTCTTTTATATTTAGTTTTCTACTTTAGTGAAATTATCGAATTCACTAAAACTTATTCTTTTTTTTCACTAGAACCACAAACTCCCTTTATGATGTTTCTACTTCCGAATTGTCTCTAATCTTTGTACCATGCTTTCTCTGCATTCCACACCTGCTCCATAGACCATGCCAGCTCCGCACACTGTGCCTTCTCCATGCACCGTGCCTATTCTGCACACTGTGTATGCTCTACGCACCACGCCTGCTCTGCACACCATGCCTGCTCCACATACACACCTTCTCCGCATACCGCGCCTGTTCCGCGTATTCCATCCATGTACCGCCTTCACGTACTGTCTTTACATACCACCTTCATGTACCTACTTCATGTACCTCCTCTACATTCCACCTTCACATACTGTTTCTTGCTTCTACGGGATTCTTCTTCAAATTATTTGAATTATTTTGTCTCCTGCATACCAATTTTTACTATGCAAAAATCTCTTCTGCAGACTTCTTCTTCCAATTTTGTGAATCATTTTGTCTTTCACATACCACTTTGTCCTACGTGGAATCTTTCCTACAGACCACTTTCAGACTTATCTGAGTTCTTCCACAATGATGATATTTTCTTATCGAATTCGATCTCTATTAATGATGGGTTTAGTAATCCTTATATAGGTGAATAACTCCACAAATTTTTCTAATCCGATTTACCCAAATTTTCAATGTGGGACAATTTTCACCATAGACTATGCTCTTTCCACGTACTATGAGCCTCCACCATGTACTAAGACCCTTCACCGTATACCGTGTGTCTTTCGGTCTGCATACTGCATCTCTTCTACCAATGACGATCCATTCTGCGTACCACAACTCCTTTCGCGATGAACCATTTTCGGTACCGCAACCCGTTCCGAGAACCATTCCACATACCTTTCCCACTACACTGTATTCCGCCGATAACAATTCACGGACATTGTACGTGGTCCATGCTCTGAGGTATGTGGTTTACTTTATTTTCATATTTCCTTTTCCATTCTACATCTCGTTCACTCCTATGCAGAAATCCTTCCATTGCTAAAAACAAAATCCCAATTTTGAGGTCCAACAATTTGGAAAACACTGGGAAACGACAACACCTTAAATATATGATTTGGAAAGAACACCCATGCTAATTCACTATCATATTTCTTCTTCAACAATCATCTGATTTCATTACGAACCTTATCTATCGTGATATATAGTCTTTGATCGATCACCTTTAGCACCATCAGATTTGTCCAGGGAAAGTACTATAACTTCTCTGTCTTCCATCAACATCAGTCTTTCCAGTCAACACTAAATATGAATGAAATCATCTTCTCAACTTTGTATGATCATTCTTAAATCTTCAAATCTCCACATGATCCCTTGTACAATGATGCATGTGTCTTCAGGTAGGATCTTGCATGGTCTCTTTGAATAGTGAGATGTTTCATGATCACTTTATAACTTAAAGCCCTTTAACACTCTCTGAGATGGTTTCATTGTTGTATACAATGTATCACCTTTGATACATGAATTTTTAACTTAAGATCAGTTTAACAATCATCTAAATTTATCAATTTAAATAACTTGGGAGTTCTTCATATATTTCTTCATTTTGATATTTATTGACAATTGTTGACAGAAAATACAACCTTATACACTAAGTGGTCCCAACAATCTCCCCCTTTGTATTTTGTTGTCAATACCTTAAAGTTATCCTCAAATGAATAAGTCAATATCAAAATGATAATATCATATCTCCCCTTTTTCTTTATCTCCACCATTCGAACTTTCATTTCACTTTATCACCCCTTATTGACAAGAAATACAAAGTTCATGGGAAAAGGGTATCCATACTTTATTAAGAAATATTCCATCAATAATTTCACTCTAAGTCTACTTGAGCAGTGCTTAGTGTAGAAAACAAGAGAATTTTATTTAGACAATAAGGCTGTCCATTTTTCACTGATAATGATACCACATGAGATGAGAACTCATGTACTTTGTCTTCAGGGGTTTTACAATTTCATTCTAGTCTGAAGAAATTGAATGTGATAGGGAATAATCAACATGAAACTCCTACACTCACTTCAACAAAAAGATCAAAAACATTGAAGGTCAATTGGTAGGATAAGTGGCCTTAGGGAACTTCCATTCTTCTTATGTCACTGATTAATTTAGTTACTCTACCTTTGTAAAATTATCTTCATTTTGAGTAACCAAAGACGAGAGACTGAGAAATGAAATAAATTTTCCAATGACATGTTCTTCAAGAAATTTCTAGAGTAATTGAATTTAATACCAACTAAAGTTGATACTAATTGAAATAATAATTATGGAATCTTATTCATTTGTCTCCCCCTCAAGGGAAACACTCCTCATCATCTTCATCAAGGGTGATCCTTCATCATTTTAATCTTTGAATATCAATTTAATAATCTTACAAGGATGGAAACTTCTCCATCTTAGCTATCAAGATTTTACAACATTCACTAATTCTCAGGTTCTCCCCCCGAGAGTATGCTTCACCTTCAATTCCCTATACTATCAGCACAAATACAATACACAAATGATTAATGGAATAAGGTGGTTCCTCATTGCTTCTTCAATGTGAGAAGAAAGGCTAAGATGGTTTTCTCAACCAAGATGCTCCATTTTCTCCAGTCTTCATGATCACACATATGAACATATTTTTTGATCCATGTTGATGTGGCATGGATCTCTTCACATTATCTTCTACTTTGCATGGAGAGTTTTTATTCTCAACATCTATCATGAATGATACATTCTTAATCCTTTTAAGGACTACTTCTTACTTTGGTATTAAGGTTAGAAAACCTTTTTCAATGTGACTAGATTTCATACACCTCTCACATGGAACTTCTTTAACATGTGTGTTTCCTTTGGATTTCACTCTCTCATGCACTTTTTCTTCATCACGTGTATGTTTTTATTTTCCTTTAGCACCATCCTTGTCCATTTCATCTTCAAGTCTCCTTATTATTTCCAAATCTTCTAGCTAGATGACCAAAATGTAATTTGGAACTATTTCAGCAGGTCTAGATCTTCCACATAGGTTCATCTGAGTATCATCCTTATTAGTTTCTATTTTGGATGAATTGCACTTAAGTTTCATGGATCTAAAAACCAAGGTATTCTCAGATTCCCTACTTGAGATCTTCTTGGGAAAATTTGTGTTCACAATATTCTTATAATTTCTTCCCAAGGTTTCTTTTTCATTCTTAGTCAGCTTTTGTGGTCTTCTCTTCTTATCATCTTTTGATGCACTTTGAGATGAGCATATACCAACCTTGCGACCACTGCCATTGCATACATTACATATGTTTTCAATCATTCCAAATCTATTTGTAGTATACAGATTCTTCTGAATATGTGGATGTGGCTTCTTCTTCACTGGATTTCTCCCCCTTGTAATGAGAATCCTTTTTGATTTTTCATTTTGAGGAGTTGACCAACAATCTAATGCACAATGCCCAAACCTATTGCAACACAAAAATCAGACCACATATCTTGACTTATTAATATCTTCTGGATAAGGTTGTTGGGTTTTCTTATTGATTTGTTGTGGTCTCTGTGGGGAACCGTATTCCATCTTTTTATTCTTCCTTTATACCCTAGCCATGGTGGTAGGTAAATCCTCACCTTTCCTAATCCATACTTGTTTTGAATTTCTCTTCCAGCCTACACTGGTCATGGAACCATATTTAGAAACATGAGTACAAGATAGTTTGGATGGTACCTTATTCCTCTCAGCTGTTTGTGGTATATCACTGAAAGATGTCATGATCTTCTTATCACACGTTGGAGGTCCTTCAATTTTAGGTTCCTCCTATGAGCATTGAGTAGTAACTGACACTATTTATTGAGATATATCATCAACAGAAGTCATGATCTTATTGTCAAATGTTGAAGGTATTTTAGCTTTATAATCCTCCAGTGGACACTAAGTACCAGTAGCAACTATTTCCTTCTTTTGTAAAGGCTCAATATGTGTCTTATCAAGATTGGTCGACTGAGCTTCCAATTTTAGACTTTCCATATTGAGGATGATCTTATGATCTTAAATCATGATCATCTTCTCTTCACAAGTCTTCTTCAATCTTTCAACCTCATCTTCATGTATCTTAACTTTTTTTTACAAGGAATATTCGAGTTCCTTGATCTTCTTGGAAGTTTCTTTCAAATATAAACCTTTGTCTTCATTTCTCTTCTTTGTCTCATCTTCAAGTGCATGGATCCTTTTTTACAGAGTCTTATTGACTCCTTATTTCTTTTCAAAGGCTTCAATATTTCTGGAGAGCTTATAACATTCTGAAATTTTTCCTACTAAGCCCTTTTCTATATTGTCATCTTCTCTTTCCAGTCCGGTGATCTCAACCTGCATGCATTGTAATATTCCACAAGCAACAACAACTATTTCTTCTGGAATATTATGCTGATAGGTTCTTAATTTCTCCTGATCACTTTCAAGCTCATGTGAGGTAAACATTTGATCAATATCCCCACCTGTGCTGGAATCCATATGTTTGGTGGAAACCTAATCCACTTGCTATTTACTTTCCAAGCCTGATATTTATTCATTTATTAAAAAGGCATGGAGAAATAGAAACATCATCTTATTTATAAATGAGGTACTTATTCAACTATATCTTCTCTTTCTTTTTCTTGTTTATCATGGTCTTGCTCGATATAGACTTCTTCTCAAGAGTAACTGAATCTTCATCAACAATGCACTTCATTATTGACCCAGGAAAGAAAAAAATCATCTTTTGAATAAAATTACTGCATAGTATCCAACATACGTGAACTATTTTCCCTCTAATACCAATTGAAGGACCATAGACCACCCTAAGGGGTGGGGGGGGGTGAATCAGGGTGTCAACGTTTTCTCTTATTTACTGTATATTGTTCCCACGTTGGTAGGAACTTGTTTAAACCTCTATGATGGATATGTGTAGTAATTAAAACATTCACATGCAGCTAGACAACACATCACTTTTACTTGGTTCACCACTTAGGGCTATGTCCAAGGATCATACGCTAACTGGTTTGCAGTCATACCTAATTCCACTAATCTTCACTAGCTCTGGATTTCAAAGATTCGGGCACAATCACTCTGTCTTAGTCACACTACCTAAAGGTTCAGGGATAGCTCACTACCTCCCTTAGATCACTTCCATAGACCCCCCCTGGCTCATTGCCTTGGATAGGTCTTCACTCAGTTTATCGACTTAAAGGTCTCTTTAACAAATTTACATGAAAGTATAGGTCTCTGTTCAGCACGAGACGCTCTTGCATCGTAGTCCTGAATTGATGATAATTTATATTTAGTTTTCTCCTTTAGGGAGATTATTGAATTAACTAAAACTTATTCTTCTTTTTTCTAGAATCACAAACTCCCTTTATGATGTTTCTACTTCTGCGAACTTTCAATAATTATGTGGACTGTCTCTAATTTTCATATTGTGCCTGCTCCATGTACCGCGCCTACTCTTCGGACTACACCTGCATCATGCATTGTGCCTACTCCGCACACTGTGCCTACTCCATACATCGCGCCTGCTCCATGAACTATGCCTGCTCTGCATACCGCATCCATGTACTGCCTTCACATACCGCCTTTTCATACTGCCTTTGTATACCGCCTTCATGTACCACCTTCGTGTACCTCCTCTACGTTCCGCCTTCATGTACCATTTCTTCCTTCCATGGGCTTCTTATTCAAATTATGCTAATTATTTCATCTCCTGCATACCACTTTTTCCTATGAAAATATCTCTTATGCGGACTACTCCTTCCAATATTGTGAACAATTTTTTCTTTCGCGTACCACTTCATCCTTTGCAGAATCTCTCCCACGTACCATTTTCAGATTTAGTCGAGTTATTCCATAGTGATAATATTTTCTTATTGAGTTTTTTCTCTATTAATTATGGGATTATCACTCCTTATATAGGAAAATAACTCCGCAAATTTCTCTAATCTGATTTACCCAAATTTTCAATGTGGGACAATCTTCACCGCATACTACTCTCTTTCTGTGTACTGTGAGCCTCCACTGCGTACTGTGACCCTTCACCGCATATTGTGTCTTTTCCAGTCCATGTAATACATCTCTTCCACCAATGACGAGCCATTATGTATACAACAACTCCTTCTACGGTGAACCATTTTCAGTACCACAACTCGTTCTACATACCTTTCCCACCACGTGGTACACAACTGCAACCATTCCCGGGCATGGTACGCGGTCCATGCTCTGAGGTACACAATTTTCTTCCTTTTCTAATTTCCTTTGTCGTTCCACATATCTTTACTTCCTATGCATAAATCCTTCCATTTCTAAAAACAAAATCCCGATTTTTAGGTCCAACAATTTGGAAAATACTAGGAAACGACACCACCTTAAATATCTACTTTGGAAAGAATACCCATGCTAATTCCCTGTCGTATTTCTTCTTCAACAATCATCTAATTTCATCACGAACCTTATCTATCGTGATATATAGTCTTTGATTGATCACCTTTATCATCGTCCGATTTTTCCAGGGAAAGTACTGCAACTTCTCTATCTTCCAACAACATCGGTCTTTCTAGTCAACACTGAATATGACTAGAATCATCTTCTCAGATTTTTATGATCATTCTTAAATATTCAAATCTCTACATGATCCCTCATGAAATTATTCATATCTCTTTAGTTAGGCTCTTGCATGGTCTCTTTGAATAGTGAGATGTTGCATGATCAATTTATAACTTGAAGCCCTTCAACACTCTCTGAGATGGTTTCATTTTTGTATACAATGTATTAACTTTGATACATGTATTTTAAACTTTAGATCAGTTCAACAATCATCTGAATTTATCAATTTCAATAACTTGGGAGTTCTAATTCATCTCCTTCTTCATTTTGATCTTTATTGACAACTATTGACAACAAATACAACCTTATACACATAGTGGTCCCAACAGGATAGTGCAAAGGTCTGAGGTGACCACCTACTGTATGTGAGCGAAAAAGGATTGAGAAATAGTGGTAAATACAAATACTAGCCTCCTGAATATCCATATATAATTTGAATCATAGATAAAATAGGGAAAAAATAAGTTCCTAGTAAAAAAATAATGATAATTTAAGGATGACATCATTAGTAATTTCCGTATCAAATAGATTACATTTTTAGAAGGAAAAATTCCAAAGAATGATCACGACAATGAAGGTTGTCAAAAAATCCTTAAAAATTTAACCAAAAATAACATATATCATAGGGGATTTCAATGAATTTATTAGCATGAAGAACAAACCAAAAATCCAAAGAAATAATCCTTACTTCAATATAGAATCTCCATCACTTCAATTTTTTATTGATGACATGTTTCCATTCATCATAGGCATATGATCTAATCATCTATGCTGTTGTGGAGTCAACTCTATTCCTTTGATCCGACGTTGATTCTTACAAGATCTGATCCCTATCCTCTCTCTCTATCTAGGGTTTGTGCTAAGGAAAAATTCATCCAACCCTATAGAGAAATCATAATGAGGTTTTTATAGGGGTATTTTAGGTCAAGTGGTATAAAATCAATCAATCAATTTAATTAGTTAATTCCACCTATGTTTGTTTGATCCTGAGAACTCATGGCGTGAGAAAATATTATACTACTCCTAGGGTAAACCCAAAATTATGGACTCAATGATGATTTTGGAATCTCCATAAGAATATTCATTTAGGAGATACAATCCATTCATAAAAAAAAACACAAGCGCATGAAATAAAAATGATATATTATTCTTATTATATTATTTATGAGCCTTTTAGAAACTCAAAACTCAAAAATAACTCATTGACCATCATCAAAAATATTATAAGAATATTATAAAGTATTGAAATGAAAAATCATGGTACACTAAGATATCATCAACCATGATCAAAATACAAATCTTTTTTTTTGATTTATAAATATTAAAATTCTCTTAAAGTTAAATGAGATTGGAAATCTATAAAGACTCATCCTGAGGGCATAAAATTCACCCCAAGATCAACTAAACTATCCCAAAAAATTTCAATGGAATTTTTCTCGGGTAAATTTAATATTTTACCCTTTGGGAGGTTCTGAGACCCTAAAATATAAAAACTGAGTTATGTATTAATTGGAAAAAACCTAGGTCCCTACATCATTCCAACCTTTAAACCTTTTTATCCTCGAAATGACAATAGTTAGAACTTTTAATCAAGGGATCTCATAAAATAACCTCATGTGGAGAAAACCCACCTTCACACACACTTCCTCTATCATCAAAGGTCCAAGTGCTAAATGAATTTATTAAAAAACCACCCAATAATGGAATATATTCTTTCATAATTAAAGTTATTGAATCTATCTCATCTCAAAGTAATAACTGAATAGAAACAAGAATTATATCTATGCAAGTCTTGATAAGACTTTGTACCCAAACCTTTATTATACAAAGGTCATCCTAACACATGGGATGAAGTGAATCCATGAACCAATAACATCCATCTCAAAATTATTTATCAATAAGGTTGCCTCTTATAGGATTACTTCACTGTCCACCTATAAAAGGTTTCCTTGATGGTTTTCATATGAGAAAAACCCATTTATGCTACACTCCACCACTAAGTTCTTCTTAAAGAGTTTATACTAAAACCAAAAGATATGAAAATCCAATAGATTATTAGAATATAAATCAGATTCTTTTCCATCTTCTACCATCAATAAATAGTAATGAATTCCGTTAACTCATGGAATAAGGTGACATGAGCCTTCTTTCCCAACTAGTTCATAAACATTCTCTAGAATTACCCATCCACAACTTGATCTCCATCCATTTTCACCCACTTTCTAAAATAACTTAGTTGTGTTGTCATTGATATTTTAGGAATATTTCTGATGTGAATATGATGAAACAATACCAACATCCTCCAAATTCTTAGAATTAAACCACTACCCATCAAGTGACCAAATTGACCACAATCTAAATCATACAACCCTAAATATTATGATGAACCTTCTCTATCATCTCTAAACCCCCGGATAACACTTGATAAACTATGGTGATCAAAACCACTAATGTTTTGGGAAACCTCCCCCTTAACAATATAAAAATTGTTTTTATGTGATGGGTATATGAATAAAGATCCTTTGGATATACCACAATGGGGGTCATGCCACACCAGGGAGGTCCTCACCTAGGATTTACATCAAGATATTTAATATGAACATCCAAATAAAACCACTATATTCCTAGAAAATTGGGAGACATGCTCCCCACATTTAGGAAAACCGTTTAGGTCTATTTCACTTGATAATTTGGTTATTAATGACCACTAAATTAATATTAACACTATATCCACTCCCACAAAAGGGAATTTTTATCATTTTATTAAGGATTGATAATTTTATTATGTTGTATTTTTTTAGCTAATTAATGGTGAAGTGTTTATTATCAAAATATGTTGAGGTTTTTGTGTTTCCTATATTGTCAATACAAAGTGCTCTTTAGCATTGAAAATTATTGACACCAAGGTGAAGAAGATCCAAAAGGAGATAAATCTAGAGTTCTTTCTAGATGATAAAAATCACACCAAAGGATATGTGGATACATAAAAAATAAGTTTTTGACGTTTTTATTCATTAAAATTAAATAATTTTACACCCTATAAGATGTTGGGGTAAAATAAAAAATGGGGGAAACACTTATCCCACCAACTAGACCAAGGCCAATGCTAGGTAGAAGTAGGCTTGATAGTCAGGCTGAGCATGGGGTGAAAGATGAGTGGCATAAATACCATTATTCAAAACTAGGTTTCTCGGTGCATAGTTAGTGTAGGGAAGCATTGTAAGTAAAGTTTTCATATTTAGAGGTATATTAATTGAAGTATAACAAATTAAGGATGCCATATTCCTAGTTAATAAGCAGATAAAGTTTGAAGTGAACATTGATATGGGATTCTATATATGGGGAACTTTTCAAGATATTATTTCCACACTATAGTGAAAAGATTACACCATGAAGGGAGTTTGGTTAGATATTTTTGGAACTTACAAGTGGGATCATTCCATGCCATATAAGTATTAAATGCCATTGAAATGACATTAAATAAATTATCCACACCTCAAGATGCATTCTACACCATGGAGGATGATCATACAAGTTTCAGTGGTATTATAAGTTTTGGTACCTCTATGTTGTAGAATAAGAGCTTCACCAAAACATATATAGAGATCAAGATAGATTATAAAAATTTTATTGAGATCATGGGAGAATTAAATAGAATATATTCAATGGATTTTGTATATTTGGTTTTTGACTGATCACCACACTATAGAAAAAATGACCACACTTTAAGAGACCAAAGTGTATTTTAGTAGATTTTTCATTTTAAAGAGGACCATAAAAAATTAGAGTTATACACTATTGAGATACATAAGTACATACTTACATTTCTGAAGGAACAAAATTTCACACCATGGTATTGAAGCTTATGTCATGGAAATGTCAGGTCAGCAAACATTCAAAATTGAATATCCTATATTCTAGGAGGAATTGATGGGAATTAAAAGGGTTATTTTGACTTGAAATTAATGTAGATATTACTATGAGTTGAACTCAGTTTAAAAAGAATATTGAAGGATAAATTTTACCATCATACCTATAAAAAATTGAATATCTTCATGAAGGGAAAATAAGATAATATCTTTTAAAAATAGAGAGAAGCATTTATAGAATGGATATAATTATAGAGATATTTTTATCTATAAATATTAAAGATTTTTTAGGTAGAAGGAAGGGGAGGAGAGTCCACATTGATACATATGTACTAGAGAAGATAAAGGAATATAATTTACATATCTAAACAAAAGGTGGAAGAAAAAGAGGATTGTTGCAGTGCAACAAGGAAAAATGCATTTGAGTATTGATCACTAGAAATGAGTGGATAAAACTTGAAACTTATTGAATAATTTTAAAAAAGAAAATGAAGAGGAGTTTTTATGTCATATACTAAAAAGATGATGTTGTCGATGAAGGAGTTTACAACCTTCCTATGAAGAACAACACTCAAATATCAAAGTCACATATCTATATCTAGTGTTACAAAATAATTCTAAAAATATTTTTAGGATTGAATTCCAAAGTGGTAATCCTTTATTATAATAGTGAGAAAAGATATATGAATTGAGTAAAATGATCCTTGGTTTGTAGTGATCTATCCCAAAACCATTCTAAGGGTAGTGATCCCAAGTAAGAGTTTACTAATCTAAAATTACCATTAATTAGTATATTTAGTTTATTTTGGTGTAATGAAACATTTCCAATCGCATCCTCCTTGGATTATACCAGTGGTGGTGAACAAACTAAAATACTTATGTCTTGTGTGCTTATATTCCTTTATATTCTATATGATGAAAACATGAAAAATCGGGTAATAAAATACTGAACTAACTCATTAAAATTTTAGGGACAATTAAAATAGTAATTGGATCAACATCTATCATAAGTGGGAAATAGATACTCCACTAATCATGATTTTAAGATGAGATTAGGGAAGTGAGAGTTTAAGAGGAGTATTAAATTATATTAAATTTACATATCCTGATTCATCCCCATATCATGGTATATCTCACATAACCCCTTTTGGTTCTAATAATTTGTATAAGAGCATATGTTTTTTTGGATTTGTTTTTATTTAAAGTGTTCTAACTGTTCTTTGGGAATGAATTTCATAATGATCTTAAACTTTGGTAATAATTTTAGGATGATCTATATCTCAAAGAGGATTCCATACTATGAAACTTTTTTTAGTTATAATGAGATTCATATAAAGGATTCTAAAATCTCTTAATAGGAATGTATGGAAAACACAAATTGTGAATCCATTATTTTTTTCAATAATACCATAGGATTATCTGAGGAACTCAATATACCAAGTGATTATAGATCTATCTATGATACTAATATGTGAATAAGTTCAAAAGTGGTAGTTGTACACTTGTTATTGGAGCTAGATTGAGTCTATAAGAAGTAAAAAAGAGATTAAAAGATGAGAATAAGTCTCAAAAGATCTAGTTTAAATTTCTAAAAATTGATGTTGATACATTGAAGACCTTGAACACGATATTAACTGAAGTGGACCCTGATCAAAATTAAAATAATTTTTCCTAGGATGAAGAATTAGGGGTGTTTTCCTATGAAGTGAACAAGTTAAAATATTTTTCAAAGGATAATGTTATTGAATAAAAACAAGTTCAAAAACTAATGGCCAAGAAGGAATAGATCACAACACACCTAGAAGAATCAGTTGAGGGGGAACTAAGGCTGATTCAAGATAAGTAAGCCTTAATGATTCCCTTTCTCATATGAACACCATGATGAAATATGAAAGTAACATGATGGATAAACTTTCTCATGAAATAGAAGTTGGGATGATTAATGGTAATACACTCAAGGAAGATATGAGTTTTCATATTGAGAATAAAAGTAAAAAGATACACCAACTTAATGGAGTGATGGTCTCGGTTAAGAAGATGTTAGAAACAAATACAAAGGGTAATCCTAAAATAAAATATGATTTACATTTTCTAATTGATTATATTTTGATTGGTTATAATTAGATGAATAATAAAAATTCTTTTTTAGAATAAAATCATCAAAATAATATTTTATCCTAAAGGATATAATCCATGGGAAGTCCAATATCGGTCATGATGGAGACCCTACAAAGCATGATAATAATGGAACTACGGTTGTTCCCAAGAAAATTGAAAATAGTGAAGTTTCTTGAAATATATTCAAGAAAGTACCTATAAAAAAATATGCACAAATGAATTAGTGATAATGAAAGGTATTTAGACATGTTCTTCTATTGTTGAATTTATGGTTATATTTCTAGTTTATTTCAGTAAAAATTTAAATATATATATTACTATGATATTTAAAGGAAATTTATAAAATATAGTTACTAATCATATAAAAGTAGGTATGGAAATTATTCCAATAATTCATACCTTGATAAATGTGTCTCTAGTGAAAATATTACAAGGATTTCAGTTTGTTTGAAAGAGAAAACCGATGCATACCCAATGATAAATTTGTTCCTTTGAGAGATATATTTTAAAAGTTGTTTGAAGATGATTATAATGATGAAAATTATATAAATAAGAGTTTCATATCTATTTATAATTTTTTTAGAGAGATAATAAGAAGATTTGGAAATAAGAAATAAGTTCAGATGTTTCGGAAACCAGAATAGATCATATGGAATAAGCGTCACATGGAAAGGAAAATGTTGAATAGTATAATTATTATTATAGGAAAAAAAGATGTATGAAGGTTTGGAGAATTAAATACCTATCGATAATGAGAGGAGAAATCCTTAATGTCAAGGATACCCAAGGAAGATCATGTTGTGTTATGGGCTATTAAGAAAATAAAAATCCCAAATAAGTTGAAAAGAAGACATATTTTAAAAAAACTAATCCAATATAAATGTGTAATCCATACTAAAGGACATAGAGAAAATATTTTTCTATAGTGTCTCACAATAACCCTTAACTTGTAGAAGCTCAAAGTCCCATCTCCCTATTTATTAAAATATTGTTAACTGATTTTGAAGTATTTTTAGGTTTTAGGGGAGATATGATCCATGAGGATGTTTTATCAAGAGATATATAGTGATTTTGTGAAACACTTCGATGCTCTAATTGAGGAATGAAAGTTTTTCAAGTAAAATTATATTGAATCTAGAACTACATGTATATGATTAAAATAAGAATAAGTAAAGAAGTAATTGTTTCTATCTCAACGAGTATCAAGGTATAGTTTAATTATTGGTGTTAATAGAAATTATTATCAATTAATATCAAGACTTGAATATTAAAATTACACCCAAAATAAATATGAGTAACAAAACTATTTTTCATAATATATTTGTTTTAATATATAGAGGGGTTTTTTATTTGGAATCATCCAAATATTTTTAGAATATTAAAATACACTAATATGATGAATTTAATAATTTATTTACATATGAATATAATTATTTTAGGGGTAGTTTTGGAGATAAATGTTCAAATGTGGTATCCCCATCAATAAAGGAAGGACACTCAGAGAAGCAAGTACATACATATATTTTAACAATGCAGTATCAATCTATTTTTATTAAAAAACTGGTATCACGATTGGTGTAAAGAGATGAACTAAAAAGTAAAAATATGCTATTACTAACACACTATATGATTAATTATTTATTCACTAATGGTTTTTCAAAAGTGTGTTTGAGTTTATAGGAAGAGTTCCTTGGTTGATGATAACAATTTTGACTGCTTGAAATTTTTGGGAAGTTGGTAAGTGAAATGAAAAATAGTGGTGATGTTGACATAATATATTGTTTTCTATATTGAGTTATGACTTAATATTATTTTATATATGGGAAGACCACCCAATAAAAGCAATTCAGAATAAAACTGTAATTGATATGTTTTTGGTTCTTGAAATACCAAACCAAAGTTTCACTAACAGTTGATATAAAAAAATTGGTATAAATTATAGATAAAACTGGAAAGTATAGTGATTTGAAGTGTATTATAAGAGGGGGGCCTAGTAAATTTAAATTTTATATAAATATCACGTTCATTTAGGGGGGATAAGATTTATTTGTGATTCCCTATGAAGAAAAATTGGTTTCATGGAAGGTGGTATCATATGATGTCCCTATAGAATATTTTAAAGTGAAATAATTTTTTTCTTAACATACAAAATATAGGGGGAGCCTCATAATAGGGCTGAATGATGAGAACCTAGTTTCCATGGTAAGATCCATTTGAAATATTTATATCTATTTCTTGTGAAATAGATATTGATTTGGATTTGATTTCAAAGAAAGATAACAAGCACCATAAATCCATGTTCAATACAAAAAGGTGGAGAATAAGTTAACACAAACCAAAAAGGGGGAGAGTAACTTTGTCCATCCCCTAAAGGAAGAGGATAAAGTATTATAGTTTCTTGGATAAGAATTAGTTTCAACAGTGGGGTATTTACTATACTAGAAAAGGTAATATATTTTTGATATTAGGTGTTTCCAAAAAATTCAAAGGGTGATAACTTTAGAATACAATTGAGTATTATAAATTATATGATGTTAGATTTTTTATCAACATGTTATAAGTGAAGGGTTTGTTTTCAACATAATTTTAAGTTGTTTTTTGGACTCTTTTATCAAAAAAAAAATGTTCTTTGGTGTTGAAGATTATTGAAAAAAGGTGAAGAAGGTCTAGAAGGAGTTGGAGTTAGATTTATATTTTTAAGATATAAATCTTGTTTAAGGATATATGGATGCACTAAAAATAAAATCATGAGGTTTTTGGTTGTGTTACATTAAAAATATTTTCACCTAAAAATGAGTTTAAGATAAATAAATAAAGGTCTCCAACCCCAAGTTGTATAATTTAAGTAAGGATAGTGTTAGGAAACCACAAACATGATAGTCTAGTCAATCAAAGTTCAATAAAGGAGTGTAATATCAAGTGTTAGTCGATGCTTGGATGGTCAGTGCATAAATAGAGTGGGGAAACACTATAGGTAAAGTGTTAGTTGTGTGGGGTAGTGTTGTAGAAGGAAAATAAACCAAGTATGCTGCATTAAAGTACAATAATATGAGGAATTATTAAGTGAAATTATATATGTTATTCTTTATATATGGTTCACTATTAAAGAGTTTATTTGAAAATGAAAGTGAAAGGATTGTTCCATGAAGGGAGTTTGGGAAGATTTCAACAGCACTTCCAACTGGGACTAGTCCACGCCACAAGAGTATTCCACAATGAAAAAATATCATTCAATAAACTCTCTATATATTAAGATGACTTCTGTGCCATAGAGGATAATCATATGAGTTTCAATGGAATTGGATTTTTTTGGACCTCCACACCATAGAAGAAAGGATGTTCCACAAATTTATGGAGATCAAGAGATATTGAGAAAATCCTATTGATATTATAGGAGGATTAAATAAAATACATTTTGTAGATTTTGTAGATATGGTTGTTTACCAATCTCTACTCCATAGAAAGAAATACCATACTGTAAGATACCAAATAATATTTTGATGGCTTGGTAATTTTTAATGGGACCACATCATAATATGAGTTCTACCCCATGGAGATACATAAGCACTTTCCTATAGTTCTGAAAAATATAAATTTTAGATGGTGGTGATGAAGCTTAGATCATGGAATTATTGATTCAACAAACCTATAAAATTTTATATCCTCTCTTTATAGCATAATTTGAAAGAATTAAAATGTATATCTTGACTCAAAATTAAAGAATATATTTGGATGATTTTGACTTAGTTTCAAAATAATATTGAAGGATTTATTTTCCCATCACACCTATGAAAACATTATGATCTTTTTGAGGGGAAATGTAATGACACATGTATTTATAGAATAATAATTTTTCATATCTAATAATATTTATAAATAAGATATTAATTTTATGTTAAATAGGACACTTTTTTTGATAGCTTACTCAACATGCAATAATGGGTTTCTTTGAAATCTTATATTGCACACAACTTTGAGTTATACCAAAAAATAATATAATAATAATATTATTTTAAATGGTAGTTAACACATAAACATTGTATTTCTAGGAATAAAAATAACTAACTACATTATTATTACACATTTTTGTTAAATTTATTTACATTTATCCAATAAATTTTAGAGGCTTAAAATAAGAATGAATCTGATTTTAAGTATGAAATACTCTAATATTCTTTAAAAGGTTAATTTACTGCCTTTTGATAGAGAACCCTCTTTAAATATAGTTTTTTCACTTTTATATGTTCCATTTGATAAAATAAACTTCTTATTTAGAATAGGGACATGAAAATTTACTTTGGTTAAATTCTTGGTATTTTTCTGATAAAGTTCATTTTTATTGAATAGTGAAAAATACTGCATTTTAAGTCAAAACCGTCTTTTCATCTAATTTATTTATATGATTATATTGTAATTTTAATTGGTTTTAAAGTTTAATTGGATTATATTTTTATAATTTAATCAAATTTTGGTCATTGGAAGTAATTTCACTTTGAAATTGGATATAAACGCATGTCAATCTTTTGATAGTTTTTACTTCCTAAAAACAGATTTTTTGGTTTTGACAACGAGAATTAATTTTAAATTAATTTATGAAACTTATATGTTTTGAATTTGGAAAAATTAATTGCATATTTAGAATCAAGAGGTCCAAATTGTGTAAATGGGTAACTTTTTTTAGACATTATGAAGAGTAACTTCAGTAAATATTTTATTTACCATGATTAAAGGGTAAATATGGTAAATATGGGTAAACAAATAATATTATAATAATATTAAATTACCCTAAAAAATGTCCTAACACTATTTTATGAGATATTTCAGACCATGGTAATCCTTTGGTCTATTTTAGGACCCAATGGAGCCACTTGGATGTGAAAATGACATTTTTTAAGAATTAATTTAAAGTGAAGAAAAATGTTACAAAACATATATATTTTAGTAAAACAATTTTTATATGGGGTTATATAAATGATAGTTTCTAAAATAAATAGTAATTAGAAATATAAAAATATTTCCTACATTTTTTTATTTTATTTATAATTTTTAGACATCAAATAAATAAATATATTTATGACACAATGATGATGTTGTGATTACCTTATTAATAAATGATTTAAATAAATGAGATTATAAATATTAAAATAAATTTATTTTGAATTTTTTTTGGCCATACAAAAATTTTAGGGACTATTATTACTTTTTATATTTTAATTAATGAGTTTTTTTTAAATAATCATGTTTTTATGGATTTAAAAAAAGCCACGATATGAATAGTATAAAAATTGACATAAATGAGTCTTTAAAAACAATACTATTTTATTAAATGATATAATAGTCATAAAAAATTTAAGATTCATCCAAATGACTTATTTAATGTTTTAAATGTCATTAATGAACCACTTGATGTTATATTGTCATTTTATGGTAACTATATTAACCATATAGTATTAATATATACAAGAAGACATGGTAATAGTTAAATTAGTTAACTAAGGGTTAAAGCTAAATGATAAGGTAAATTTGAAACCAAAACTTGTCTAAAACCTATTGGTTGAGAGTATTTAGAACAATAATCATCTTATATTTTAATTAAATTAGTTTTGGACCTTTTGAAAATAGAAATTTTGTTTATAATAAAATAATATTTTAAGACATTCCTAAAGAACCCCTCCTCCCTCTTATAAAAGGCCACCACCTATAACCCCTTAATCACACCTCTCAAGCCCATTGTATCATCCAAAATATAATTAAATAAGCTCCAAACATCCCTATATTACTCCTATAAGACTTACCTTAGGCATAAGGAAATTAAAGAACGCCTTTTGGATCAAATCAAAGGGAGTTACCCATTTTAAGAGGAAACATCTTCTCTAAAGTTCCTTTCCAATATTCTAATTATTCACTCCCTATTATATTATTATTATTTTATTACATAACAAAAACAATATCATAAATATAATAGGATGTTTTTGTGATAATAATTCAAACTAAACTTACAAACACCTCCATCTAATAGATTTAAAACATACTGTTTCTGTGGATGAAGAACTACGGCCTCACAAAACGATGATTGTTTAATTATCTCCTACCACCTCTCATGGTGGACATTATGATATAAATTTATTTATATGATATATATTATGTTTAAATTTTCTTTATACTTCTGTATTTTTTATTTACAATATACCTTTATGATTTTCATGATGTGTAAACATGATAATTTCATTTGAGGAAGCGCGGACTACCACCCCCTCAAAGTTATATGACTCGTTCATTCTATACATGGAACATATAAAGGATGTAATTAATGAAATTATATAACATATATAAAATTAATATTATATGGGAATTATAATATACCTATGTATCATTTACTTTTCGTTCTGTTAAATATTAAATAGAAATGAAAGTAGCGTTCATGCGTATATACGGCTTACTGTCTCCATGAATGGTGCATTTCATTTATTATATCCAAATGTTATGGAATATTATAAATAAATATATAAAGGATATATATTATATATATTATATCTAAATCATGAATATAATTCTGAAGATAATTTACTTTTGACCACATGGAAAATTTGTAATTATAACAAGTTTATTTTTGACTCAAGTACCGAACATCAACAAAATGACCAATATGAACTTGAATAATTATATGATTGTTATAGTAAGGTAATAAGTGATATAAAAGGAATAATAAACTTGAAAAATGTTCCAAATCAAGTAAAAATTAACTTAAGTTTATTATTCAGGAAGAACAAGGAACATACATGATAATTCAGACACGAGGTAAGGGACTTCGTATCAATCTCTTTTCATTGAGGCATATTTTGATAATATACACCTACTTCTTTTATATGGTGTATAATAAACCCCTTTTACTTTTAATTTCATTCAAATTTAATATTTTTTATATAAATAATTTTACTAAATGAAAAAAGGAATGTTTTTAATGTTTGTATTGACAATGACTTCTTTGCCGCCATAATCGTTATTTGGCCTCCTCTATAAGAATTAATGTTTTTAAAAGGAAAAGAAATACCTTATTCCCTTTTGGGTGTTTTTTTATTGAAAATGGTTTTTGAAATGGATTGATTATTTTAATATCTTGAAATTATTTCTTGTGATTGAAAATAAAATTTTATTAGTAAAATATTGATATTTGCCATATTTTAAGTTTTATAATTATATAATGGTACTTAGACATTTTTCAGGTGGTAACGTGATAAAACAATGATGGGTGGTTATATTATAAACCAAATAATGTGTGTTTCTATGATAAACCCAGGATGGGTGGTTACGTTATAACCTCCAATGCATTGGGTATGTAAGTCGGCCGTATGGATATTCCATTTAGTGATATGTGTGGAAGTCGACCATATGGTTATTTCATTTAAGTATATTTACGTCCCAAGTTACCTTTATATGTTATACATTGTTTATTATGGGATTTATGGAAATATTTTGGCTAAAAAAGGGTAAGTAATGAGCTTATATTCAATGAATTGTTTTTACTACTTCTTTAAGTTAATAAGTATTACTTTATGATAAAGTATTCATGGTTTACATGTTATTATGAAAAATTTATAGTTTTACTTGTTTATGTATCCATTATTGAGATTTTTATGCTCATCCCAAGTTTTGAAATGTTTTTCATAGGAATTAAAGTTGAATAGGGTCAAGGATGGGATCAAGGAAAAGTCATGTTTTCTAAAACCTGAAACTAGACGTGTTTCTTTTTTTAAAGAGTTTTTGTATTATTAAAACAATGGATAGTGAGTAGAAGTGTCTACTTATAATATTCATGTTGTTATGTATAAGTTATAACCTAATTATCTAAAGCTATAAACCTAAAAAGATCCTCAATGTGAATTATTAAATTAATTTAAGATTACGTAATGTTTAAGGCTAGGAATTACAGTTGGTATCTGAGGTCATTTTATATAACTTTAGAGGTTAGGGTGTTATTTAAGTATAAGTTACATAACCACAATGGTTAGCATATTAGAAATAGTCATAGTTATTTTAGATAAATTGAATGTGTTTAAGATAACATGAATAAGTATATCTTAGTGTTTACCCTCCTCATAAGATAGTATATGATGATTTTACTTATATACTCACACTGACCTTTTTGGTTTTAGTAAATGGATGAATATAGTAGGTACCAAAGTAACAATGGATGTGAAGGAAACTGTGGTGGTTTTATAAATGAGAAACCAAATAAAATGGGAGTTAAAATGAGAACAATTATGTTTATTCTTAACCAACTATATGGATTTATGATTGACCACGTGAACCTTGATGATTTTTCTAAGGCATCATATATGCAAGAAACAAATCTCAATGGAAGTTCAGGTAATAATCATAAAGGTTAGTATATTAAAAAACCTATGTGTTAAGGATGTGCAAGGAAACACCTCGGAAAATGCTTCAAAGGGACAGGAAGATGCTATAGATGTGGTAATGAAGGTCATAAAGCAAGAACCTTCCATGGAAAAAGGAAGCATCTAATTGACTCTAGGAAAGGGAAAGAAGTTCTTTCTGAGGGATCAATTGAATGTTTTAATTGTGGTGTTCATGGTCAATATACAAATAGATGTCCTATGAAGAAGGTTCAATAAAGGGATCAGTAGGACCGTATAAATATATGTTTACCAATACCTAATTCCATTCCAATTGAGGATGAGGAAACTAAAAATTACCAATGAAAGGTATGAATTATTTCTTAGTTGATGTTTTTACATGATTGAATCTTAGGATATGATTTATGATTTTGTTTTTAGGAAATAATTATTACGGAATAAGTTAGAAAATAATGGTTAGTTGATCATGAAGAACATTGAATGAGATAAAAGTATACATATAATGGATTCAAGAGTTATGCTAGATTTTAGGATGATGAAATGCGTAAAATTATTAAGGCTCTTTTGATGATGGGATTACTTTGGAAGACTTTTTCTAGTATATGTAACCCTGAAGTTTAATATATGAAAATTTTATTCAAGAAAGAATTATCTTTTCTTGTGTGGACATAATGGATAACCTTAGGGGTTTATATGATCTTTTGTTTTTGAGGTGATAAATGGTTATTACATTTTGGGATGAAAAATGAAAGGTATTAGATAACCATTGAGGATAAAATAGGTTATGGTTATTTTTGAGGGAATTATCTTATTTTGAGAATGTTATAAGAATTATATGGTTTTAGAAAAAGGAAAACCCGCAGGATGGGTGACAACCTATCGTGTCAGACAAGGCTATGGGAATCGAAACCACAACAAAAGGGAGACAAGAGAGCACCACCTACCACTGTCCTACGTGAAGTCCCTAGTTAGTGTTGGTTCTGGGCACAACAGAAGCGCGTTGGTGGGTTAGCCCAACTTTAATTTTAGCGTTAAACAATGTTCAATCCGAGATCTGTCACGATATAAAATGCCGGATCTTTGAAATGGAACGAAGAACAAAAAAGAAAAGAAGAGTCCTAGAACCATTGATATAGGATCATCATATGTTGGTTATAATTAATTTAATTAATTCAAAATAATTACCTCGATGGGATTCTTTCTTCATCGATTTCTACGGTCACGATCCTGTAATCCGTTGTTGCGTCATAGAATCTAAGTATAGGATTCCTCTAGCGGTGATCCACACGTGCTCCACGTATCTCTGGATGTCGCTGAAGGGATCTCCGGGTGCTAGCGCGGAAGAACCTTCACTTACGATGTCCACCTTTGACCGCCTTGATCCGGTGGAGGATCTCGCTCTTGTAACTTGAGGGCGTTCTTGGTGGAAAGGGGATTCTCTCTTGGCTTGAGAGTATTTCCAAATCCGTTATGCACAACAATGGCTCAGGAAAAGTGTTGGGGTTGTGAGGATATTTATAATCGGGTTTGAGGTTAATAGAGTTATGAAAATAAATAAACACGTTACACATTTTATTTATCTTATTGAAACCCCAGGTCTAATTATTAATTCCTTGAAATGCGCCCACGCTGATTATAATTAATATAAATTAATAAAACAATATTATATCCTCAAAATTTTTATTGGAAAACTACACGGCGTGTAATAATTAATACACGACGTGTACTTGTTTTCCATAAAACTACAGGGCGTGTATATTTAATATACACAGTGTGTACTTTTATTTTCCATTTTTCTCCACCACATTTATTAGACATTGAGTAATGGTTATTTATTTCTTAAATAAATGCAACTGCATTACTCGCTAATAAATATATTATTTCGCCCACAATATATTCTCTCGAATAACTAGTGTTGAAATAAATGCAATCAGGTATCCTTAAATAATTATTAAACCACATTCAGGAATAATATTTATTTAACTTTTTAAATTAATATTTAACTAAGATACATGGACACACTTAGTGTGTGACCCTCTAGGCCTCTTTCTCAGTGGAATTAGGCAGAGCCTGCCTAAAGTCCAAGGTTAGCGTCTAGAAACACACTAAGGCACCCATATAGAAAGAAGTTAACACCGCAATGACGTGTCACCTCCTATGAACGCTTACCATGTAATATAATCCCTTTTTCTCGATAACTCTAATCAAGCGGGTTGCATGCTAGTTCCATCAACCCATTTGCTCGATTATTCTTTCTTTAAGTTCCCAGAATTAAACTCACCCATACCTTACCATGGACATGGATTTATTTAGGCTATATCAATTCCATCAAATGGCCTAAAATATCTACTTCCATTATGGAATAGAAGGGACAAATCATTTCTTGCATTATCTATTATTGCAGTATTACTCGTGATGCACCCAATGTATCCTACCTCGCTGCGAACAGTGTGTCGTCATATTTTTCGTCAATACATCTAAGTGCGCGAGTTGTAATACCCATTAATAATAATCTTAAAGTCTAAGGACCAATACACACATCTGCAGATAGGAACATCCCATGACACTATGAAATGTGGATTTCCTACTGGCGGGTCTCATTCTCATAATGTCCTCCTGGATATTACCAAGGTTGCACACCATGAGAAGGTGCCTCAAAGTTTTATGAGTCCTCACCCCTAATGACCTGTATTATTTGTGTCCCTCAAATAATATCATCCGTCCATAGAACATATATTCAAGAACAGTGTTATGACACTTCTGGGTTCTCATCATAGCAGGGATCCGCTATGACCCTTTAATGAAACAGCTGTCCTTAGGACATTATCACATGCATTTTCATGCAGAAGAACAATCAATATGTGATAAGGCTTTTATTAATTAATAAAGTACAAAGTATTTGGTTCTAGACCACCAACTCCAACGGTTAGTATGACTAGTTATTTTTAGTTAAATGATTTTTTGGATCAAGAATATTTCGATTTTGTGAACTTATGATTTATAAAATGGATATCCTTAGTATAAAAAAATGATTTGGTGATTAAGTGATAAATGTTTTTTTGGAATACATTCACTCTTTTAGGAACACTACATGCCTATGGAAAATAGAATACGTTGGGATTTCAATTGAGGAGTAATGGTGGAATTTTATTTTGGAAGAATCTATGTTTTTATTGTGGACATATATAGATTTGGGTTATTTATTGAAATTATTAACCTATCATAGAGAATATTTGATTAGGTTAATTAATTTTCAGTATGAGACTTTAAGAGTAGCTGATATTATTTGGTGATAAATTTTAAGATTTTTGAGGATGACTATGTGATCAAATCCTTATGAATTTTGGGTTTCAAACTTAGTTTGAATTATTTTGAATAATTTTATGGACAATTGTTTATTGAATGGTCTTTTTTGAGCTTTGGGTACAGTTTTTTCAACTTTGGAGATTAAGTACAATATTTATTTTTAAAAAAGATTATCCTTTTTGGGGATTATCTAATCTTGTACTAACCATTTTGGTTTTGGTTAATTTCTAAAGATAGGGGAAATATATGGTTCATATTTTTTGGATCATGTTATTCTCTAGAAGTTGATTCTAGCACTTCAGGTGTGACCAAGTCATCTTGAATACTTATTGTTTAAATAAAATATCAGTTTTTGGTAGAAATTTATTAAAGGATGAAACTCTACTTGAAAGGTAAGTATATTTCCGTATATTCTTATTCAATCTCATAAATAAATTCCTAAAATTTATGAAAAGTATATTAAAACAAAAATGTTATTTGTTTACTTTTACAACTACAAAATCAAAGACAATTTAACCCATCACAACTTTGTGGTTTTCTAGTGGTTAACTTTCTCCTGATCATGTTTTCTATCACTCTCAATCAGAATTTGACACTTAGTTTCTCTTATATATCCTTGTTTTCATACATGGAATCCTAGTATGTGTTATCTCGGGTGACATTTATACTTCTCTTTATTTCTTTTAAAGTGATATTTTTACTGACTCTTTTTCCTATATGGGACTTTCAATGAATTTTCTGTGCCTAATTTTAAAATTGTGAGGATACAATTTCCAAAAAGGGGGAAAGATGTAATGAACCAGGTATTTATAGAATAATAATTTTTCATATCTATTAATATTTATGAATTATATATTAATTTTATTTTAAAGAGGATAATTTTTTAGATAGTTTACTCAAAACACAATAACGGGTTTCTTTGAAACGTTATGTTGCACACAACTTTGAGTTATGCTGAATAATAATATAATAATAATATTATTTTAAATTGCAGTTAATGCATATCCATTGTATTACTGGGAATGAACATAAATAACTAAATTATGATTATATATGTTTGTTAAATGTCTTTAAATTTATCCAATAAATTTTAGAGGCTTAAAATAATAATGAACATGATTTTAAACATGAAATACTCTAATATTCTTTAAAAGCTCAATTTACCACCTTTTGATGAAGAACCCTTTTTTAAATATAGTTTTTTTTCATTTTTATATGTTCTATTTGAAAAAATAAACATCTTCTTTAGAATATTTACATAAAAATTTACTTTGGGTAAATTTTTGGTATTTTTATGAGAAAGTTCATTTTTAATGAATAGTGAAAAATATTGCATTTTAAGTCAAAACTGTCTTTTCATATAATTTTTTATATGATTATATTATCTTTCTAATTGGGTTTAAAGTGGAATTGGATTATAATTTTATAATTTAATCCAATTTTGGTCATTGGTATTAATTTCACTTTGAAATTGGACATAAATTCATGTCAATCTTTTGGTAGTTTTTACTTTTTAAAAACACGCGTTTTGGTTTTGGAAACAGGAATTAATTTTAAATTAATTTATGAAACTTATGTGTTTAGAATTTTGAAAAATGGATTCCATAATTTGAATCAGAAGGTCTAAATTTTTTAAATATGTAACTTTTATTTTAGACATTATGAATAGTAACTTCAGTAAATATTTTATTTACCATAGTTAATGGGTAAATCCAGTAAATAAGGGTAAAAAAATAATATTATAATAATATTTAATTACCCTAACACATGTCTTAACCCTATTGGATGAGATATTTCTGACCATGGACATCCTTGGGTCGATTTTATGACCCCATGGAGCCACTTGGATGTGAAAATGACATTTTATAAGAATTAATTTAAAGTAAAGAAAACCGTAACATAAACATGTATCTTTTAGTAACAAAATTTTTATATGGGGTTATATAAGTGATATGTTAAACTATAAATATTCATTAGAAATATTAAAATATTTCATACATCATGGTATTTTATTAACAATTTTTAGACATCAAATAAATAAATATATTTATGACACAATGATTATGTAGTGATTACCTTATTAATGAATGATTTAAATAAATGAGATTAGTAATATTAACATAAATTTATTTTGAAACTTTTTTTTCCATAAAATAATTTTAAGGATTATTATGACTTTTTATACTTGAATTAATGAGTTTTTTTTGAAATAATAAAGTTTTTATGTATTTTTAAAAAGTCATGACATGAATAGTATAAAAATTGACATAAATGAGTTTTAAAAACAAATACTATTTTATTAAATGATATAATATTCCTAAATATCTAAGATTCTAAAAAATGACTTATATAATGTTGGAAATGTCATTAATAAACCACTTGAGGTTATATTGGAATTTTATGGTAACTATATTAACCATATAGTATGAATATACAAAAAGACATGGTAATAGTTAAATTAGTTAACTAAGGGTTAAAGCTAAATGATAAGGTTACAGTTGAAAAAAAAAACTTTTCTAAAATCTATTGGTTGAGAGTAATTCTAATAAAAATCATCTTCTATTAAAATTAAATTATTTTGGACCTTTTTACTTTCTAAATTCAGTTTATAATAAAACAATACTTCAAGATTTTCCTAAAGTACCCCTCCCCCCTCTTATAAAAGGCCACCACCTCTAACCCCTTACTTTTATCAATCCCCATGTCTCATCCAAACTCTGCTCCAATAATCTCGCAACATCCCTCTATTCCTCCTAGAATCCTTACCTTAGGAAAAAGTCAATTTAAGAAATCATTTTGGCTCAAATCAAATGGAGTTACCCATTTTAGAGGTAGCATCTTCTCTAAAGTTCCTTTCCAATATTCTAATTATTCACTCCCTATTATATTCTTATTCTTTTATTACATAAAAAAACTAGTATAATCAATATACTAGGATGTTTTTATGATAATAATTCAAACTACACTTACAAACACATCCATCTAATGGATTTAGAACATACTGTTTCTGTAGACAATAAACTACTGCCTCACGAAACGATGATTGTTCAATTATCTCCTACAACATCTCATTATGGCCATTATGGTGACACTATATTTATATTATATATATTATGTTTATATTTTATTTATTCTTATGTAATTTTTATTTAAAACATACCTTTATTCTTTTCATGATGTGTAAACATGATAATTTCATTTGAGGAAGCGCGGCCTACCGCCCCCTCAAAGTGATATGACTCATTCATGCTATACATGGAACGTATACAGGATGGAATTAATGAACTTATGTAACACATATAACACCTATATTATACTATAATTATAATATACCTATGTATCATTTAGTTTTCCTTCCTTTAAATATGAAATAGAAATGAATGTAGCATTCATGCGTACGTACGGATTACCGTCTCCATGAATGGTGCATTTAATTTCTTATCACCAAATGTTATGGAATATTATAAATAAATAAATACTAGATATATATGATATATATGATATCTAAATCATGAATATAATTCTGGAGATAATTTAATTTTAACCACATGGACAATTTTTAATTATAACAAGCTCATTTTTTACTCAAGTACCGAACATCGACAGAATGACTGATATGAACTTGAATAATTATATGATTGTTATAGAAATGTAATAACTAATATAAAAGGAATAATAAACTTGAAAAAGGTTCTGAACCAAGTATAAATTAACTTAAGTTTATAATTTATGAATAATAAGGAACATAAGTGACGATTTGACCACGAGGTAAGAGACTTCATCTCAATCTCCTTTCATTGAGGCATATATCGATAACATACTCCTCCTTCTTTTATACAATGTATAATAAACCCCTTTGAAATTTAATTTCATTCAAATGGAATATTTTTTCTACGAAGTATTTTACTAAATGATAGAATTAATGTTTTTAACATTTTCACCAATAATGACCTCTCCGCTGCCGTAATCGTTATTTGGTTTCCTCTATAAGCCTTAATATTTTTAAAAGGAAATAAAACCCCTTATTCCCTTTTGGGTGTTTTTTTATTGAAAATGGTTTTTTAAATGGATTTATTATTTCAATATCTTGAAATTATTTCTAGTTAATTGAAATTAAATGTTATTAGTGAAATATTGTTATTTTCAATATTTTATGTTTTATGATTATATAATAGTACGTGGGCATTTTATGAGTGGTTACATGACAAAACAATGATGGGTGGTTACGTGATAAACCAAATGAAGGGTGATTCTGTGATAAACCAAGGATGGGTGGTTGCATTATAACCTCCAATTCATTGGGTATGGAAGTCGGTCTTATGGATATTCCATTTAGTGATATGTGTCTAAGTCAACTATATGGTTATTCCATTTAAGTATATTTATGTCCCAAGTTACATTTATATACTATAAGTTGTTTTATTTGGGATTTATGTTAATATTTTGGTTACAAAAAGGGTAATCAATGAGATTATATTCAGTGAAGTGTTTTTACTTCTTCTTTGAGGTGAAAAGTATTACTTTATGATAAAGTATTCATGGTTTACATGTTATTTTGAAAAACTTTCATTTTTCCTTCTTTATGTATCCCTTACTGAGCTTTTTATGATCATCAAAAGTTTTTAAATGTTTTTCATAGGACTTAAAAGACGAATAGGGTCATGGATGGGATCAAGGAAAAGTCATGCTGTCTAAAACATGGAACTATAAATGTTTCTTTTTTTAAAGATTTTTTGTATTATGAAAATAATGGATATTGAGCAGAATTGTCTACTTGTAATATTAAAGTCATTATGTATAAGTTATGACCTAATTCTGTAAATCTCTAAACCATAAATATCCTCAATTTTAATTATTAACTTAATTTAATATTATGTAATGTTTAAGGCTGGGGTCTTATTGGAAAGGGGTAGAATATCTCTTTATAAATAAAGAGTAATATTTTCAAAAAGGATAGAATTATTGAGATTGTTTTATCCATAACTCTTGAAAACTATACTATGAAAAATATAGGGTATGAGATTAAAAATTAACACATATAAACCTTATAATAGTGAGGAAGATAATTTATATATCCCAATCAAAAGTAAAAGAATCATAGGATTTTTGTAATGTAGTAAAAGAAAATTTATTCCTATACTTAGTAATGGAAAGGAGTGGAGATAACTTTCCACTTCTTAAAGAATATTCCAAAATAAAAATAGGATTATTTTCCATGAAATATTAGGGAAAGATAATTCAATCCATGTAGGAGTTCATAACCCTCCTATGAAAAACAACACTTAGAGACAAAGGAACCCATCTACATCTAGTGTAAAACTATAACTATTAATCTTGGATTTAATGCCAAAGAGGAAATCCTTTCTTATAGTAGTGAAAAAATAGATAGTAAGTGAGGAAACTAATCCTTGGGTAGTATTTACCTACCCCAAAACCATTTAAAATGGATTGACCCTAGGTAAGAGTGATCTAGCCTAAATTCACCATTAACCAGTGAAGTTAATTGATTTTGGTGCATCAAAATATTACCAATTACATGCTCCTTTGATTATCCTAGTGTGGGTTAACCATGTAAAATCATTGAATCTTGTGTTATTATATTCCTTTTATATTATATATAAAATAAATTGGAAAAATTAACCATTGAAATAAATTATTAAATTGATAAGGATAAGTGAAGTAATAATTGGATACACATCTATAATAAGAGGAAAATAGTTACCTTACTAACCATGAGGTCAAGATCAGATTAGTGTAGTGAGAGTTTAATAAGTGTGTTGAATTATATTTAGTTATTATTCACCAATTCACCCCATCTTAGGGTAACTCTCACTTAATCCCCTCTTGGTTCTAACAATTTATATAAGATCATATATTCTTTTTATTGGATTTTCCTCTCTCTGAAGTAATATTATTAGGTTCTGGATTTGAATTTTATTATTCTATTACATTTTTTGGTGAAATAAAAAAGGATAAGAATTTGAGGAAGAATCATTTCTCCAAGGGAACTCTATACCATGTAATTTTTTAGTAAGAGTTTGATTTAGATAAATGTATGTATAGATAACACTGATTGTGAATTGATTAATTTTTTAAATGATTTTTTAGGATAATATGAGGAAAATAATATTCCAAGTGATGATGAATCTATTGATGACGATGATATGTCAAGAAGTTAAAAAGTGGAATCTTTCCACCAATTACAGGAGCATGATCATAGGCTATAGGTAGAAAAAAATAAGTTAAAAGAAGTGAATAAGTCTTATGAGATCTAGGTTAAAGTAATAAAAATTGAAGTTGATAAGTTAAAGTGTTTTAACAATAGGTTATTTGAAGTTGGCATTGATCTAATGTAAAATAATGATTCCATAGATGAAGAATTATGGTAGATTTCCTTTAAAGTATAAAAGTTCAAAACTGGTTCAAATGAGAAGGGCCTTAACTCAAAATAAGTTAAAAAACCCAGAGGACAAAAAGGAATAACTTGCATCACATATTTCAAGATCATTCGAGGAGTCACAAAGACTAAAGTTAGAGAAGGTAAGCACTAAGTATTCCCTCCCCCAGATGAAAACTAAGACTAAGGAGTAAAGTGACATGCTGGATAAAAATTATCATACACTAGAATATGAGCTATCTAATGGGAAGATACTCAAGGAATATATGAGTTCTCAACTTGAGATAAAAATAAAAAAGTAAACAGACTTGAAAAAGAGTTATTATTTGTGAATAATTAGTTGAAATAAGTGAATTCCAAGGGTAAACCTAAAATAGAATATTATTTACATTTTATATTTGATTACACATTTTGTAGAATCTATACAAGATTATTTACATTTTATATTTGATCACACTTTCACATGGGTTTTTTCCTTAAAGAACTTCAGACATAACTCAACTCCTCAAGCATAACATGATACATGGAATAAAGAGGTATGGTGTATTTTTATTCCTACAAAGTTTAACTTTCTTATTTTGTAGATAAAAAACCAGGCTATTCCTATAGATGAGAATGTGAGGAAGGTAGGAATTATCCTGGAAACTAAATGTAATTGTTGCAAGTTACACAGGGAAGAAGATTCTAATCATATCTTCTTTGAGAGTGATTGGTCCATAATAGTATGGAGATCTTTTGGAGGGTTTACTTGTATCTTTTCCCCTGATCTTGCTAAAAAATCTATTCGGGAAAGATGGTTCCATGGTATTAAAGGTTAGGGATCGGAAAAAATAGCCAAAGCTATAACCTTAAGTGCTGGTTATTGGTGCATATGGTGGGAAAGGAACAAGGCTAGGTTTAAAGGTACTCTTTCCATGGAATGGTCCATTGTTATGATAATGAAATCACTATCGATTTATCTGGTTAATGGTTTTTACAAATTTAATTATGATAATTCCTTATGGTCTTTTAAGGGGAATGGTTTTATGATTCATCAACCTATCCATGTGTTGAGAGGGAACTGGGCTCAATGGGTGGCACAAAGCGCAGGTTCGAAACTAAATTTTTATGGTTCATGTATGCTTGGTATTATTCGAGGAGGAGGGGTGGTTCGTGATTCTTAGGGGAGTGTCCTTATTTCCTATTCTACATACTTTGGGAGGGGTAATTAAATTTAAGTAGAGGCCAAATCCATTCATATGGGTCTTGACTTGTGCTCCTAGAAAAATATTCTACTCAGTCTCATTGATTTTTCATGATGTAATGCATGGTTAAATTACATCTCCTTGGTCGATATCCTATTCTATCAAGAAGTTAAAAGCTAGCATAAAAAAACCAATATTGGGCTTATTCATGTGTGGAGGGAGGGCGACAAAGTGGTTGATCGTCTTTATTTAATGGTAGTGGCAGATCAAGGTAGTCATGCCATTTGTTTTTCAAGTTCTCATCAGTTAGATCTAGAGTGGGCTAACTTAATTAGTGGGGATCAATTGGGTCTTCATTATTTTAGGCCCCCTATCTAGTTTTCTTTGAATCCTTTATTTTATTTTTATTTCTCTTTATTAAAAATTAAATTTTGATGAGGATGATAGGTGATAGTGAGATAGTGAATAAATATGTTATTTTAGAAAAAAAAATATAATATGGTTTTATCCCAAAGGATATAACCCATGGGAAAATCTAGTAAAGGTAATTATAGATCCTCTAAAAAGAATAAAAAGAAATTAACTACGTATAATTCCTAAGAAAAGGGAAAATAGTATGAGTACTATAAACAAATTCAATAAAGTACCTATAAAAGGTAAAGATAAATGAATGTGTCCCTGAGGGTGGTATGAAGACATGTGTATCTATTATGATATGAATGGTTATATTTATATTATTTTTCAAGAAGCATTAGAATATATATCTTTCTATGAAGTTGAATAAAAATTTATAAAATGGAGCTACGAACCATAAAAAAGTGGTATAAAAATTATTATCACAATTCATACCATGCGAACCGTGTCTCTAGTGGAAATATCACATGGATTTTAATTTTTATGTAAGGAGAAAACTGGTTCATAAACAATGATAAATATGTTCCTTTAGGAGATAGATATTAGAATATGTCTAAATAATACTACAATACTATAAATTATGTGAATACTAGTTCTAAATCTACAACCAAACCAAAAATATAATAGATATATAAGAAGAATATTTGGAAACAAGAAAGAAGTATACATATTTCTGAATCCAGAAGAGATCATGTGAAATAATTTTCCTATGGAAAGGTATATTTTGAATAGCCTAATAATTATTATAGGAAAAAAAAAACAAGAATAATGTTTGGAGAAAGAAAGATCAACCAGTGATAGGAGGATAAATACTTTATGGGAAGGATACCCAAGGAAAAGCAAGTTTCTATTTAGGATATAAATAAAATAACAAGACCAAATAAGTTAAAAAGAGGACATATTATATAAAATTTTTTCCCAATCCAAATATGGACTCCAAAATTAGAGACACTAGGAAAATGATAGTTCATAGTGACTCAACATCATCCTCAACTTGAGGTAGCTCGAAGTCCCTAATCCCCTTGTATTTAAATGTTGTTAACTATTGATGAAATATTTTTAGGTTTTACTAGAGATATGATCCATGTAGAAGTTTCATAAAGAGATTAAAAGTGATATTCTAACACTCTTTGAAGTTATAATTGGGTATTAAAAGGAGTTTAAGTAAAATTATTTTGAATCTACAATAATAAGAATCAAACTAGTAACATTTGGTATCTCAATGAGAATAAAGATCTATTGTAATTATTGGTTTTGATAGAAAATATTTGTCAATTAATACTAGGTTTCGATGATGTAAAATGATATCCAATTAAATAACAACATCAAATTTTTTTTCCCAATTTATTTGTTTTAATCTATTAAGTGGTTTATTATTTGGTATTATATAACTATTTTTGGGTATCAAAAGATACTAGGAGGATACATTTGAGGATTTATTTAGTGATGAAGATGAGTATTTTAGTGTGAGTTTTAGAGATGAATATTCAATGGTGGTATTCCCCTTTATCCAAGAAAAAAACCCAAAGAAGTAAGTATATAACTCTGATTTAACAAAGCAGTATCAATATGTATTCTCTTAAAAATTGGTATCAGAATTTGTGTTTGGAAATGAATTAAAAATGAAATATTTGTTATATTTCACACATATATGGTTACTTATTTATTCACTAATGGTTTCGCGGAAGTGTTTTTGTGTTCATAGAAATAGTTCCTTGGTAGAAGATGAGAACTATGAATGCTTAAAATATAGGGAAGTTTATGAGTGAAGTAGACAATAATGGTTTTTTTCCCTAATATATTTTATCTTTTATTGAGTTTTTACTAAGTATTCTTTGATTAGTGGGGAGACCACATATTAAAATTAATTCAAAATTTATCCATGGTTGAGAAGTTTTTTGAGTTTTAAAGATAAAATTGAATTTGAACTAAGAAGTAATATCAAACAATTGGTTTCTATTGGACATTGAGATATAAATTATAGATACAAGAAGTGTATTATAAGAGGGGTATCCTAGTCTCTCTGAATTTTGTGCAAATAATATATTATATTATGGAGAGAATATTTATTGGTGATGGATCATGGAGACAAATTGGATTCATGGAAACTAGTATCATAGGACATCCCTGTAGAATATTTCAAAATGAAATTAGTTTTTTTGTTTGATATCAATAAGATAAGGGGGCATAATAATGGAGATAAATGAAAAGAACCTAGTTTCTATAGTAAGAAGATTTTCTAAAATTTACATCAGTTTCTTATGTAAGGGATATTACTTTGGATTTGATCCCTAAAGGATAAAAAAAGAATCTTGAATCCACAATAAATCTATAAAGGGGGTGAAAAAGTTATCCTAAACCACAAAAAAGGAGAAGAAGTTTTCCAAGACCTTATATGGGGTGGATAAAGTATTATGTTTTCTTGGAGATTCATTGATTTAAATAGTGAAGGAATTAACTATAATGGAAAATGTTTTAGATTCATGATAAGAGGTGTTTCCAAAAAACACAAAGGGGGATATTGTTAGCATCCATTTGAGGATTTAAAATTGGATGATGTTGGATTTGTTTCCAATATATTGAAGGTGAGGGTTTGTTGGAAAAATAATTTAAAGATGTTATATTGACTCTATTATCAACACAAAATGATTTTTAGTGTTGAAGATTATAAACAATAAGGTGAATAAGGTATGGAAGAAGTTGGAGTTCAATTTCAAATATATAAATCACATTAAAGGATATAAAACTATGCTACAAAATAGTCCATGGGGTTATTGGTCATACAATAGTAAATAGATTTCCACTACTAAAAGTGTTTGAAAAAAGGGTTCCAACCCTAAAATATCCAATTAGAGTAAGCCTAGTTCTAGGTGAAAATAATATCGATATTTAGACCAAGCATGGGGAGATAGAGGAGTGGAATATCCAGTTCTAGTCAAATCTTGGCTGGTCAGTGCATATGTAACGTGTGGAAGTGCCACAGTTAAAGTTCCAGTAGCCTGGGGAAGTACTATAGGAGTTAAAAAAACCAATTATACCACATTATAGGTTAATAAACAGAGGAATTAAAAAGTAAAATTTGATGTGGAATTCTCCATATGGGGGGAAATGTTCAAGAGATAATTTCCCCACCGAAGTGAAAGGATTTCACTACAAAGGGAGTTTGGGTGGAATTTAGTGGAACTTCCAAGTGAAAGTAGTCTAAATAACATGAGTATTGCACATCCAAAAAATTTAATTCAATACATTCATCATACCTCAAGGTTACTGCTTCATCATAGAGGATGATCAAATGAATTTAAATGTTATTGAAAGTTTTTGTACCACCATTCCATGGAAAGAGGACAGTGTTGAAACCTGTAAAAAGATCAATAGAATTTGAAAAAATCACATTGAGATTATGGAGAATTAAATAGAATATATTCCACATATTTTTAGATCTAGTTTTTGACCAATCACCACACTGTAGAAAGAAATTCCATGTTACAAGAGACCAAAGGAAATTTTAGTGCCTCTGTCATTTTTAGGGAGACCATGATGTAAGAGGATTTCTACACCATGGAGATACATAAACAAATACTTATAGTTCTGAAGGAACTAAAATTCACACCATGGTGATGAAGCTTGCACTATGGAAATGTAAATTCAGCATACCTATAGAATTGAATATCCTATCTTCTTGGAGGAATTTAACAGAATTTAAAGGGACATCTTTACTCAAAATTAATAAATATATTTGGATAAGTTTAACTCAATTTAAAATTAATATTGGATTATTATTTTTCCCATCATATACATGAAAACATAAATATCTTCATTTAGGTAAAATAGGAAAATACTCTTAAAAATGTAGAGAATTATTTATGGAAAGGGGAGAATTATGGTTATTTTTCTCCCTAAATATTGAATATTATATTATGAATAAGGAATGGGAGGAGAGGCTATATTTACATATTCATACTATAGAATTGAGAGGAAGATAATTTCTATATCTGGAACAAAACAGGAAGATGAAAAAGGTTGTTGCACTATAGTAAAGGAAAACATATTCCAGTATTGATCACTATAAAAGAGTAGAGATATCCTAGAAGTTCATGAAGAAATTTATAAAATAATAAGAATATTATTTTCTATAACATCTCATTAAAATATGATAGTATATATAAAGGAGTTTATAGCCTTTTTTTTTGAAGAATAACAGTTGGATATCAAAGTCACCTGTCTATATCTAGTGCAACAAAATAGTGATGATTTGTTTTGAATTTTATTAAATGATAAAGTGGTAAAAATTTATTTTAGAAGTGGGAAAATAGAGAGGAAGTGAGTAATGTTATTTTTGGACTCCTCATGTATTAATCATGTTTTAATGATCACAAATCTCATCAATGATCGCAAATATCATTCAACCTAGTTAAATCCTAAATTATATCCAATCATGTGTATTTATGTTTCAAGTTCACTCATGCTTTATAATGGTTAAGCTCAATCCATTTCATGCATATTACTTTTTAAGTTTGAATACTGTTATTTTCCTAAGTACAAGACACCATGAAGCCTAACACAGTAAGATAGACACCATGAAGCCAAACACCGTGAATCCTAACACAGTAAGCCAGACACCATGAATCCAGAAACAGTAAGCAAGAAACCGTGAGCAAGACACCGTGAGAAAGATACCATAAGCAAGACACCGTGAGCAAGACACCGTGAGCAAGACACCGTGAGCAAGACACCATGAAGAAGACACCATGACACTCAGACACCGTGAAACTCAGACACCGTGAACAAGACACCATGACACTCAGACTGTGACACTCAAACACAGTGTGATGGAGACACCATTTGCATAACATAGGGTGAAACTGTTTCTTAAACTATTTTGTCCTCTTTGAATTTAATGTTTAACGGTCATATTTGATGACTTTAATGCACTGAAATAATTAATGTTTCTTTGTATACATATTACGAGGTACGAGGTACGAAACACATGGAACCTGTCGGTTAAAACACATGCATTCGAAGATAAAGAGTGTAGAGTTCCCAACAACCACAATGCATGATACTGAACAAAAAACAAGCCTATGTGCACGAGCGCGAAGAACACACTGCAAGATTTTCAAATAAAGCATTTTCTCATACATGAAATCCGACACTACTGAAGAACGTACGAAGTACACTAGAATATAGAGAACATATTCACATTATCAACACTTTTGAAGAACACAAGCTGAATTACGACACTCTTTTTTTCATGACAAAAACCAGAGAAGGACTCCGAAGCATCTCTATTTAATCAAAGGAATCCAGAGCTTCTATTCAAATCACTAGAGCATTCTAAACTCATATCTACTCTCTCTTAGTTATTCTTTTACTTAATTTTGAGCAGTGTGTGTAATCTGTATATTCCATACACACACTGAATCCTATGCTAAACTGAAGGATTTCTAAATACTTACACTAAACTATTTATACTGTTTTTTACCCATGACAACTATGGAAGAGGTCCCTGTGTGGCCTGGTTAGTATTTTTGTTTACCCACGAAAACTGTCGAAGAGGTCTCTGTGTGACTTGGATAGTCTGTGTACTATTGTTAACCTTGATCTAGGGTGTGGATCAAAGTTTATTTATATAAACTGCTTGGTGGCAGGTGATCACCAAGTGGAGTGGATTAAGTCTCGGCTTGAGACTGAACCACTTGTTTCATATCTGCTGTGCTATTTAAATTTAGTCTTCTCTGTTTTACTGATTTATTGCATAATCCAGAAAACTCTAATTTTACTTCGATAGTTAGTCTTGGAAAGAAGTTATAACTAATTTTTCTTAGTAGGATAAATTTAAAAGTAATATTAATAATACATATTAATATTAATGAGAATTAATCAATCTTATAAGAAGTTTTTTAAATAGTAAAACTCTTATAACAGTATAACCTTGATTAACTGGGCTGTATCTATTTTTGGGGAAAACCATTTCTCTTAAAACAATATTTTTGTAACAGAAATTTTTATAGTTACTCAATTCACCCCTCCCCTCTTGAGTAAACTACTCCGACCAATAGTTATACTTGGGTAGAATTTAAAAATACTAAAGTTATTGTAAGGGTAGTGACCCTAGGTAGGAGTGACCAAAACTAAACCTACCATTATCAATGATATTAGTGGATCCTGTCGCATCAGCACATTTCTTACTGCATGCTCCTTAGATGAGACCAGTGTGGGTGAACTAAGTAAAATAATCATATATTGTGTGCTTATATTCCTTTTTTATTTTTCATGGAAAAAACTGTTAAAAATGATCAAGTAACTTTTTAACTAATTGATTAAAGGAACATGGAAAAGTGGAACAATAACCAGATCCACATCTTTCACAAGAGGAAAATAATGATCCTATTAATCATGAGGTTATGATCAGATTAGGGAAGTTATAGTTTAAGAATAGTTTTGAATTGGATTAATTTTTCATACCCCAATTCACCCCTATTAGGGTATCTCTTACCCAATCCTATTTTGGGACTAACATGAAGAGTATAAGGCCACCACCGTTGATCAAATGTGATCAAGGTCTCTATATCCAAATAAGAATCAACTAGTTTTAATTTAGATACTTAATATCCACCTCCATTATTCAAACACAGAGCCCCCATACATGGGAATTATCCACCATGCCACTATTGTGCCACTCTAACCTCATAATTCTCTAAAGCTTCAAATTAATAAAGTCTAACTGCTATAATGTGAATAAATGACTCACACTTTGAGAGTTCCATATATGACTGAAAATATCATGGTAAGGAAAATTAAATTCATTTAATTCATAATAGGATACTCTAAAAATGAAAAAAATGGTTGTTCAAAATTCCATTCATCCACACTTGAATGCCACCTTTAGAATACAAGATGATATATACATCAGTCTCTTATCAAGGGACAACCATGGGTCAACATTTAGAAGAATTCATTCATTCTAAAATATTTATAGTGAATGAATTATCTTCTATGTAATTATTAAATTAATAAATCATTACCATATTATGGTTAGTTGACTAAAAATCCTTGAGGGTGGGATTTTCATACCAAACCTATTAGGATCCCACTCATTACTGGAGGTAGACATCATATATTTTACTCATCCTTGTATCCTCGCACAATACTTGAATTGGTAATTAATCTATAACAAGATAGGTACCACTAGATATTATCTCTCACATGAAAGAGTATTAGGTAAAACCTCTTTATATACAAAGTATATACTCACTTTACTAGAATTAGTGAGTAAAAATAGTTGTTATCAGTGGAAATTCTCTAGATGAAAATTTTTTAGCTAGGGTTTTCCATGGATCCTTAACTTCCAAACATATAATTAAAAAATAATAACTCATGATTATTCCATCCAGTATCGGGGATCATGATGAGGGGGAAAAATTGTACTATAAACTTCACCCATCGATTCTTAACTATATCTTCAGAGTGTGCACATCCTCTCACTAATTTGATTGTCATCACCCCATGCATGATAGTTACTAACCATAGGTTATGATCAAGAGAGTGGTTCAATGAATATTATATCACCAAACACACTCATACCTTCATATCTTCCACTAAATAGATTCCAAATAGTAAATTGGGCCTAAACTAGGTAGATATATGCTCTTGATGCTATCTTCAACATGAATTTCCATCCACAAAACTGCTATAGATGTCTCTTGTAAAATCCATAACGTGATCCCATAAACAAATTGCATATCTAGCAAGAATAATCAATTGCAATTATTAAATGTTTTGTGGGTGGGGTGGGATCCAACATAGGTAGTGTTTTATGAAAACAAAATTCCAACCCAAAATCTCTTCCTTAGGATTCTTAACCCAAACCGTAAAGGTCAAATAGTTCCATTATAAAACATGTCTAGGGAAATCCTTGTGAGGTTCATGAGACTTAATTCATATTCATACACAATCATGTTTCCCTATAGAGTGTCACGACCCCTCCCCCGGGGCCCATGCCGTGAATACCCCAAGCCCGCCTTCCATAGGCTAGGGGCTGGCGACTAGCACCAAAGGCATAAATCCCTAAAACTAGGAAGACATTACATTTAAAAACTAGAAACACACACAATAGAGTAAGCTGGAAGAAAAACACTAAGTAAAACTGTATACAAAAGAAGTGCTAAAAAGTAAAGGGGGCTGGAAATACAAGCCCAACTGTAAAGTACAAGTACAACTGAAAAGGTAAAAAACTGCTGAAAGGTGAAGAAAAACTCCTCAATCATCCACCATGGATCCTACCTGAAGGGTAGGTACAGATACCCTCCACATCACTCCATGTCCGTCTGTCTCCTCCTGGTACCGACTCGTCATAACCTCTACCTCCAGGTACTATCTAGTCCTGCTACTCTGATCCCCCGTCAACGCTGTCTATCGTCTGCAACCAACACAACGAGGTGCGGGCATAGCCTGTGTAGAGGTGAATATAACGATACTCAGTAGGGACCCCAAGACCCTCAAGGTCTCTCAAAATCCACCAAGGATAAACCACAGAGTATGAAATCAACAGATATCCATTACTTAGGTATATGCCCATACATATACCTAAGTTATCAAGTAACCCATATCAATCATGAGGAAAACACAGAAGTCACTGAATCAACTCACAAAAGTATAAAACTCATATAGAGAGATAGAGATGATCAGATATAGCCACTGAATCATCTATTCTGTCAGACCAACACATGATCCAGGAACAGAAGTCAAAACTGTCGGACCAACACATGATCCAGGAATATTCATTAGAGCTATCAGACCAACACATGATCCAGGACCAGCTATTCTATTGGACCAACACATGATCCAGGAATAGAAGTAAAAACTTTCAGACGAACACATGATCCAGGACCAGCTATTCTATCGGACCAACACATGATCTAGGAACAGAAGTCAAAACTGTCGGACCAACACATGATCCAGGAAGAGTCATTAGAGCTGTCGGACCAACACATGATCCAAGACCAGCTATTCTTTCAGACCAACACATGATCCAGGAAAATAAGTCAAAAATGTCGGACCAACACATGATTTAGGAACACTCGTTAGAGCTGTCGGACCAACACATGATCTGGGACCAGCTATTCTGTTTGACCAACACATGATCTAGGAACATAAGTAAAAATTGTCAGACCAACACATGATCCATGAACAGTCATTAGAGTATAGCCAGCAACAGGGTTTCCACAAAGCACGATTGATTCTGGGAGGGTCCGCTCCTCAAGCCAAGTGTCGATACATCAACTTCCATGAAGTCCCACGTAGAATTATCACAAAGGTCCACCTCGTCATATGGGTCTCAACACAATAGACAACTCGTCGATCGAACGATCGGTCTGTGAGTTATTATCCTTCTAGTCCCGGGGGCCCGGTTGGATTCGTGTATGATCCAACCTGACCGTATCTCAAATATACTCTGAAATATAGTGGGGTATTCTCAAAGGGACCGTCGCGTTCCAAGAAAACTAGCGCCACTGACGGTTCATCAAACGGACGTCTGATGCCAAAGATATGACCAAAAGAAAGTAACAGGGTCGGTAATGGCCCTGGGCCTGGTCCAAACCGGTCAGACCGACTTGGACAGACTCAAACTGGGCCGCCCTGGTCTAGGTCGACCCAGTCAGACCTACCGGGTCTGACCCAGCCCGTTGGGTGGGTCAACCCAGTAGGTTCGGGCCGGTCCGCTGGGTCCGACCCAGCGGACTGTGAGGGCGGTTAGGTCCAGAGGTCACCGCGTAGGCGGCTCGGCCTGGAGGCTAGGGCCGGTTTGGCCAACATCGTGAGGGGTGCGGCTCAGGAGGCTCGGCCTGGAAAGCCGAGACGGTTCGGCCAGCGACGCCGCAAAGGATGCCGCAGGCTGGCTCTGGTGGCCGGTGCAGCTCGGTCAGTTCGGCCAGGAGCCGGGGCATGGACAGCGCGCGGGCAAGCTGGCGGGGCACGCAGGCTGGCCGGTGGGGTGCCGACAGCGCACAGGCAGGTCGGCGGGGTGCGGGTAGCACGCGGGCCGGTGGCCGGTGGCGACCGGGCAGGCTGTTTTGGCGCGGCTTGGGCCGACGCGGGCCGACATTGTTCGTCTAGGAACACCTGTGTGCCACGGGGCGACGCAGTTCGCGGAGGCCACAGGTAGCGGGACCTTTGTCGTTGCTGCCTTCGTCGCCTCGTTGCCGCTTCGAAGATCACCACAAGGAAGAAAATCTACGGAGAGTGTCGGGCCATGTTAGGTTGGCGCACACCCTCCACGTTTAGGGAGGTGTCTTTTGAATCATCAAGAAAAGTAGATGCTCAATAACATGTCCTCAACAATCCCTTTTTATCCGATTAGGAAGATAAGAAAAGGGTATAATATTGTCATGAAATAAACCCCATACCTAGATTTTCGGGTGTTCGTCGTTCGTTGAAGGCGTTGTGGAAGAAGATGGGGAAGGTCTTCGTTCATCGCGCATGCCATGCACTCTTCCAGTCCCATATTCACACGATGGTCATGGATGTGGTTCCACGTCGGTAGATTTCTGGGGAAGGAGTCGAAGAGGATCGACATTCCTCATCGGTGGAGAATTCTTTATTGGGAGCTTTTCCCCTAGCTTTCCTCCTCCCAAGCTCCACCAAATGCCCAAATGAAAATAATAGAGGATTGGTTTGTCTATTATTTTTGTTGGTACAATAATTCAAAAAGGAATTAATTAAACAAGTGGCTCCACCTAATTAATGCATGAGAGTTGTCGTGGATTAATTAGGTGAGGTCAAGGGGGGTTTTTCCCCATTTAATGGGGGTTGAGGAATTCAAGTGGATCTCCCTCATTAATGAGGGAGAGTTGAGAGGTTTTATCCTCCTCCATCAATAGGGGTCAGGTGGTCCCCACCCCTATTATTTAAAAGGGAGGTTATGCGGTCTCGGGTGGTCCCCACATCGTAACCTCTCGTGGAAGGTTATTCTCGGGTGGGCCCCACCACCATAACTCCCAAGGGAGGTTAAGGTGTGGTGGTCCCAACTCCAACTCCCATGAGGAGGTTTTAACCACCCAACCTCCACATGGCTGTTAAAAATAAAATAAAGTGAGATTACTATATTTTATTACTTCACACAAAAACCCAAAAATTAACTTTTATCCTCAACTCACTGCCATCTAAGTGAAAGTCTTCTTAAGAAAATACTGGTACTGTGAGTTCAACAGTGCTCTGATATTTCTATTCCTAGCACCGGTTTAAAATTTTTAAAAACCCACTTGTACGTTTACTGAACGTAACCAAAAAAAACTTCAAAAATTCATTCCGGGCACATCGGACCTCGGAATCAAGTGCTGTACACTTTCATGGACTTAAAAAAATCTCATGTTTTTTAAAAAAAAATTCCACTGGATTTTTAGGTCTTTACATTTTCCGCACCTCAGGGATTTACATCCTTGTAATCTACATCTCAAACTAAGGGAACAAATGGGGGTACTGAGCACACATCTGAGTCTCCTACTCCCATGTGCTCTTCTGGAGGTTTCCGTGATGCTAGCGAACGCGCACCAGAGGTATCAACCGTCTATGTAGGACCTTCTCTTGTTGATCCTCAATCTCTACTGGAACCTCTGTGAAAGTTGCCCCATTATCGATGTACAGCTCTCCATGGTCGATGATGTGGTAAGTGTCATGCACGTATCTCCTCAGCTGAGATACATGGAAGATGTCGTGCACCCAGTGAAACTGAGGTGGAAGAGCTAAGCGGTATGCCACCTTTCCTATTCTACTTAGGACCAGGAAAGGTTCGATGAATCTCAGAGATAACTTTCCACCTCTTCCAAATCTCCATATACCTCGTCGAGGTGAGACCCGTAGAAAGACGTGGTTTCCATCCTCGAACTCCAGAGGCCTCCGTCTCCTGTCAGCATATGACTTCTGCCTACTTTGTGCAGTCTTCATCTACTCCTGGATGATCTTCACCTTCTCTGTGGTAGCCCGTACCATCTCTAGTCCCACTAGTGCCGACTCCCCTGGGTCAGTCCAGCACAAGGGTGATCTACAAGGTCGTCTATACAACGCCACAATAGGTTCCATCCCTATGGTGGAGTGATAGCTGTTGTTGTATGAAAACTCCACCAATGGAAAGTGATCCTCTCTGTTGCAACCGAAGTCGAGGACACAAGCATGTATCATGTCCTCGAGGGTCTGAATAGTCCTTTCAGTCTGGCCATCCGTCTGAGGATGGAAGGCAGTGCTCAAACGTAGCTGCGTCCCAAAAGCCTCCTTCAACCCTTTCCATAGCCGGGAAGTAAACCATGCGTCATGATTAGAGACAATGGAAGATGGTACTCCATGTAGCTGCAAAATCTCCTGCACATAGAGGCGTCCCAAGCTCTCTACTGAGCCCTGCTCTCTGATCGGTAGGAAGTGGGCCGACTTGGTGATTCGGTCAATGATCACCCAAATCGAGTCATTTCCCTTGGATGTACGTGGAAGACTCATCACAAAGTCCATGGATATCCCATCATACTTCCACTCTGGGTCCTCTAAAGGCTGTACCAAGCCTGCTGGTACCTGGAGCTCCGCCTTCACTTGCTGAAAATTGAGGCATTGAGAGACAAATTCTACTACCACCTTCTTCATACCTGGCCACCAGTGTTGTTGCCGAAGGTCCTGGTACATCCTATCCACTCCTAGATGTACCGCTAGAGGGGATGTGTGGAACTCCCTAAACACTTCCTCTTGAAGTGCTACTGGTACCAAGGTACGCCCTCTAAAGAGGATGACGTGCTCCCCACCTTCAGAAAATCCATCAGGTGCCTGCCCTGTGGATATCTGAGCACATCGTGTCTCGCAGTCATCATCCCCATGCTGTGCCTCCCTGACTCGCTAAAGAAGTGGGGGAGTGACTGTAAGAAATTGTAGAAAGGCTTCTCCATCTCTATCCACAAAGGATATCTGTAAGGCAGTAAGATGCTCTGTCACCTCTCCTAGTAGCTGTATACCAGATCTTCTACTGAGCACATCCACAACAATGTTCACCTTCCCAGGAGTATAGACTATCTAGAAGTCATAGTCCTAGAAGAACTCAAGCCAATGTCACTGTCTCAGGTTCAGGTTCTTCTGAGAGAAGATATACCTGAGACTCTTGTGATCGGAGTACACGATAAAAATTTCGTCCATCAGATAGTGTCACCACATCTTCAAGGTGAAAACCAATACTGCTAACTCCAAGTAATGGGTAGTATAGTTATGCTCATGTTTTCTCAGCTTCCAAGAACCATATGCGACCACTGCTCGCTCCTTCACCAGGACACACCCGAGTCTAGTCCCTAATGTGTCGCAGTAAACTATGTACCCTACGACTTCCTCTGGAAGCCTCAAGATAGGGGCACTAATTAGCCTCTACCTCATCTACTGGAAGCTCTGCTGGCATCTTTCCAACCACATGAAGGGTTTCCCCTTCTTCATCAAGGTTAGTTGTGGTGCTTCAACTCTGGAGAAGTTTGGTATGAACCTCTGATAATATCCATCCAAAGCAGACGTCCCTCCCCCTTTGGGGGGTAATCCTGGAAACATATTTTGAAAGGATGTCCCCAAGTTCTGTCACTCCTGTTTGGAACTAAAAACCCAAAACTTTTGCTGCCATGAGGGTAAGGATGGCTGACTCAAGAGTGATCGGCTTCACCCTCCTATGCATGAGTTTAACCTATGCTGCTTGAGTTTCCTTTTTCGCCGACTAAGGAAAACCTCATCCCAACGTTGTAGATAAACCAAAACCTTTTTGCCTAACACAGTCAATCAGTGTATGAATTGTGGTTGCCTAGTCTATAACCAAACTAACGTCGTAAGGCCTCGACGCTACCACCCAGAGGTTCCAACCGAAACTCTCACCTCAAGGGTCAGATCACACCATCGGCGTAAGTGTGATTATCGAGTCTCCTCCCAAAGGTATCTCCAGATGTGAGGGTCAAGTAAACAGTTTAGCCAGAAACTCTAGGTCTGGGACAAGATTCGTGGAAGGAAGGAATGATTGGTACCTATGTCTATTGATACAACATCTAGTAGTAGACACAGAGCGTACCTCGAATCATTCCTAGATCCCTTGGGTCACACTCCTTGACCACATGCAGCTACTCTCTTCCCCTTCCCTTCAGTTCCCTGGGCCTAGAGGGGACTATAAAGGTGGGTGGTTGTAACATATCGAAATCTACACCACCACATGCTAATATCTTAGCTCTGCTTCCATGTCTGCTGCCCTGCAGGTTCATTTGTATTTAACAATTCCTCTTCTAGAAACATTTTACACGATCAAGTCTCTGAGACTGGTGCTAGTTTCATGCTTTTCCACGGCTAACATTCACTGCCTGTATCTTCTCAGCCAAAGAACATTCAACCGAAAACGTTCTCTCTAGAATCTAGAGAAAATGTTCTGGCTCGGATGTCCTAAAACACACCTCGCTCGGTAGTTCGAGCCCCAAATAACTGATCGCAACGTATTCATCAAGTACCAGGAATGATCGGTATGCCTCGATGAATTATTAGCTACCGACATGTCGTCCTGACGAAGCTGTACAAGCTCTAGATAACTCTCAGTCACCTCCTCAGGCTAGTCCTCAGCCGCCTGTGAGTCGGGCTCACCACAGAACCTGAGGGGTATCTGATGTTGAAACACGTGTAAGACACTAATCCTACATGTGTCATCTACCAGTATTACCAGTTGTAACTGCTAACCAACATTCAATGATATAGCTGAAAAACTACTTGAAGGTACAATCTCAGGCAACGGTCCACGTACTGAAGCCTCATCACTATGCAGACCATCCTCATGGTCACTCACTGAAAAAGACTAGTAGCTAAGATCACTATCTGCTCTACTAGTGTCTCAACGAGGTGGAAAACTCTAGTAATTGCCTCTATCCAGTCCTCTGCTGCCTGGGAATCTGTCTCACCTCAAAACCTCAGAGGCCTCTACTGCTGGAACTAGTGCGGCGTGCTCAGTCGGCGTGCACCGTCCGCCAGTGTGGCTGGTGGAATCTGCTGCCCAAAAAGTGGTGGTGCTGCTAGTACACTACCTAAAGGTGCCAACATAGTAAGAGGGCCCTACTCCGGTGCCTCGTCGCTCGGTGGGACGTCATCATGTACTCTCTAGGAAACCCTAAATGGCTGTCTACACAGCAACATCCTGATAAGGAATAGATTGGCCTCGGTCAATAAGTTATACCTGGTGAGATGAATCAAAGAGATCACAAAGAAAAATCTTGAAACACACATGCAATTAGTGTTTTCATGCACTGAGTCGGAAATCAGAAGTCAGGGTCCTGTTGTATGGATACGTCGGCCGCCGCACCAACACTGGACTCCCTGAACTAAAAACCACACTTAGTACCCTTAACACTATTGATTCATAGAAAATATCAGAGTCCTAAGTTCTATGGTAGAACTGACTCCTCTGATACCAATTTGTCATGACCCGTCCCCCAGGGCACGTGCCGTGACTACCCCAAGCCCGAATTACATAAGCTAGGGGATGTAGACTAGCACCAAATGAATAAATCCCTAAAACTGGGAAGGAATTTTCTTTAAAAACTAGAAACACACACAACAGAGTAAGATGGAAGAAAAACACTAAGTAAAACTGTATAAAAAAGGAGTGCTGAAAAGTAAGGGGGGCCAGAAATACATGTCCAACTATAAAGTACAAGTACAACTGAAAAAGGAAAAAACAACTGAAAGGTGAAGAACAACTCCTGGATCGTCCACCACAGATCCTACCTGAAGGGCAGGTACATATAGCCTCCACAACACTCCACGTCCGTCCATCTCCTCCAGGTATCGACTCATCGTAAGGTCCACCTCCGGGTACCGTCCAGTCCTATTACTCTGATCCTTAATCAATGCTGTCTGTCATCTGCAACCAACACAATAAGGTGTGGGAATAGCCCATGTAGGGGTGAGTATTATGATACTCAGTAGGGCCCCTGATACCCTCAAGGTATCTCAAAATCTACCAAGGATAAACCACATAGTATGAAATCAATGAATAGACATTACTTAGGTATATGCCCATACATATAACTAAGTTATCAAGTAACCCATCTCAATCTTGAGGAAAACACAGAAGTCACTAACTCAGCTCACACAGGTGTACAAATTATGTATAGAGATAGAGATGATCATATATAGCCACTGAATCATCTATTCTATCGAACCAAAAAATGATCCAGGAACAGAAGTCAAAACTGTCGGACCAACACATGATCGAGGAACATTCGTTAGAGCTGTTAGACCAACACATGATCTAAGACCAACTATTCTGTCGGACCAACACAAGATCCAGGAACAGAAGTCAAAACTGTCAGACCAACACATGATCTAGGAACAGTCGTTAGAGATGTCGGAACAACACATGATCTAGGACCAGCTATTCTGTCGGACCAATACATGATACAAGAACAGAAGTCAAAACTTTCTGACCAACACATGATCCAGGAACAATCATTAGAGCTGTCGGACCAACACATGATCCAGGACCATCTATTCTGTCAGACCAACACATGATCCCAGAATAGAAGTCAAAACTGTCATACCAAAACATGATCCAGGAACAGTCGTTAGAGATATCAGACCAACACATGATCCAGGACCAACTATTCTATCAGACCAACACAAGATCCAGGAATAGAAGTCAAAAATGTCGGACCAACACATGATCCAGGAACAGTCGTTAGAGTATAACCAGCCACAGGGTTTCCACAAAGCACGCTTGATTCCAGGAGGGTATTCTCCTAAAGCCAAGTTTCAATACATAAACTGCCATGAATTCCCATGTAGAAGTATCACAAAGGTCAACCTCGTCATAGGGGTCTCAACTCAACAGACGACGCATCGATTGGACGCCCGATCTGTGAGTTATTAGCCTTTTAGTCCCGAGGGCTCCGTTGGATTCGTGTACAATCCAACCTGACCATATCTCAAATATACCCCGAACTCTAGTGGGGTATTCTCAAAGGGACAATCGCATTCAAATAAAATCAGCACCACTGACGGTTCATCAAACAGACGTCTGGTGCGAAAGATATGGCCAAAATAAAGTAACAGGGTCGGTAATGGCCCTGAGCCAGGTCCGACCCAGCCCATTGGGTGGGTCAGCCCGCTAGGTTTGGCCCGATTCGCTAGACCTGAACCAGCAGACTGCGAGGGCAGTTCGCCCCATAGGCTGGGGCTGGTTCGTCCAACACCACGAGGGGCGCAGCTTGGCTCAGAAAGCAGAGCTGGTTCGGCCATCGACACCGCGAAGGACGCCACAGGCCGGCTCGGGTGGCCGGTGCGGCTTGGACGGGAGCCAGGTGCAGGCAGGACGGAGAGGCGCGCGAGCAGCGCACGGGTAGGCCGGAGGGGCACTGGAAGTGCGCGAGTAGGCCGACAGGGTGTGGGTAGCGCGTGGGCCAGCGGCTAGTGGCGACCGGGCAGGCTGATTCGACGTCGCTTGGGCCAGCGCAGGCTGGCAGTGTTCTGCCGGGAACTCCAGTGTGCCGCGGGGGTGACACAGTTTGCGAAGGCCATGGGTGGCACGACCTTTGTCGTTACCGCCTTCGTCGCCTCGTTTCCGCTTCGAAGATCACCACAAGGAAGAAAATCGACGGAGGGTGTTAGGCCATGTTAGGTTGGCCCACACCCTCCACGTTTAGGGAGGTATCATTTGGATCATCAAGAAAAGTAGATTATCAATAACATATTCTCAACAATCCCTTTTTATCCAATGAGGAAGATAAGAAAAGGGTATAATATTATCAATTAATAAACCCCCTACCTGGATTTTTAGGTGTTCATTGTTCGTTGACGGCCTTGCGGAAGAAGATGAGGAAGGTCTTCATTCGTTGCGCATGCCAAGCACTCTTCCACTCCCGTATTCTCACAACGGTCGTGGATGTGGTTCCACATCAGTAGATGTTCGGGGAAGGAGTCGAAGAGGATCAAAGTTCATCGTCGGTCGAGCGTTCTTCATTGGGAGCTTTTCCCCCTAGCTTTCCTCCTCACAAGCTCCACCAAATGCCCAAATGAAAATAATAAAGGAATGGTTTGTCTATTATTTTTGTTGCTATAACAATTCAAAAAGGAATTAATTAAACAAGTGGCTACACCTAATTAATTCATGAGAGTTGTCATGGATTAATTAGGGGAGGTCCAAGGGGTTTCTCCCCATTTAATGGGGGTTGAGGAATTCAAGTGGCTCTCCCTCATTAATGAGGGAGAGTTGAGAGGTTTTATCCTCCTCCATCAATAGGGGTCGGGTGGTCCCCACCCCTATTATTTAAAATGTAGATTATGCGGTCTCAGGTGGTCCCCACGTCATAACCTCTTATGGAAGGTTATGCTCAGGTGGGCCCCACCACCATAACCTCCCAAGGGAGGTTAAGGTGTGGTGGTCCCACCTCCAACTCCCATGAGGAGGTTTTCACCCCCCAACCTCCACATGGTGGTTAAAAATAAAATAAAGTGAGCTTACTTTATTTTATTACTTCACACGAAAACCCAAAAACTAACTTTTATCCTCGACTCACTACCGTCGAAGTGAAATTATTCTTAAGCAAATACTAGCGCTATGAGTTCAATGGTGCTCTCAGATTTCTATTTCGAGCACCAGTTCAAAAGTTATAAAACCCGCTCGTATGCTTACTAAACGTACCTGAAAAAAACTTCAAAAATTGATTCCTGGCACACCGGGCCTTGGAATCAAGCGCTGTAAACTTTCACGGACTCGTTAAAATCCCATGTATTAAAAACAAAATTCCACGAGATTTCTAGGTCTTTACATAGAAGGCCCTAAATCCATGAATAAAACTCCATCTTGAACAATGGATCAAACTCTAAGCATAATAGATAAGTCGCATCATGATTTCATGAAATAAATCATCTATTAATGATCCATAATGCTGTGTAGGGAGCTCAATTCAAGAATCATTATCTCTTCAGTAAGAGTCTAAACCAGATGGAATATCAATTATTAGATTATATCCAATTCTTTATTACCTATATATTAAGATCACATAGAAAAATCATGAGGCCTTTTTCATCAGAACACACATGGAAAATCTATCCTGTAGGAATTTTCATGCAACTCATAGGAACTGCGACATTATTTACAAGAAAGTTTAAACTAAGCATGAAGGAGAGAGAAACTACCTCAGATCATGTGGAAAGAACATCTATCTATAAATTATTAAGAAAAAAAATACATCGTCACTTTCCTATATATGGTGGGTGTCTCGACTATAGGCACAAACTTTTCATGACCCTGACTCTACACACAAGTTGGTTATCAGTGGGTAGCACACTTTATTTAATTGGATGAACCCATATAGATTAGATAATATCAATATGACATGACATAAGAAAGAAATCAAAGATCATAATTGACCACCATATCATGCATGTAACACTTTCTTGTACCCTATAATCAATTCCATAGAGTTCCAGGTTGACTGACAGGTTATCGAAATCCTACCAAAAAGATACATTGGTAGCTATACCTATATTGGTCACCCTAGTCTTATAATTGAATCCAAGAACCCATTAACATCATTACCATACATTTCTAAACCAGTCCTTACATGAATAATAACTCAAAACTCTATCCCTAAGACTCTATAGCTTTAATACCACTCTAACAGTTCCTAACCCACTAGGGCCCCACTTGATTCAATAATAGGTTGTGTGACACCTAAATCCCACCTCTAATATTCTATGGGATAGTGACTGGAATTGAGTAGGCATATAATGAAATATGGTAGGATGGAGTCTATATCAACCTATATTAGTCAAATATATCTAATTAATAAAATCACAAGAATTAAATATATATAAAAATAAACTATACATAACACATGAATGAGACATTACATAGTGAGAACATCACCACATTGGAACAACACCATAAAAAATGAACATATGGAAGTGTATCCAAATCTAATGAACATAGAATAAGGGATAACTTATCAATGATTTAAGAACTCTTAGATTGTTCTCTGGATGAAATAATCACTACCATATCCACAAACCACCAAGCTTTATTGGGTACCAATAAACACCAACTTTGAATAAGCCACTCTTGCTCCATGTCCAACAAGAGAACCTAAGAACGCAACATCATATTCGTAGACATAACATGTGTGGGAACAAACTCCATGCATGGGTGAATATAAAAATACTTATTAGGAAACCCTAAAAATATAGAGTAAATATAATAAATAATTCATCTCAACCTGATGTATATGAAGTTTATTGGGGGGAAGATATGGAAAGATCTAGATATGCCCTTCCACTTGAAATCTCAGGGATGTAATGAAGTCTCAATTATCTTAGCTCCAATACATGAAGGCAACATCTCAGAAGAAACTAAGGATGCTTATAGTACTAAAAAGTTCACAATTTATGAATTATATATCCCAACTATATGTTAAATCATGGAGGCAACCAAAATATTCATAGGGAGTTACAAGTTTCAAAGTATTCAATCTTCTCAGCCTTTCTCCCACACCAACCTTAGAATATTTAAAGGGTATTATAATATTAACTTAATTATCCATTTTGATCAAGGGAGTGACACAAATTACTATCCCCTATTTCCATGTCACCATTCTAGAAACCTATAGGTGAATATGCACCATGTCCAAGGATAATTGTTGGTATATAAAGTACTACCCCTACTATCATAACTACATAAGAATTGAAACCCACACACCTACCAAAATTTATAATGGAGGACCAATGACTATTCAATTTTTATATGAACCAACCATAACATATATACATATTATATCATTTTACATGAATATTTATTACATATCATAATAAATCAAACACCCAAAACCTATAGGTTTAGTTTCATTTGGGATTAGATACATAACCAATTCATTTTAAAAACATTATTTAACATTGAAACACCTTGAAATTATAAAATAATAACATTATACTTTATAGTATATGAAACACACAACACTGATACTAAACATCCCAAGAAATATATTTCTTTTAAATTTAATATCATCAATAGCTTACAGAACACAAAACCCGAAATCTAAATGAACCGTAATATAGTATAAAATAATAACCTATATTTTAAATTGTAGTGTATGAATATTATTAAATAAATTACGAAAATTATGGTTATCTATTTATTATAAATAAAATAATAATCATTTAAAAGATTTTTTTTTGAAAAACGGTATTTTTTTTCTAAAAGACGGTTTAGTCACGCTTTTTAGAAATAATTTAAAATTAATTTTTACTACTATAATAAAATTTATTTGATAAAATTATATTAAAATTTTAAATTATAATTTCAAATTTATCTTAGCTTAAAGTTTTGGGATTTTTCTGAAAAGTTTCATTTTTGATGAATAGTGAAAAATACTGTTTTATTGAAAACTGCATTTTCATCGCATCAATGTGATTCATTTTAAATTAATATTCCTATATTATGTGAATTGAATCCAAAAAAATGGATAAATATTTGGAATCATCATAATTTATAATTTATAATAAGTTAAACTTAATTTTGGATCACAATTAATAGCGAAAATAGTGAAAATTAATTACCACATTCAAGGTAAAAATGGGTTTAACAGGGGATTAAACTAAAAATATAAGTGTTAAAATAACCTAAAAAATTATATAAAATATATTGGATGAACATATTTAAATCTTAAAATGTCTTATAATTTATAATAATCCATTTTTAACCCTTTTGTAATGTGAAAAACATGGGTACACCATTCTCTTTTCAAAAATTACAAGCGTACCGCTCACCTCACTTATAAAAGGCCAGCCCTGTCCTCTTTTCTTCACATATTCAAACCATTTTTGTCCAAAAAGAACTATTTAAATAAATTCACAACTTCCATACTGTTATCCTAGAATATTTCTTTTCAAAAATTCAGTGTAGGAATACTTTAGGTATAATCCTAAATAAGTGGTTCAAGAAAACGTAAAATTCATAATTATGCAAGTTTGTTTTATTTGTTATGCACCTCCTTAAAATTTTATTAATTTAATATTATATAATAAAAAGCTATCTCCCATATACTAATATGTTATTATGTTATGTAAATGACCTATATCTATCTCATCTTACCTCAAATGGGAAACAATAATATCGCTCTTGTGTACTATGAACAACCGTCTCCTGAACCGATGTGACATGTTTTCCCTCAAAACCTCTCACAGTTGGGTGTGATGATGGATATAAAGTATATATATAATATTTATAACATAATTATTCCTCTTGATCTTTTATATAATATATACATTTTTGTTTTCCATTTCGTATGGGATACGATAACGTCACTCGTATGTACGATGAACTACCACCTCACTAAGCGATGTGATTTGTTTTTCACTAAAATTTTACAAGGAAGGTAATAAGGATAAATTTTAATGAATATATGTGATATAAATAACCTAATTATTATATAAATGACATATTTATCATTATTAAAAGAAAATATATCATTTTATTTCTTCTATTTTCACTTAGTGAAAGATGATAACGTCATTCGTGTATGTGTGGACTATCACCTTCACGAAGCGATGTGACTCTATATTCATCACCACAACACATAGATGATATATATAAGTATATTTTAAGAAATAATATAGTATTTATGATATTATTATCATTAAACAATGATAAAATATTACTTACCTCCTTTCCATAATGATCGTTGAAAAATGGAAATGTCATTTTTGCGTTCGTATGACCTACCATCTCCATGATCATAGCATGCTTCATTTTTCAAAACCAACTTTCATTATTGGTATTAAAATAATAATATATGTATAAATATGATAATTATTTAATTATTATTATTTTGGATATAATGTAACTTTATAATATGAAAAAGAACCAGAACTTTCATCAAAAATCACGAATGATAAAACAAGGCAATTAACACCCAGAACAATTAAAATAATTAAATATTTTTAACGAATGGGTGATAATATGTAATAAAATTATCATATATGTTATTTTAAATATTAATATGGTTATTTTATAAGTTAATAACATGTTTAAAACCACTATATTAGAGGTTAAATGATGTTCAACCAAAATTAAGCATGAGGTAAGTGACCTTATCTCAATTTCTCTTTATTATGGAATATTTTAATGTTATAAACACAATTTATTTTATATGGTGTATATAATATCTATTTTACATGTAATATAATGATTCCTTAATAATTCATTGTATTTTAGTTTTCAATTATAATTATTTCATTGAAAGTTAATTTTACTTAAAATTTACCAAGTGTTAATGAATTTTATAACTCAATTTCTTTTCATTGGGTTATATTAATTTTTTTCATTATCTTTGAAATTATTATATTTTTTGTGTAAAGTATTTTGGATATATTATGTTGTATTTAAACTCTTTTTGTGTATTTATAGTTGATACACATAATCTATTCATTGATTAATTATCACTTAAATGTTATGATCATTGTAAGGGTTTATTTATGAGTGTCATTATAATTGAGATTATTTATTATTGAATTTAAATTAAAGAAAATTATTGGATAATTTTAAATAAAAACATTCCATATTATTATCCTATGGTTTTTTATGGTATTTTCAAGTAATAGAATAATTTTCCCACTCTTTAGTAATTAAAATTGTTGAGAAAATATTTTTATGAAAATACTACTTCATTTCTCTCTTAGGTCAAAAATTCTTTTTGTCAAAAACAGTGTTTTCGAAAAATGCTTTTAACATTACAAAAAATGATTTATTAAATTTTTTTTTACCCATGTTTTACTTTTTTTTAAAAATATTTTTAAATAAATCTTCATGTTATTCTTCAAATAGTACACATTTGGATTTTACCAAAAAAGTTAAAGGAATATTTATTTTAATCCATACGTCACATATAAAATTTCCAGTCATGACACTACAAAAAAGTAAATTGTTAGTGGTGGTTTATTATTGGATGTTCTAGTAACCTCCATAAAATAAATTCGGTTAAAAAAGAAAAATAATACCATGGCGGTTTAGTCAAACCACCATTATATATTTTTTATTTTAATAATTAGTGGAAATTTCTATTAAATCGCCATGAAATGTTTTAAAATAACCCTATTTTCCTCCCCCTACCCCACTCCCTTTACACGAGCATGACCCTGATCCCCTCATCCCTCAACCTCCTCCTATCCCCTCCCCAGCGCGGTACTGACCCTACCACCTCACCAGAAAACCCTGTGACCCCACCCCTATAACCCACCTTCTCTGTCCTTAGCACCGACCCTAATCTCCGCCACACCCCTTTGACCTCCCTGTCCTAGGTAGTGATGGAGAACCCCCTCTGACCTCCCTCTCACAGGCTTGGTTCCCCTCCTTGATAGCTCGAATCCCCTCCTCAGTGGTAAGGTATAACCCTACTAAAGGTGGTATAATTTTTTAATCGCCCTAAATCTATTATTTCATAGAATTAGATGAAAAATCATGAGTGATAAAAAGATTATAATTTTTTTTTCATTCATTCAACATTAACTTATATATGTAATTTTGATTTATAATGTATTATTTATGTTTTTTAGTTATTTTTTTGGAGTTGTAATAAATATTAATTTTGGTTATATTTAATTAAATTTAAAAAATAAATTTGTTTATGATATAAGTCAATTGTAGAATCTAGATCATTCATAATTTCATGGTTTTTATTTGATATGAATGAATTCTACTTTGTTCTATATATGTTAATGCCTCTAATTTTTGACATATATATAATTGAGACTATTTTTCAACTCATGAACAATTGGTGGTAGGGTTTGGGTTCACACATGATTTATATACTAACCTTGGAAAGGTATCTAAGGATAAAGTCCTTAAAAATGAGATTTTAGACACGTTTTAAATTTATTAGAATGATTCATGTTTTATGTATATATGAGGAATCATTATGTTTAATGAAATATATGGAATAACGATAGAGTAATTAGGGTTATGTTTTAAAAACATGATAATAAATTATTGGTTATGATAACTGGAACATCCAACATAGCTCCATTGATTTTATTTTAATTAAAATGGTTTTATGAGACCTAATTATAGTGTATAGTTTGTTTTTTTTGAGTTAAACGACTAATTTTTTATCAAAAACTCCCAAATGTTTTTCCAAATATGTGGTAATGTTTCCCCTCATCATAAAACCTTTGATTTTTTGGATCCCCTCAAAGTAAAAAAATGATTCACCATATTAATTGGTGGACCTTAAGACCATATCCAACCCATGTTAATTTTGCATGAAAATTCTAAAACAACACATAATTTCTTCTCCAACCCAGTGCCATCTGATGCGCTATTTTATCATGAAGCTATAGTGCATCGTCAAATATGGTACAACACTATACTTGCACTAAACACCATTTTGGTTTTTTGATTTTTTAATCATTTTTCATTTAATATATTAGTTTAAAATGTCATTATTTGAAATAAATAATTATTTTTAAATTATAATATATGGTTTGATGCCAAAATAGAGTAGATGGGTTGGGGATGAATTCACTGTGGATAATTTATTTTGAAGTAGACTTTCTTTAATTTGAAGTGTTTGGTTGGAGATGGTCTAAATGGTATAATGAATTATAAGCAAATATAACAACCTAAATATTCTATGTTTATCAGTTTTATCCATCCAATAGTGTGTGATATCCAAATAAAGTATAATTTTCATTCATATTTTTAAAGGGATGCTCTTGGTCTTAGTTAGACCATGGAAAATGGGTCATACATTGATCAATGTATCTATTTTTTCAATGGAATGAACCCTCCTTTATCACAACACTAGGGAATAATACACCATTATATTTTCTCCCATTAAAAATAATAATATCATCTATATATAAAATATAATAAATTGATATATCTTTATAATATTTAATGTAGAGGTTGTTTTCCACTCTTATATCAATAAATATTAATTGTTTCAAGAATGTATCTAACTTCAAATACCATTCTCTTAAGTATTATTCTAACCTTCATAGATCCTTATTTAATTTTGATTATACATATTTGATTAAGCATTTATATATTTATATTTTATTGTATATGGAGAATAAAATCTAATACCTATGGATAAAAGTTGGATTAATTTACCTCAAAACACACCTTGGTATTCCAAGGGATTGGAAGAATTTTTTGATTATGAAATTGTAAACTGATTAGTGGATGGTAGAACAAAATTTCAGTGTCATAATTATAAATTCAAGACATGGTTGGATAAAAATTATGTATATAATAATTTAATATTGAAACAGTTTCCTTCTTGATATGTATGTGGATTGGGCATGGTGAATTGAATGTTATAGAAATTCAAAACAATGACAATACTATCAACGAAATACAAAGTGACCTGAAAGGGGAGAATTTAGTTTGAAATTTTTTAAATAAAGAATTTGGTTTTCCAGAGTATAATGTAAATATTTTAATAGATCAACAGAACCTTCAGTTGATCCTGAGAAGGTTAATCTTACTCAAAAGTTTAGTAACAGAAAAATTATTTTTATGAATTAGTTGTAGATGGACAGTAAGAACTGTATGAAGGGTGTTATAAGTATTAAAATTTTCCTTTTTTACTAAAGTTATATAATATAAAGTGTATTTTTGGAATTATTGAAAAAGTAATGACTATAATTTTAGAGTTGTTTCATGATGCATTTAGTAAAGGTAAGATCCCTACATCATTCTATGAGATGGAGAAAGTCATTAAAAAACTTGGACTTGATTATACAATGATACATGCATGACCTAATTATTGCATGATTTACTGGGGAGAAGAGTCTAATAAAGAAGAATAAACAAGATTTCATACAATAATATTAAAGTCAATGAATAACAATGAGAGTATAAATCAATGCATTCTCATGAAGAAACAGAAGAAGAAAACAACTAAAAAGGTATTTTGTTATTTTCCTCTGAAACCGCTCTTGAAAATATTATTCATTTCATCCAAGAATACATATGACAGAAAGTGACATGCTCAAAATAGTAATGATGGATTGATGAGATAGCCAAAAGATTCAACATCATGGAATATGTTTTATTCACTATATCCATATATTTATTCTAATCATAGGAATATATGTTTAGTACTAGATTCTGATGGGTTTAACCCTTTTTGTACTTTATGTACTAATTATATAATTTGTCCAATTGTTTTGATCCCCTATAATATACCTCCATGGATGTGTATAAAGAAGGATTCTTTCATTATTTTGATGATTATTCCTAGAAATAAAATACCTAGAAATGACATTGATGTATACATTCTACATCTAATCAGATAATTATCAGAATTATGGGATGATGGAGCAGAAACATATGATTCTTTAATGAGAAAACTATTCAAAATACATGCTTCTTTAATGTGAAATATTCATGAATTTCCTGGTCTTGGAAATTTATCTGGTTGGAACACTCATACTAGTTTGTCTTTTCTAGTTTGTAATTTTGAATTTGAACCTCAAAAATTACCTCATAGTAGAAAATGGTGTTTTATGTTTCATCATCAATTTATTGATGCTTCTCATACATTTAGGTTTAAAAATACATGATTCAATAGAGATATTGAAATGAGAAAGTCATCGAAGGTGTTATCTGGTTCAGAAATCTTAGGACAATTAATAAATGTCACTAAAGAATTTGGAAAAATTTCATCAGTTTAAATAAGGGGGAAAATGGTATGAGGTATAATATCTGAATAATCTTGAACACAATAATGGAAGAAAAAAAATTATATTTTCAAACCTCGTTATTTGGATTTTAATTTGATATTTCATAATCTTTATGTAATTCATATTGAGATGAATGTATTTGAAAATATAATTTTTACAGTGCTTAATGAGCAGGGTAAATTGAAGGATCACCTTAATGATTTTAAGGATTTGAAGTCAATGAATATAAAGCATTGTTTTTGAGAAAATTAGAATTACATGTATCCTTTATCTATTTCTATAATGAAAAATCATGATAAAGATATATTCCTTCAAACTTTAAAGAATGTAAAAGTTCCAGATAGATATTAAAGTAACATATAAAGGTGGATTGACTTAAAACATCAAAAGGTACATGGATTTAAAATTCATGAATCACATATTTTTATGGAGTAGTTGTTTCCATTGGATTAATTTAATACTTTACCTAAAAAAATTAATGTGTTTCTAGTTAAGGTTTTTAAAATTTTTAGAGAGATTTGTGGAAAAAATCTAAATCTAAGCAAGCTTGATAAAATTATAGAAATAATTTTTTTTACACTATGTCATTTGGAGATGTTATTTCCCCCTTCATTCTTCACAGTCATGATTCATTTGACTATTCATTTGGTTAAAGAAGTTAAACGTGGTGGACCGGTACACTATCATTGGATGTATCCCATTGAGAGGTATGTAGATATATTTTTTATTTTCATTGTTGAATTATATTTTATCAAATAATTGGATAAATATTTTTAATATGTTTCTTATTTTTTTCTATCAGGTACTTAGGTCATTTAAAATAATATGTGAGGAATAAATCTCAAATATAAGGCTCTATTACTGAAGGTTACATATCCTAAGAGTGATTTTAATTATTTTCTAGGAATTTAGATGGTATTGATACTAGATTTGATCTTGTTAGATGTGCTTATGACATCTCTACTAATTCTCAGTCTGAAAATCAGTCATCGGTATTTCCAACTATTAGACAACCAATTGGAATGGGGTCAAATTTTACAGTGTCTAAATTGTAGTTTCTATAAGAATATAGATATATGATACTCAATAGTGTTATTTCAGATCCATTTATTGAAGAATTGCAGTTAAAAACAAAGTGGAAACTAAGGGTTCAATCTCGATAATGAATGTTGACAATTGATATTATTGATATGTAGTTATTTATTATATGTTAAAAGTAAAAACTTATATATATTTTTTATAGATAATGAATGTTGACAATTGATCTGAAATATCGAATGATTTGAAGTTTTTGGATTAAGTTCCACTAAGATAGGCTGAGAGATTCGATGCCTACAATATTCATGGATTCAGGTTTCATACAATTTATCATGAAGAAGGATTGAAAACTCAGAATAGTGGTGTATTTACATTTTAAGAGGTGGTATACTATGGTAAACTGAATGATATAATTGAATTAAACTATCATGTCCAGTTTTGAGTTGTATTATTCAAATGAATGTGGGTCAAAAATGATAGGGGTATAATGAAAGATTCATTACATTTTACTTCTATCAGCTTCTTACATTTTATAGATATCATTGAGCATGTAGAACATGATCCATTTATATTTTATTCACAATAAAATATGGTTTATTATGTGGATAATGAAATACATGAAGGTTGGAGTGTTATTGTGAACATAAAGTATATAGACTTATATGATTTGGTTTAGGAAGATCAACTAGTGCTTTGTGATAGTGAGCCTCATAAACCAAAATACATTGAATAGTTTTTTTCTTGAAAATATTAAAATAGTATAACTTTAAGTAGAGGATGAAAATGAAGGACTCGTTGCAATGGAGGTTGATAAAAATGAAGATAATGAAGATGATTACAATTGAATTTATAAATTGGTAATGAAAATATATTAAAATTTCTCATTGATAAGTGTTTCATACATATATACATTATACTAGTTATTTTTTTTTCTAAAAAACTTTTAGTTTTTCTTTTTTATAGATTTAATATACCTTACCCATTTTAAATGTAGTAATTCTGAGAATAATTTGTTTTAAGATCCTATCTGATCAACATCTCAGAGAAAGCCACCACTACAATTATCTTCTATGGATCCTAGTGATTTTTTTTGTACCGAAGACTACAAGAAAGATATCTATTTTTCCAGATGTCATTGGTATCCCACCACCCGATTCACCTCAGGTGAAGAAGCAGTTGGTCACCCCTCTATCTAGGGGATATTTGTGAGTTACTTTTGCTGTTATGTATGAATTGTTTTCAAAAAAATTAATTTTTTTAAACTGTTTAGTGAATTTTTCAAATAGATAAAGACAATCATAGAAGGGATACAAATATGAACATAATAGATGTACGATAGTTGAAGGAATTCAAGATTATTGTTCCATTTGATGAGTTTGGGGTGCCTACTGGTGATTCTATTAGAATATATGGGCTGATTCTTAGGTAGCTTTCTTGTGAGATGGTGAACTTTACCATTTATTATAAATATTTGAGTAATATTCATACAGATTTGAAAAATGTGGTCTTTGATTCTCAAGTAAAGGTAATATTAATTTAATATTCAATGATAACTAATTTAAAATACATGAGTAAAATGTTGAAATATACCTATAATGTGTTATTATTTTTTATTTATAGATTTTTTTTAGTTTGATGTCCCCAACTCTATTTCATGCCCTTGGACTTTGAAAAATTTGGGAATGAAATGGAGATATTTAAAATGGAGGTTATGGCATGAGTTTAATGACACCTCTCTGAGTTCATGACAGATGTATAAGAAAGTTCCTGAAGTCATTTCCCATGAGAAATAGAATCTCTTTGTCAATATCAATAGAGATGCATCTCATGAAGTAGTGTTTTATTTTATAGTATCTTAATAACAAAAACTTAGTAAAATTACAATTTTTATTAATGTTTCTATTTTTTGTCGGAACTATGTAAAAAAATACCATGAATCGAGTGAATCAAGTCATTCCTCACATCCTAGGGTCTCAGAGTTTTTCAAGAAAAAGGAAAATGTTGGTTTGTATTTTTTCATTATTATTTATATCATTTTATTATAACTAAAGGTTCTTTATAACTTTTTTATATTTTTTATAGAGTCTAATGAATTAGGTTACTTTTTTGGCTGAACAAAGATGTGGTTTAAATTACACAGGAAACTCGATGGTAGTTTTCAAAATGACCCCACCAAATATGTTGGAGTAAGTACTTGTCATTAACATTTCATATTATTTAATTACTATAAAAACATAATAATAAAAAATATATTATAACTAAAAAAACCTTAAACCCAATTAATTGGGTTTTAGAATTTTTTATTATTATAATATAATTTTCATTAATATTTTCTTAAAGTAATGAAATAATAATAAATTATAATGAGAAATTTATTAATTAGATAAAATTATAAAGTTAATATATTTTAAAAATAAATTGTTAATATTTTTGTATTAAAAGGTTAAAATTCAAGAAGTTTGGGATGTGAAACCTTCATAATCATCATGAGTTTCCGAGAACATTATAGCTAGAATTGTTTCAGGGAATGAGAATCCTATATGTGTAAGAGGGATGGGTTAGGGGCCTACTCCATCAACTGTCTTTGGTAGGGCAACGCCATCTGTTTCTACTACACCTGGTGGGGATTTTAGTAGTGTCGTTGATTGGGAATTACAAAGATAAATTGAAATATTGAAATAGAAAGTGCAAGAATAAGATTCTTATATGAAAATACTAGAATAGTGGTGGTCATAAATGGAAAATAATTTAGATTTAATTGTGAAATTTATGAACCAATGACACATCATTCTAAATGTTGGTTTTCACGTTATGGATGTAAATGAGTTTTTAGTGTTTTAAAGCATTAAAATGTACGTGGAATGGTAAAATCCATATAAAATGACTTTATATTGATGTGAAACCATTGGAAAACCATTAATGAATTATTTTTACTTCTATGCATTGACAAAACAGATCATTCCGACGTGTGGTTGGTCGAAATGACCCATTAAACACTTCTTAAAGGTACAAAACCTTTAAAAAAAGCACCATGGGGTAAAAACTAGGAAAAAGATGTTGTATTTACCTAAAATAAAGGGAAAATGGATATATATTTAATTTTAAAATTTAGAAATTGACAACGCAACATTCCAAATGACGGTTTTCCCATTATGACCACAAACATGTTTTTTTGTGTTTTAAAACATTAAAACATGCATGGAATGGTAAAGAATAAAATAAAATGACCTTATATATATGAGAAATCATTTCAAAATCACCGTTGAGTTATTTTTGATGTTAACATGCAGACAACACGTCATTCCAACATGTAATGTGTCCAGAATGACTCAGTAATCACTTATAAATGGTACATAAACCTCTAAAAACAAGTTTCATAGGGTCAAAACCTGGAAAGAAATGTCACAATACGCTAAAATCATAAAAAAATGGATGTATATTTAATTTTGAAATGTATGAACTGATGTAACATCCTTCCAAATAACGATTTTCCTGTTATATCTACAAATGCATTTTTAGTGTTTTAAAACTCTAAAATGTGCATGGAATGGTCAAAACCACAGAAAAAGATCTCATATTGATGTAAAATCATTGGAAACCCACCTTTGAGTTTTTATGACATGTATCCATATAAAAGGAATCATTTCAATGTGTGATGTGGTTAAAATGACTCAGTAACCACTTATTAAAGGTACAAAAACCTTTAAAAATAAGTTTCAAGGGGGTAAAAACTAGGGAAAAAAATGTTGTATTTCCCTAAAATTTGGGGGAAAATACCATAGATTAAATTTTGAAATGTAGGAACTAACGACACATCATTCTGAATAATGGTCTTCCCATTATGGTATTAAACTCATTTTTAGTGTTTTAAAACACTAAAACGTGTATGGAATGATAAAAACCATATAAAATGACCTCATATTAATGTGAAATAATTTTACAACCACAAATGAGTTATTTTTTATGTTTATGAATATAAAACACCTCATTCTGACATGCGGTGTGGTCAGAATGACTATGTAACCACTTATTAATGGTATAAACACCTTTAAAAACAAGTGCTGGTGGGGGAATCTAGTAAAAAAATGTTGGATTTACTTCACATTAGGTGAAAATGATTATAGATTTAATTTTTAAATGTTGGAATTGACACTAAGTCATTCCGAATGACAGTTTTATTATTATGGAAATAGATGTGTTTTCAGTATTTTAAAACACTAAAACGTTTGTGGAACGATCAAAAACATAGAAAACGACATCAAATTAATGTGAAATCCTTGAAAAAACACCACTGAATTATTTTTGACATGTATATATAGAAAACACAACATTCCGATGTGCAGTGTTGTGAGTATGACTCATTGAGCACTTCTTAAAGGTATAAAATCCTTTAAAAACAAGTGTCGGGGGATCAAAACTAGACAAAAAAATCGTATTTACCTAAAATTAGGGAAAAATGACCATAGATTTAATTTTGAAATATAAGAACTGACAGAATTTCATTTTAAATAAAGATTTTTCCATTATGTCCATAAATGCATTTTTAGTGTTTTAAAACACTAAAACATGTGTGGAATGGTCAAAACCATAGAAAAACCACAAATTAGCATGAAATATTTGAAAAAACACTGATGAGTTTTTTTACTTTTATATGTAGACAACACATCATTCTAATGTGTGGTGTGGTCGGAATGCCTCAGTAACCACTTCTTAAAGGTACAAAATCCTTTAAAAACATGTGTCTAGGGGTAAAAACCAGGAAAACAATGTCAGATTACCGGTAAATCAGAGGAAAACGACCACAGATTTAATTTTGAAATATAATAATTGATGACATATCATTCCGAATGATGGTTTTCCCATTATGGCCACAAATGAATTTTTAGTGTTTTAGAAAACTAAACATGTATGGAATGGTCAAAACCATAGGAAAAAACCGCATATTGATTTGAAATCTTTATAAAATCATCACTATTGAAAATATGGACTTTATTAGCACTATAAAAGGGAATTAACATTGCTATAAAAGTGCTGTCACTTGAGGCGAAGATAAGGGGTCCCTTTTATCAGTGCTCAGAAAAGAGCTGATAAAGGCCCCTTTTATCAGTGCTAAAAAAAGTGCTAATAAAAAGGTTCTTTATTAGCGATTTTTAGCGGTGATAAAAGACCCATTTTATTAGTGATTTTTAGCACCGATAAAAGTAAAATAAAAATAAAAAATTGTTAAAAAGAAAATACAATGCTCGGTGAGCTTTTAACAGTGCTTGACTCCCCATTTTATCAGCGCTAGGCGGACCCACTCCCACTCTCCCGCGTGCTTCACTTGCCCGCATGACCCCCCCACTTGCCCGCGTGCCCCTCCCTGCTTATACCCGAACTCGAGCCTGAGACCTCCTCCCTTGAACGCCTGCACCTTTACCACTAAGCTATTTAGTTTTTTCCCTATTAAATGATATATCTATATATATATATTGTTATATTTATTTGTATATTAATATAGATTCATATTAATATAAATATATTTAGTTATATTAATATATATTTATATTTATATATATATAGTTATATTTATTCGTATATTAATATAGATTCATATTAATATAAATATATTTAGTTATATTAATACATATATATTTATTCATATATTAATATGTATATATATATTTATTCGTATATTAATATATATATATATAGTTATATTTATTCATATATTAATATAGATTCATATTAATATAAATATATTTAGTTATATTAATACATATATATTTATTCATATATTAGTATATATATATTTATTCGTATATTAATTTATATTTATATTTATTTATATATATATTTTTAGTTATAATTTTTTATTCGTATATTTATTTGTATATTAATATATATTTATAAGATCAGTTTTAAATACATTTATAAAATATTTTTTTCTATGTGTGTTTATAAATAAATAAATAAATACATACAAACATATATACAACACACACTAACACACAAAAAAAAAAACACACACACACACACATATTTACGAATAAATACATATATATGTGTACTTGAAAAGCTACAGAATTTTAAAACAACCACAACTTCTAATACAAAAGTCTATTTTAACTCCACAACCAGTAAAATCGAATAAAATGAAATAATATTTGATATGATATGTGGTACAGGCCTAGCGGACATCCGGATCAGAAGTTATACCTGTTTGAATGTTAAAAATTGGTGTATCCCGATTAACACTTAGTTTTTGAGGTCTTATGGGAATTTTTGGGCCTCAATAAATGTGAAAGAGGGTTTCCTTTAGTTATTATCACGTAGAGACCATCACAGGCTTCTATTTGATATGCCGTAGATCTCAAACGGACACCCAGATCAAAAGTTATGGCTGTTTGAAGTTGGAGTTACATTTTCAACTTATTTTACATATTTTATTAATTTTTTTTGATTTTTTGTGCCTTCAAATTATTATTCAATGCTTATTAATCAATGATAATTATAAAATTATTAATTAATAATATTTTTCAAAATATTTTAAATCCATTTTCACTAAACTTCTTATATATTAAATGTAATAGTCTATTTATACTTATCTAAAACAAATTTAAAAAATATATATTATATTTATATCAATATCAATATACTTATATAAAAATATATTATTTTTCATGTTTTTTTTAAATATAAATTTTATCAGTTCTAGGAAAAAACACTGATAAATCCCCCCCTTTATTAGCGCTACTAAAAAAAGCACTGATAAAGGGGTCACCTTTAACAGTGCTAAAAAACGTGCTGGTAAAGGGTGGCACTATGGAAACCAAAATTTGTGGTAGTGTATATATGAGTTATTTTTTATGTGTATGCGTAGAAAACACATCATTCCTACATGTAGTGTGGTCAGAATGACTTAGAAACAACTTCTTAAAGGTACAAAATCCTTTAAAAACAAGTGTTTAGGGGTCATAAGTTGGAAAACAACATCGATTACCCTAAAATCAGGGGACAATGACAGTAGATTTAATTGTGAAATGTAGGAACTAATGGAATTTCATTATGAATGATGGTTTGATCATTATGTCCATAAACACAATTTTAATGTTTTAAAACACTAAAACATACATGGAATGGTCAAAACCATAGAAAACAACCTCATATTGATGTTAAATCATTATAAAACCACCATTGAGTAATTTTAGAAATATAGGACATGCTGTGATATCAAAATATTTAATTTTTTATTAAGTAAATTTCAAGTACACCGCACGTCACTTTAAAAATTAATTAAAATATTTAGTTATACCTTTTCAGTTTCAAGTTTCAAATATTATCTTAAATAGGTAATTTTATGTTTTCAAAGTGTTTTTCATTATATATTATATGTTTTATGTTAAAATATATTCTTTTTGATTATCAAAATAACAAATTTTATGTGCAGCATTCTTAATATAATATATGTCTTTTCATTTTTGAATTTTTTTCTTAAATATCATGGTCTTCATTTTAGGTGGATGATGCCAGAAGTAGGTAGGAGGTTGACCATTACAATTGATGAAATTCTTCAGAAGGTAGTCATGATGGTTCTTAGTTTCCATGGTATGCTAAAATTTTATAAATTATTCTACTATAATTATGATTTATTATGTTTAGTTTTAATTTTTGTTTTATTTTTTTGTTACAGTTGATGAGCTTATTTGGTTGGTTTTCATTAATGAGATGCCGTGGAGGTAGAAAGATATAATGAAGGTCATTATGTGGATGTATATTATGATTGGTTTTTTGTTGGACATATGTTATATGTATGGATTGATGATCGAGGTATTGGTTGAGAGATTTATGGGTTGGCTGAGATTGTGGTTATGAAGACTGTGGATTATTATATATTTTTTTTGGATGTGTGATGGGTTCATCATATAACCATTTTTTATTTTTTTGATGTCACTTTGTTTATATTTATAATTTTTTAGTAAATTTGTTTTTAAAAAATCATATTTAGTAGCAGTTTCAAAAAACTGCCGCTATAGGAAACTACCAATGATATAGTCAATGATAGTTTCATTCATTTTTAAAATATTTCCTCAAGATATATTTGTTTTTATAAAATAAATAAATAAAAACTAAACCATCACTAAATGATAAAAAAATGACACATAGAAAAACTGGCACAAAATTAATGAAACCGCTACTAAATGACTAGTGACTGTGCGATACACTGTGGTTTTTAAAACCACAACTATACTAATAGGTAGTGGTTTAAACAACCACTAGTCCAAAAAAACCACCGCTTCTACCCTTTTTTTGTAGTGTCATGAACACTCAATGTTTTTAATATTACTTTATAAGCTTCAATGGTTGTTTTCAAATAAAAGTAATTTCAATTTTTTTTTGAAATTTTAGTTTTAAAAGGTGAATTTTAAAATGAAAAGGATATTTTCCTCAAGAATGTTTATAAATATATTTTTATAGTATTTATATCCATCAATAAAAAACCCTTTTATTTTACATATAATCAAATCAGGATATGTTTTATTTATTCCATTCTTATTCTTACAGTGTATTGTTTATTATTATTTTGAAAAATAATTGTATTAACATTCACTTCTTTGATTCATTTTTTCAATCATTAACTTTCCCCTGAAATATTCAATTTCCTTTGATCATTGGACATTAAATTTCCCCTAAATATATATATTATTTATCTTGGATATGATTATTTCTTAAACCGTATCTCATTTCAACATAGGATGTTTAACTTGAAAATTATTTAATTGACCAGGGAAATACTGTAACACCCCAAGATTTTATGGCAAGTATCTTATAAAATTTAATAACGTCAATAGTTTATGCTTCATGCAACATCGAGTTTAAAACCATATTGTCCTATTAAATATGACCATTGGAATAGTAATTTTACCATTTTGAATTGTAATATGACCAATAGAATAAAAAACTCACCTATGAAAGTATAAATAAAATTTGGGTACCTTATAATTAAAAATATGGAAATTTACATCATGGAATAAGTAAGTAAATGTTTTAAAAATGATAAATTAAGTGTTGGAATTTTTTTGAAACATAAATATTTATTTACAATTTTATAATTAATATAATAATTATAAATAAAATTTATTTTCATAAAATATAATCATAAATTAACATTTTTTTCTTTTGATTATAAGAAAATTTTATGAGGCCTTAATTAATTTTTCTAAGTGTCATAAAATCAGTTATATTTTTAAAATTTATATTTTTTGAATAAATAGTTATTTTAATTAAAAATTAAATTTATCATATTTATAAAATAATTTTCAAAAAATGGATTTCATTTTTTTAATTCTACTTGTCAAAAAAATTTATGGTTATTTTTTGGGATTTTTCTGAAATAGTTGAATTTTTTGTGAATAATGAAATATGATAATTTAAGATATATAAAATCTATTCCTTGATTCATTAATGATGTAAGAAACATAATATAAAACTTACCTTCATTTTTTAATTTATATAGTGATAATTCTCAAACTATTCATAGTCTTGATCCAAAAATAATAAACTAATAATTAAAATAATCAAAAAACACCCCTTTGTCCCATAATAAATACCACCTCTCACCATATCATCTCCTCACACTTATGAAGCCTTGAATATTTCTTAAATTATTCCAATTGAATCTCCCAAACCTCTCCCACACATACTTTTTTTTGGTCTCATCAAAAGAATATTTCAAAGTTCCTTATGGAGGTTCTCAAAGAGAAGAATTCAAGAGGTAAATCCCTTTTCATTCTCTTTCAATTTCTTTTAATTTATTTTCTTATTATTATATCCTTAAATATTCTCTCCAAATATGTATGATAACTAAAATATCTTATATATACTATAATTTTATTATGTTAATGTAATATTCATCATCAAACTCATTCTCCTCCCCCCTTTTATTCTAAAAATGAAAAAATTTCTGCGATGTGCTAATTTACCACCATCATGGATGATGCAACTTCATTTCCATTACCACCTTCAGGTATGATTATAAAACCATAATTATGGTTAAACCATATTTTTATAAATATTATAAGTTATTTAGTGTTCTGGAACCAGTATATATACATGATATTAATTAATAAGATAAAACTAGTTCGTGACGATTGAAAAACCACCAAAATAATATGAACGATCATCATTAAAGTTCTATCTAATGAATCATCCTAATATATGAAAAAATAATATATAATAACATTAAATATTATTATTTTTAATTAATAACATATAATTTAAATTCTATAGATTTATTTTGATTTTACATGATCTTTTATACATGTATACAAGTGAATCAATCCTGAAAATCAAGGAAACAAACACTCATGAACAAAAAAATTGAATATTATAACTCATAAAAAGGACATAAATGAACTTAATAAAATTATAATAAATCAAATAAATGTTGAATATATTATTAATTAAATTATTAATGAATCTAATTTCATTATGCAGGATATTAAGTTCATGTTTAGAAGACTTTCTGACATAAGTAATAGATTCTACACAAACCTCCATTTTTCGTTCGGGTTACAATTTCTTTCTCTTTACCCCAATATAATTATTCTTTATTTTTATATAATTCTTATAAATTATTTTTATATGTTCCAAAATAATTTATCTAGATTAGTTCATATTTATTTTATGAGTAAATAAATTTTTTATAAGTTTCCATTCTCAATTCTTCCTGATACACAAGCCCAATTAAAGGGAACTTCTCGATTTATTACCCATTTTCAAGTACCATCCATAATATGTTTTAAGACACAATTATTTTTTTCTAAAATAAATAGATTTTTAATGAAAATATATATTTTTTCATTTCTTGTTTTATACAAACAATTATGACAAACACAAATGTTTTTTTCTAAAAGAACTCTTCTTTGCAACGTAGAAAAGGTATTTCTATGAAGAATTTCTCGATGATTTTATTAGAATATTTTCATCTATTTAAATTACCTAAGTTTAATCTTATGATTAGTTGTGATTAATATTCTATGATATCATATACCATATTTTATTAAATGGTTTATGATTAGTTTGACTGTAGATGTGCTATCTTGATACTATTCACCATATTACTTTGAATGGTTAGTGATTATGTTACTGATTGGGGAATGTTATTTAAATTTATATGTATATGTTTTTATGATTCAGCACTTTCATATTAGGAATACATTGGACTTATTAAATGATGTTTGGGGCCTGTTATAGCCTCTTGATGCATCAGTAGGTCGCATGAGATAATCTAGATGAGGTTTTCACCCACTTATGTATGGTGTCTTGGCCGAATCCTTGACTGTATGTTTATGATATTAGATATTATGAATTTCCTCATTATAATATTAGAAATTGATAACCCATGTGATTATTAAAATAGTATAATATCCATGGTTAAATTTTATTCTCTTATGATTATTTATATGGATTTATTTAATCAACTTATATTCTTACCATATTATGCACAAGTTTATGTTTAAAGGCATGCGTTTTTAGTTATTCACCTTACCTTATTTTTTATGTTTATTTATGTTAAATTACAATATATTTATTTACCTTATTGATCATATGATATCTCCTATTTCTTATGTTTTATTTTTCCCAGGATGTGAAGATGTATATTATGAATGAATTGTAGGGATAACCCTGGAGTTTTTGGGTGTTTCCAATGGAGTAACTATGTTGCATTTAATTTCAAATTGAAATGTAATACTTAGGTTTGTATCTATTCATACAAATATACCAAAATATTCAATCATTTAGGATATGAAAACTTGTTCATAGTACCAATGTAATAAAATAAAACACATGATCTAATCTACTGGGGTCGGAGTCTTTATAGTTGGTATCAGAGGAATTTTAGTAAAAAAATTGGAAACTAGATTTAGAAAACATAGATTAGGGAAATTAAACCTAAGATAGAATTTTAAGATAATAATGTAAGAACATCATATAATTTTGGTATGGTCGATATTATGTGGTTCTTCTTAACAATACATGCCTGTTTGGATATTCCAAGTGGATGTGGTTCTTGGAAAGATATACCTAGAGGTAACAACTTTGACAAGGTGTATTAGGCCTAACCCAATATAACCCGGTACACGACAACATGCCTTAATGCACACCTAGATTGACACTCTTGGGGGATATGCTTAGGATAATTCATATTCTCTTTACAAACCATTATGAAGGATTTAAAAGTAAATATATCCCCAAAGAAACCATGTTTATTATTATGAGATTAACTATGAATAAAAATTTCAATTTATATTAAGTGTCTCTAGTTCAAAATTATGTATTATTATTATTAATATAATTTAGTGTATTCTATTGTTTAGAAATGATTCCCATTGGAAGGAATAGAAACTATATCAACCCACATATTCCATATAGGGATTTCCCTCATATACAAGATAATAATGTTGTTGCTGGAGCATAAATTGGATATAAGAAACTTATAACTATACTGGGAAAACTGATTATGTTTATGAAAAATAACCTTACTCGTGTGGAGCATCCTAATCCACAACATTAAGTAAAAATGTTATAACACTTTATGAGACAATCACCTCTACCATTCAATGGTACTACAAACCCATTTTTAGCTGAACATTGGATAATTTCCTTAAAGAAGATATTTCATGCTTTGGGAAGTAAAGAAATGGAGAAGGTTGTAATGAAAATTTATCATATCTCAGGATATGCAGATCAATGGTTGTTATTAATTCAAAACATAAAGGAGGATAAACAAATAATAGAAATGAAATGAAAATATTTTATGGAAATTTTCTTAAAAAAATATTTCCCTTGCAAACAGCGAGTGGATATGGAGGGACAATTCTTGAATCTGAGGAAAAAGGAGGATTAAAATATTTCTATGTATAAATCCAACTTTTCCAGTTTATCAAGGCGTACTGTGAATTACATACACAATCCAAATAGCATGCTTGATCGATTATTTGATGGGTTAAAACCATTCCTATGATGGGAATTAGTATCCTAAAATTTCTCATCATTTAAAGATATAGTCTCATGTGCTATCAAGAGAGAAAAATAATTCTCTAAGTTTTTTGAATTTAATGTTAAGTAAGAGAAAAAGTGGGATTCTGAACACTCTAGAAAAGGAAACATGGAAAAGTGGAAGAAGAGAAGAGTTGAATTTTCATCATGAGATAACTGTGGGAAGAAACACCCTAGTACTTTGCTGAATGGAATTAGAGTTTGTTATAAGTGTGGAGAAAAAATTAACTAAACCCATGATTAAAAGGGAAATAATGAATCCAATAATTTTTAATTGTAAAATTATAAATATATGGGACATTGCATAAATTATTTTCCTGAGAATCAATGAAATTTTGCCCCGAAAAAGGCCATGGGAGCAAGGCCAAACTTATGTGATCACAACTGATGTGGTTCAAATTCATAATGATGTGGTGGAAGGTACTTTAATCATTTACTTAAATATAGCCGTTTCTTAATTTTATTCTTTATCATTGCATTCTTATACATATTCCTATTTTTCTATAAAAATTAGACATTTACCTTTTGATTTAATAAAGGAGTTTCTAGTCAAAACTCTTAAGGGAAGTCTCATTAGAACAAAGATGTGTTAATTATTCCCCTTTATGACACATAAACATGCTTTTGTCACTAGAATTGTCATCATACCTATGATTGACTTTGATATAATCCTTGTTATGGAATGGATTTCAAAATATGATGAAAAAATTAATTTTAAGAAGAAGGAAATTACTATTGGTGAGGATGATGTAGAATCCCTTATCTTTAGAGTAGAAACCTCATTATCTGATTCTTATCTAGACCCACCTCTAGTAGTTCTACTGAATGAAATTATTAGGGAGGAATAGAAATCATCATCTATGGATGAGAAAAGAAATCTTAAAATTGAAGACGTGCATATTGTGCAAGAATACATTGATCTATTTCTATATCATTTACCTATACATCCTCTAGACCGAGATGTTGAGTTCTTCATTGATTTAATTCCTAGTGAAAGAACTATATCAAAGAATCCTTATAGAATTTCCACTATGGAGTTTGTATAAATAAAGAAAAAAATAGAGGAATTGATTCATAAAGGATTTATTCTCCCTAGTGTTTCTCATTGGGGACCCCTGTTCTCTTTGTCAGGAAGAATGATGGACCCATGAGACTATGCATTGACTATAGATAAATCAACGCTATTACAATAAAGAATAAGTATCCTCTAGCTCACATTGATGATTTATTTTATCAGCTTCATGGATCTGAATAATGTTTAAAGATTGACCTTCGATCTGGATATCATCAATTGCATGTGAGGAAGGAAGATATTCTAAATATAGTATTTTGAACTAGATATTGAAATTATAAGTTTACAGTAATTTCATTTGGACTGACTAATGAACCCTCTATTTTTATGGATCTAATGAATAGTATTTTCAAGGAATATCTTAACAGTTTTTTGTGGTATTTATTGATGAAATATTAATATATTTAAAAAGTTATGAGGACCCCTAGAACAACTTTGGGTTGTTCTAGAGACTGTTAGAGAAAAATATTTATATAGGAAGTTTAGAAAGTGTGAATTATGGCTTCAAACAATTTTTTTCTTGTCTATATTATCTCCAAAAATGAAATCTAAATTGATCCTACAAGGACAATGTTAGTCTAGGAGTGACCGACATGAATGAATATAACCAAGGTTCATAGTTTCATTGGATTAGTAGGTTACTATTGATGTTTCATTCAAAATCATTCCCGATTAGCTAACCCATTAACCAAACTTAGTCATAAACTGGTTCAGTTCATATGTAAAAAAGAATGTGAAGAATGTTTTGATGAATTTAATAGGGGATTAGTGAATGCTCCGATCTTGACTCTACCATAATAAAATTGTTGATTTGTGATTGATAGTGATACATCAAAGAAAGGACTTGGATGGGTCTTTATACAGAATGATAGAGTTATTTTCTATGCACCAAAGAAATTAAAAAATCATGAACAGAACTATCCAACTAATGATATTGAGTTAGAATCTATAATATTTTTTTATGAAAATATGGAGACATTATCTATATAGTGAAAGATGTGATATATGTACAAATAACTAGAGTTTGAAATATGTATTCTCACAGAAAGAACTCAACATGAGGAAAATGTGATAGATTGAGATACTCAAGTATTATTATTATTCAATACACTACCACATAAGGAAGGAGAATAAGGTAGCAGATGTATTGTGCATAAAGGATTGTGGAGTTCTAAAAAAGATGAGGATTGATAAGGACCCTGTGTACATGGATCTAGAAATTATGTATATGAGAATTATCAAGGAAGGTGAAACGTCATTACTTTTTCAAATTATTTCCAAACCATATTTATTGGAAAGGATTTAAATTTCTCAATTTAATGATGAAAATTTTCAAAAAAAAAATCAAAGGTGTGAATGATGGGAAATCGGTATACTTCATATGTGAAGATGGAATCTTAAAATTTGGGAAGAGGCTTTGTGTTCCTTCTATACTCGAGATAAAGATGGAATTATTAGATGATTTTAATAGCATAAATTTATCTATACACCATAGTAGAACCAAGATGTATAAATATTTTAAGGAACATTTCTGGTGTGATAATATGAAGTCGGAAATTGTTGATTATGTATCATGATGTTTAGTCTCTCAATAATTAAAGGATGAAAGATAACATACTAAAGGTTTATTTAAACCTATGACTATTTCAACATGGAAATGGGATGAAATTACAATGGATTATTTCACTGGATTACCAAAAACTCCAAGAAATGATGATTTAATGTGGGTAATTGTTGATCAACTTACCAAATATGCACATTTCCTCATTATACGGGAGGATTTTCCACTAAATCACATTGAATGAATCTAAATTAATTATTTTATAAGACTTAATTGAGAACCTCTTTCTATTGTGTCTGATCATGATCCATGATTACATAGAAATTATAGAAAATTCATTAGAAATGTTTCGACACTGCACTTTATTTGAGTACAACTTATGACCATAAAATAGACAATAAGTCTGAAAGGACCATTGAAACATTATAAGACATGTTGAGATTAGGCCCACTTGACTTTCAAGGTATATGAGATCAGTATTTACCCTTGGAAGAGTTTTCTTACAATAACAGTTTCCCTTCAAGTATTCAAATGGAATCATATGAAGCATTGTATGGAAAGAGATGTCATACACCAACTTGTTGAGATGATGTTGGTGAAAGGAATATTGTATGCCCAAAACTTGTGGAAGAAACAACATCAAAGGTAAAAACTATTCAAATACATATCAATGCAGCTCAAAGTAGAAAAGAAATTTATACTAATAATAGAATAATGTATTTAGAGTTTCAAGTGGGAGATCATGTTTTTATGAAATTATCTCCATGGATGGGTGTTATAAGATTTGGAAAGAAAGGGAAACTAACCCCCAAGTATATTTAAACTTTTGAAATCATATTGAGAATTTTAGCTATAGATTGTCATTTGGATATGCCACCTAGACTTTCTAAAGTAGATAATGTGTTCCACATCTCTTTATTAAGGAAGTACATGCCAGACCAACACATGTCCTAACTTATGATGTAATAGAATTAGAAACTAATTTATCTTACTATGAAGAGACTATCTGAATTCTAGACATCATAGATAAGGTGTTGAGGAATTGGACAACTTGATGAGTAAAGGTACTTCATAAAAATCCTAAAATTAATGAGGCAATGTGGGAACCACATGAATTTATGATGAAGAACTGTCTAAATATTTTTATGAGGTGAAATTTGAGAAATTTTGAGGGAAAAAGTTTTGTATGAGGGGAGAATGTAACACCCCAAGATTTTATGGTATGCCTGTTTTAAAATTTAACATCTTTAACAATTTGTGCTTCATAAAACACTCAGTTTAAAACTATAACATACTATTAAATATAACCTTTGGAATAGTTATGTGACCATTAGGAATTGTAATATGACCAATAGAATAGTAAAATAACCTATCAAAGTATAAATAAAATTTGGGTATCATATAAATGGAAATATATTATATTTATATCATGGAATAAGTAAATAAATTTTTTAAAAACGATAAATTAATTGTTGATATTTTTGTGAAACATAAATATTTATTTAAAATTTTATTATTAATATAATAATTTAAAAGAAAATACATTTTAATGAAATAGGTTTATAAATTAAAATTTTGTTATATTATGATTAAAAGATAATTTTATGAGACCATAATTAAATTTTCATAGTGTCATGAATTTGGTTATAATTTTTAAATTGATATTTCCTTAATAAATAATTATTTTAATTAAAAATTAATATTTTTATATTTAGAAATTTATTATCAAAAAATTGAGTTCATTTTTTTAATTCTATATATAAAAAAATGGTTATGGAGAATTTTTCATATTTTTCTGAAATAGCTAAATTTTTGGTGAATAGTGAAATACGGTAATCTACGATATATATATATATATATTATATGATAAATAAACTATTAATTGAGTCATGAATGATGTAAGAACCATAATATAGAACTCAAATTAATTATTTAATGTATTTATCCATAATCCTAAAACTATTCATAGTCTTCAGCCAAAAATAATAAACTAATGGTTAAAATAATCAAAAAACACCTCGCTCCTCCACTACAAATACCACTTCTCACCACATATTCTAATCACAGTTAAAAATCCTTTAATATTTCTTATATTATTCCCATTTCCTATTCCAAACCTCCCACCCACATTCAGGTTTTTTTGGTCTCATAAAAAGTCCATTTCAAAGTTCCTTAAGGAGGTTCTCAAGGAGAAGAATTCCAGAGGTAAATTATTTTTTGTTCTCTTTCAATTTATTTTAATTTATTTTCTTCTTATTCCATGATTAATTATTTTATCGAAACATGAATGAAAAATAAATTTTCAAATATAAACTTTAATTTTATTTTTTTAATTTAAGATACATGATCAAACCCCTTCTCCTCCCCCATTTTATTCTAAAAATAAAAACATCATCCGTGATGTGCTGATTTACCGCCATCATGGATGTTGCAACTTCATTTTTTAATACCACCTTCAAGGATATTTATAAAAATATAATTATTGTTAAAAAATATTTTATTATACATATTATAAGTTATTTAGTGTTCTGGTACTGGTATATATATATATATATGATTTTAATTAGTAAGACAAATCTTACTCATGATGATCAAAAAACCATCAAAACAATATGAACGATCATCATTGAAGTTTTATCTAATGAATCATCCTTATATTTGGAAAAATAATAATATATAAGACCATTAAATATTAATTATGTTCATTAATAATATATAATTTCAATTCTATTTTATTATTTCCATTTCACATGATCTTTTATACATGTATACAAGAGAATCAATCTTGAAAATCAAGGAAACAAACACTGCTGAATGCCAAAATTGAATATTATAACTCACCAAAAAGGACATAAATGAACTTAAAAAAATTATAATAAATAAAATTCATGTTTAATAGGTTATTAATTAAATTATTAATGAGTCTAATTTTATTATCCATGACATTAAGTATAAGTGTAGAAAACTTTCAGACATAAGGTAAGGAATTCTACTCGAACCTCCATTTTTCATTTAGGTTACAATTTCTTACTCTATACACCAATGAAATTATTCTTTATTTTTATATAATTCTTCAAAATAATGTTTAAATGATCCGAAATCATTTATATAGATAATTTTATCTTTCTTTTATGTTGAAATACATGTTTTACAAGGTTCACATCTAAAATATTCCTGATACACATTCCCAATTAAAGAGAACTTCTCTATTTATTACCTATTTCATGTACCATCCATGATATGTTTTAAGTCACCATTATTTCTATAAAATAAATAATTTTATCATGAAAATATATATTTGATCATTACATGTTTTGAACAAACAATTATGAAAATTAAAAACGATTTTTCCAAAAGAACTCTTTTTTTTGGAAAGTAGAAAGGGTATTTCTCTAAATAATTCCTTGATGATTTTATTAGTGTATTTTCATTTATTTAAACACCCTAAATAAAATATTATTCTTAATTTGGATTAATATTCTATGATATCATATACAGTATTTTATTAAAATGTTTATGACCAGTTTGAATGCTGATGTGCTATCTTTATACCATTCACCATATTTCTCAGAATGGTTAGTGATTATGTTTACTGATTGGGGAATCTTATTTACATTCATATGAATATTTTTTTTATGTTTAACCCCTTTCATTTGATTAATTAATTATAATTATTAAGTGGTATGTGGGGCCTAATATAGCGCCTCAATGCATCGGTAGGTCTTATGAGACAAACTAGACCAGGTTTTTACCCACTTACATATGATTTATTGGATGAATCTTTGAAGATATGTTTATGATTTATGAAATTATGAATTTGTACATTATGATATTAGTAATTTATATTACACATGATTATTTGAATAATATAATATTCATGGTTAAGTTTCATTCTCTTATAATTATTTATATGGCTTTATTTAGTCAGCTTATATTCCTGCCATATTATACTCAATTTTATATTTAAAGGTATGTGTTTTTAGTTATTCATAATTCCTTATTTTTTTTTATTTATTTATGTTAGATTTAAATTTATTTATTACCCTTAATGAGCATATGATATCACCCTTTTATTATGCTTTAATTTTCCCTAGTATACAAAGATGTTTATTATGAATTACTTTCAGGGATAACCTAGGAGTTTATGGGTGTTTCCAATGGAGTTTCTATGTGGTATTTCATTTTATGTTATAATGTAATACTTATGTTTTTATATAATATTCCAAAGCTACTAAAATATTAGGTCCTTTTTGATGTAACAACTTGTTTACAGTAGTAATGTAATAAAATAAGGCACCATATCAGAGCTACTGGTGTCGAGGTCTTTATAAATATTGATGGTATGCGTTATTTATTTTATATTGATATTTAATGGTAATGAATATTAGTCATAAATGAAATTTTATATTCATTATATTAGGAATGATTTGGACATGATGATATGTGTGGGTCCCAGTTAAAGATTTCCCCTTGATGCATTAGTAGCCTCATGAGGAAAATAAGTAAGCTAGCATTAAACAAGTTTCTACATATATTTTTAAAATATCATGTGATAGGTATTGAGAGTAGAGGTTTCATGTTCCTAAGAACATGAAATATAATAATTAAGTATTCCATTTATTGAGAATTTAGTTATTATTATCCATGATATAATCATAATGATATTATATATAGATTCATTTAATTAATAGTTTATTGATTATATTACATGTGTTTTTAGGTATATATCTATATTTATTATGACTTATATAATTATACCTTATATTTTCGTGATGATATTATTTATGGATGAATTTAATTATCAGTTTATTGATTAAATAGAATGTGTTTTAGATACTTACCTTTCCATATTGATTTTTCATTATCCATTTATGATAGTCATGATATTGATTAAATGACATGTGTTTTCAGTTATTTACCTTTACATATTTATTATTAAAGTCAAGTTATTTAAATAGAATATATTTTTAGTTATTTACATTCCCATTTTGATTATTCTCATTGATTCATGATATCTTCCACTATTCTTGAACATTACGGAGCATTTTAACTCCCCCATATTTTTTCATTTCCTAGAAATCAGTGAAGTGTACTATGATTTATATGCAAGGATATGCTAGAAGAAATAAAATTATTATCAAAAAAATTATATTGTAATTTATGTATTCAAATTTGTTATGGGAATTATGTATGTATCTAGTTTACCTAGATAACTAAGATATTTGGTCCTTCAGGATGTGATTCCCTGTATCTTATTCCAATTTAATAATGTAAGACACAAGATCATGGTTACTGGGGTTGGGGTTATTAAAAACATCTCGCATAAATATTCTTCATACATGATACCCTTATAGACACACTAAAAATAATAATCCTCTTTATTTCTTGGATAATTGACACATATGAAAAGGGTGAGATCAGATGCTCTATAAGGGTATACATAATAGATAACAATCAAAGATCATAAGTGAAAAAAATGAATATGTGGGCATGAAAACATAATCAAGGTTTATGAATATAACATGTGAAGTTCATATCCAAAAAACAAAAATTATAAATCATGAGTTGTGACATAAGGATTATGGAATAACACAATAAAAGTGTCATAAGGGTGTTTAAGCATGAGTCAATAACCATAGATGAAAACATAATATATTAAAGAATTATAAAATAGATATTTAGTATATTAATGTGTAACATATATAAGAATATAAAATTATGTCTTATATTAAGGATAACTAGCACGACCAACATGAAATAGTGGATTGTGTCCAATAATTGACTAGGTTCACTCCCCATTATCAAAAATCTAGTGGAAAAATTCCTACAATGGATTGGGTTCACTCCCCATTATGTTTACTAAAATAAAATTAATACATTAATATTTCTATCATAAATGAATTATCCTATGTAAATGAAATGCTTTCCATGAAAATTTTCAAGAGAAATGACCATAAGAGATCAAGAGAAATAAATTTTATGGTATCTTTAGAGCATATACTTTGTGTAGTATAAGTAAATTTAAAAGATATTATCATTGATTAAAACACTTTATAAGAGTATTAGAATATTTCTTTGGAAAATAAAAAGAAATACAATTAAATGTTATATTATTTTAAAAATAAATAATTTATAAAACGAAATTTTTATAAAAATAATAAGAAAGTGAATAAAAAATAGGGAATCATTATGAAAATTTGAAAACAAATCTTTCTAAAGAAAACTGAATAAAATGATGGGAGAAAGTATAATTAAGGAAAAAATTAAAAAAATATTCCTTTAAAAGTTTTATAAATAAATAAAAATTTAATAGAAAAATACCTTAATCAATTATAGAATTAATTTTAATGATATTTATAAAATCATATAAAAAATATGGTCAGGGAAGAGAAAGATTTCTAATCTAAAAGTGGAGATACAATTGGTTCCACTTATAGACATCATTTTAGTCAACTTATAATCCAATGAGAGAGGAAATGGTAAGAAGAAATATAAAACCTATATATAAATAGATGATAATAAAATATATGGTATTTTAGAGAGAAAAACATATCATTCATCCTAATGTAAATTTAGGCTTATACAATCTCGATTTCAAAGTGAGATTGGAAAGAAACACTTACTTTTTCTCCTGAATTCCATGAAGATGATTTATCCTTCATTATAATAAGTATAACCATATTAATTATTGATTATAGAACCTTATTAATATATATTAACATCTATACTCTTAACTTATTATCATTTGTTACACATATTATTTAGATATTGTTTAGTTTCATCATCAGATTTTAGTAATTTTGATTATTTCATACATATTTTTTAATAGAGATGTCGATCCTCATTCTATGATAATAATTTCATCATTATCATATTATTAAAAATTTTGTAATCATTTTTTTTCAATTATTTATTTCTTCCCATGTTCATTTTATGGAAGGTGTGGGTATGGTTTATGTGAATGGAATCCACGATGAGCATGTTTTGAGCAATATACGAATAATAACAAGTTACTTTATAATGAACATTCATTTTTATGTCACACTTATGGATCCATATTCAAAAAATAAATTAATACTTAATATCATATATTATTACAATTAATTTCTTGAAATTTATTCATGATGAAAACAATGATGTTGGTATAACATCGTTTATGTAGGTGGTTAAAACAACCAAAACAAGAACATGCTATACTAATAAATGATTAAAAGTTTAAAATTATATAATAGTAATATAATTTTAATATATGCATGATTATGCTTCTATAACATCATTATATTGGAGAATTACATGATAAGGTAATTGAAAAATTTAGAGAAGAACTTAGATACTTAAATGGAATTGATCTTTCTTGAAACAGATTCCTTCAGAATGGAGGATTCAAGCCTCCTTCTTGGAAATATAAGCTACAAAAATTATAATAATAACTTAAGAGATTAAAAATAGGAAGGTATTTAATAGGTAACTAAATTATATGGGTGTTTTGTAATGGGTGGTGGAGAGGTCCTTTTATAAGTGATTTTGAGTGGTATTTTTGCAATTTCTCTTTACTTAAAGGCTAAGGAAGGTCATTTTTAAATGACTAGTGACCCATAAGTGTAAAAAATAAAGGAGTATATATATTACCTCCATTAGAAACTTTTATTTTCATTTTTATATGTTTTATACATTATTTTAAACATATATTATATTTTTTTGTTTTTAAAGTTTATTGTTGGCATGCATTATTCACCTTGGTAACTTATTTTTCTACCTAAAAAAGGAACTGAAATTTTTACCTAATTTCAATGTAATAATTAAAAATTTGGACTCCATATAATCTAATTAAATTTTTAAATATGATAAAATTAATTTAAGAAATGAAAACATAAAATATATAGAAAAATCTTGTTTTTTTAAAAAATTAATTTTAAAATACATTGAGTGTTATTAATATTATTTCATTTAAATGACTAATTAAATGAGTGTTAATATATTTTATTATATATTTAAACATTTCATTTTATTAGAATAATATTTTAAAATTGATCAATTTAATTTATTAAAACAATAATAAGCAACACTTAAGAAAAAATAATTCTTTAAAAACATTACCCTAATGTTAAATGATTTTAAAATTATTTATATTTTAACCATTAAATTTTATAAATCCATTCATATTGTAATATTTATTTAAATTTTATGAACACATAAAATCATTATTTTTAATAATAAAAACAACAATAATAATAATTTATAATGAATATATATATATTTTTATAATAAAATATTTTAATTATTATTTTTTATTTCATGCTTGAATTATTTATTATTTATTTATTATATTACTTTTTAAATTTGTTACTAAAAATTAAACAACTTCAATGCACCTCTTGGTTACAAGTATATACAATGAAAACATATCCAATGACCATATATCCAATGACCATATGTCTAACCAGCATATGTACAGTGACTATATATATAACAATCACATTACATTCATATATATAGTATTACATACATATCTAAAATCATTTATCCCACTCTATAATTTATCTATCAATATGTTTATCATATTTATAATGTGTTATATTCTTTCAATATTTATCAGTGGTAGTGTAATCCTCATGTAAGATATTGATGATGATAATTTTAACCTTATAATAGTTTTTTTTTGTTTTTGGTTTCATTCCTTTTGTAATTTTACTAATTATATTTAATTTTGTTGTCTTATAATGTATTTCATTTTGTATTATAATATTACACCACAATGAAATAAATCATTATTCGTTTTAATTTAGTGTTTTATGTATCATAATCTATTTAATATAATATTTATTTAAATGAAAGATACATACTAAAATTGTGAGGTGTTATAGAGTGGAACATAGTAGACGAGTTAGTATGTTACTCTATAAATGGGAAAAGCGTTCTATAATTACGTATGGGATTACCACCTCTATAATTCATGCGGGGGACTCACACTTAATTAAGAATAAGGGAGTATCGACCCCATACTGACAGGGAGGACCTGTACCCTAAATATGTGGGGGAGTACTGACTCCAAGATTAATTTGGGGGACTCACACCCTATTGTCCACACCTTACCTTGGGAGACCCAACCCCATGTCTTCTCCCATCATATCTCGTAAACCTAGTTGCCAAAACTACAATTCTAAGGAGAATAAAATTATTAAATCACCTCATACCTCTTATTTTATGCTGATAAAAAGTGTATTATCACATCTTACATGGAAAAAATTCTAGATGGATTACTCAAGGAATTGAATCTGAGTCCCGGGTAAAAAGATATGAAGATAGATTAAGGTTTGAAGTGTACATAATATGTACTATATTGGTATACTATAAAAACCTAATATTTTATAAATAATAATCAAATCTTTTTATATGAATATTAACTACATTTGATAAACACATTCTTGAGTATTGTATTAGTTTAGTGTCTTTAGAGACTAGAAACACAATATTCTTATTTCATGAAAGATATTCGACCTCTCCCACAAATATATTCTCACATAGTAGTCCTCCTAAGTATACCCTACTTAAAACTTTCTTTATAATCTAGGGATTAAACATAATAAAGGGTGATATTGATCCTTATTATGGGTAAATATAGGAGATTTATCAATCTATTATCATTTGAAATCGTAAGATGAGAATAAGGGTATGTGATCATGAACATACCATAGGAAGTTCATACCTAACCTATCATAGATCATTAAATGATTCATGACATAAAACATTATCATTTTAGAAAACATTGTCCATAAGAGTGATAAATTGTAATAAATAAATCATTAACCATAAAATCATTTCATAAAATTTCAATATCATCATAAATATAGAAAAAACATTTCATATGTCAATTTTATCTTCCAATACCATCAGCATAGTGGATAGGAACTTATCACCTATTTTCCATTGTGGATCAGGATGAATCTATTCCCTATAGTGGATCAAGACCATCGACCTGTTTCCCATTATTATCTCATGATATATAAAGATTAAACCAATTCTTTGGATGAAGATATTGGTCCCACCCATCTCATAAGGAAAACCATAATTATGTGTGGCATAATATCAAAAAATGTTTATCATATCATCACACCATAACCCGTGTAAAGAAAATTTGTTTTATAAACATTTCATCAATTTAGTATAGCATAACCCATGAAAAATAAATGGGGTTCATAAAAATTTCATCAAAATAAAATTAACCATCCATAGAAATAATAAGGATGGTATCATTCAATCTCATTCCCAGTAAAGCATAAGTAACATAAAATTATATCATCTTAGATGTAAGATGATTCTAGAAGAACACTTGGAATTTATTGAGGAATATAGGCTTTCCAATTTAGAAAACACTTTTTTTTTAAAATAAAATATTTTCAAAGTCATTTTCCTTAAAAATAATATTGGAAACTTATAAGGTAAGCTTTAAAAAAATATTTAAAACATTTCTTGAAGAAAATATGCTTTCCACTTTGATTTTTTTAAAACATAAAAAATTTTGAAAATAATTTTCTATAAATATTATATTGAAAAATTATAATGTAATCTTAAAATAAAATAATGGTCATGACATTGAGAAATTATATTCATGACACACACATTAAAACAAAGATTCCTTTTATATTTTTGGTAAAAACCAAATGATAATTATTTAGAAAATGACATGAATATTCCTTTTAATTTTGTTTTTATAAAAATTAAAACATGGGTACAAATTTATTTAATAAGTAATATTAATAATGTTAAAAATCATTTAATACATTTTTAGTAAAAAATTTTTGGAAGAAAAAGGGTTTTTGACAGAAGAGAAAAATGAAGTCTATTTTTCTTAAAAAATTTCTTTTGAACTCTTGAGTACTTAAAGAGAGGAAAATGTAGGGGAAAAAAGTATTCTCCTGACACGGTAAAAGGATAAAAAAATTTATGAGTTTATTGAGAGATAGATTATAATATTTCATCATTGGAAGAATAATAATGAGAAATCCCAATAAATTATGAGATTGTAACATAAAATCTTTACAAATTTGGTAACTTTGAATTATAAGACCCATAAATGCTTAAAATTAATTGAAACTTATAATGTAATTAGAATAAATAAATTCATTATATTAAATGTCTAAAGGTATGTATATACACCTCATAAAATAATATTGTTCCATAATGTAACATATGTCTCAAGAAAGGTAGATTTAGAAAAACAATACCTTTCCATATTGGTAATTTTTGACCATAAACCCCATGAAATATTTTTCCTAAAATGGATATGTAAATAATTTTCACAAGAATTAACATAATATAAATTAATGTTTGTATATATTCCACATAAAATAAACACATGGTGAATATGACATGTGTCTCATAGAAAATAAAAATGAGACGAAAATACCTTAACATAGGTCTCAAATTCTTTCATAAATGTTCAAAACTCTTATATTATAAATATAAGTTTATTATTAATATATTATAGAACCATATATATATATATATATCATACCATATATGATTTAATTATGACCTTTTATTACTTTTTTATTAATAATTTCTTGTTAAGGTCATGTTTCAAGCAATAACTATTTCATTTGTTATGTATATATTTTTTATTTTTTATTTTTGGTCCTCTTGATTTGATCATGGTTCCATAATATCCATAATTTTAACAATGATATACATATTATATATATTCATAATATATGTTTTTAGAATGATCCATAAAAGTTAGAGATAGAAAATTAAATATATCATTAATGAAGACGATCGACCGTACATATGCATGAAAATTGTTTCCATAATTTTAAACATGATATACATATCATATATATTCAAAATATATGTTTTTAGAATGATCCATAAATGTTATATATAGAAAATGAAATAAATATCGGCCGTACGTATGCATGAAAGTTGTTTCCATTTTACCAACAGAATTAAAGAAAGAAAGATAATTATTATATTACCATTAAAAAAACATTTTATGTTATATATATCTCATATTTTAATTAAAACCATACTTATTAAATTCCATATAAAATGTGAATGAATCACATCGCTTCGCGAGGCGGTTGTCTACTGTACACTCAAACGACGTTATCGTATTCCCACATAATGGAAAGTAAGAAGGAACATGTGAAATAATGATTCTATAATCATAAAAATATCAAAAAATATTATATATAAAAAATAATTACATAATTATATCTATACTTTATATGTGGTTATAGAATATAAATAACATTGGTTCGCGAGTCGGTAGTCCGCCGTATACATGAATGAAAATTTTGTAACCAATTTGATGGTATATGAGAAAGATTTAGGTTATTGAATTAACATAATAACATCTAAGTACATGGAAGATACCGATTCTATTATGTTGACATAGTTTGATAATAATTTAAGGTGGTGGAGAAATAAGTAAAATAAACTGTTGGATTAGGGATGTTACCTCTTCTTTAGAAAACTTTTTCTGGTTTTCACCAAAAGGATTATTAGGTTGAATTCTTGAATAAAATAAGGATTATAGGATAAAATGAGAGAAGTAATGAAAATATTTACATTGTTATTTTATAAACCAAATGGATTTGAAATTTTTATTAGGATAAGTGAGCGGGTGGCCTTTTATTAGTGAGTTTAGTGGCATACATGTAATTTTTGAAAAGAAAAATGTGGACCCATGTCTTTCACATTCCATAAGAATCTGAAATGAGAAATTATAGAAAATAGAAGAGATAAGGTCTAAATATTTATATAAAATGGTTTTTGGAAAAGTTTTTAGGACATTTTTAATCAGTTTCATTTTAGTTTAACCCCTGGTAAGCCCATTTTTACCTTAACCATGGTAAATAATTTTATTATTTTTTCTATTAAGTATGGTAAAAAATTAATTTTACTTTATTATATAATATAAATTATAATTATTCAAAATATTTAATAAAATTTTCCAAATTTAATTTACATAAGTTACAGAATTTAATTTAAAATTAATCTTGTAGACACAATGAGAAATCGAGTTTTTGAAGAGAAAAAGTTCAACAGTTTAAAACATTTTTATATAAAAAATAAATTTGAAAATAATTAAAATGAAATAAATTGTATTAATAGATATATAATTAATCTATTTTTTTCTTTAAAACCCATATTAAAACAATTTTTATACTTTTAAATATTTAAATTAAATGAGTGTTATTAATAAATACCAGTATGTTTTGACTATTCATCAAAAAATTTATCTTCTTAGAAAATTATCAAAAATTAAATCTAATATAATTTTAAAATGATAATTTAAAAATGATAATTTATTTTTTCCTATAAATTTTCTAAATTTTTCAAAAATTAATTTTAAAATAAGTGTGCAAAATGCGACAAAACATCTTTTTAGAAAAAAATATAATTTTAAGAGTAAAATTGGATTTATACTTATTACATTCCTAAAAAACAAATGAGATGAATTTGAAACTTTTTATTGATTATATAATATATAAATTTTATTAAAATAATTCAAGAAAATATATATTTTTTTAATTTATTGTTGTAAAATTCATTTGTGTACATAAAAATATTTTTTTAATAAAATAATTCTCTTTATTTTCAAATAGTTTTTATTTTTATTTATAATTTATTGGTCACCACAAAATTAATTTTATATACATGTTTAGAACATATATTTTCATAATTTATTTAATCCTATTTATACCAAAAATTAAAATGCCTAGGTAATAAATATCATATAATAATTCTTTAATAGTATATCATGTTTCGTTTAAACCCAATGTTAAGTGTAGCACAAGATACACTCATTGTTTCCTGTAGTGAATGTTAAAATCAGTATTAAACCAGCTAAACTCAGTTTTTCATGTAACACAAAATATCAAGAATCTTAAATTTATTAAAAAATTATTTTTCAAAATCTTAGGGTGTCACATTCTACCCCCTTAAAATGAATTTCACCCCCAAAATTTGTCACTTCGGTATAAAAAATGAGGATCATTTAACATCATTACATAATAAGGTTCCCACATAGCTTCCTCACACTCGTGGTTTTGTTAAAAACCTTTAAATACGTGATTAGTCTTGTTTCTTAACTGTTTATCTATATAATCTAGAATCTCAACTGATTGTTCCTTATAATAAAGATCATTCTCTAGTAGTATGACCTATGAGTTTAGTACATATAATGGATTTGGTTTATAATTCCTGTATATTTACATGGAACACATTGTGAACCTTAGAGAGGTTTAGTGGAAGTTCCAAATGCTAAGCTATAATCCAGATATTATAAATAATTTTTTAAGGGATTGATACACATAGGGATTAGTTTTCACTTATTTACTCAATGATGAAATTATTAGAAAGATATTATCACCAACTAAAAATTCAATATCATGTAGAAAATTATAAATATAATATTTCTATCAAATTTGTGATGTCTTTACATGTTGTTGAATGGATTTTACCATCTCTTCCATTTCATCATCTTGCTTAGGTCCCAATAGATTTTTTTTAAATTCATTTTAGTATGTCGGAGTTATATACTTATTTCCATAAATTGATTCTTAAGGATCCATATGAACTCTCAATTGAAAGTTATACTTGTAATAAAACTCAACTAGGGAAGTTGTTGATCTAAAAAACATTTTTAATCCATTAAAAAAGATCTCAACATATCCTTTTTGTTTTGAATTGTTCTCTCAAACTAAAAATTTGTTTGAGGATGATATATGGTACTAAAAATCAAATATATATCAAGATCTTTCTAAATACTTAGGGAAAACATTGAGGTAAACTTTAGATACAAATAAGATACAATTTAATTTGGTACTCCATGAAACCTTACCACTTCTTTAATGTATATTCTAGAAAGTGTATCCAAAGAGAAATCTTATCTAATAGAAATGAAGTGTGCTTACTTCATAAGGTGATTGTCTACAAGACACAATTACCTCAACATAAAAGATAAGATAAAACCTAATGGTTACAAATACCTTTAATCATATTTAAATAAAATACATTCCTACTTAAATAAATTTTAAACTAAGACATATACAAAACCATAGGGTTTTACTGCCATAAATGTGTTTAAAAATATCATTAATATTGATAAACTACCATTACATAAAATCTCAAAAAGGGTGTCTATGAATTTGAAATTTTTATCTACCTTAAACTCATAAGCGCATGATGATTTTCATAACTCTTAAGTTAATCTTACATGAAGACATATATGATTGAAAAATTAACATAATCCTTAGATATTTCCTGATTATGATAACCAAAATACCATTTAAAAAAAAATTCACAGCGTAATTCTTGAATCCAAATATAGACACACTTAAATCATTTCACTTCATCAATTAAAATAATATATGTATTTCCATATTCTAGGGGATAACCCTTTGTTTAGCTCATTGAATCAGATAATGGCAATGTTTCCCACATATAATTCATTGAATTCCTTGGGAATTTTTTTCTCTATGACCTTAATTTATAAATAGAAAAAAACTTCCCTTCAATTTGAGATATTCTTATAGATTCTTCTTCCCAAATTCTGGACATGTAGAAATCAGTATATTATTTCCTATATATTCAATACCACATGAACTTTGATAAATTCCATATTCCTCTAATTTGATTTATTAGGAATATTACCAAAGTTCATATTGTTAATCATATATCGTGATAGATTATTTGGCATAATAATAACATCTTTGTCTCCATTCATCATCTTATTTGGTTTCTCATAATCACCAAATTTTCTGTTACATTCAGTGTTAACATGGTTCTTCCTAGTTCTATGTATTGAATAAAAAAATCATAGTGTGAGAAACACTAATTATAGTGGAAAACCACATAATCCTGAAAAATAATTTATAAGATTTATAAATCATCACACCTTATTTACAATATATGACAAATTAGGCTTAACCTTTGGTCTTTCATGGTCATTATTTGAATCTTTCATGATTTTTTATATAGATTTTGTGAATTTACAAAGCATATCCATCAGAAGTAGGAAAATAAGTGTATAATAAGGCACATTTTTGTGCATTAGGTGATGATTGATTCGAGCTCAATGTGCCATTTTTAGAGTCATTTCCCCTTGGTACCTCTATGTGTAGACCAAATCCACTTATAGTAACCAGAAAAGGATGCAATTTCTTGAAAAATAATTTCATTATCCTTCACCAATTTTACATGATATTTTCCTATAATTATAACTATCCTTATAATTATCCTTATAGATATCCCTATAAATATACCTATACATATACTTAGGAATATCCCTAGGGATATCACTAAAGTTTTCCAAAATCCTAATATCCAAATATTGATTAAACCATTCCTCTAATACCAAACATAATGTCTTAGTATTTTATATGTAATATGAAATCTTTTTATATGAATATTCAATACATTTAATAAAGACACGCCTGATGATAGTAGTAGTTTAGTGTCTTCGGAGACTAGAAACACTATCTTCTTATTTTATGAAATATGTTCAATGTCTCCCACAAAGATATTCTTACATAGTGATCCTATTAGGGATACCCAACTTAAACATCTATATATAACCTGTGGAAAGAAACATAAGAAAGGGCGAGCTCAGATGCTTAGTAAGGGTAAACATAGGAGATATCAATATTAGATCATATAAAATCATAAGATAAGAATAAGGGTATGTGATCATGTACATAACTTAAGATGTTCATACCCAACCTGTCATAGATCATAAATATGATTCATGGCATACATGAATATAATTTTAGAAAACATGTCCTATAAGAGTGGGAAATCATCATAAATCAATAATTAACAATAATCTCATTTCATAAAAGTGTGTCACCATCATAAATATATAAACAACATTTCATATTTCAAGGTTAACTACCGATACCATCAAAATTTTGGATTAGTACTTATCACATGTTTTCCATTATGGATCAGGACACACCTGCTTCCCACAGTGAATCAAACTAATAAACTTGTTTCCCATTATTATCTTAGGATATATAAACCTTTACTCAATGCATCGAAGGGAGATATAGGCCCCACCCATATCATAATGAAAACATAATTTTTTATTCCACAATATCACAAAACATTCATTATATCATCACATAATAACTTGTATAAATAAACTGTGCTTCATAAACATTTCATCATCTTACCACATCATAACATATGAAAAATAAATGGATTTAAAAAAATTTCATCAATATAAACATTAACCATCAAGAGAAAGAATAAGGATGGTAACATTCAATCTTATCCATAGTAAAGCATAATTAATATCAAAGGATGTCATCTTATATGGAAAATGATTTGGGAATATCACATAGAAACTTTTCTTTAGGAATAAAACATTTCCACTTTTAAATAAACATTTTTAAAACTTATAAAATTTTGAAAATCCTTTTCTTTAAAAATTAACAAAGAAACTTATAAACAAATCTTAAAAAAATAATTTAAAACATTCCTTGAGGAATATATCCTTTCCACATGGATATTTTTTGAACATAAATAAGTTTTAAACACATTTTATTTTAAAATAACCATGAAAACATATAAATTAATCTTTAAAGAGAATAATGGTTATAACAGCAGGAAATTCCATCCATGTCGTATCCTTTCATAATTTTGGTAAATCAAAATGAGCATTGTTTGGAAAATGACATGAAGATTGTTTCAATTTTTTTAAAGTAAAACATGTGTAATAATTTATTTAATGAATTATTTTTATAATTTTAAAAACATTTTGGAAGTTATTTTTAGAAAAAATGGTTTTGGAAGAAAAATGGATTTCGACTATAGAGAGAAATAAAGAATATTTTTCTTCAAAAAATTATTTTGAAGTATTGAGTATATAAAGAGAAGAAAATGAAGGTAAAAAATTTATTCTTATGAAATAACTATATGATAAAAAAATTCATTCATTTCTTGATAGAAGAATCATAATATTTTATCATTAGAGTTGTAATCATGGGAAATTCCAATAAATAATGAAAATGTAACATAAAATGTTTACCACTTTGGTAAAAATGAATTATAAGACCAACAAAGGAGTAAAATTAAATTAAAATTAAGATATCATGAGAATAAATAAATTTACAATATTACATGTAAAATGGGATGTATGTACACCTTATAAAATAATATAAGTGCATAACATACCATATGTCTCAAGGAAGTAAAGTTGAGTTAAAAAGATCTTACCACTTTGGATACTTCTAAAATGTAAACCCAATGAAAGAGATATACTAAAATGGATATAAAAATACCAATAATTTTTTGGATAATAATCATAAAATAAATTCATGGGTAGTACATACACCACATTAAATAAAGCCACCGTGAATATGACATGTGTCTCAAATAAAATTAAAGTGAAACAAAAATCACTTACCATAAGTCTCAACTTCCTTCATACAGGTTCGAACATTATGTATAATAAATAAAATTTTCTTTTAATTATATTATAGAAACATAAAAATATATAATACCATATATGATTTACTTGTGAACTTTTATTACCTATTTATTAACAATTCCATGTTAAAGTCACATTTTGGGTAATAAAAACTTTGTTTTTCGCGTATGTTTTGATTTGTTATTTTTGGTCCTATTACATTAATCATGGTTCCATAATATCTATAATATTATATATTATATAAATATAATATATATTTAGTATATATTTATTTATAATGATCCATAAAATTTAGATATAGAAAATGAAATAAATCATTCTTGAAGATGGTAGATCGTACATAAGCATGAACATTATTTCCATTTTCCAAGAAAAAATAAAGAAAGAAAGGTAAATAATATATTAACATTAAAGAATAATTTTTATTCCATATATATAATATATTTTCATTAAACCAATCCTAATTACCTTCTATGTAAAGCGTAAATGAATAATATCACTTCATGTGGCAGTAGTCTACCGTACACACAAATGACATTATCATATTTCCAAAGAATGTAAAGTTAGAATGAACATGTGGTATAATGATTATAAAAGAATTATAATTTAATAAATATAATATAAAATAAATAAATCCATCATTATATCCATTATTGAGAGGTGGTGATGGAAAATTAATGACATCAGCTCACGAGACGACGACCCACCGTACACAAAAATAATATTTCGTAACCCATTTTATGGAAGAGGAGAAGGATTTAGGTTATTAAATTAACATAATAGTGTTTCATTTTGTGTAATATACTGAGTTTTTTATATCATCATGTTTTAATAATAATTTAATGAGGCGGAAGAAGAAATAAAATAAAAGGCTTGATTACGGGTGTTACCTCTTCTTCAGACAACTTCTTTTGGTTTTCGCTAAAAGGATTCTTTAGTTGGATTTATGACCAAAATAAGGCTTATAAGATGATAGGATGGAAGTAATGAAGTGATCTAGTTAGTGATTATAAACTAAAGGGTTAGGGAAGTGTGAAGAGGAGAGGAGAGTGGGTGACCTTTTATAAGCGAGGTGAGTGACAAATTTGTAATTTTTTAAAAAGGTGCATCCATAATTTTCATATTCCAAAAGGATCCAAAATGACTCATTATTGAATCTGTAAGAGATAAAGTTTAAATAATACCATAAAATTGGGTTTTAAAAAGTTTTTGGTCATTTTAAACACTCATCCTTTTAGTTTAATCCCCTATAAACCCATTTACCTTAACCACAATAAACATTTTTTACAATTTTTACTATTCATTATGATCAAAAATTAATTTGATCTTATTAGATAATATAAATTATGATTATTAAAAACATTTAATCTAATTTTTCAAATTAAATTCACTTAAATGGAAATATTTTATTTAAAATTAATCTCGTAGATGCGAAGATAAAACTGATTTTCAAAGAGAAAATTTTCAAAAGTTTAAAATGTTTTGACATAAAAATTAAATATGAAAATGAATCAAATTACATAAATTAGATTAATAGATATATTATTGAACTATTTATTCTTTTAAATCCATTTTAAAATTTTTTTATGTTTTTAAAATCATTAATACAAATGAAAATTCTTAATAAAAATTAGTTTTTTCACTATTCATTGAAAAATTTATCTGCTCAAAAAATTCTCAAAAATTCACCATAATATAATTTTGACATTATGATTTAAAAAATTAATTTTTTTTTCAAATAAAGTTTCTAAAAGTGTAAAAATTAATGTTAAAATAAGTGTGCAAAACATGACAAAATTATTTTTTAAAAGAAATACAATTTTCAGGGTAAAATTTGATTTATTATTATCTTATGATTAGAAAACAAATAACATGAATTATAAACATTTTATTGAATATATAATATATAAATTTCATTTAAATCATTCACCAATTTTTTTTAATTTATTGATGTAAAAAGCATTTGTGTGTATAAAAATAGTTTTTCAAAAAAAGGTTTCCTTTATTTTCAAATAGTTTTAATTTTGATTTATAATTAATTTGTCACTAAAGAATTAATTTTATACACATTTGTAAACCATATATTTTCATAATTTATTTAATACTATTCATACCTATAATTATAATTGTTAGGTGATAACTATTATATAATAATGTTTTAATAGTATGTCAAGTTTCATTTAAACTCAGTGTTTCCTGTAATGCATTCTACACTCAGAGTTGTGTGTATTGCAAGATAAAATCAGTTTTATGTGAGATAAACTCTTTATTTTATGTAAATAATAATATATATAAGATTAATTTTATTTGGAAAAATTATTTTTCAATATATCAACGTGTTACATATACATCATGTATCTTCTCTATGGAATCCTTATCATATAATTCCCTTCACATGGAATGTGGAGTCAACCTATTGTGTGTTCACTATGATGTACATGGTGTATAGTGAGAGGTTCTAGATATAAACTTCCATATCTAGTTCCAAACATGCATACTTTTGATTACATCACATGAATTACAATAAACAATCAAGATTTAAAGATTGGTGTCTTTGGGAACTAGGTACATTTATATCTAAACACATTATACAATACAAATTTCTTCAATAAGGATTCTGCACACATGAAATTTCATTATATTTATCCTATTTATTTTGATTCATAGGGAAATGGGGGAAACATAAGAAAAAGGTGACAGATAAATCCTAGTAAGGGATAAATAATGAAAATAGAGCATAAATGAACATCATTTGTAAAACTTGAGGCATTATATGAGAATTTAAAGATGAGGAAAAGTGTCATAACATGACCATAAGAACATGGAAATAAGAAAAAGAGTTATAAGAAACAATAATCATGAGACATGTGATATCAATCCTGATCAAAGGAACCATTAAAAATTCATAGAAAGCATATATAAAACATTATGGTACCTTAGAACATGAAACATTCATAATGTAACTACCTATCCGAAATAAATTACATATCTCTTAGGAGTAACCTATAATAGGAAAACTCTATTTTCTATTAGGAGTGACTTCTATCCAGTTAACTCCATGACATTACCCAATTCATTGGAGAACTATCAGGACACACCCTTCATATGTCTTAATTCATGTGTTATATAAAAGGAAAATAGATATAAAATAATCATAACATGATAAACTCATTTTAAATTAAACATTCATCCAATCAAATTTGATAAATTTCTTGGAAGATACCCATCAATCATCATTATGAATTCTAAGGTATTTAAACTATAAAGATAAAAGAGTTCATAGTTTAGTCATTTATTTTCCCAGTCAATTGATATATGGGTGTCTAGTTGAATATCCTTTAATCAGAAGAATCATGCAAGGGTATTCACGTGGAAATGAATTGGAATAAAATATTTGATTACACATTTCTAATTATAAGGAAAGAATAAGTTAGTTATGGGTCATTATATATAGATATTATAATTACACTATATAAAATATACATAGGAACATGAACATGTATATGTGAGTTAAAATCCCTAATGAATATAGAGAGTGAAGGAGAACATGTTCATTGGTTACAAGTTAGGTGGTAATGAAACCCTTTTAGTGGATTAATGTAATTATCTTAGTGAATAACCAACAATAAAATTTGAAACAATAGGATTTTGACATTGAGAAAGGCTGTAATAAATTTCATCTAATGATATAAATAAGTAATTAAGGATACATTCATGCAATAGGAAGAAGAATTTACTATAAATATAAATCCATATATTCTAATCCTTTATTATGGATCATAAATTGCATGCAAATTATCCAAAGAAAATCCCCTAGGTGTGTCAAAATAGGTGTGAAAAAGGCTCATTGTTGTGGACTTGATGATTATTGAGTTAAATAAAAATGCTCAATTTTCAAGGTTATTACCCACAGGTACAAATTTTCTAGATCCACATCTAATTTTAGAATCCAAATAGGTATATTTTTCTAGGAAAACCACACATGCTTTTCTTTACCAAATTTAGGATGTTTTTATGGTTAAGGGAAACCATGAGCATTAAAACCGATTATAAATGTAGTATAATGATAAATATTGGTTATATCTATTTGATAACATAATATTGAAATTATAACAATGATGAATTATAGCATTTTCCTTTTAAATGATAAATAATTAATAAGGCTCACAAAATTAATAGTAAAGGAGGGGTGAGGAACCCTTGTTTCAACATTTTAACAACTTAGATAAAGGAAATAATGAGAGGGAATAAATAAAATATCATTTGAAACATATAATAGGAAATATAATACCATTTAATAATAAACAAGGAAGTATGAAAAAAAATTTAAAAATATAATATAAAAAAATTAATGAACTTGAAATGGAAATAGGAGAATTGAGGAAATCCTTACATTAGGAGGATGATTCTTAAAGATATAGAGGGAATCCTTAGAACCACCATTGAGAGACTCCTGAGAGGGTAATTGAGAGAGAAATCATTCTTACAGACTTTAGTATGGACAGTTATGAGGGAGTGAGGGGTATTTATATTTGAGGAGGGGTGGTTTTAAGGGTTAAAATATATGTTATTTTATCATATAAGCCAACTACATGTGTGTGAAATCAATTAAAACCAATTTTATGAATTATTAATGTGTGGTAGAAAGTGGGTGGACATCCAAGGTATTCCCAAACATAAAAAAACCTCCCATCCATCCCATTTAATGCACATAATCCAAAAATTGTATTTATTTAAAAATTCCATTTTTTGGTTTCAAAATGTATGGTATAAATTTTTGAAATAAAATTAATATTTTTAAATGTATTTTCGTGCATTTTAAATTATATTTTTATTAAATAAAATGTTTCATTAATTTTTTAATCATGATGATATAATAGTTAAGTCATAAAATCACAGTGCATGTAAAATAGTTATATAAATATGACAATTTAAACTTTTAAATTGAAATAATTATTTTTGGGAAATTATGATTTTTAATAAAATATACATTATGGATATTTCAAAAAATTATTTATGGCTTTGTAAAAATATATTATCATTTAATTTTTTTTATAAGATTATTTCATGAAAATAACTTTTATTTAAAACTACTATATTTATCATAAAACAAATATTAAATGGAATAAATTTATTATTTTAAAAAATAATTCAACTTTGTTTATATCATAAAATAATCTCAAAACTTATTTAATTGTATTTACATAACCAATATTAATAATGTAAAACAATATTGTTGACTAATGTTCATAATGAATATCAATAGTATTGGATGATAATCATAAAGGAAAACAACATATTTCCCTATAAATATACCACAATTCGTAATTAATTATTTACTACATTTCTTACAAAATATTCTGACACATCCTCAAATAATTTTTGTAATTTTCCTTAAATTTATCTTTATTTTTATAATATTTATTGTAGGGAAAATATTTTTGTTGGATTTTAATCCTATGGAGTTTTTTAGTGAATCTACTATTCTTCAATGTGTTTATCCCTTTATTATCCCTAGTTTCACTCCTGCATATTTACACATGATGTGTAAAGTTATTATGAAATTTAAGTCATTTTTTGTGATTTTTTTGTAAATCAACCATTATAAAATATGAATTACTTTTATAAATAACATAAAGGAAATTTCAGGTCGTTACATAGGGGGCCAACAAGGTACTCAACATGTATCCCTAATACCAGGGACCTTGCTATCTTGGAGTACATGGTTTGTGATATCCATGTGAGTACTCAATGTCAAAAATTAGTCATAGAGCCTTGGAGTCTTTAATTACACAATGTGACATGACCTGTGGTCCATGGATGTCACCATGGGTGCACACTGCTGCCTGAGTTGTGTCATATAGGCCATATATGGTCCATGATTAAACTACACGCCATGTGAATAAACTTGTACTTGTCCACCCAACTTAATTTCATACAATTATACTACAAGAAGTGTGAATCCATATCCCACACCATATGATATTTACAATCTTATGAAACCCTAGAATCATAACTAAGTGTTTACACGATGTGCATTCCTATGTATTACACATTGTGTAGCTATGTTTTTCACTTAGATTTAAAGATCTATTTTATTTTCACCACACCATTTCCAATAATATCCCTCAATAATTCGATCGAACCACCCATCACCATCTTGGACCTATAGGGGTCCTTTCTAACACATAATATATCACCATATTACTTTCTCATTGAATCGACTCGTTCAATCACCCAAATCACCGTTGATGTACCTCAATGTTTCCACATTACTTAGTCGATGACTGAACTAGATCCACCACCACTAATCACTGACTAACTTACCTTCCTACTCACCTAAGGTTATACCAAAATCTAGTGAAATGACTAATTATGATCATCTACAACAAATGTGGGGAAAAGGATCCTGAAACTATGATTGATGAAAATAACTACCACCTAAATACCCATATATGAAATGAATCATAGATAATGTGGGGGAAATGAGAAGTTCCATAGGGAAACAAAAAATTATAATAGAAGGATGAAATCATGAGGAATCACCATGTCAGAGTGATTATATATTTATAATTATGACTTTTTAAGAATGATCACCACAATGGAGGATGTCAAAAAATCTGTAACAATAAAATGAAAACAATAAATATCATAGGGGATTTCAATGAATTTGTTAGCCTAAAGAATGAAGTATGAATATTATTAAATATGATCTACCTAATTTGTGAATTTATATTGACTCAATCCATTGTTGATTCCCTAGTCCCATTCATTATCACTATATGATTTGGCCATCGATGTTATCACAAACCCGGTCCAATTAATTTAACCTAATGTCGATTTGTCTAAGATCTGATCCCTATATTATCTCCCAATCTAGGGCTTATGTTGATGAAAAATGTAGTTATCCCTAGTGATAAAACTTAAGTATGGTTTTATAGGGGATTTTAGGTCTATTGATATGATCAATCAATCAATTAAATTAATTAATTCCATCCATGATGATTAGATGTCTAGAACCCCTAGTAAAAATTAATATTATACGGAACCTATAGTAAAACTGTAATTCCAAACTGAACAGAGTCCTTGAAACCCCCCATCAGATGTTCTATTTAGGAGATTCAATCCATTCATCATGAACATGTGCACATGGTGAAATAATAATATATTATTGTTAATATTTTTTAAGTCCTCATGATGCAGAAAAATCCAAAATCATTTTTTGACCAACCTCAAAAATAATATTGGAATATTCCAAAGGTTTGAAATGATTAATTTTAGGTTTCTAGTATATCACCATCCATGTTTGTGGGATAAATATTTATGTAATTAATAAATTATTAAAAACCCTTAAAATTCAACATGCTTGGAAATTCACCATGACCCAGCCCTAGGGTACACACCAAACACATAGGTCAACAAAACCATCCATTTGTTTAAGGTCACCTTCTTGAGAAAATTTACCATTTTACCCATGAGAAGGTACTGTGACCCTAAAATCTTAAAATTGAGTTATGTATCGATAAAGAAAAATCAGGTCTCTTTATATCTATTTGTTGGTTTTATCAATTTTCACTCCCTATAACTCTCATTTTTTTCATGTGTCCACTATCACAAACCAACCAGGGTCAACCCAAAACATCACATGGGTTAGCCTGTAATAAGGCCTAAGGCACATTCCCAACCACCAAGGGATGGAAACTAATGCCAAGGAATTAAAATTATACATCAATGGGTATAATTTAACTCAATAAAAAATAAAAATTAATGAGCTACCACCAAAGAGTTCGATATAACCTCCCATTATCTCTTAGATCCATAGACATGAGATAAATAATATTAAACTAAAATTAAACCAAAATATAAATAAGAATAAAATAATAACCATAAAAATTATGTATAACCAATAAAAATAACAAAAACATCCCCACACTACTAAGATTAAACATTAAGTTGAATAAAATGAAATAAAAAAAAAATAATCTGGCATTATAGAGTTTAAGTGGATTGAAACCAAAGATAAAACATTTCATGGTAGTTTGAAATAAAATGTTGAAAGTAATACTTCCTTTTAACATGTTACAATCATATGAAATCATCCCTCCCAAGATATAGAGGTTAACCTTTTTAACATAAAATACACTTCAAATATTTTTAAGGAAAGATGAAATTATATTTAAAGAATACATTTTAAAACTTAACTTCAAAAATACACATTCATAATGTATAATAAATACATCCCAAATTTGATATACATCTAAAGTTTAATAATGGAAACAAGTGTAAAATGTATCTAAAATTTAGGTGGAAAAAATATATTAGGAAAATAGGATAAATAAGGTGTGAAAAAGTTTCTAAATAAAAAGATATTCCCATTTTAACATAGTCATTATTATAAAAGAGAGTGAGTACTTTATTTCTTAAAAAATAAAACTTAAAAAATTACCCTGAAGGGAAAGGAAACATCAATGATAATAATTACTGACTTAATTATAATAATAATGAATATATGAAACTATTATGACAATAACTATAAATAAATCATAATTGGAGTAATCAAATCATAATCATCATTTTAACACCTAGGATCCCAAGCTATAATTATAACATCTTAAATTGGTTCACTAAATGGTAACCGGATTAGTGAGTTACAAAGTGGTATCATAGATTTTATTTATTATCTTACTATTTGGGATATGGTAGAAGGAAAATAGGATTGGTCAAAACATGGTATGGATTATTTTTCATCTTTCTTGACAACAACTATATGAGTTGAAGTGTAAGTTATCACGGAGTTGAGAATGATTGTAAAGACCCAGATTTTTCCATGTATTTTTTTTAAATAAATGAAAATATTATGAGTCCGTAAAAATTGACGGCCTGTGATTCCGAGGCCCGATTTTCCCAGAATGAATTTCTGAACTTTTTTTTGGGTACGTTCAGTAAACACGTGAGCAATGTTTTGTAACTTTTAAACTGGTGCTCGGAATTGAAATCTGAGGAAACTGTTGAACTCACAACATGGATATTCTCTTAAGGATACCTTCACATCGATTGCAGTAGGTTGAGGGTGAAAATTAGTTTTCAGACCTTTTGTGGGAGAAAATAAAATAAACATTAATTATTTTATTTTTGGAATTGAAATCTCCCAATTTGAATTTAGTGTTTGGGACCACCCGATCTTGAAACCACACATTTGAATTTAGTGGTGGGGACCACCTAACCCTTGAACTTACACTTTAATGTGAGTTAACCTTTGTAATACTCCCAAATTAATGTGCCAACCTTAACATAATTAAAGTGACAACTTTAATTGAGTTAATTCTTATCTTATTAATTTGGCACCTCATCTCTCATAGGAAAAATGATTGGAAAAGGAGAGGAGGTATTTGGAGAGTTGGAAAGATCTTTCTCCAACAAAGGAGATCGTCCAATGAAGAACGACTTCCGGAATCGAAGAACGAGGAACTGACCATGGAGCGTCTTGTGGGAGTGATGAACGTCGATGTAAATCTTCCATGATTTTGTCTTCTTCCTCACGCCACCTCCATTAGAAAATAGAGGCAACCGATTTATATATGATTAAATTTATTTATTGATTCATCATATTTTGGTTTCACAATGATGATGACCAAACTAACATAACAATCATCCCCCACATATACCTTGCCTCTTATCTTTTGATTCTCCGCGCGTTCTTCATGCGTTCTTCGACGCCAAATATTTAATGACGCTGGAAATGCAATATTTTATTCAGCACGACATATGGACACAGATCCCTCGACCCGAGGATCATGAATATGTGATAGTTTTTCTTTTCGGGCTAAGAACAGAGATGCGGTGACCCACGGAAGAGGAGGAGGGCCAACACACCGACCGACTGCATGAAGGTATGGCGGCGCACATCCGTGCCGCCGGATGAGCAGGAGACCATGGCCGATTGGCCACCGAGGAGGCCAAAGAGTGGATGACACCTGGCCGACCATGGTGGAGTAGCAATGTATGGCAGCACTACTGGAAGGAGGACCGGCTGGAGCACCCAACTGGCTGTGGTGGATTAGTGGGACCCACCTGGATCCTACGGGTGACGTGGCAGCACCCTAAGGTGCTGCCATTTGGTGTTCCGAATGGAAGGGGGTTCTCCCCCATCGGAGTCAGCTTGGGTGGCCCGTGCCCAGAGGGCCGAACCCAGGTCGGGGCGGGTCAGTCTGACCGGGTCGGACTGGAGCCAGGCCCATCTAGACCTAGTTTCTCCTTTTTGGCCATATCTTGAGAACCGGGCGTCCGTTTGACGAACTGTCTGCAACAACATAATCCTTGGATCGATATTGTACTTTTGGTATACTCCAATTGATTTTTGGATAAAGTTGGAGTACAGATAGGTTGGATTGAACTTCAAATCCAACTGAGCCCTCAGAGCGGAAACACTAATAACTTACAGACCCGGTGTCCGATTGACGCGCCATCTGATGCATTGGGTCCCTTATGACGTAACAGACCTTTGGGATACTTCTCTCTGGGACTTCATGGTGGTCGATGTATAGTGACCCAATGTTTTTAAATTGAAATTTCCTTCGGATAATTACGTCATAAAATCACATGAAAGAACAACATAATGAACTATTAAGTGCTAAGTGACCTTGATACATAAGTTTTTCACTTCAGTGTTTGGAATTTTAAAAATCTGACATACACGGCTGTGTTTAAGATGATTTTTGGGGTCCAATAAGAAAAACTTAATTTTTCATGAATAGTAACCTACCCTTAGGAATTGTAACCTACCCTTATAAAAATTAGTACAACCCTTATGAATAGTAAATCATCCAAAATAAGAGTAACCTTACCCATGAATAATTAAATAAAATTTAGGCATCTTAGAAAGTGAAAATTTGACCATAATAAACGTTTTGGTATTTTTGTAAGCCATAAATAATTAATTATAATCAATTAATTAATTTAAAAGAAAATTTAATTTCTTAAAAATTGTTCATAAATTAAAAAATCTATGTATTCTTGATTTAATATAATTTTATAAGACCTCAAGTAATTTTTTAATGCATTATAAAATCAGTTTTAATTTTAAAAACTATATTTTTCAAGTAAATTATGATTTTAATTAAATATTAAATTAATAATATTTAGAAAATTATTTTTTAAAAATGGACTACATTTTTGGATTCTACACTTCAAGAAATTGTAGGGGTGAAATTTTGGGATTTTTTTGAAATACTTAAATTTTTTTATGAATAGTGAAATACTGTAATTTATAAAAATAAGATAAATAAGCTAATTATAGAGTCATGTGTGATGTTATACTAATGTAATCCCACTTGGATTGGTATAACATGATAAAATTACTATTCCTGGTCAAGGAAGACTCACTATTCCTTATCTTGTGGGAAAATAATAAACTAATGAATCTTATATTGAGAAAACCCCTCTCCCCTCCACTATAAATACCACCTTTCACACCCTCATTTCCTCAACCACTCAAGCTTCAATCCTTGTCTAAACTCTACCCAAGAATCTTCCCTATCCCCTCCCCCACTTCAAAAATCTTATGTTCTCATCAAAAGACCAAGCTTAGTCCCATTAAGTAGGATCTCAAGTGGAGGATTCAAGAGGTAATTTCTCTCATTCTTTTCCTTTAAATTCCTTTAAATTTCAAGTTATTTTCTTATTCTATCCCCACCTATCCTTTTCCATATGGTATGGTAACTATAGTATAATACATACAATGGAATTTTATTATACTAATGGGATATTATACCATCCAAACACCTTCTCTTATTCCTTTTATTTTATAAAAGAAAACATTGTTCGTGAGGTGTTAATCTATCACCTTCAAGAATGACATGTTTTATTTTTTCATTTATACCTTCATATCTGGTCATGAAACCATTTTTATGGTTGAAAAAGAACATGTTATATGTATTAATTCTTATTTAATGTTCTGGAACTAACTTATGTACATATTACTAAACGATTAATCCAAACAAGTTCCTTGTGGTCGAAAAACCATCCAAATTAACTCAAACAATCATCATTTAATTATTATCTAATGATTCATTCACATGGTATAAAATGTAATTCATTATAAGATCATTTTAAATTTTGTAATATCATTAATAACATGTAATATCAGTTCTGTATTTTTACACATGTTCTACCCGAACTTCAATTTATAAATACAAGTGAACCGCTCAAGAAAACTGTAAAAACAAACATTCCCGAACAATGTTTTTAAACCCTATAACTCATCAAAATTCCCATAAAATAACATAATGAAACCAAAATTAATCCTTTTAATTTATAAAAGGTTATGGAGTTTCTAATTAATGAATATTATGTCATTATACAGGACACTAAAGCAAAATAAGCGTTCAGATATAAGGTAAGGGGAAATTCTCGAACCAAAATTTCATCTTTCAGGTTCTCCCTCTTTCACTCCTTTTGATATGGTTACTTCTTAAAAATCTTTTTTTCATCATTTTATTTCCTTTTATGGGATATGAATGTTTTTCACTGGTATTTATGTCAAACCAAATGTTTTCCAAAAGAACTCTTCTTTTAAGAACACCCCTTTTACTTCTCATTCAAGATTGACAGTTCTTGTAACATGTATGTTATTCCCTCCTTCTTTTGGGAACCAAATGTTTATGAATGTGTCCTTATGAGATGAAACCCATTCATTTTCATGGTTTAGTTATGTTCATTTTTTTTATATTTTAATTTTTTCATCCATGATAAATGATAATGTTATGATGTGACGGGTGCGCCCAGAATTATATAGCGCAATATGAATATTTCAATGTGATGGGTGCACCCAGAATTATAAAGAGATCCAATTATTTTGGTGAAGTGATGAATATCATGAGTAAATTTGAAATTATGTGTGAAAAAGATTCTATATTTTTTCACAAGTATGTGTGGTAGTTAACCAGTAAGACATGATGTTTCATTTTTTTATGCATTGCCACATTTCAAGTCTTTTATAAATGATTCCCTCATGTTCATGATTCTTTGCCTATATTATGATTATGTTCACCCCATGATATATTGTTCTTATTTTTCACCTTAATGGGATTCTATATTACCCATTTTGATATATATTCTCAGGTGAATACATGTACTAATAAGGGGTCAAGTTCCAATAAGAAGCTAGTGAAGAAGAAATTAAAAAAATGTGTTTTTTCTCGATGTTGTAATTTGTTATGTATGGTCCTAGTGTGCCCAAGACACTAAACCTTTGTATCCTCTATTTTTAATACTATTATGTTGTTTATCTTTAAAATTATTTAATATTAATGTATGAAAATGTTGGGTTGCTATATTTGGTATCAGAGGGAGGTTTAGTTAATTTGGGAATTAGGATTAGTGAACCCTGGAGAAAACCTCTAGTATGAGACTAAGTAAAAATATGCATACAAGAAGATTTATATAGGGATCCCATATGTTACTATTTTATTATAAATTGTTTAAATGAATAAGTTATTCATGAATTGTTGACTTATGTTTTGTTCCAACCTTTTCTATTTTAGAAAATGGTGGGAACTAGGAGAGACCAGGCCAACAACTCGTACGAGGGCCAATGCAACGATTGCCCGAACGACATCCCCAATGATTTGGGTGGTAGATTTCAAAACATCATGGATATTATTACCTAATTATCCCATGTTATGAAAAATAACCTTTATAATGGGGAACATCCTACTTCACCAAAGAGGGAGAAACTTGCTATCAAATGTTTTATGCGGCAACGACCACCGATGTTTAGTGGATCCTCCAATCCACAAGTTGTGGAATAGTGGGTCAAATCCATGGAGAAGATATTTTTTGTTCTTCATTGTTCTGAGACAAAGAAGGTGAATCTATCTGTTTATCGTCTAGATGGAGAGGATTATCAATGGTGGGCTTTTATTAAGAACACCAAGCCAAGGGATGAAATTGAAGATATGGAATGGGAAGACTTTAAGATAATGTTTCTTAACAAGTATTTCCCACGAAGTATTCACATTAAGATGGAGAGAGAATTCATAGAGATCAAGAAAAATTAAGGAGAGTCTGTCAAAACCTATGAAGAGAATTTCACAAGGCTTGCAAGGTATTATTTGGGTTTTGTTTTCAATTATGATAGAAAAATTTATAGATTCTTTAGTGGATTAAAACCACACCTTCGAAAGGCTCTTGAAATTAGAGACTTTGGGAGTTATGAAGAAGTTATTTGATGTTCTATAAAAGTATAGATGGAGTTTGGATAATGGTCCCATGTCTATGGTGATAATAAACAAAATATGAAGTTTCAAGCCTAAGGATATAAAGACAAAGGTGGTAAGAAAACTCAATGAACCACATGCCAAAAATATAGGAAGTTGCACAATGGAAACTGCCTCAAAGTTACGGGGAAGTGCTTCAAGTGTAGGAAAGAAGGACACCATGATCAAGAGTGTCAGAAAGACATGAAAAGGAAGGAGAATGTAGCTGAAGAAAGGAGAGAACCACCCATGGTTAAATGCTATAACTGTAGGGAGCTAGGGCACTATGCAAGCCAGTGCACTAAACCTCGAGTTCTTGAGGGTAATCAATGTCAGTAGCCACTAAAGCCAAAGGAACAAGTGAAGGCTTATTCCATCACCACAGTAGAAGTAGAGTAAGATAATGAAGTCATACAAGGTACAATTCCTATTCACTCAAGAATGGAAAAATTCTTATTTGATTCTGGTTCTACGATTTCCTTTATATCTTGAAATTTTTCTAGAACTATAGAATCGAAGCCTCGAAACCTTAAAGTAGAGACATATGTAAAAACACCAAGTGGTGCAATCATTGAAACCCAAGTGTTTGAATCTTTTCCTGTTCGCGTATGTGGGAAGATTCTTCGATCAAATCTCGTAATACTTCCCTTGGTAGAATTCGACGCTATAATGGGAATTTATTGACTCTCATTATATAGATCACATATCAAATATTGGGAAAAGGAAATGTCTTTTCATATTCCAAACCATCCCATGCTCCTCTACAAATTCAAGGAAGATCATGAATCTCTTTGAAAAATCATTCAATGGTTCGGGTGTTGATTCCCTATGAAGAATCATATCTATTCCAAATGGTTGAGTCAAAGGAAAGTGCCAACCTTGAGGAAATTCCCATCGTGAGGGAATACAGTGATGTATTTCCTGAAGAGTTACCCAGAATTACCCTATATAGTGAGGTAGAGTTCTCAATAGAACTCATACCTGGGGATACTCCTATATCAAAGTGTCCCTATAGGATGGCTCCTATCAAAATGGGGGAGTTAAAGAAGCAGCTGTAAGAGCATCTGGACAAATGGTTCATACACCCTAGTGCATCACCTTGGGGTGAACCAGTGATCTTTGTGAAGAATAAGGATGGAACAATGTGGTTGTGTATTGATTATCGGGAACTCACAAGATCACCATAAAGAACAAGTATCATCTTCCAAAGATTGATGACTTGTTCGATAAGTTAAGATAAGCTCAATACTTATCAAAGGTGGATATTCATTTTCGATATCACTAAATAAAGTTGAAGAAGGAAGATATTCAGAAGACTGCCTTCCATACAAGGTATGGGCACTATGAGTTTCTAGTTATGCCCTTCGGACTTACTAATTCCCCTGAAAGCTTCATGGATTTGATGAATTGAGTCTTTAGACATTACCTCGAAAAATTTGTGGTAGTGTTTATTGATGATATTCTCATCTAATCCAAGAGAAATGAGGAACATGAATACCATCTAAGACTTGTGTTGGAAACATTGAGAAAGGAGAAGGTGTACGCCAAGTTCAGCAAGTGTAACTTTTTGATAAAGCAAGTCACTTTAATGGGATATGTGATCACAAGTGAGGGAATTTCTGTGGGTCCTTCAAAAACAAAGGCGATTGAGGAATGACCCATGACCTATAGTGTCAAAAAAATCTGTATTTTTCTTGGATTATCTGGGTAATATCGAAGTTTTGTGAGAAACTTATCACGATTGTCAAGCCCGCTAACTAAGTTAACAAGGAAAGGGATAAAGTATGTCTGGATTGAAGAATGTGAGGGAAGATTCAAGGAGCTAAATATAAGGCTGATCAATTCACCTATACTCACACTACCAAAAAGTGTAGAAAGTTTTGTGATATAAAATGATGCTTCAAAGAAAGTCTTGGGTTGAATACTCATGAAAAATGATAATGTGATAGCCTACACCTCATGACATTTGAAGATCCATGAGAAAAACTACCTGATGCCTAATCTAGATCTGGCAGCCATGATTTTTGCCTTGAAATCTAGTGGCACTACCTTTATGGTGAGAAGTGTGACATATACACTGACCACAAGCGCATAAAGTATATATTCACACAAAAGGAGCTCAACAAGCATAAAAGGATATGGTTTGAGCTAATCAAGGATTATTATTGATCTATTAACTACCATCCTGGAAAGGAGAACAAGGTAGCTGATGCTCTAAGTAGAAAATAACCTACTACTCTATCCATGTTACGGATTGAGAAAGACCCCATCTTCTTGGATATGCAAAGGATGGATTTAGAAATCATAAGGGTAAGGGATACATCTTACCTTTCCCAAATGATTTCATAACCATCCATCCAAGATACGATTAAGGAAGAAAAAAGCGATGATGTAGAGATAAAAAATAGGGTGAATGTAGTAAAGGAAGGGAATATGCATGAGTTCTTTTTCAGTGATGATGGTATGATTTGGTTTGGAATGCAGATTTGTGTACCTTAATCACCCGGTACAAAGAAGGAGCTATTGGACAATGCACATAGCTCAACATTCTCTATCCATCCTAGGAGTACCAAGATGCACCGTGATCTCCAAGAACACTTCTGGCGGGATAATATGAAAAAGGAGATCGCAAAATATATCTCAAGGTGATTGTTATGCCAGTAAGTTAAAGTAGAGTGATAAAAGTCCAAAGAGTTGATGCATCCATTTCCTATACCCATATGGAAATGGGATAATGTTACTATGGACTTTTCCACAGGTCTACCGAAGACGCCGAGGGGAAATAATGCGATATGGGTTGTGGTTGAATGACTCACCAAGACTGCCCATTTTATCTCTATTCAGTAAGACCTCTCACTTGAAAAACTTGTAAAGATATATGTGAAGGAAGTGGTGAGACTTCATGGTGTTCCACTCAAAATTTTTGACCGTGATCCAAGGTTCACATCTAAATTATGGAGGAGCCTTCAACATGCTTTGAGTACTGAATTAAATTTCATCATGGCCTAACATCCCCAAACTAATGGCCAATATTAAAGGAATATTTAGAAGCTTGAAGATATGCTAAGAAACTACTCTCAATAATTAAAAGGTGGATGGGATCAGCATCTCCCATTGGTTGAGTTCTCATACATAAATATATTCCACTCGATTATTCAGATGACTCCATATAAAGCTCTATATGTAAAGTGATGTAGAACTCCAACCTGTTGGGATGATGTTGGATAAAGAAAGCTACTTGGGCCTGATCTTGTGCAAGAGATGACAGAGAAGGTTCAAGTCATCCGGAAAAACATCAAAGCTTCTTAGAGTTGGAAAAAGAGCTATACTGACAACCATCAAAGGGACTTGGAGTTTGAAGTTGGTGATAAAGTATTCCTTCGAATATCACCATGGAAGAGAGTCATGCAATTTGGGAAGAAAGGGAAGCTAAGCCCAAGGTACATTGGCCCCTTTGAAATCCTTGAGCGTATAGGATCCGTGGCCTATCAGCTTGCACTTACACTGAATATGGCTCAGGTTCATGATGTTTTTCACGTGTCACTCTTGAGGAAGTACATACCTGATCCCTCACATGTACTAAACTCAGAGGTGGTACAGTTGGAAGATGATCTCTCTTATGAGGAGCATCTTGTGGAGATTCTGATCCAGTGAGATATGGTTATAAGCAACAAGACAACCCACATTGTCAAAGTGTTGTGGAGGAACCATAAGTTTGAAGAAGATACTTGGGAATTGGAAGAGGCGATGAAGGAGAAGTATCCTCACCTGTTTGTGTAAAGTGAAAATTCGAGGGCGAAAATTCGTAAGGGGGAAGAATATAACGACCCAAAGTTTTTCAATAGAAATTAAATTCTTATAATTATGTCATAAAATCACATGAAAACACAAAATAATGAACTACTAAGTGACAAGTAGCCTTTAAACATAATTTTTTCACTTCTGTGTTTGGAATTTTGAAAATCTGATATACACGGTTGTGTTCAAGATGATTTTTGGGGTCCAATAAGAAAAACATAATTTTTAATGAATATTAACCTACCCTTATGAATAGTAACCTAACCTTATAAATGGTAGTATGACTCTTATGAATAGTAAATCATCCAAAATAAGAGTAACCTTACCAATGAATAATTAAATACAATTTAGGCATATTAACAAGTGACAATTTGACCATAGTAAATGTTTTGGTATATTTGTTAGCCATAAATAATTAATTATAATTAAATAATTAATTTCAAAGAAAATTTATTTTCTTAAAAAGTTTTCATAAATTAAAAAATATATGTATTCTTTATTTAAGATAATTTTATAAGACCTCAAGTAATTTTTGAAAGCATTATAAAATCAGTTTTAATTTTAAAAACTATATTTTTCAAGTAAATTATGATTTTAATTAAATATTAAATTAATCATATTTAGAAAATTATTTTTGAAAAATGGACTTCATTTTTTTATTCTACACATTGAAAAATGGTTGGGGAGAGATTTTTTGATTTTTATGAAATACTTGAATTTTGTATGAATAGTGAAATACTGTAACTTACAAAAATAAGCTAAATAAGATAATTATAGAGTCACGTGTGATGTTATGCTAATTTAAGACTACTTGGTTCAGGATCACAAGATAAAATTAATATTCTTAGTCAAGGAAGACTCACTATTCCTTTTCTTGTGGGGAAATAATAAACTAATTAATCTTATATTGAGAAAACCCCTCTCCCCTCCACTATAAATACCACCTTTCACACCCTCATTTCCTCACACCTCTCAAGCTTCAAGACTTGTCTAAAATCTGCCCAAGAATCTTCCCTAGACCCTCCTCCTTGTTCAAAATATTATTGTCTCATCAAAAGTCCTAGCTTAGGCCCCTTAAGGAGGATCTCAAGAGGAGGATTCAAGAGGTAATTTCTCTCATTCTTTTCCTTTAAATTTCTTTCAATTTCAAGTTTTTTTCTTATTCTATCCCCACCTATATTTTTCAAAATGGTATGGTAGCTCCAGTATTATACATATACTGGAATTTTATGATACTAATGGGATATTATACCATCCAACCCCTTCCCCTATTCCTTTTATTTTATAAAAGAAAACGTTGTTCGTGATGTGTTAATCTATCACCTTCAAGAACGACATTTTTTATTTTTTCATTTATACCGTCAGATCTGGTCATGAAACAATTTTTATGGTTGAAACAGAATATGTTATATGTATTAATTCCTATTTAAAGTTCTTTAACTAAATTATGTACATATTATTAAATGATTAATCAAAACAAGTTCGTTGTGTTTGAAGAACCGCCCAAATTAACTCAAACAATCATCATTTAATTCTTACCTAATGATTCATCCACATGATATACAATGTAATTAATTATATGATAATTTCAACTTCTATAATATAATTAATAACATGTAATTTCTATTCTGGATGTTTACCCTTGTTCTACCAGAACTTCAATATATGAATACAAGTGAATCACTCAAGAAAACCGTAAAAACAAACATTCCCAAAATATGTTTTTAAACCCTATAACTCATAAAAAGGACCATAAAATAGCATAATGAAACCAAAATTAACCCTTTTAATTTATAAAAGTTTATGGAGTTTCTAATTAATTAAAATAATGTCATTATACAAGACATTAAAGTGAATGAAGCGTTCAGATATAAGGTAAGGGGAAATTCTCGAATCCAACTTTCATCCTTCGGGTTCTCCATCTTTCACTCCTTTTGATATGGTTACTCCTTAAAAATATTTTTTTCATCATTTTATTTCATTTTCTAGTATATACATGGTTTTCAAAAGTATTTATGTGAAACCAAATGTTTTCCAAAATAACTCTTCTTTTAAGAACACCCCTTTTACTTCTCATTCAAGATTGACGGTTCTTGTAACATGTATGTTATTTCATCCTTATTTTGGGAACCCAATGTTTATGAATGTGTCCTTATGAGATAAAAACCATTAATTTCAATGGGTTAGTTATATTCATTTTTGTTATATGTTCATTGTGGAATTCATGATAAATGATAATGTTATGATGTGACGGGTGCGCCTGGAATTATATAGTACAATATAAATGGTTCAATGTGACGGGTGCACCCGAAATTATACAGTGCTCCAATGCATTTGGTAAATTGATGAATCTCATGAGTAAATGTAAAATTATGTGTGAAAAAGATTCTATCTTTTTTCACAAGTTTTTTTTGTAGTTAACCACTAAGACGTGATGTTTCATTGTTTTTATGCATTGCCACATTTTATGTATTTTATTAATGATTCCCTCATGTTCATGATTCTTTGCCTGTGTTTTGATTATGCTCAACCCATACTATATTGTTCTTATATGTCCCTCTAATGGGATTATATATCACCCCTTTTGATGTATATCATCAGGTGAATATATGTACTAAGGAGGGGTCAAGTGCCAATAAGAAGCTAGAGAAGAATAAATTAAAAAAAATGTGTTTTTTCTCGATGTTGTAATTTGTTATGTATGGTCCTAGTTTACCCAAGACACTAAACCTTTGGATCCTCTATTTGTAATAATATTATGTTTTTTATCTTTAAAATTATGTAATATTAATGTAAGAAAATGTTGGGTCGCTACACAAGTTACGACCGATGTCTCGAGGGATAGATTCTACGGAACTTGAGTGCACTAGGTGAGAGTAATCCTATGGATGGCTATGAGGTAGAGGTTGGAGATGGATAATATGAAGGTTAGTTACCTATCGACTCGGGGTGGGTCAGATCCTGTGTGGGTCATTGTGGGGGTTAGTACCTATCAATCTTGTGTGGGTCAACGCTCAATGATCCTGTGTGGGTCAACGCATACCGATCCTATGTGGGTTAAATCCTGTGTGGGTCAACACTCAACGATCCTGTGTGGGTCTTCCCATACCGATCCTGTGTGGGTCCGTGCTCAGTGATCCTGTGTGGGTCAGTGCATAACGATCTTGTGTGGGTCAGATCCTGTGTGGGTTATTGCGGGGGTTAGTACCTATCGATCCTATGTGGGTTAGACTCCGTATAATCAGAAACAATGCCAATTCACTGAATAAGATGATCTAGATTCCTAAATAATCATCTGTACTTCTATAATTCACTTATACCTATGTGAGATGAGTCTTATATCTTCATGGTGTACCTGTGTGGTACTATATCTTCGTGGTGTTACCTGTGTGGTACTCCTATCTTCGCGGTGTTACCTATGTGGTACTTCTTCCTTCGTGGTATTACCTTTGTGGTATTATTTCCTCCTATGTGAGATGAGTATATCTTGATAACTTAGGTATATGTATCGGTATATACCTAAGTAGGGTTGAATGTTGTTTCCATGTTTTGTGGTTTATCCTTTGTGGATTTGAGAGACATTCAAGGGTCTCAGGGTCCCTACTGAGTATTGTTATACTTAGCCCTGCATGGGATACGCCCAAACCTTGTTGTGTCTTGTGAAGATGATGGACATTTCTGACTGAGGATAAGGGTACCAGGACTATATACTTCTAAGAGGTGGACCTTAGACTAGGAGTATCGTAGAGATGACCATTTGAGAGCTGTACCTACCCTTAATGTAGGATCCTTGACGGGTGTTCACAGGAGCTGTTTTCAATTCTACTTGTACTTTCCTGTTTTACTTGTACATTCCATTTGGGATTGTATTCTGGCCCATTTAGTTTCTGTACACACCCTGTTTACTATATAGTTTACTTTGTGCTTTTATCTTATTATGTGCTTAGTTTGTGTGAGTTTACATTTTATAAAGGCAATGGATTCCTGTTTTAGGGAATATGACTTTTGGTTCTTGTCACCAGCCCCTAGACTATGGAATGCGGGCTTGGGGTAGTCACGACATGGGCCCTAGGAGACGAGTCATGACAAATTGTTATCATAGGAGTTCGGTTCTACCGAAGAACTAGAACTATGATCTTTTCTGTGTGGCAATAGTGTTAAGTGTTTTGAGTGTGGTTTTCAGTTTTTGGAATCCAGTGTTGGTGCAGCAGCCAACGTATCCATACACCAGGACCCTGACTTCTGATTTCTGACTCAGTGCATGAAAAAATTGAATGCATATGCTTTTTTGAAAAGTTTTCTTGGTGATCTCTTTGAGTCATCTCACCAGGTATAAAATTAATGACCGTGGCACACTTGTTTCTTACAAAGATGCCTCCACGCAGACAGCCAACCAGAGTTCTAGGTAGAGTAGATGATGATAGCCCACCGAGCGATGGGGCTTTGGTGCAGGTTCCCCTTACGGTAGTTGTACCATCAGGTGGTGTACCAGCAGCACCACTAACCCTTGGGTAGCCGATGCCACCAGCCCTAGTAGTAGAGGGTGTACGCCACTTGAGCACGTTGCACGAGTTCCAGTTCTAGAGGCCACTGAGGTTCCGGTGCGAGACAGATCCATAGGCGGATGAGGGTTGGATAGAGGCCATGGTTAGAGTCTTTCGACTGGTAGGGACACTGACTGATCTCATAGTGATCCTTTCCACCAGTCTTCTTCAGGCAGCAGCGGGCAGATGGTGGAGCTTGAATCTCCAGGTACACGACGATGTGACTCTCATCTGGGTAGACTTATAGATCATTTTCAGGGAATATTTCATCCCAAATACCCTATGCTCAGTGTGTATACATGAGCTTCTCCACTTGTAGTAAAGTATCATGACTGTAGCTGAGTATTCGCTGAGGTTCACTGAACTCTTGTACTACTCCACTGATGTCATGCGAGACCCCTTTTTCAGGGCCCAGACCTTCGAGCAGGGGATCAGATGAGATATTAGAGCTTCGATGGTTTCTCTCAGTATCCATACATAGGAGAGGGTGTTAGGGCGAGCACTCTTAGTGGAGAGATTCCTTGCTGAGCAGTCAATGACAACGAGACCCACCACCGGATGAAACGTAGTAGAGTCATCAGTGGATGAAAACAGACAGATGATGGAGAGGTCTAGGAGTACCAAACCTATAGGTGGAAGACCATAGGATATAGGGTCGGTGGTTCGGGTTTCTCGAGACAGAGCAGGACCGGTGATGAAAAAGCAGTGTTATTCATGCGGCGGGCAGGGTCACATGGCTTGCGACTGCTCGACCCTCCATACAGATGACCAGCAGACGGTTGAAGGACCGCCTGGGAAGAGGCGAATATTAGATCGAGGAGGTCCATAGGTATTAGGCAGAAATGTAAGAGGAGCTGGCTGTGTAGCAGGCAGTGGGCGACAATTTGAGGTTCTACCGCCACCACCTCCAGGAGGTCCACCCTGACCACAGGGAGTAGGTGGATAGGGACGAGATCAACTTCAGGCAGCTGAGGCCTATAACCACAGTGCTCTAGATGTGATTCGAGGTATGATTTGTGTCTACTCTACCCTAGATTTATTACTTATAGACACAGGTGCCAATCACCCTTTAATTTCCACGACCCTTGTTTGGAGCTCGGAGATACCGGTGGAGCCGTTGGATTGATACTTATGGATAGAGACTCCTACGATAGTGAATTCGAAGATTACACACTGGTTCCAGCAGTGTGAGATTACTCTAGGAGGCGAGATCTTCGACTATGATCTTCTAGTAATGGCATCGAGGCCTTACGACGTCATCTTGGGTATGGAATGGTTATTCACAGTCCATGCTCAGATTGACTGTATTAGGTGAAAAGTGTGGTGTGTGCACACGGATCGGACCAGGTTTTCCTTCACTTGAGAGAATGGAACCTTTGCAGCACAGGATGGACTTACCCGAAGGAGGGTGTAGATGATCACATATCAATTGGCTAGCCTTATCCTCAGATTAGTTGATGTTGAGAGTCTGAGCTATCCTGTAGTGGTGGACTAGTACGTTGATGTTTTCCCTGATGATGTTCCAGGTCTGCCTCCTCGCAGAGAGGTGGACTTTTACATCGACTTTTACCCCAAGAAAACACTGATATCTACACCAGTATATCAGATGGATTTCATGGAGCTTCGAGAGATGCGAGTATAGCTGGAGGACTTTCAGTGCAAGGGATTACTTAAGCCTAGTGTTTCTCCTTGGGCTTCCCTGATTTTGTTCTCCAAGAAGGAAGATGTGAGTTTGAGACTTTGTGTGGACTATTGGTGCCTGAACCTAGTGACCGTGAAGAAAAAGTACCCACTACTGAGGATTGATGATCTCTTTGATCAGCTGAAGGGAGCATGATGGTTTTTGACAATATACCTTAGATTAGGCTATCAGAAGCTCATAGTACGAGATGAGGATGTGCAGAAGACGACCTTCAGATGTTGGTATGGCCACTATGAGTTCTTGGTTATGCCATTCGGTGTAATCAAATCCCCATCAATGTTCATGAGACTCATGAACAGGATCTTCCAGCCATACCTCGATCACTTTGTGGTATTCTTCATTGATGACATCCTGATATACTCAGTGATGGAGGAGGAGCATGTCTGTCATCTAAAGATAGTTCTGGACACACTCTGAGATCACCATCTTTATGGTAATCTCTTGAAGTGCTAGTTCTGGATACGAGAAGTCCACTTCCTAGGACACGACATCTCAGAGGATGGAGTTGCAGTGGATCCAGCAAATATCGAGGCTATGCTTGCTTGGGAGTCACCCAGGAGTGTAATGGAGGTGCAAAGTTTCCTAGGTTTGGCCGGTTACTATCGGAGGTTTGTGCCTGACTTTTCCAAAGTTACAACACCCTTATCAGCATTGATGAATAAGGGGAAACCATTCGTGTGGTGGGAGAGATTCCAGCGGACTTTCCAGGAGCTGAGGAAAAGACTGACGAGTGCCCCCAAATTGAGGCTACCAGAGGAGGGCGTTGGGTACATTGTCTACTGCGACACATCAGGGTCAGGACTTGGATGTGTCTGGATGCAGGAGAGATTAGTGATCACGTATGGTTCTTGACAACTAAGACATCATGAGCAGAACTACACTACCCAGGACCTAGATTTAGTAGTATTGGTCTTCGCCTTGAAGATGTGACATCATTATTTGATGGTCGAACATTTTACAGTATAGTTTGATCACAAGAGTCTCAAGTATATCTTCTCTCATAAGGAACTGAACTTGAGATAGCAGTGTTGTCTTGAGTTCCGATAAGAATATGACTTCAAGATAGTCTATACTCATTGGAAGGGGAACTTAGTAGAAGATGCAATAAACAGGAGACCTGGTATACAGTTGCTGAGTGAGGCAACAGAGCAGCTAGCCGCTTTGGAGATATCCTACGTGGATCGAGATGGAGCAACTTATCTTCAGTCTTTGACAGTCACTCCCCCACTCCTTCACCAATTCAGGGAGGCATAGCTTGGGAACACTGACTACGAGGCTTGGCATTCTCAGATATCCATAGGACATGCACCTGATGGATTTTCTGAAGGTGGGGAGCACGTCATCCTCTTCATAGGATGTACTTTGGTATCGATGGCTCTTAGGGAGGAAGTGTTGATGGAGTTATATACATCCCCTCTAGCAGTACATCTTGGAGTGGAGAAGATGTAACGTGACCTTCAACATCAGCACTGGTTTCCAAGAATGAATAATGATGTAGTAGAGTTTGTTTCACGGTGCCTCACTTTTCAGTAAGTGAAGGCAAAGCATCAGGTTATAGCGGGCTTAGTTCAACCACTAGAGCTTCCAGAGTGGAAGTGGGATGGAATTTCCATGGACTTTGTGACCATACATCCACGCACGTACATGGGTCATGATTCTATATGGGTGATCATTGATCGAATCACCAATTCATCCCACTTCCTACCTATTAGAGAGCATGGAACATTAAAGAGACTGGGACGCCTCTACGTGCATGAGATTGTATGACTTCATGGAGTTCCATCTATGATTGTATCCGATCATGATTCAATTTTTAATTCCAGGCTATGGAAGGAGTTTCAATAGGCATTCGGGACTCAACTTTGGTTGAGCACCACCTTCTATCCACAAATAGATGGTCAAATAGAGCGGACCATTTAGACCCTCTAGGACATGCTATGTGCTTGCGTCCTTGATTTTGGCCAGAATTGGGAGGATCACTTTCCTTTGGTGGAGTTTACATACAAAAATAGCTATCACTCCACTATTGGTATGGAACCATTCGAGGCGTTGTACGGATGACCTTGCAGATCACCTCTGTGCTGGACTGACCCGGGGGAGTTATCCCTCGTGGGACTAGATATGGTATGAGCTACCATGGAGAAGGTGCAGATCATCTAGGAGTGGATGAAGACTACACAAAGCAGGTAGAAATCCTATGCTGATAGGAGATAGATACCTCTGAATTTAGAGGATGAAGACCATGTATTTCTAAGGGTCTCACCTCAATGAGGTTTTTAGAGATTTGGCTGAGGAGGCATGTTATCTCTGAGGTTCGTCGGACCCTTTCAGGTCCTCAGCAGAGTTGGTGAGGTGGCTTACCACTTAGCTCTCCCACCTTAGTTGCACCGGGTGCACGACATTTTATTTGTATCCTAGATGAGGAGATATGTACATGATGCTTTGCACATCATTGAATGGGGAGAGATAGACATCGACGATGGGGTGATGTTTTTGGAGGTTTTAGTGGAGATTGAGGATCGATAGAATCAGGTCCTTCGTGGATGGTTGATACCTCTGGTGCACATTTTTTGGTAGCATGGGAACCTCTAAGAGAGCACATGGGAGCAGGAGACTCATATTCATGCTTAGTACCCCCACTTGTTTCCCTAGTTTGTGTTGTGGCTTTTGGGGATGCAAATCCCTAAGGTGGGGAGAATGTAAAGACTCAAATTTTTCCATATAATTTTTTTAATTAAATGGAAATATTACGAGTCTGTGGAAATTTACGGCGCGCGATTCCAATGTCTGATGTGCCCAAAATGAATTTATGAACTTTTTTTCAGGTATGTTTAGTAAACATGCGAGTGAAATTTTGTAACTTTTGAATCGGTGCTCGGAATTGAAATCTGAGGACACCATTAAACTCATAGTGCTGATATTCGCTTAAGGAGACCTTCAACTTAACCACGGTAGGTCGAGGGTGAAAATTAGTTTTTCATACTTTTTTGGGATAAAATAAAATAAACATTCATTATTTTATTTTTGTAATTGAAACCTCCCATTTTGAATTTTGTGGTGGGGACCACCCAAGCTTGAAACCTCCCATTTGAATTTAGTGGTGGGGACCAACCGACCCTTGAATTCATACTTTAATGTGAGTTAACCTTTGGAATCCTCCCAACATAATGTTCCAGCCTTAACATAATTAAAGTGCTAACTTTAATTGAGTTAATTCTTATCTTATTAATTTGGCACCTCATCTCTCGCGGGAAAAAGGATTGGCAAAAGAGGGGAGAGATTTGGAGAGTAGGAAATATCTTTCTCCAACAAAGGAGATCCTCCAAAGAATAATGACTTCCGGAATTGAAGAACGAGGAACTGACCTTGGATCCTCTTACAGGAGTGACGAACGCCAACATCAATCTTCAACGACTTCATATTCTTCCTCACACCACCTCTATCAGAAAATCGAGGTAGGGGATTTATATATGATTGAATTTATTTATCGATTCTTCATATTCTGGTTTCACAATGACCATGGTCTAACTAACATGGCCATCATCCCGTGCATATACCTTGCCTCTTATCTTTTGATTCTCCACACGTTCATCGTGTGTTCTTCAATGCTAAATATTTAATGACTCTAGAAATGAAATATTTTGTTGAGCACGACATATCGATGTGGATCCCTCGACCCAAGTATCTTGAATATGTGATAATTTTATTTTTTGGGCTAAGAACGGAGATGCGGTGACTGGCGGAAGAGGAGGAGGGCCGGCACACCGGCCGACCACATGAAGGTAGGGCGGCGCGCGTCTGCGCCACCAGATGAGCAGGAGACCACAACCTCTTGGATGTGGTGGAGGAAGAAGAGTGACCGACACCCAGCCGGCCATGGTGGAGTAATGGTGCGTGACCACACCACTAGAAGGAGGACTGGCCGGAGCACCTGATCAGACATGGCAGATCGGCGGGACCCGGTTGGGTCCCGCGTGTGACGTGGTAGTGCCCTAAGGCGCTGCCCTTTGGCGTTCCGAACGGAAGGGGGGTTCTCCCCCTTCGGCGCCAGCTCTGGCGGACTGTGCCACCGGGACAGGCCATCCCCTTCATGGTCTGGGCCGGACCATGGCCCAGCGGGCTGGGCCCACTGAGGCCCAGGCCATCCAGGCCGGACCCAGACCCATCCGGACCCAGTTTCATCTTTTTGACCATATCTTGAGAACCGAACATTTGTTTGACGAACTGTCTATGGAACCGAAATCCTTGGATCAAGATGGTACTTTTGGTATAATTCACTTGACTTTTAGATAATGTTGGAGTACGACTGGGTTGGATCAAACCCCAAATCCAACTGGGCCCTCAGAGCGGAAACACAAATAACTTACAAACCGTGCGTCCGATTGACGCACCGTCTGTTGCGTTGGGTCCCTTATGATGTGACATACCTTTGGGATACTTATCCATGGGAATTCATGGTGTTTGAGGTATGACCGATATCTCGAGGGACAGATTCTACGGAACTTGAGCGCACTAGGTGCGAGGAATCCAATGGTTGGCAGTGAGGCGAAGGTTGGAGACAGATAATACGGAGGTTAGTTACCTATCAACTCAGGGTGGGTTGGATCCTATGTGGGTCATTGCGGGGGTTAGTACCTATAGATCTTGGGTGGGTCAGTGCTCAGCGATCCTGTGTGGGTCAACATATACAGATCCTCTATGGGTCAGATCCTGTGTGGGTCAACGCTCAGCGATCTTTTGTGGGTCAGCACATACTGATCCTACGTTGTCCAGATCCTATTTGGGTCAGTGCTCAGTGATCTTGTGTGGGTCAGCACATATCAATCCTGTGTGGGTCATTGTGGGGGTTAGTACCTATCGATCCTGTGTGGGTTAGACTCCGTATAATCAGCAGTAGTGCCTCTTGATAGAATAAGATGATCTATCTTCGTGACTAATCATCTGTACTTCTATACTTCACTTTTACATGTGTGAGCTGAGTCTTATATCTTCATGGTGTACCTGTGTGGTACTATATCTTCGTGGTGTTTCCTTTGTGGTACTCCTACCTTGGCGGTGTTACCTGTGTGGTACTTCTACCTTCATGGTGTTACCTTTGTTGTATTTTTTCCTCCTGTGTGAGATGAGTATATCTTGATATCTTAGGTATATGTATGGGAATATACCTAAGTAGGGTTGAGTGTTGTTTCCATGTTTTTTGGTTTATCCTTTGTGTATTTGAGAGAACTTAGGGGGTCTTAGGGTACCTACTGAGTGTTGTTATACTCACCCCTGCACAGGCTACGCCCGAACCATGTTGTGTCTTATGGAAACGACAGACAACACTGACTGAAGATGAGGGTACCAGGACTAGAGACTGCTCAGAGGTGGACCTTAGACCAGGAATATCGTAGAGACAACCATTTAAGAGCTGTACCTACCCTTCAGGTAGGATCCTTGGAAGGTGTTCACAGGATTTGTTTTCACTTTTACTTGTACTTTTCAGTTTTACTTGTACTTTCCAGTTAGGCTTGTATTCCGACCCCTTCACTTTTTGTACACACCCTATTTACTATACAGTTTACTTTGCACATGTATATTGTTGTGTGCTTGGATTGTGTGAGTTTATAGTTTATAAAGACAATGCCTTCCTGTTTTATGGAATACACCTTTCGGTGCTTGTCGCCATCCCCTGGCCTATGGAAGGTGGACTTGGGGTAGTCACAGCACAGGCCCCGGGGGACAGGGCATGACAATGATGTTCCTTATTTTTTGTGATACCTTTGAGTCGATACTTACTAAAAATTATATTTTAAATTTATTGATTTTTTAATTTTTCCTTAGACCAAGGAGGCAAGAAATGTGATTCGAAGCATAATATCTAGAACATAGGTTTAAATGACATGTTCATTATTATGTGTTATTTTATCATTTTTTCTGTGAAAAGGTATAGCTTTTGGTTATTTAGAGTTTCAATAATAACTTATTTGGTGTTTTCCAAAATAACCTATTGTTGGCATCCTACTTAGCTGAGAAGAAAAAGTATATATTTTCTTGATATGAATTATTATAGGGATATGTTGTTATAGGTACATGGATGTGACCTTTATCCACAACATTGTAGTCTAGTATGTGGATTCCTGATGTGGATTATTACCCTAATGTGGGTAGTTGAATTGACTATAATATGCTTGATGTATATAAATGAAGAACCTAGAGTGAGTGTGTTAGCATGCGAGTCACATTATGATAATTATGGTGGGAGAGTGGATATAACTCCATGAATTATGAACTATATGGGATGTGACCATTGGGATAGGCAGGAGAGCTTAGTAATTTTGAGCTGTGACATAGGATATTGATGAGTCAGTGTTATGATTATGTAGAAGAATGATTTATTATTATTTTTTTAGATGATTTGTGATGTACGAGGGTTACCCAAGATAGGGGTTAACCCTAGTCTGTGAGTTACTTTGGAGATATTAATTATGGGTAGATGCATTTTGTTTGAGATTGATGGACGAGAGGTGCTATCAAGTGTGTAGTATAGGAATGGAGAATACTTTGATATTTTGGATGATAAATAATGGGTATTTTTTATTTTGTGATAGGTATAACATCCATGGGAGACATATTCAATTGGTTCATTAGGTATGTGATATAAGAATTAATGTGATTAACACATGTGTGATTTGTGGTATGTAGGTATATTTGAAGCATGATCCAATAATTGATTGATTGTGAAATGATTAGGTAGTAGAAGGGTTTGAAATACCTTTTCATGATTGAGTAATGGAAAGAGAGTGTTTGAAATTAGTAATATGACTTATATTTCTTAAATAAGGGGCTACTTGAATGGATGGTCAAGTGAGATTGACAAGTGGGAACCATTGCATTGATATATAAATGATGCGTAAGAAAAATATCTACAGTGTGATAGTGGAATAGAAGAGAGGTCATGTGGATTTCGGCTATGTCGAGACAATAAGATCATGTGATAAGATCATGGTTCCTTAATATAAAATAGAAATTTGATATGGTGAGCATTGGGGCTTATGAAATTTTAAAGTGCTGAGTGGCTTGACATGATCTATAAGGCATCAAGAGAATGTCTTGACTATAATTATCCAGGAAATGATGTGATAACGTGTTACTAGTAGAACTATATAGGGCCTTTGGTGGTATGACTTAAGGGAGTTATGTGGTAATGATAAAGTCCATATACAATATAATTTATCCATAGACACTAGGGGTATAGTGGTGTTTTTCAATATAATTGGAATACAGTTGCATGGGGTGCCAAAATACCATTGGAATTTAGAGCGGGGCTTATGAATATCAGTGTTAAATTGATGGTGGGTATCGAGCATTATCTTTGTCATGGATCAATGATATATGAGAAATTATAATGAAATATATTCCATAGATGATCTAAGCATATGACACTCATTTTGAGTGGTTTTCGGTAAATGTTGGAAGTGATGTGTTAATGGAGCCAACTCCAAAAGCCAGTGTGGTTTTGTAACAACGCTTGAGATAGAGTGTCTGAGTTATGTGCTATTGGTACAAAATATTTAAATGGGGGGTATTAGTTGATGTATTTTTTTAAGTTATAGTATTCAGTAATCAGTAATCACATGATGTGAGATGATGGTCGGGTGGTTCTATCGGTCATGTGTTTTAGAAAATAGGCTAGTAGTGTAAACAGATTTTTGGAATGTTAGTGATAGTGGGAAAAATACTGACGTGTGAAATGAGGGTGTCCTTATGATATGGATATAGTCACAGGAGTGGGATCATAGATTCTAAGGAGAATAATTAACTGATTCTTGGGTATGGTATTTTGTGAGAGATGGTGTAGTGTAAACCAGTAACTTGAACTAATGGTGTGTGAGGTTATAAAATTGGGAATTCATGAATTCCACCAAAAGTGGGAATCATTTTGTAGTTAGTGGAAATAATTATCATCATAATTCATGAGATGGTGGGGTATTTAGTGGTGGAGTATATTTGTGTGTATTGTTAGCATGACCATGACCAGTGAGGGTAATAGGATTCTAGTCATGCATCAAGGATTTGTGATCAATATGGTTTAGAGATGGTGTATGAGAAGATTTATTGAGGATGAGAATAATTATATTGCATATTTTTAATATCCACACCTTTATGGGTTGATAAAATTAGAGTAAATTTGAATTATTAGTCTTAGGGTAAGGGACATTTTGAGAATCTAGATTTGGATGATGAATCTAAGAGTTGGAACATCTCTATGCAGTGTTTTTGGATGTGTTCGGAGGCCTAAAATGTGTCTCAAGGGGTCAGGTAAGTTTTTAAGTAGGGTCAGTGTGGCATTTCTATGATGTAGATGTTAAAATTGGTGTTTATATATTGGGATAATATATACTCCATTGTTTGGAGAATGGAAAAAACACCATCATTTTTGTTTTGGCTAATTTATAATGAAATTTGAGTTCTAAATTCCTGAGGAATTTTATTGGAAGGGTTTATGAAGCTTTGATAAATTCATTATGTTTAGGAGATATTTTGAATTGATTTTAAGGTAGTTGGGATCTGTCATAGATGAGTTGGGAATCCTAGAAATGAATTTTTGTGGTTTATCGAATTTCACTATAAATTTGAAAAAATATATGTTTTTAATCATAGAGTATAATTGGGCTTTGTTGTAGGCTCTGAATAATCTAGAGTTTATATATCCCAAGTAATCTGAAATTTATAATCTCCATGTTGACCCGCCATGTAAGAAAAACATTTTCTAGTTAAGTGTAGTAATTATCAAAAAGAGAGAATCCTAATGTTTAATTTTTGATTGTGGATGATGTTGGTGGAGTGGGATAACGAAGGTCTAAAATTCCAAAAGGATATCTACCATAAGTATATTTTATGATAGTATATCTATCCAAAGTAGATTTATTGAAATAAAATCCATCATAAGTTGAGTCTATTAGAAGTGAGTACAAAGTAACAAAGGATTTTTTGAAGTTTCCTTTAAGTCTAGAATCTTACATATTGGAATTTTATTAAATTAAGAATACTACATTTGAGAAAAATATATCACGAGTTGGTTTTTATGACTAAGGGAAAAACCTTAAATTTGGAGAAAAATATTACATATTTAAAATATATCTAAATAAAAAATATTATATATAGAAAAATATTTTATGTATTGGTTTTTTAATAAAGATTAAAAACTATATATATTATAGTAGATATATTTTAGAAAGTTATTTCAGTGTCTAGAGATTAAATATTCATAATTTAAGTAATTTAATCTTATAAAAATTAGTAATTGTCTGTATTGGGTGATCAATACATAATAGTAGCCTTTATGACATGTAAGAGTAATTCTTGAGTTTCCTTATATATGTAAGAATGACTATGCGGTAATAAAACATGTAAGTGTAAATTTCAGACTTGTAGCGATTATGAAGTTCGAAGTTGGATCTACAAGTGGAAGGTTGCTCAAGGATTTGTATATTCTAGAAGTTGTCAGTGGATGTCCAGGAGTTTTTTTGAAGATATATTTTAAATAAGATGATATGGTTAGGATAATTTCTGAAGGTACCTAGAATATGCATGGTTCCTCAGAGGTAGTGAAATCAACTAAGTTTGAGAGGCCTTGTGATGTGTAAGAGTTAATCAGATGATATATAATGGTTAAAATAAAATTTTATAGAACTTATATAGGGGATGTTATGGAACATTATAAGATATATATGGTTGATGATTTCAATATATAAGAGGAGTTTCAAAATATTTTTTCTAGAAAAAGTATTTTGAACATAAGGTTTTCCAAACTCAGGGTTTTCTCTTGGGTGATACGTAAGGTTTTTGTTCTTGTGAAAAATTTAGAATGAATAAATTTCAAGATTGTTTATAAAATATTAATAAATTAGTTAATTTAAGGATAAAATTTTTAGGATGGTATTTTATTAATTTAAATTTTATAACCCCTTCTAAATTCCTCATTTTTGGGATGTGTGAATATGGAGAGTTTTAGTTCCTCTTCCTGACCTCTTAACCTTTTAATTTCCTTAAATAATGATGATGAATTTGTTTTACCAAATCATTTAAGGTGATATTATTTACCTCTCCTTCAGTTCTTATCCTCTTTGTTTAAGCCACTAGTTTTAGTGCCTTGAAAATAAGTTTTGTTAATGATTCTACAAATTCATAGTGGAATCATCATTATATAAATGGGGATATGGCGTGGCTTGATAAAGAAGTTTCTAGGAGGATAAACACACTAGGTTTCAAGTGGTTTTATTTATTTATTTCATTTATTTATTGATTTCAATTTATTTGGGTGAAATTTATTGATGATTTGAAATTATAAATTAATTATTTTGTGTATTAGAGGATTGAGTGGATGTATGGAGTGGTGCGTACCCCATTTTTGAAGTTTTTGGACAAGGAAGATAACTTGGTGAGTAATTATTTAATGATCCCCTAATTATTAATTATTAAATTAATATTAGTTTCTTTTTATAATTAATTATAAGAGTTTATAATTTAATTGAAATGAGATTCATGGAGTTAGGGCCTCATGTGGTTTGGTAGTAAACATATGGTCTTGGATGAGCTTAAGTGATGGTGGCCAAGCTTAGATTAAAATAAATAACTCTGATTGGGGTTGGTGGTCCACAAATATCTTCATAATGTTTATGAATTTTTTATATGTGGAATGTTATATGTGGTCTAACCACTTATGTGCGATCAACTTTGAAATATAAATGAATTGTTTCATTTTAACTCCCTTGATTAGAATAAAAGTTTCTTAGGACACGATAGACCCTTGAACACTAATTTGGTTCCTTGAATGAAGATGACCATGGGACCCACTACAAGGTTTCACCATGTGATATTGGAACCCTTAAGGGGTGTAAAATCAATGGATGAAAATAGTTGACCTCATATTTGGTGCCTTTAGTTCCCTTTAAGTAGAGAAGTGTGATGAATTGGTAATGTTTGGATTAAGGGTAGGCCATGCGGAGCTTTGAGTTACCTTATATCCTCTTGGATATGTTGAAATATTCTTGGGACTAGTGATAATCTTTGATCCTAGAGTTGGAAATGATATAAAGGGACCCATGTATGACTTCCATACCTTATTGTTACCTATTAAGATAAGAATGGATGCCCTAGTATGAACCCAAGGATGACATTTTAAGATAAGTACCAGAAATTATGGTGATATACTAGATGATTATAGGTGAAACCTAGGATGGTTTAATGACTCTAAAGAGTTGAAAAAAAATTCCAATCATAGAAATTTTTATGAATTGACTTTTAAATAAAATACTAAATGAATATAATTAGTAAACTCTTAAGTTGTGATATTCTAATAAGGCTCCAAGGAAGGATATAGTTCTAATGGGTGATATTTTAAAAAGGTTTCAGGGAAGTTATTACCTTGGGTGTATGTTATATAATGGTTATGGGGAAGATATACCCCTGTGTCTATAACATATTCTTGATGGTTTCATAGAGGATATTCCCCTTGTTTTATGATATATTCATGATGGTTATGGGGACGATGTTACCCTCAGTGTATGATATATTCCTGATGGTTCTATAGTGGAAATTTTCCTAAGTGTATTGTATATTAAGGATGGTTACATATGGGATATTCCTTTTGGTATATTATATACTCTTGATGTTTCTATGGAGGTGATTCAATTAGGTGTATGGAATATTCATAATGGCTATCAGGAGGTGATTTACATGGGTGTATGATATATTTATGACGGTTCTAGAGAGGATATTCCCACAAGTGTATGCTATATTAATAATTGTTCAATGGAGGGGATTTACTTTGAGAGTATTAATCTATGTGATAGTTATGGGGTGGGTTCTAAATTCCCCCTGAGTGTTGATGTGACAGGTTCGGAGACATCCAACACATGTTGAAGTAGGTATGGTCAACATCGGGTGTCACTATAGAACTTGGGGATCAACAATGATTTATTTTCTTTAATTTCTCTATATATTTATTATTTTGAGTATATCACATTGAATATGAATTTCATATGATGGTTAGGTTAAAGACACCATTATTGGTGACCTACTAAGTTATACTCACACCCAACTTTGGTGGAACTAGAATATTGGTACTCTAGTAGACCTCATGATCACAGGTGTAGGTAGGGAAAATGACCAGTGTTGGATGGTTGAGTTCGATGTCTTGGATGATGTTAGGAGAGGGGATCAAGTTATGACTCGAGATTTATGATTTTTTATATTTTTTTTCTAGGTTATTTATGGTATACTAATGGAATATTTGGTTAATTTCTACCAAAATCATCTGACATTTTTTATACCTTATTTTTTTATAGCATGTGTTATGTTTTTTATTTCTACTTGGATTTAAATATAGTGTTTATTTTTATTAATTTGTATATTTTGATGATTAATTATATAATATTTTCATTTTTCTATACTTTTATATGAAAGTATAGTCTCCCTATATATCACCTTAGACCCTCACCATTATTTTGTAGTCACTGGAATATAAGGAGGTGCACTTGAGGTCATGTGAAACACTGATCCAATTACTATATTTTGAACCAGGTTGGGATGTTACAATAATCTAGGAAAATATGAAAATAGAATCTATCTAATTGGAATCTAATGTGATTAAATTTCCTAAGAACTTAGTTTTACCAAACCGTACTTCAAAAATAGGAAAAAAACTATTAGAAAAGATTATTCCTTACTTGGTCCACTAGCTAGAGAATAATATGTTATCATTTTTGATTATTAGAGTTATTAGGGTGGAACTTTTCTATCTTTTCTCTATTATATTTTTATTTTTATAATTAAAAAACATTACCTTTTTTGATTGCTTTTTATTTTAAAATAATGTTTACAATGATGGTTTTTCTAGATTTTTTTCTTTGATCTTTATTTAATATTAATTTGAAGTTTTATTATCCTGATTTTAATTACTCTTTATGTATTCATAGAATTCATTACTTATAGAGTATTTTTTTTGTATAATGATTATGAAAATTTGACAAACTATTTAGACCTTATATTTTTTTAATCTTACCTTATTATTGAAAATTAAAATTTTATTATAAAGTACGCCATTTTTAGGGATGAGGGTGAAACCAAAATGACATTAGAGACTTAAAACAACAACCATCCCCCCTGGTCCAAAGGCTCAAGTCCAAAAACAAAAAAAATAAAGTTTTCATAGAAAAAACCCTCCTGAGCATAAAAAAATTTAGATCAGATTCCACATTCTCATTACTGCTTTTATAGTTGTCCCATGAAAGTATGCACGAGCCTGGTACTGATGGAAATAACCACACCCTCTTAAACTTCCAATTTAGGATAGCAATGGTCTGGTGAAAGCTCCCTGCTCTGAACTCTTCTAGAGCAGTCCCTTATAGATGAACTGGGTGCATTTTCCCATAAACCGTAGACTGATGTTTCACAAATAAAACACTCATAAATTCCTTTCCAAAAATTTAAAAAATCATCTCCAACATACTGAAAATTCCTCACGAACCAGTTCCTCCTTCACCACGAGTTTCTCCTCCACCGTAGACAGAGTGGGGGGGGGGGGGTCACTGATGTCAAATAAAACTTAAAATATCCAAAAATGTGGCTACGATCCTTCAACATCTGCATCACAGTTCTTTGAATTCTGTGAATCAGGGAAATTTTATCCTCTGACATAGACATATCTTCAGAAAAAAAAACATATTTAAATAGAAATCACTTGACTCGAGCTTGAGGGGTCAGGCGGGATATCCCGTTTTTTGGAATTGAAGCCAAATGAAAACCCTACCATCATCCACGATACTTCCTCCGACATTGAAGCTGTGAAAGAAACTTGAATTGGAAGGCATTATAAGGATTTTGAAGATAAACCACAATCACCTAGGACTGGATGGCCCCACACTGCACCAATAGAGCGTCACCGATGCAGATATCCAAGATGATCTGATCCAGAAATGCCACTTTGGGCGTGGATCTGGTCAGATCTGAGCCACAAAAGAACCTCATCAGAGTCCAAATTTCATGAACCATGAGAAGTGGAAGAAACCAATGAGGAGCTTTATGGATAATCTGATGACAACGATGCCAAAAAACCACCTTCAGATCTATGAGAGAAAAAAAGGAGCAGAAGGGGGAGGAGTCGCCGGAGACCTCCATACATAAAAATGAACATTATTAACTTCACAATGTACATTATGAACTTCAAAATGAACCCTATGAACTCAAAATGAACTTGAAAAAGTCTAGATATCAACCTTTTGAAGTTTTAATTGAACTTTAAGAAATTTTGGTGGTTTGAATTCAAGAAAAGGGATGCAATGTTATAAATAATGATCTTTATCTTATAAAGTTTTAGAGTTCGAAAATTTCACTAATTGTTTACTCTTAGAGTTTTAAAATTTTCTATTAATGTCTATTTTATTCTTATGATCTATATACTAAATCTTATGATATTTTAGTTAATTAATTATTAAAATATATAATATATGGTTATAAGAATATATGAGTTGATGTTTTCAAAAGATATCGTTTTCCCACAAATGAGTATTTTATTTTATAGATATACATATATGTATATATTTTCACACATTTCTTTTCTATTTCATTCTATTTTAAATAAATACTCATGCAATGATTTATGGAAACTATATAAAAGAATCAATGAATATATAATTATTTGGAAACCATGTCTGATCCAACTATTGCACTAAATTAGGAACATTATAGAGTATCTGATGGAAAATTCATTTATAAATAATGATCAAAGTAACCGGATAATGATACACACACATAAATAAAATGATTTTTAACTGAATAAAATATTGAAAAACTATTGCGATCAATAATGTCTTTTTACTCAGCCACTAAGAAAGATTCATCATTTAGAAACATATTTCTCAACTAGATGAAGCTATAATAACTATTTAAGTTTTCATTAATTCTAATTTTTTCATTCATTGTGTTTTATTTTCTTTTTTACTTTCTAATGTTTTTTATTCTTTTATCTTTTATGAATTTCCCTTAACAAATTAAGATTTTTGGTCATACATTCACTCTTAAAAGGTTTGTTTCTTCTAGGTGCACCTAAAACAATAAAAGTTAATAATTTGCAGTTTATATTTACAGTTAAGATTTTGGTTTGTATCAGGTTATGAATCCCAAGAAAAGTCATGTTTTTCTACTCATACCTATACTATAAAAGTATTCTATAATTGTGTTGTGACACTCATGAAAAAGTTGATTTTAATGGATTTTATTTCTCTCAAGGATTAGATATAAGTGAAGAGTAAATGTAGGATAATTTTAAACAAAACTAATATAATAATTATTGGTGTTCATACTTACTTTATATATTTTATTATTTTTCAATCTGGTTTTATATTTCCACTAAACAAGCAATTACATCTTCCCGTAAATGTGTTTTGATTTTTTAAATTTTAATTTGAAATTCAATTAAATTTTAATCTGGTTAATTCAGCCCCTATTGATCTTCTAAGTATCTCAACCGAGGTAAACAATTAGTATTATAGATTTACCTTTGTATCTATGGTTATTTTATTTGAAATATATTTTTTATTTTCTAATTTATTCTCTATATTGTAAAATTTCTTGGAATGATATTTTTTATGGTTTCAGGTTTAAATTTTAAGGATGGATGGATTCCTTAATACCAATTTCTTTTTATGGTAATGATAATGGGTACTAGAAATCTCAAATGGAAGATTATTTTCAGTATAAGATTCTTGATCACTGGAAAATCATAATAAAACATTACAATCTAACTGATTCTGTTTTGGATTATATAACAGATAATGTAATTATAAAGTATGTTTTAAATTATAAAATTTGGAATATTTTATATTATAATATTATTATATGTATTTTAGTCATGTTTCAGGTTGAAAATTTTCTTAATAGTTCTGAAAAACCTTATAGAGAAATGACACCTGAAAAAGTTTTTTCATTGATGAAAGAAAATAGTTTAAAGAGTATATGCTTGATGAACTAATTTATTCATTACTACTATATTAACTCAAATTGAAACATATTTATAATAAAGCGATTATTTTATGAAATTCATATATTTTAAATCAAATATAAATTTTTCATTTGAATATTCTAATTGTGAGATATAGGGAAGAAAAAAAGGATAAAATTACTCATCATGTGAATGGTGTCTACAAAATAATAAAACTAATTTAAGGATTCAAACATAATTTCATAAAATATTATTTTAAGGATGATCAAAAATGAAACAGGAAATTTAACTTGATTCTTATAATGATGTATCATAATTAACATGTTATGAATATAGAAAAAAGGATATAATAAGATAACATTACCAAATAACAGAATCATGAGAGAAATGATAAAATATATAATAAAATGGAGAAAATACCCTTTAATACTCATTGGAATTTCATTAAGGAATTAGATTCAAGTAAAGAATCTCAAACTGAAGATAAATCTACTAATCTTTGTCTTATGGATATTACAAATGAGGTTAACTGTGATTTTTGTTTTATTTCTAATTGTGATTCTAATATTGATAAATCTAATATTTTTGAACTTAATTAATAAATTAAAAAATTATAAAAAGATACCACCATAATATACAATGTCTATGAATAAATAAAAGGAAGAAACAAAATATTTATTTAGGAAACAATATTATTAGCTAGGAAATTGAAAAAATTAAAAATAAAGCTCTAAGATCCGATAAAAAAGTTTATGATGTTTTAGAAATTATAAAAACGTAAAATGAAAGACATAATAAAGAAATTGTAATATTAAAGGATGAATTATCTAATTTTGTAGAAGGTAAAAAGTTATATAATAAAATTAAATCAATGAAAAATATAAATAAAAATAAAATTGGTGTAGGACATGATATACAATTACTCAATATTTATATAAAATTATTTTTGAAAATTTGTAATGGAAATTTTTCAACTTTTCCATGTTTTAGATGTAGAATGTAAGATCACAATGTTAATGAATTTATTTTAAGATTTCAAAAAACATTAGGGCATACTATCAAATCTATTTCTTATAAATTATCTTTTAAATTTCCAAAAAAACATGTTTAAAATTGGTTTGGGAAATGAAAAATTATTTTACTAATCACATTTGACCCAAAGTTACATGGGTACCAAAAATTGTTTTCTAATTGATTTAAAAAAAATACTTACATATTTAAACAAGTAAATATGTTAAATAGTCATTTAATTCTATATGAATATGAATGAATAAACTTTAAATTTCCAATCTTACAATCAATGTGATGGAGGAACTGTGGCATTTGGATAAAATTGAAAAGAAATTATTAAAGGTTTTTGTGAACTTTGTATTTATAGAATTTTAATTATTTAAAAAGTAATATATTTTGAAGGATTAAAAAACAATATAATTATTCTTTCTCAATTATGTGATGATTCTATGTTTATAAAATTTTTAAATGATAAATATCTTATCTCAAAAATTATTCTATAATGTTTTATGATAATATAAAAGATAATATTTATTTATTGAGTTTAGTGGGGTAACAAGTGAAAGTGTAAAGTTTCTTAATGATGTACATATATATGATATCTTATGGAATAATATACTTGGACATGAAAATTTTAGATAAATTTACAAACTAGTAAAAAATAAAAAAGTTCTATATTTTCTCGAACATAATACGAACATATATCACTAATTTGATTCATGGATAAAAGGCATGTAATGAAAAGAAATTTTCAATTCTATAAAATATATGAAAAATTTAATTCCTCTCTAAATTGTTTTTATATTTATTTAGACATATTCAAACTACTTTTCTAGTTGATAAAAAGTATGATTTTGTTAGGATTGATGATTTTAGTAGATTTACTTGGATTTACTTTCTATCTCATCAAAATAAAACATTTTAAAATTTTTCTGTTTTCTATAATATAGTTAAAAATGAGAAATTTTATTTGATTATCAATATTATAAGTAGAGAGTTGGATTATTATTAAATCTATAATTTTAGAAAATTTTTGAACAAAAATGATTATTTTCAAAAATTTTCCGTCGCTAGGTCGCCACAACAGAATTTTGAAGTTGAAAGGAAGAATAGTTCTACTCACCAAATGGATAGATCCATGTTGAATGAATTTAGTATACCAAATTATTTCTTGGATGAAGTTTTAAATTCAAATTTTTGTTATTTTAACTTGATTTATTGTTTAACTAATCTTAAAAAAACCCTTATGAATTATGCAAAGGAAAGAAACTAAAAGTTATATATTTCAATGTATTTGATTGTAAAGTTTTTTATTTTATATGGTAAGTATTATTTAGATTATTTTGGTCTTATATCATATGAAATAATATTTTTTGGTTATTTGAATATTATTAAATCTAATCGAGTTTATAATAAGATATATATAACTTTTAAAAAAAAATTCATGTTAAATTTGTTGAGAATGATTTAGGAAAAAAGATACTGATCTAAAATAGATCAGAGAAGTTTTAGAGAATTTAATTTCAAAGAATATATATCTCAAGATGACTATTTTAATTTTGAGGTGGATAATCACCCTTGTGAAATAAATTAGATAAATTATAATAACTATCATATTTTTTTTCTTTCTCATATGTTATTTCTAGTTTTAAAGTGAATGATTTTTTAAAAGATTTAAGGGATTTTAATTGGTTTTTTTTCTATGAAATAATAACTTAATCAGTTTTATATAAATGATAATTGTAATTTTTTTGAACAAATAAAATATTCTCAGATTATTGGAACTAAGTTTATTTTCAAAAATAAATTATATAAGCCTCAACATATTCTTCTGAATAAAGATGGATTTTTTTTCACAATATTTCTTTTTGTCAAGAAGAAGGAATTTGTTATGATGATATATTTTGACATGTTTATATATTAGTGTGTATATTTATTTTATTTTCCTATGTATATATTTAAGGATTTAAAATTTATCAAATAGATTTTAAAATTTATTTTTCAAATAGATCTATTTTTGAAGATATTTATGTTAAACAACCACTTGGTTTTGATTATGAGAAGTATCCTGATCATATGTTAAAAATTTAAAAATCTTTATACAGAATTAATAATTCCCTTAATCATGGTATGAAATATAAATTCAATTTCTATTAAAGAATGGGTTTTTAAAGGAAAAGCTAACCTTAATCTCATTGTTAAAATTATTTGAATGATATTTTTATTATTTATATTTATGTTAATTATATTTTATATGGATCCCCTAGAAAATTTTTATGTAAATAATTTTCATATTTCATGACTTGTGAATTTGATAAGAGTTTTATGGGAGAATTTTTTTAGGACTTCATGTTTTTTGAATAATTGATAGTGTTTTTCAATCAATTTAATTATGCTACAAGAATTTCAAATAGATTTAGACTTTACTATAGTAAAATTTAGAGAACCTATATAATTTTTACCTATTAATTAGCTTTTTATGATGATATAAATTCATTTTTTTAGATTTATGATAGGTGGTTCAATTTATCTAACCACTAGTAGACCCAATATTATTTTTAGTGTCTCTATGTGTGCTTGATTTAAAGACAAACCTAAGAAAAGTAAACTAAAATCAGTTAAAAGTATTATGAGATTCATTATAGGAACTATTAATCATGGTTTAATTTATCCATGAAATATGTATTTTGATTTTAAAATTTAATTCTAATTTTGAGTTATTTTGATTCAAAATTAACAGAAAAAGTACTTGAGGTATGTGTCAAATTTTATGAACGAGTTTAATTTCTAGGAGTTCTACGAAATAGATATCAGTTTATTTACCTACAACTGAAGAATAATACATTATTGTTTTAATTTATTTTTCTTCATATATATGGATTAGACAAACTTTATATGAATTTGATGTTAATTTTGTAAGAATAAAGATTCTTTGAAATTATTATTCTAATATTTCTGTTTCTATAAAACTATTAAATCATTCTAGAATAATGAATAATGAAGTGAGATATCATTTTATTTGATTTAATATTCAAAAAGTATATATCAGTTTGGAATATATTTATATTTATGATCAATTGGAATACATATTTAATAAAACTTTTTTTAATAAAGTTTGAAAATATTATATATGAACTTGTAATGATGAAAATATAATCTATGTATTTGAAGGAGTCTTTAGTATCTACTATTGTTTATTAATTATTATTTCTAACTATTTTTATAGTTATGTTATATATTATTATTATCTATGTGTAGTATAATTTGGAAATACTAGGTGATTCACTACTATATCCAATGAAGAAAATTGATATTTTAGGGAAGTTATCACTCTTTTAATATTTCCTTATTTATAGTGCTATCTTAATAACTATTTAGATTTTAATAGTTTATTTTTTCTTATGTAGGCATTAATCTAAGGGGAGAAATATTTTTTATTTTTATAATTAATTTTACTATTTATTAATCATGATTTTGTGTTTCCTATTTTATTTATTTACTTCAAAAGATGGAGATTGTATTTTAATAAGTTGTTTTGGTAAAGGGAGATTTTTTTTTTAAACTTTTTGATATCTACAAAGGGGAAATTTTTATTGTTTTTATTTTATTGGTTTTTTAATTACTAAAAGGGAGATATTGTTAGATATTGACATTATTAGAGTTATTATTATTATTATTTACTCACTTTTATCTCTTATATTTTTACTTTGATAATTAAAAAACTCTCTTTTATTTTTTTATTTTATTTTAGAATAACATTGACTCTCATGGTATTATATATTTTTTATTCTTTGATATGCATTTAATTTTTTACTTGAATTTATTTGTTATCTTGATTTTAATTATTCTTTATGTATTTTAATATTTCATTGTTTTTTGTATAATTATTTCATATAAAGATATTTAAATTTTGAAAAAATATTTTTATTATATAGTTTATAATGTTTACTTTATAAAGATTTGATTTAAACCTTTCGAAGTTTTTTTTAAAAAAATGGAAATAAATATTATGAACTTAAAATGAACCATATTAAATGAACCATATAAAATTCATAATGAACATTATTATCTTTAAAATGAACCTTAAGAACCTCATATGAAGCTTACAATGTTTAATGATTAACCTTACGAATTGGGAAATGAACCTTATGAAATTATGGTTATTTGAATTTTGGGAAAGTGAAGTTCAAAAGTTTTAAAATTTCACCAAGACATTACACAGGGAGTTTTAATTTTTTTTAGTATATCTATTATATTTTTATTATTTGTATATTGTTTCTTATGATTTTTTTAAATTGACTATCATAATATATAATGTCTATGTGTTGAAATATATGACTAAAAGTTATCAGAAGATATATTTTCCATGCCATGAATTATTTTATTTTATTATATATATATATATATATATTTAATCCTTTTTGTTTTAATTTGGAAAGGTTTAAATGAAGATTCATGCTGATTTTTTTGGAAACTTTATAAAAGTGATACCCGGTTTTTCATTATTTGGAAACCACGGTTGATCTTATTATTGAACTGAATCAAGAAAGATTGTTTACCGACCATTGCATATTTTTTCAGTAAATAATGATTGAAGGAATCCAATGATGTTATACACAATAAAATATGAAAATTTGAAAAAATTATTATGTACAAACTATTGAGATCAATACTATAAACTTGTTGTGATCATTATAAAATATTCATCATGTAGAAACACATTTCTCAACATTTTCAAGTTGTAACAACTCTTCGAGTGTTCAACTATTCTATTTCCATAATTCATTAAGCTATATTTTTATTACTTTTTCATGTATCTTAACCATATTTTGTTTATGATTTTCCCATACAAAAGTAAAATAGTTTTAGTTATACCTCTATATTTGAAAGTTAAATTCCTTTTGGTTATACCTCTAACTATAAATGGTATATTTTTATGGTTTTGATTTCTAATTAAGAGGATAGTTTTCATTGGGTCGTGGATCCAAAGAAAATTCATATTTTTCTATTTATACCATAACTTTAAAGGGTATCATATAATTAAGTTGTGACTTTGATAGAAATGTTAGGTATAATAAATACCATTAATCTTGAGAAGTAGTGATAAGTGAATAATATATATAGGATCTATTTTTATCTGGACTAATATAAAAATTCTTGGTTTTATATTTACTTTTATATGTTTTACAATTTGACATGTTTATTTTATATTTTTGTTGCACATTCACTTGCATATACACTAGAATGTCTTTTAATTTTTGAAACTATGATTTAAAATTATTTTAAATTTTAAAATAATCAATTCATCCCATATTTACCTACACAATATCTCAACTTAGGAAAACCCAATCATCATCTAGTGCAGTTATCATACCTAGATTTCCCGCCCTTCCACCCAAGGATTCCCATGACATATTAACGGTGGTGGGAAATAAAAATGTAATATATAAAAGTATATATAATGAAAAATAATCATAATATTCCCTCACCACTGACCACACTTCACTAAAGTAAATCATTTATCAAGATTAACCATATAATAATGATATCCTCTAATGAGGATAAACCCATCAATTTCATAAATCATAATTATCACTTTTAACGTTTTTATTAACAAAAAATAGGGGATCACTTCATGGGTTACCACTAAAAACATATTTTCAAATTTTAAGGGATGAGACAAAATTTTAAAAATATAATTATAATCATCAACTATCACATTTTAAATTTGACAAAAATCCATTTATTTATTAGAATATAAAAAACAACTAAAATATAACTTAATAACATAAAATACCTTTAAAAGTATCTATATTTGTCATTTTACTTTAAGAAAACATGATGGAGTCAAGATGTTAACTCATTATAATTCATAACCTAAAATTTACATTAATTAAAATAATAAATATTGTTGTAAAAATTATAAAAAATACCTTATGAGGGTTGTTTTTGTGAAATTTTTTTTAATCTTTAAAACATGGGAAATAAATTTTATTCTAAGTGAAAATACAGATGGAAAAAAATTCCATTGATAAGGAATCATTATATACACTTAATTTAATGTTAAAAAAATTCAAAAAATGGGTTTAAAATAAGGAATCACATATTCATTAAATTTTAAACTAAATACAAGGAACCACTTACCTTACACAACTGATTATGCTACCTATAATTTTATTCCACCATAAGAAGGAAAGATAATCCTTTAGAAGACTAATACCAACACTAAAATTTATAAACCCACAAATAAATTTAATCCAAGCATGATTCCTATGTCACCATAACCATCTTATTGTAAGAAAAAGAGAAGAGAATGGTGAAGATGAAGAGAGGAAGTTTCAGGGCACTTAATTTTTTGGAAACATGATGATTTTATTGAGTAATCCTAAGATATCAAGACAACAATCAGATGATAATTTTTATTTATTTATTTGATAACTAGTATCATTTAATGATGGAAGAAAATTCTGAAAGTAGGGTTAAAATTTATAGGGTTATAACCATAATTTTATACTTTTAAAAATTGGTTAGCTCGCACGGTTTGGGAAAATATACACCAACTATATAATATACACTAAATTATATTTATGTAACCCAAATAGTTAGTCTATATAGTTACTATTATCCATGTGAAAACCATTAAAAAACTACTGTAAAGGCACTCCATATAGGATTATTCTACATGATTACTCCTAATTGTTTGACATCACTAAATTGGAAAAGTAAAAAAATGATTAAAGAACATGGTTTATATTAACCATATTAATGATTAATATTAATTTTTTTATAATTAATGGAACATTTACAACAAATTAATTTTTTATATTCGGGTTTTGGAGGCATTAGGAGGATTTTTGAGGAATAATGGTTCTTCTGGAGATAAAATTTCAGATAAGAGAGGTATGTAGTGTCGTCATCATTGGTATCACAACATGAAAGGGATTACTATAGTAAATATTGAATATGTAGGTGATTGGTCATGAAGTGATTGGGAGTGAAATTTCGTGGCATTAGTAAATATTTTCTATATATAATCATACATGTATCAAGGTTTTAGAGATAGAATTCAGTGGTTTTTCCTAGAATGTTGTCGGCAGATAGTGATAAGGGGCACAACACAACCATCCTTTAGTAATATTGGATATTTAAGGTTGAATGAGTCTTGATGGATAGAATATAAGGATATTCTCATTGAAATTTTTATAAGTTTTTTTGGACTCAACACATCGTGACATGGACATAATTTATCCTGTTGTGAATATGAGTTTTTAGGGATTGTTATAGTGTTACAATATCCCATTGCACCATGAATGAGTGTTTTTATATCTAGTTATAAATTGAAATCCCCTTGAGTTTCTTTATTTAATTTTAATTATCTTGAACTTATGCTAAACATAGGTTGTTTTTGGTAGGTCTTTGATCATCACTTTTTTGGATTTAACCCTAAAATTCAAGTGTTCAATTTATGCAATTAGAGGCGAGTATTTATCTTCATTACCTTCAGTGTTCTACCTATTATTGTCTAAGAAGGTTGTGGTAGTGGTGTTGAGTTTTTTTTATTATAATTGAGTTTTTTATAAGAATGCTATATTATGTATTTTTTAGTTTCCCTTACATTATTTGTTCCTTGATATCATCTCTTCTCCATGGATTACATTCACAATGACCATTAAAGCGCTTGTTAAGGTAGGGTATTCATATATTTATTTTGATCTATAATGATGAATTAGAATGCTATTTTTTCACTGGTCATATGTTATATATTGAATTAATGAATATAATAAACCTAAATAAATAAAATTAGGAAAATGGGTTGAAAGTCATGTGTTCACTATTTTTTGTGATATTACTTAAAGGATTGATGATTGATCACCACTATGTCTAATTTTTTTTGTTGTTATTGAGGTTATGTGGAATTTTTTGTTATTAAATGATGGGAAACAACCTTTATAAAATGTTAATATATTAAAAAAATAATGATCCAATAACATGATAGAATGATTAGATATGTTCAACTTTTGTATAAATATGACTTAGAATGGACATTATGGTGGTGTTAGATGATGATATATATTATAGTGTGTTTCTAAAATGTTTTATTTTTTGGTGAGGTTTGTGTGGAAATTTATATTTCGAGGTTCATATTCATGTTGTGTTGTGTATTATGGATATGATTAGTTATCACTTGATGTGTTGTGTGGGAAATTTGTAATGGTTGTTTAGTAAAGACCTTAACCCTAGAATCTTAGAGCTAGTGATTTCTTTATCACATTGGAACTTGATTTAAGTGATCACATCCCAAAGGAATAAATAGCTTAATAGTATTTTTTAAAAAACATGAAGAGGTAAAGGACCCATTTATAAATATAAATAAAAAATCCTCTTTTATATGATAAAACATAAAATAAAACACAGTATTTCCTTTTTAAACATCATTATTACCTCTAGAATATCCTTTCATAACAAACATAATACACTTCTTAGAAACCCTGAGAAAGAAAGCTTAATAAAGGGGAGATCTAAAATGATCGGTAAGGTAACACATATTCTGGATGATTTCATACAATAAATAAAGAAAAATAATATGGTAGGAATAAATGATGATAAAATAATTCCCCAAAAAAATCACATGATCTTGAAACTTATCCATAAATGGAATAATTATTCAAATAGCACCTGGATATCAATAAATGATTTAAAAATAATGTAATTTATAAATACATACATTTTATACTTACCTTAAAGGAATTATGCCAATACATCTTAATTAAAAGGGAAAGTCCTCAGCCAAATACGCAACCTATTGGTTTTAATGAGACCTACTGATGTATTGTGGAGCTATGTAATTCGAGTCCCCACCCACCACTTAAGAAGTATAATGAATTCACAATTTGAATGAAAAATAAAAACTAATAAAAAAGTTTTAATAATAAATAAATGTCCATATTGGAATGAATAGCATACAAGATGTCAATACATTCCTAGTCAAACTAATCATAAACCATCATGAGAAATATGTTGGATGGTATCATTATATTATATCCCCAATAAAAAATTATATTAATTAGTAGATGTTGAAATATATGAACATATTTTTAAAATAATTTTGGAATATTTTTTCAAAAAATACACTTTTAATTTTAAAATTACTTATTTAAAATCTAAAATTTACTAAAATATTGGGTGAACATTTTCCTTAGAAAGAACCTTTGAAACTCGTAGAGGAATCTTCAAATCACAAAGTGGTCATGATAGTGGGAAATTCTATTCATCCTGAGTATGTTAAAACAAATATTCCTTTCAAATATTTAGTAAATAGTCAAAAGTTAACTCATTCAAAAATTTAAATAAATATTCCTTTAATTTTTTATAGAAATTAAAACACGGGCGCAAGTTACTGTAGCAGCACTATAGTGGTACTGTAGCAAGAGAGGAACTATAACAATGGTGGAGACTATAGTGGTAGAGGGCACTATAGTAGTGATGGGTTCTATAACAGATGGGTACTGTAGTAATACTATTCACAGAATGGGCCTTAGTCCAAAAAAATTAGTCCTACGGGACATGTAATGGGCTACATGCCCACTTTGCCTTTGGGCTATGTAACGAGTTTACCTCTACCCAGTCAAATGAGGTATTTTCTTTGCTTTAATAATAAAAATGAGGCTTTAGCCCAAACCATTAAAAAAAAATTAAAACATGGGTAAAAATAAATTTAAACAATCATAGTATAATATTAAATATACCCGTGAAAACATTTTAATGAAAACATGGATGATGTAAAAGTTTTATGGCCATAGGAAATTTAGTGTGTTTTTCTTGAAAAAAATTTCTTAGTCATTTTTAAGTACCAAAGAGAGGAAAATGATACTATTACTTTAAAATTCCATGAATAAATATATTATAAGAAAATATATTGGGTTTAATATGTAAACATTATATAATTCCCCCAACATATACTTAAATATAAACATTCCTAAATAATGATGAGATTTCTAAATAAACCTTTACTGCTTTGGTAGCTTTAATATCAAAATATAATTAAATATATAACCTTATATGGATTTTTAAACCCCCATAAATTTCGTGAGAATAATCATAATATAAATTCATGTTCAGTATATACACCACACAAAATAAATAATTAGGGAATATGGAATATGTCTCACTAAAGTAAAATTGAGACATAAATAACTTACCTCAAGTTTGACATGCTAAAAAAGATCTCTAAACTTCAATATAATTAGTTAAAACTGAATATAATTAAATAAAATAATCATTTATAGACTTATAATTTAATATATTATCCACTAATAATATTTAATAACAATTTATTAATAATTTCTTATTAAAATCATTATTTATGGTTGTTGACCGTTTCATTTTTCATGAGAATTTTTGTTCGGTAGTTATAGTAATTCTTCTTTGATCATGGTTAAAATATATCCCAACTATAAACCATGATATAAATATCATATATATTGATGATATATATATATATATATATATATTTATTCATCCATAAAATGTTGATATAGAAAAATTAATTACACCGTTCATGGATACGATGTCCTATATGAATTCATGAACACTATATTAACCTTTTTATGGATGGAGTGAATGAAAGTTAAATAATAAATAAACTTAAAAAAACCATTATGATAAAATATATATCATATATATTCATTTAATCTATCCTTATTACTATCTTTGTGAAGTGGAAACGAAAAACTAAACACTTTCTTCACGGAGGAGTAGTCCACACATACACCATAGCGATGTTATAATTTTCTAATGGGTGGGAAGGTATGAAGGTTTTCATGGTATTTTGATTTCAGATGAATAATTATAACATAAATATCATATATAAACATTAAAACCATAACAACATATCCATGAAATATTGTGACTGATAATGAATTGTATCGCTACATGGTGGCAGTAGTTCACAAGTATCCATGTGCGACACTTTAATTTCCCATTTTATGTAAAAGAGGGTAGATAATGGTGGTTATATAATCATAATAAAATTTAGTTGTATTTAGTATACTTAAATTATTATTTTATGATGAATAATATAAATTCATTAGAGGTAGAAGAAAAATAAATAGAAAGAGGTCGGGTAGGATGATTACCACATCTTCGATAGACCCACCCTACATCCATTCTTAAGGATCCTAGGAATGGTATTTTAAGAACAAAGAAACTCTATGTCATGGATAAGGGCATTTAGAGTATAATTTTTATGGGTTTGGTAAAACTATATGACTTAAGATGGTATTAATAAAAGATAAAAGAGGCGTCCTTTTGTAAGTGAGGGAGGGACACTTTTTTGAAATTTATGAAATATTTTAATATAATATGTGTCTAACTCAAGTAAAATGGTTCCAAAATGAAATTTATTCTAAGAAATGGTGAATATTATATTTTTAAAATCATAAAATAAAATTTATATAGGTTTATATGTTCTTTTAAACCTTATCTTTTGGTTTAACCACATGGTTAAACAATTTTAACCTTAACCATTGTAATTAATTTTTCAATATTAAAAGTATATAATTTTACTTATAAGGTGAAAATTGTATGATAAAAGTCCCTAGGATAAAATTTTATACCATTTATCATCATAATTTTCCTCTTTATTTTTTTTGATTTTAAAATAGTTTAATAAAATAATATTTAACATAAAATATCATTATTTTCATTTTTGACGCAACTCATTTCATTTGACATTAAAGACATAATGATAGTAGAAATATAATCCATTTAATGATAAACAACTAATATGTTTAGTAAAATTATTTTTAACCATAAATCATCCCAAAATATTACTTTTATTATTTTTAAAATTATTTACTTTGAGTTTTCAAGTGCTTGCACAAACATTGTTTCCACACTGTATATTATTTTAAGTTAATTACAAAATTACTAAAAATTTAAAATAAATTACCAGTATAAAAATAAATTAATCATGTTCAAAATAAAATTTTATATTCATTTATATCAAATTCTTTTCATTATTTGAAAATATAATATAAATTTAAAGCAAGAGAATTACATTTTGGAACTTTATTTACTTAAAATAATATAAATGACATTATCATTGGAAAATGGTACAAAAATGACATTTATTTTAATTTGGGATGTATATGGTCTAATTTATCCAATGAAATGATATGAAGTCTTGTTTTGATTTGATTTTGAGAAATTATCACATGATCTTAACCATGTTTTACCCATTTTACACATATCAGTGTGACAAATATTTACCACAGTTTCTATTCATAATGATTAAAAATAAAAATATTTGTATTTAAAAAATTTGAATCTATTGATTCCAAATATGTTATTAAATTTTCAATATTTTTTATTTATTTTTGAAAAAAATCAGTTTTAATATAAATGCATAAAATGCAACGAAAAATAGTTTTTAGAAAAAGTGTGTCTTAAGCATATAAATCTAACTTGTATCAAAATAATGAATATTTATAATTAATATGGAATTAAATACATTATTATAAATCAAATAGATTATATGACACTTTAAGACCAAATCCAAAATATAATGGGACTTAAATTACTAAAAAAATAAATCATTTCAAGAAAACCTTGAAGATTCACTCTAAGTTAATTATGAAATATTGATTTAAAAAATGATATTCATATTATTAAATAAAATTTATGAAAGTGGAAAAAATTAATTATAATTACAATAGAAAATTAAATAAAATCACTTCTTAAGAAAATGGGTTTTTTAACCATAAAAAAACTTCACTAAAAATGAGTTCTTATTAAAAAAGGATTAATCAATACACTAGTATTAAGTAGGACCACTATACATTTAATTAATAGTTTATTTACTCATATTTATATCCTCCGATTTAACAACTAGGTTTTAAAGGATATGTTTAAAGAATAATATTATTTTATAGTATATCATAATTATCTTAAATCCGGGTGTTGTGTGTTAAGAAATCTATCAATCTTATCATTATTTTTACTAAAATATCAGGGTGTTACATTGTCCCCCTTAAATAAATTGCACCCTCAGAATTTTATCTTATCCATTAAATGTTTAATATTTGAAAATAACTTTTTTGAAGCCCGGATCATGCTAATGGATAATTAAACTTCATTTAAAATGAAAAGTGGAAAACCTAATGGATACGTTAAATAATACATAATTAGGTTTGTAGATAAGAAAAAATTTGGTGGAACGTTTAAGTTTATACATAGAGGATAAAAATAGAATCAAAGGACTAACAATGAGTGATATAGAATATGGTCATGATAAAGTTAATAACCACAAAAATAGAAATTTTGGAGGTATTAGAATACCATCAATTAATTATAAATTAATATAAAAGTAAAACATTATTTTCAAGATCCTTTTCCTAAAATTGAGATATTATTTTACCATCATTATAGTGAACACTAAAAAATATACTTAATTTATTTATTTTCATATCATAATAAAAATTTAATCCTTAGGTTTTTATTTAATCAACATTTAATTCAAATATTACTCCAATAAATAAATATTCAATATGAATTTTTCTTACCTAAATCCCTAGAATTATCTTTTAACAGATCATAAGTTCTATAAAAAATAAAAATACATTCTCTGTTTATTTAAATATTTAGAAAACCAAAATAGATAGAAATTGTTATCAAACATAGATAAATAAAATAAAATAATCTCTAAAACCTCAATAATAACCCCCAATGTTTATTTCAATCCATTCCATAAATAGTTAAAGTTAAGACACCCCTAAAATATGTTTAAAAAAATTCAACATCAAAAAATCAAAAAGATTTTATGAAAAATTTATCCCCAGAAAACATAAAGTATCTCAAAGTTTCACATACCAAACATGTGATTGAATTGATTGTATATTCTATTAAAACATATGAATGACCCAAATCACCATAAAATATCAATGAAAACATATATTCTTTAGAAATTAACTCAATCTGCATTCCTCAAATAAAATCATAGAAGATTGAATATATTACATAAATCTAATAATGTAACAAACATCATTAAATATTATTTAAATAACTTTTTCATGAAATCACTATCCAATTTCAAGGATTCCAATACTATCCCATTTTATTTATTAATTTTAATTATATATTTAACCTAACTAAAAAATATTAACTAAAATTCAGGCATATATTAAGGGTTATCTTTCCCATAATAATTTTTTTCTGCAAAAATACAACCTTACCACAAAATAACTTTTCTTGGTTATTGGTACCATTGGACATATTTGTTGAAATTATTTAATAAAAATTATTACAAAATAATACTTAGATGTTTCATGATTCTTATAAGTAGTATATCATAATTATTCAATCCCAATAAGGAAACACTCTACTCAATCCACTTTAATGATCAAAATAACACAAGACATTCCTTGGTCTATGATTTAGATCTTGGATTAGGGAATTGTCTTGGATAATACATAAGTTCCCCACATAGAATACATTTAACAATAAATGGTACCTTAGTATGAGCTTCATTTTCCTCCATTAACCTCTTTATTTTTCCTTGTAATTTACTTTCTCTATTCCCTTCTTTTGCACACATAAAAAATATTCTCATTCCATTGATACATTCAATTTAGTGCTTCTTCCCACATTATTGACATATAGAAAGATGAATTTTCTTTACTCCATCATCTTCATCAATTAAAATCCCATGAAAAGACATTTTTCTATTTTTAGGCATTTTATGAAACACACCCATGTTGATATTGTTAATAATATAAGTGAAAATAGATTTGGAATAATCAAATGGTCTCACATTATAGCTCCCATTTAATTTTGTTTCTTATAAATAAAATCATTCAATTTTCCATCACATTCAGTGTTTAGATGATTCCTTCTAGTTCTAGACATTGAATAAAACAAACAAGTATAGTGTGAGAAACAATATTAATATTGACAAAGAATATAATCATGAAAAATCAATCAAATAATGCCTAAAACATAACACCTCATTTTTAGTCCACAGAGAATTAGGCTTCACCTAAGCTATTCATGTTCATTATCTATTAAAATAATTCATAATTATTTATAATGAAAATATTAGTTAACCCAAGCATATCTCCTAGGAGTGTCAAACTAGGAACATAGTAAGGGCACATTCACCATGCACTAGAATGATGACCTAAATATACTCGATCAACTCTTTTAAGAGTTAATACACCTAGATGCATATGTTTCAAAACCAAATCCTCTTATAGTATCTAGATAAGGTTGTATTTCTAGGAAAACCACATAATCATAAAATTACCAAAAATTATATGATATTATTATATAATTAGATATATCCTATATGCCAATCATAGGGTTATATTCATATTCTATGTTTTTCTAAATCTGGTTTAAATGGTTTCTACTAAACATCATCTAATATATATAGTATAGACCTTGAGCCTAGAATCATAGCACCTGTGGTTTCTTTATTACCTTGGTACTAGATGTTAGTGATCTTATCCAAATGACTGAAGAATTTACTTATATTAGAATACTAGATACATACTTGAATCTCACATTACATTGGAAAAAATAAAATAAACATAATATTTTATTTGATTAAATCATTATTACCACTAGAATATCCTTAAATATCAATCATAACAAACTTTATGGAATCCCAGGGAAAGGAAATATAAGAAATTACAGAGCTCAAATTTTCCGTAAGGGAGTGTGTATAAGGAAAACTATCATAGAATAGACAGGGCATGAATAATATAGAACTAATAAATGATGATAAAATTTTACCATATTAATAATCACATGATCTTAAAACATATCCATGTACTAAATAATTATCTTAATAATCATATATACATTAGTAAATGATTTCATAAAATTTCCATTCATAATGCAAGGCATCTGAAAATTACTGTCGAGGCCTTGTGATAAGATATCTTATCTAAATGGATAATTCCTTAGAAAAATACCCAAAATACTTTGTCTTATAAGACCTAATAATTATCAAGGGGATTTTTAATTTTGGGTCCCACCATTTACTTAATAATTTCTTTTCATTAATCACTTGAACAAACGATAAAACTTAATCGACAACCCTTAACAATCAATAATTTTCTATATTGGAAGAACTATAACATGAAATTCCAATAATTTCTGAGTAAAAATGATAATAAACTATCCAAATAAATATGTTGGATAATATCATTAGATTATATCCTCATTAAATCATAGTATTAATCAAAATATATTTACATATATGAAAATACTTTTAATAGATCTCTGGAATATTTCTTTGTGAAAATACTCTTTTTATTTCTAAATCTCTTATTTAAAATTTGAAAATTTCTAAAATATTAGGAAAAATATTTTATTTTAAAAAACCATGTAAAATTATAATTTAATATTCAAATAATTTAGTATTCATAATGTTGGTAAATTCTATTTATGTTGAGTACATTAAAACAATGATTCCTTTCACATTTTTGGTAAATAATCAAAAGTATCGCTTTCAGAAAATGATAAGAATATTACATTTCATATTTTTAAAAAATCATAGTAATATAGTAAAAATATTCTTGAAAACATTTTAAAGAAAACACATACATGAAAAAAAATTTCTAACCAAAGATGAATTTTTTTTTGTTTTTACCATAAACATTTTCCTGATCACTAAAACTAAAAAAGATAAAAAAACGGTAATATTAATTTCAAAATACACGAATAACTAGAGTAGAATAAAATATATTTGGTTTAATATAGAAATATAATATAATTACCCCAGTAAATACTTAAACATAAACAATCTCAAATAATGATGAGATTGTGAAATAAACCCTCAACGCTTTGGTAACTTTTGAATCAAAATATCATGAAAGATATAAAATTTTATTGATTTTCAAACCCACATAATTTTCATGATAACGATAATAATATTCATTTATGGTTAGTATATACACCACACAAAAGAAACAAGTTGTGAATGTGGAAGTTGTCTCACAAAAATAAAAGCGAGATGAAAATCCCTTACCTCAAGTTTAAATTTCTTTGAAAGCAGTATAAACTACTGTATAATAAATTTAAATTTATTTATATTATATAAAATATTTATTTACATACTTATACTATCATATATTATCTAATTTTAACATTTAATCATCCATTTAATAATAATTACTCATTAAAATCATTGTTTTTATGTGTTAACTGTTTCATTTTTCAAGGGAATTTTGTTTTGGTAGTTCTAGTAAGTATACTTTTATCATGGTTATATCATATCTATAAGTTTATTAATGATATAAATATTATATATATTAATTATATATATATATATATATATATATATATTAATCCATTAAATTTAGATATAGAAAAATCAATTACACCGTTTATGGAGATGATAATCCTTACGTATGCACACATGATGTTCTAACTTTTCAACAAATTAAAATAAAGAAAGGTAAATAATAATTCAGAATAAAAAATAATTATTAAAACATATATATCTAATATATTAATTAAATTTATCCTTATTTTCTTCCATGTAAATCATAAATGAAAATCGAATCACATCACTTCGTGGAGGTGTAGTCCACACGTATGCATGAGCGATGTTATGGTTTTCCAATGGGTTAGAAGCTAACAAGGTAGATATGGTTTTATAATTATAGTATAATAATTATATCATAAATATAATAAAAGTATAAATCGTATAATTATAAAAATACATGAAATATGGTGATGGAAAATGAATTTTATCACTATGTTGAGGCGGTAGTCCACACGCATGGATATGGGAAACTTTCACTACGAATTTGATGGAAAAGAAGGTGGGTAATGGTGTTTCCATAATAATAATAAATTTGAAACATATTTCAGATACTTAATTAATTATTTTATGATTAATTTCAATTATTTAGGGGAGGTAGGAGGAGAAATAAATTAAAAGATTTCAGGTAGGATGATTACCTCTTCTTCAGTAGACATCATTTTGATCCCTTCTTAAGGTCCCTTGGAACGGTGTTTTAAGAATACCAAAAACTTATAGTATAATTATATTGGATTTTATAATACAATTTTTTTTATTATTCTATATATATGGCTCAAAGTGGTGTAAATATAAGAAATAAGGGGTGCCCTTTTATAAGTGTGGGAGGGGTACTTTTGGATGTTTATGAATTATGAAAATATAATATGTGTCTAACTTAAGTAAAATGGTTCCAAAATGACATGTATTAGAATATAAGGATGGTATGGTCTTAATATGATCATAAAATAAAATTTATACATTTTTAGATATCATTTTGAACCTTATCTTTTGTGTTAACCAGTTGGTTAACCAATTTTAACCTTAACCGTGGTAAGGACTTTTTCAATGTTAAAGGGTAGAAATTTTACATATATGGTCAAAATTGGATCATAAATAGCCTTAGGAAAAAAATTTAGACCATTTATGATAATAATCATCTTATTTAAATATTTTTTTGTTATTTTCAAGTAATTTAATAATATAATTTTTAACATAAAACAAAATTAATATTTTTGACACTATTCATTTAATTTGACTTTAAAGACATGAATACCATAATGGATTTAAAATATAATACATTTAATAATAAATAATAAATTATATATAATATAAATTATTTTTTAACCATAAATCATCACAAATTCATTAATTATAATGTTTTAAAATTATTTATTTTGAGTTTTCCACTTCTTTCACAAGTGTTATGTAAAAGTTGTATAAGATTTTAAGGCAATTATACAATTACTAAAAAAAATAACTAGAATAAAAATAAAATAAAAATATTCCATATAAAATTTTATATTTGTCTATATCATATTATTATCTATATATGAACATATAAAATAAATTAAAAGTAAGAGAATGATATTTTTGAAATTTCATTACTTAATGTAATATAAATGTCATTATCAAGGTGAAATGGAACAAAAGTGCCATATATTCAAATTTGGGATGGATTTGGTCTAATTTTCCCCATAAAATGAAATAATTTAATGGTTTTTTTTTGATTTAGATACATTAACTCTTGGTTTTAATCTTGTTTTACCCATTTTACCCTCGTAGATGCGTACAAAATTGACCATTATTACTATTTATAATGTCAAAAAATAAAAGGAAAATATATTACAAATTTGAATTAACTAAATCCAATTATGTTTTACTTTTTTAAATATTTAAGTTTAAAAAATCAATTTTAATTTAATTGGATCAAACACAATGAGAACTATTTTTAGAGTAATTGCGTTTTTAGTATGAAAACTAACATATATTAGAATCATGTATATTGCTGATTGAAATGGAATTAATTATTATTTTTTATATAAAATTTATAAAATTTATCTTTAATAATAAATATAAAATAAAATTAACCTTTTAAATTACTTGATTTAATGAAAATAAATAAGAGTATTTGAAAAAATGGTATCTTCAATATTTACTGAAATATAAATCATTTCAAAAAAATCAAAACCATTTCATATTAAAATAAATTTTATAAGTTTATTACAAAATTTATTTTCATTTTACAAAATAAAATTTCAAAAATTGGTATAAAATAATTATAATTTCTACACAAAAAAATGAAATAAAATCACTTTTGAAGAAAATACATTTTTGATGCATAAAATGACTTCACTAAAAAAATGAGTTCTTATTTTGTAAGAATTAATAAATAATTTTTTTTATTAAGTATGAAAATTATAAATTTATTTAATAATTAATGTTATCATATTCATACCCTCTAATTTAACAACTATGTTACAATTGTCATATTAAAAAATTAATATTTTTATAGTATATCAAAATTTTGTTAAATATTAGTGTTACATTTTAAGAATTCTATTGAGCTTATTATTAATTTAAATAAATTTTTTGGGTGTTAAATGTTTGATGATGGTTGGGATTTTAGTTTAGTCTGTGTATTAGGGTTTTGGATACCCTTCTATGATTAGCAATGGTGAATGCAGAGTTTTTTTAGAATGATGGTGTTATTTGTTGATGTGGGTTTGTTTTGTAGTTTATTGATAATATTGGAATAAAAATGGTAATTATGAAATTTTAATGTGTGTGTATATAATTAAATTAAATCCTTTTTTAAATGAGATAATGATACATTAAATTAATGGGTAAAATACTGGGAATAAATATGGGAAATGGATAGTGATGCTTTTTCATTAAATATGGAATTAAATGAATCAATAAATGTAAATTGGTTTGTAAATTTTAAAACAAAGGGATGGTGTTATGGTATTACTTAATTATAACTTGGGAATGATTATTGAGATTGTTTTGTTTATGAAAGTTGGATGGTTTTTATCTTTTTAGTTGGAAGTGGTGTTGATGTGTCACTATGGTAGTGTGATGATGTCCATGGACTATGATGATGTCACATTAGTGTTGAACCATTAGATTGGTCTTGTGTGTGGATATATATATATATGATTTATTTATTTTTACTTATTTATATACCACACCCAATCTAGATAACCTTACTATTTCCCAATCATTTTGAGTTCTAGGTGTTTTGTTCTACATATTAGTTGGCGAGGATGGATGAATGGGAACCCATCTTCCTTAATCTACCTTAAAGAATAGTATATAGTGGTATTGGTATATTGTGGGGGCCATAAATAATAGTATTAAGACATAATTTTAATATAAATCATGTTAATTACACTCTCCAATAATAGATGTGGATGTAATGATAATGGGATAATGATGTGGTATGTATAATGGGGGTCATGCAAGGTTGTAATAGGGTACAATGTTGATGTCATTCATGCTCATGATACCTCAAAATTATGGTCAATGATGTGACTATGTGATATGGATTTGTGGTTTTAGATATGGATGTGGTTATGAGGTTGTTGATTGATTCAAATATGAGAAGTTGGGCCTTGCAGGAGGTTGGGTTAGGTTGTATTGTGACCCGACCCACATCAGATCTAAGTATTTATTGAAAGGATTGAAGAAAAATATATTTGACATTGGGGAATGTGAGAATAAATTAAGTATGGAATTGGTTTTATAGATCCTTATATTATTGTCCTTTATACTATTTTATTATATTGGATGTATGGTTCAATGAGTGATCCTTGGCCAGGTCAGGGTTAGTTGACCTATGTAGGCACTGATTGGTTTTACTATTTATTCATTTAAGAATTAGTACTCTTATTACATATTTTCATGAGTGGTATCCAGTATAATACCTCTGAGTATAACAATTATGTTCACCCATATATATATAAAATGTTTTCATCTTTCTAGGTAGAGTTTGGATATCAAGATGGACAATTCTAGCTCAGATCTTGAAGCTATGATTGGAGTTGTTTCTTAGGAGTTTGATTTTGGTATTTTACTTTGGAGTTTTGTATTGTATGATACATTCATTTTAATGACCAAAAGTTTTATCAATAAAATTCCCTTCTTATAATTATTCCTTATAGTATAATCACATTAGGAAGCTCAATGAAATATAATGATACTAAATATTATGTGACCATTAAACCTAATTTTGTTACTTCAATGTTTTGAATTTTTAAAATCTGACATACACATTTGTGTACAGGATGATTTTTGTAGTCTAATAGAATAAACCTATTTTTTTTGGTGAATAGTAACATACCCTTATGAATAGTAACCAACCCTTATGAATAGTTATATGACCCTTATGAATAGTAAATCATCCAAAATAATATTAACCTTACCCAAGAATGATTAAATAAAATTTAGGCATCCTATAAGTGTCAATTTGACCATAGTAAAAGTATTGGTATTTTTGTAAGTCATAAATAATTAATTATAATTAATTAATTAATTAAAAAGAATATGTTTTTTTCTTGAAATGTGTTCAAAATTAACAATTCTATGTCTTCTAGTTTTAATATAATTTTATAAGACCTTATTTAATTTTTTAATGCTTTATACAATCAATTTTAATTTTAAAAACAGTATTTTTCAAGTAAATTATGATTTTAATTTAAAATTAAATTTATAATATTTTTATTTTTTTTTGAAAAATAGAATTCATTTTTGGATTCTTCAAATCGAAAAATGGTTAGTTTGAATTTTTGGGATTTTTATGAAATACTAGATTTTTTGATGAATTGTGAAATACCATAATTTACAAAATAAGTTAAATACAATACTATTGTGGAGAAATAATAAATCAATGAATATTATATTGAGAAAACCCCTATCCGCTCCACTATAAATACCACGCTTCACACCCTCCTTTCCTCAAACCTCTCAAGATTCAAGACTTGCCTACAATCTGCCCAAATCTCTTCACTATCCCGTCCCCCATGACCGGTAGCTATTTTCCTCATCAAAAGACCAATCCTAGGCTCCTTAAGTAGGATGCCAAGAGGAGGATGCAAGATGTAATTCATCTCTCTCTTTTCTTTCATTTTCCATTCAAATCTCTTTTCTTTTATTCTCTTATACTCATCTTCTCTAATCAAAATTTCATGATAACTCTATTATTCTTGATATAATGGTATGATATCATGTTAATGTAAGATTACTCATTATACTCCCACCTCTCTCTCTTTGTTAATAAAATGAAATCGTTTCGCATGATGTGTTAATTTTCTTAAATCATGGGCGATGCACTTCATTTTTTTCCTTAAAATACTTTAAGGATTCCAATAAAACTATAAAACAATTTAAAAAAGATTGTAAATTATATTTATTATCCCCTTTTATGTTCTGGAACTAACTTATTTACATGACACTATGTGATAAAATAAAACAAGTTCTTTGGGATAAAAAACCACCCAAATTAACCAAAAATGATCATCATTAAATTTTATCTAATGATTAATCCTCATGGTACATAAAAAAATTCATTATATGATCATTTATATCTATGTAATTTCACTTATTATATATATTAACAATTCTGTATATTCAACCACATTTCAAATAAACATTTTTTCATGAATACAAGTGAACCGTTCATAAAAGCTATGAAAATCAACACTCCCAAAAAATGAATTTAAGCTCTATAACACATCCAAAGGCCCCAAAAAGAACTTAATGAAACCATAGTAAACCATGTTCATGTATAAAAGGTTATTTAATTTATAATTAATGATTATAATGTCATTATATAGGACATTAATGTGATGAAAGCATTCAGATACATGGTAAGGGGAAATTCTTGAACCAACTTTCTTTCTTGGGGTCCTTTCTATTTCACTCCATTTTTGGTATGGTAACACATTGAAAATAATTTGTTCTTAATTATCTTACCTTTTCTAGGATATATATGTTTCCCACTGAAGTTTATTTCAAACAAATGTTCTCCAAAAGAACTCTTCTTTCAAAAACACACCTTTTACTTCTCACCCAAGGTTGATGGTTCTTGTAGCAAGTATGTTATTCCCAATTTCTTTTGGGGAACCAAAAGTTTATGAATGTGTTCTTATGAGATAAAACCCATTACTTGTATATGGGTTTTTATGTTTATTTTTTATATATGTGGAATGCATGATAATGATAATTTTATGATGTGAGGGGTGAACATAGAATTATATAGCTCAAAATGATCGTTATCATGTAACATGTGCACCCAAAATTATACAACACTCCAATGAATTGGGTAAAGTTATTAATATCATGAGTAAAAGGGAAATTATGTGTGAACATGATGATATCATTGTTCACAAGTATGTGTGGTAGTTAACAACTAAGACATGATGTTTCATTTTTTATGCATTTCCACATTCTAAGTCTTTTAATAATGTTTCCTATCATGATTTTGATAATGATGTTATGATTATGCTCACGCCATGCTATATTGGTCTTATCAATACTATTAATGAGATTTTATCTCACCCCTTTTTATATATATCCTCATGTGACTACATGTACAAACTATAGGTCAAGTTCCAATAAGAATCAAGAGAATAAGAAATTAAATAAATGTTTTTGTTTGATGTTGTAAATGTTATGTTTGGTCCTAGTTTTCCCAAGACACTAAACCTCTAGATACTTGTGGTGTAAGATTATTATGTTTTTTATATTTATAATTATTTAATAGTAATTTTAGAAAAATCTAGGTCGCTATAGTTGGTATCATAGGCAAGGTTTAGTTAATTTGGGTATTTGGATTAGTGAATCATAGAGAAAATATCTAGAATGAGACTAAGTAAAAATATGCACACAAGAAGATTTAGATAGGTATACAATAATTTATTATTTTAGTATAAACCATTAAAATGAATAATTTATTCATGACTTGTTGAATTATGTTTTGGTCTATCCTTTTCTATTTTAGAAAATAGTGGGAACCAGGAGAAATCAGGCCAACAACTCATGTGAGGGCCAATGCAATGATTTCCCAAATGACATCCCCAATGCTTTGAGATGTGGGCTTAAAAAATTCATGGTGATAGTTACCCAACTATCTCAGGTTATAAATAATAACTAGAATAACAGGGAACGTCCTACTTCACTAAATAGGTAGAAACTGGATATTGAGTGTTTTATGCAGCAACGACCACCGACATTTAGTGGATCTTCTAATGCACTAGTTATAGAACAGTGGGTCAACTCCATGGAGAAGATATTTTCTGTGCTCTACTATATAGAGATGGAGAAGGTGACACTATCTCTTTATCATCTAGATGGAGAGACCAATCAATGGTGGGATTTGATTAAGAACACCAAGATAAGGGAGGAAATCGAAGTTGGAATGGGAAGACATTAAGATCATGTTTCTTAACAAGTATTTCCCATGAAATATTCACACAAAGATGGAGATATAATTCATAGAGCTCAAGAAAAAGGAAGGAGAATCTGTCATGACATACGAAGGGAATTTCACAAGGCTTATAAGGTATGATTTGAGTTTTGTTATAAAAAATGATAGAAAAATTGATAGATTCTTTAGTGTATTAAAACCACACCATCAAAAGGCTCTTGAAATTTTAGAATTTGGGAGTTATGAAGATGTTGTTCGATGTGATCTCAAAGTGTATATGGAGTTTGGAAAATGGTCCCATGGCTATATTGATATGAAACGAAAGATGGAGTTTCAAGTTTGGGGAACTAATGATAAAGGTGGGGAGAAAACTCAACAACCCACATGAAAAAAATGTGGGAAGTTGTGTCATGGGAAATTCTTCAAAGGGATAGGGAAGTGGTTCAAGTGTGGTAAAGAAGGACACCATGCTCAGTAGTCTCGAAAAGACATAAAAAGGAAGGATAATTTAAAGGAAGAAATAAGAGAACCACCCATGGTTTAATGATACAACTGCAGGGAGAAATGGAACTATGCAAGCCAGTGCACTAATTCTCTAGTCCTTGAGGGTCATCAGAATTAGTATCCACCAAATTCCAAGGAACAAGGGAAGGCTTATGCCATCACTACTGCAGAATTAGAGAAAGATAATGAAGTCGTACAAGGTACACTTCCTATTCACTCAATAATGGAAAAAGTATTATTTTATTTTGGTTTTACACATTCATTTATATCATGAATGTTTGATAGAACTATATAATTGAAGCCTTGAAACATTGAAGTAGAGATATCTGTAAAACACCTAGTGGTGAAATAATTACAACCCAAGTGTATGACTCATCTTCTATTGGAATATGTGGGAAGTTTCTTCTAGTGAATCTCGTAATACTTCCCTTTGTAAAATTCAACGCTATAATGGGAATGGATTGGATCTAATTATATAGAGTACATATCAACTGTTAGGAAAATGAAATATATTTTCATATTACAAACCATCCCATGCTCCTCTACAAATGTAAGTAAGATCATGAATCTCCTTATAAAAATCCTTCAACGGTGTGGGTGTTGATACCCTATGAAGAATCATACCGTTCCCAAATTGTTGAGTCAAAGAAAAGTTCCAACCTTGCAGAAATGCCCATTGCGAGGGAATATGATGATGTATTTACTGAAGAGTTTCCTAGACTTCCCCCAGATTTTGAGGTAGAGTTATCCATATAACTCATACCCAGAGCTACTACTATCTCAAAGTGTCCCTATAGGATGGCTCATATCGAAATGGAGGTGTTAAAGAAGTAGCTGAAAGAGCATTTGGACAAAGGTTTCATACACCCTAATGCATCACCTTGGGGTGCACCAGTTCTCTTTGTGAAGAAGAAGGGTGGAACAATGTTGCTGTGTATTGATTATCAGGAACTCAAAAATATCAACAAAAAGAACAAGTATACTCTTACAAGTATTGACGACTTGTTTGATCAGTTAAGAGGAGATCAATACTTATCAAAGGTAGATCTTCATTCTGGATATCATCAGCTAATGGTGAAGAAGTAATATATTCAGAAGACTACCTTCTGTATAAGGTATGAGAACTATGAGTTTCTGGTGATGCCCTTCTTACTTACTAATGACCTTAAAATATTCATTTATTTGATGAATATAGTCTTTATACATTACCTCAATTTTTTTGGTAGTGTTTATTGATGATATTCTCATCTACTCCAAGAGAAAGTAGGAACATGAAGAACATCTAAGACTTGTCTTGGAGACATTGGGAAAGGATAAGTTGTATGAAAACTTTATCAAGTGTAACTTTTGGATAAAAAAGTCACGTTCTTGGGAAATGTGATCACAAGTGAGGGTATTTCTGTGTACCTATAAAACAATAAGGTGATTGAAGAATGGCCCAGGCCCTCTAGTGTCACATAAATCCGTAGTTTTCTTAGATTAGCTGGGTACTACCGACATTTTGTGAGAAATTTCTCATGATTTTAAAGCCCACTAACTAAGTTAACAAGGAAAAGGGTAAAGTATTTTTGGATGAAAGAATGTGAGGGGAGATTTAAGGAGCTAAAGAGAAGGCTGATCACTACAACTATACTCACACGACTGAAAAGTGGTGAAAGTTTTGTGATATATAGTGATGCTTCAAAGAAAGGCTTGGGTTGTGTACTTATGAAAAATGAAAATGTGATAGCCTACGCCTCATGAAAATTGAAGATCCATGAGCAGAACTACCCGACGCATGATCTAGAGATTGCAGTCGTGATTTTTGACTTGAAAATCTGGAGACACTACCTTTATATTGAGAAGTTATACACATACACTGACCACAAGAGTCTAAAGTATATATTAACACAAAAAGAGCTCAACATGCATCAAAGGAGATGGCTATAGCTAATAAAAGATTATGATTTCTCTATTCACTATCATCCTTTAAAAGTGAACAAGGTAGATGATGCTCTAAGGAGAAAAGAACCTGTTACTCTATCCATGTTGCAGATTGAGAAAGAACCTATCTTCTTGGATATGAAAAGGATGGATTTTGAAATAATAAGGGTAGGGGAAATATCCTACCTTTCCTAAATGATTGTGCAACCCTCAATACAAGAGATGATTAAGGAGGCACAAAGGGATGATCAGGAGTTATAAAAGAAGGTGAATGCATTAAAGGAATGGAAGTTGCACGAGTTACATATTGACGATGAAGGTGTGATTTGGTTTGGAATGCGGATTTGTGTGCCTTTATCACCTGGGATAAAGAAGGAGATATTAGATAATACACATAGTTCAACATTCTCTATCCATCCTGGTAGCACCAAAATGTATCAAGATCTCAAAAAAACACTTCTAGTGGGATAAAATGAAGAAGGAGATTGCAGAATATATCTCAAGGTGTTTTGTATGTCAGCAAGTTAAAGAAGAGTGACAACAGTACATAGGGATGATGCAACCATTGCCTCTACCCATATGGAAATAGGATAACATCACTATGGACTTTGTTACGGGTCTCCGGAAGACGTCGAAGGTAAATAATGCTATTTGGGTTGTGGTTGACCGACTCATAAAAACTACCCATTATATCAGTATTAGGGAAGTTGTATCACTTGAAAAACACGAAAAGACATATGTGAAGGAAGTGGTGAGACTGCATGGTGTTCCACTCTCGATTCTCTCCAACTATGATCCAAGGTTTACATGTAAATTCTGGAGGATCCTTCAACATGATTTTGAGCATTGAATTAAACTTCATCAAGGCTTATCACCCCAAAACCAAGGGCCAATATGAAAGGACTATTCAAATGCTTGAGGAAATTCTAAGATACTTATCTTTAGAATTAAAAGGTGGATGGGATCATCATCTTCCATTTTTTGAGTTCTCATACAATAATAGCTTCTGCTCAAGTACTCATATTACTCCATATGAAGCTTTGTATTGAATGCGATGTAGAACTCCAACCTATTGGGATGAAGTTAGAGAAAGAAAGCTACTTGGAAATGATCTTGTGCAATAGATGACAAATATGATTCAAGTCATCTGGAAACTTATCAAAGTTTCTCAAAGTTAGAAAAAGAGCTATGATGACCAATGTTGAAGGGACTTGGAGTTCTATGTTGGAGATAAAGTCTTTCTTCATATATCACCATGGAGGAGAGTCATGAAGTTTGTAAAGAAAGGGAAGCTAAGACCATGGTAAATTAACCCCTTTGAGATTCTTGACTGCATAGGAGCCGTGGCCTATCGACTTGCACTTCCCCTGAATATGTATAAAGTTCTTAATTTGTTTCAAATATCACTCCTGAGGAAGTACATACGAGATCCCTCACATGTACTAAACTCAGAGGTGGCACAACTGGAAGATGATCTCTCCTATAAGGAGCAACCAGTAGAGATTCTAGACAGGAGGGATAAGGTTCTATGTAAAAAAACCCACCTAGTCAAAGTATATTGGAGGAAACAAAAGTTTGAAGAAGTTACATGGGAACCAGAGGAAGCGATGGAGGAGAAGTACCCTCACTTGTTTGTGTAAAACAAAAATTCGAGGACGAAATTTCATAAGGGGGAAGAATGTAACAAACCAAAGTTTTATCAATAAAATTACCTTCTTAAAATTATTCCTTATAGTATAATCACATTAGGAAGCATAATGACATATAACGATACTAAATATTATGTGACCATTGAATATAATTTTTCCACTTCTATTTTTTGAATTTCAAAAATATGATATACAAGGTTGTGTTCAAGATGATTTTTGGAGTCTAATAGAAAAAACAAAATTTTTTATGAATAATAATATACCCCTATTAATAGTAACCTACAATTATAAATAGTAATATGAACCTTATGAATAGTAAATCATCCAAAAAAATATTAACCTTACCCATGAATGATTAAATAAAATTTCGGCATCTTATAAGTGACAATTTGACCACAGTAAAAGTATTGGTATTTTTGTAAGTTATAAATAAATAATTATAATTAATTAATTAATTTAAAAAAAATGTTTTTTTCCTAAAATGTGGTCATAAATTAACAATTCTATGTCTTATGGTTTTAAGATAATTTTATAAGACCTTATGTAGTTTTTGAAAGCATTATAAAATCAGTTTTAATTTTAAAAACAATATTTTTCAAGTAAATTATGATTTTAATTAAAAATTAAATTAATCATATGTAGAAAATTATTTTTAAAAAATAGAATTCATTTTTGGATTCTACTCATAGAAAAATTATTAGTGTGATTTTTTGGGATTTTTCTAAATTACTTGAATTTTTTATGAATAGTGAAATACCATAATTTATAAAATAAGTTATATACACTAATTATAGAGTCATGTAAGATGTTTTTATGAAGTAATCACAAATGTTTCAGGTTCACATGATACAATTAATATAATTAGTCTTGGAATACTCACAATTACTTGTCTTGTGGATAAATAATAAATTAATGAATATTATATTGAGAAAACCCCTCTCCCCTCCACTATAAATACCAACATTCACACCCATATTTACTCACACCTCTCAAGCTTCAATCCTTGCCTAAAATCTGCCCAAAGTTATTCCCTAGACCCTCCCCCACGACCAAGATCTATTTTACTCATCAAAAGACCAAGCCTAGGCTTCTTAAGGAGGATCTCAAGAGGTGGATTCAAGAGGTAATGCCTCCCTCTCTTTTTCCTTCATTTTCCTTTCAAATTTCTTTTCTTTTCTTCTATTATCCTCATCTTATCTTATCCAAATTTCCTGATAACTCCAGTATTATTGATATAATGATATGATATCATGTTAATGGAATATTACTCATTATACTCCTCCCTCCCTCTCTTTTTTAATAAAATGAAATCGTTGCCCATGATGTGTTAATTTACATAAATCATGGGCGATGCACTTACTTTTTAATTAAAATAATTCAAGGATACCAATAAAACCATAAAATGGTTAAAAAAATATCTTAAAATTTATGTATTATCCCCTTTTATTTTATATAACTAACTTATTTACATGACACTAAGTGATAAAATAAAACAAGTTCATTGTGATAAAAAACCACCAAAATTAACAAAAAATGATCATCATTAAATTTTATCTAATGACTCATACTAATGGCACATAACCAAATACATTATAAGATCATTTATATCTCTGTAATTTCAATAATAATACATATTAACAATTATTTATTTTCAAAAACATTTCAAATAAATATTCGTTCATGAATACAAGTGAACCATTCATAAAAGCCATGAAAATTAACACTACCAAACAATGAATTTAAGATCTATAACTCAACCAAAGGCCCATAAGAAAACTTAATGAAACCATAGTAAACCATATTAATGTATAAAATGTTCTTTACTTTATAATTAATGAATATAATGTCATTATATAGAACATTAAAGTGAAGAAATCATTCAGAAACAAGGTAAGGGGAAATTCATGAATCCAACTTTCTTTCTTTGGGTTCTCCCTCTTTCACTCCATTTTGGGTATGGTCACACCATGAAAATTATTTTTTTATAATTATATTACGTTGTATGGGATATAAATGTTTTCCACTAGAGTTTTTTCAATAAAATGTTTTCTAAAATAAATCTTCTTTCAAAAACACACCTTTTACTTCTCACCCAAGGTTGATGGTTCTTCTACCGAGTATGTTATTCCCACTTTATTTTGGTGAACCATAAGTTTATTAATGTGTTTTTATGATATTAAACCCATTAATTTACATGGGTTATTTATGTTCATTTTTTATATATTTGGAATTTGTGATAATGATAATGTTAGGACATGACGGGTGTGCCGGGAATTATATAGCGCAAAATGAATGTTATCTTATAACAGGTGCACCCAGAATTATACAACGTTCTAATGCATTAGGTAAAATGATTAATATCATGATTAAAAGGGAAATTATGCATGAACATGATTCTAGAATTTTCCAGAATTATGTGTGGTATTTAACCACCAAGACATGATGTTTTTTTATGCATTCCCACATTTAAAGTATTTTATTAATGTTTCCTCTCATGATTTTGATGACGATGTTATGATTATTCTCACCCCATGATACATTGTTCTTATCTATCCTATTAATGGGATTTTAGCTCACCCCATTTGATGTATATCCTCAGGCGACTACATGTACTAGGGAGAGGTCAAGTACCAGTAAGAATCTAGAGAAGAAGGAATTAAATAAATGTTTATGTTTGATGTTGTAAATGTTATGTTTGGTCATAGTTTTCCCAAGACACTAAACCTACAGATCCTTGTGGTGTAATACTATTATATTTTTTATCTTTATAATGATGTAATAGTAATGTATGAAAAGGATGGGTTGCTATATTCATTTATTGTTATATTATTATATATCTTTGTTTAGTTATATCATTGTGTTGATTAATGGTTTTATTTATGTATTCATTGGATATATGAAGGTAATTCCTCTAATTGTTTTTGTTTTATACCCTCACTACTAGTCATAAACCTGAGGATTATTGGATGTGGACCTCTATGGTCCACTCACATATTCATTATAGTCCTAGAATGGGTTATTAGTTGGGTTTTGTGATGAAAGTTACTTCTAATTCTGTTCCAATCATGAGGTAGTCACTAAAAAGAATCCATCATAGTAATGATTGAATTGAATGGTTTTTTTTCCATTTGTGCATTAATTGTGTGATTTCCACAGAAACAAAAATTTACAAAACCTAAAAATTTTAAACACAAACTTCCCAAATTTCATGAAAACCAATAATTAAATAATATAATAATTAGAAGTGACCTAAGGGTGTCACAATTCTCCCAAACTTATCAATTTTCTCCCCAATAAATTATTTATAAAAATTTTTCGTCAAAGAAAAGATGAGAGTCAACTTCCACCTTAGAGATTCAATTTTTATAACTAAGGAACACCATAAAAATTTCCTAGAAAATTTAGATGGAAATAATTAGAGAAATATCTAATATAATTCCCCACTACAATTCTAAAGGAAGCTTCTGGACTCAAAACCAAAATCTAGATTCCAAAGCATAGATAAAAAAGTTTAGTGTACAACATGCACGCAACTCCCTTGTATATATGAAAACTTAAGAAATTTTTGATCAAATTATGATAAAAGATTCAAATCAGAAAACCATTTTTCCTACATAGGGTAGGTTTGGGTTATAAAATTAAATAACTCACCTAGTATACTTATATCACTAGCCTTTCAAGGAAAAAAGAAATAACATTTTGAGATATTTCTCACCAAAAATGGAGATCACCTATAGTGATATCCCCAACATTTATAGATTTCTTATAATATAATTATTTTTAAAATACAATTATATACTCCCAAAGATTAAATAGAAGAGAAGGCGGCTCAATAAAATATTTATGAACCAGGTAAATTGATAACGTATATACAATACCAATGGATTATAGATAATTTCCCAAACATGTTACATTGATGATTCATAATCATGATTCCAAAACATTGCCAACAACATAATTCAAGCATCTTATTATAATTCAATGCTATAAAGTGCTATTGTCTCAACTCTGACAGCCTACTTTACCAAATATATGCAAGAGGTTAGGATGAATTAAGAAATTATCTGTAAGGACCCCGACCCTAGAAACTCAAAGCTGGTGCATTATTTTATTATATTAGCATGACTATAAGAAAAAAAATCTTGAAGGACTAATAATTTCAGTAATTTTGGAAACATGATTACATACATGAACTTTACATTACAAATTAAAAGAAAAAAAAACATAGAAAATCCATTGATAATACCCAAGAACTATTAGATTAACCCCCAAGTCATTCATAATGTACCTCTCGGAATCTTGGAGAAAATAAATGTATGAAAGTAGTGAGATCATTTTCTTAATAGGATATGTAATATAGTAGAAGCATAAATAATAAGGCATGGTGAAAAACTAAAGAAAACATACCATTAAAACATAATCTTGAGCATAATATGAAAGGAACAAAAGACTAATAAATAAAACCATAATAAAACATAAACATGGATATAATACTAGTAAAATAATCACATGGAATATAAATTAATAGTTTCATAATGAGGGAATTCATAATGCGGGAAAAGATAAACATATCTTCATGGCCTCAGCCAAGATGTCTGAAAACACTAGGGTAATGACTTATCCAATACACAATTATGTTTTGTTTCATAAGACCTACTCATGAATTGAGGGGATATATCAGGCCCCACCCATAACATAATAAGTCTAATACATTCCTCATATAAAAATGTTGAAACATAAACACCATAAAAATTCATATGAAAAAACAAGCATACGAAATATGAATACTTTAACTATAACCCATTAATGGTATTAAATTTGCACATACACAGTCAAACTGATCATCATCCATTAAAAAACATACGGTATATGGTATCAAAAGAGATAAACCTCAATTAATTACAATATTCGAAAAATGTTGTTGATATAGATGAAGATACTTTTATATGATACCATTGAAAATTCTTGAGGAAATAATCTTTAAAAATTATGAAGTGTCCCATACCACTTTGAAACATTCAAATAATAATCCCTTAGAATATCATGAGAATAAGGATACTCTTTATATGATATATCAAAGGTGTGTACATACCCCATACACACATGGAGTAAATAGTGAACAAGGCATATATCTCATAGAAGTGAAAATGGGACGAGAAAAACCCTTTTTTACTTTAGAAAGAAGAGTTCTTTTGGAAAATCACTTGTATTTGTCATAAAATCAGATTATAAACATGTATATCCCAGAAAAAAAATGGAAGGACATTGAAATTATATCTGATTCATAAATTCTGTCCTAATTAAGTGAAATTATGTAAAAATATTTTATAAGAAACTTTAGATATAAGACATTTTAGTGCGGTTTAAGAAAAATATTAAAGAGATTTTAGAGAGGAATTGAATGTTTGTTTTTATAAAACCAGAAATGAACCAAGATATTTTTTCCTAATAAAATTTATGATTTTATAAAAATAATTATGGCTTAAAATAGATTATATAGTGAACTTGAAAATGAGTAAGAATTTGAGAAGTTCCCTTTAACCGTGCTTGTTTATTGGGAGGAATTGAGAAGAGAACCATTTTAAAACATGTATATACCCATAAAACAAGGATGATATGATATGGATATATGAGTTCGGAACATATAAACATAATTTAGAGGAAATATACAAAAATAAACAAGAATTAATTTTGAGTAAAGGTAGAGAAAGTGTAACTCAAAGGAAAAATAGGGGTTTGGGTAGAATCCCATACCACTTTGTAATCAACCGAATAATATGTCTAAAAATTAATAATAATAAGAGGAAACATTTAATATAATGAAAATAAATATATTCATGATACGAAACATTAATAATTAGTATAAATACACCATACAAAAAATATTGTAAAATAAGGAATATCTCACAAAAATAGAAGTGAGATGAGAAAACCCATACCTCATGTCCAAATGTGTTCTACACTTGAACTTAATGTCCTAGATATTCAAGTTAAATACATTAATTAATTAAGTAATAACCCTTTATGAATGTATTAGAACCATTATAGTTTATTATGTTCATTTATAGCCTTATTTATTAGTAATAGAGTTTAATTTCATCATTCTGGAGCATTCGTTCTCTTATCTTTCATGATTGGTTCGACTGTTTATAAGTAACAGAGTTCATGTGGAATGGGAATAATTCTCAATAATTGATTTAATATGATAATAATGAACATATATAAGATTATATAGTTATATAATTCATTAGGTTATATGTTATGTGGAAGATTTATTATATAAAACATTAGTGATAATCATTTAGATTGTTTTGGCGGTTTTTGATCATCATGAACTATTTTTGTCATATGAATTAGTATTATGTATATATAATGGTTATATAATATTAAATAGGTTATAATACACATATTACGAATGTTCTAGGTACCATGAAATCATGGTTGGTCCGACACCCAACTTTGATTTTTACCAAGATTAGTGATTATTCTAAGATCAATACGATGATGAACGCCAGTCTCCACAGAATAGAATCAAAGATTTAGATAAAGAAGGAAGAGGTCTGAAACCTTTATAGAGGATATTTCACATCATGTTTATAATTAATTTAATTAATTTTATAAATAAAATAATACCTGGATCTTTAGTATTTTCTCTGTTGATGATGTTGATCGTCCAGAACGACCCTTCCATATTATCTTTTTATTCTTGCAAGGATCCAAACTAGAATACCTCTAGCAGTGATCCACACATGCTCCAATCACCTCCAGTTGACACCGCTCATTCTTAGAGTGATAGCGAAGTGAAGCGAGTGACTTGTGTCGGTTGTTCATGATCTCTTGTTCTCTGGTCTTGAAGAACATCTCTCATTCTTGAGAGGGGTGGGAAGAGGATTCGAGAGAGAAATTATTTAGCCTAATAATTCTCAATTCACTGGGTGTGTGGTTTAGTACATGACACAATAGATGTATGTTTATATTTATTAACATAGGGCTTAAGTTACAATATTTAATTGCACAATAGCAATTGAATACATTCATAAACTTAGAGAAAAACCATGCTATTAGTAATAATACCACGTCATTATTTATGCTGCGCCAACTTGCAGAAAATAGAATTATAAATAAAATTATACGTCAAAAAATTATAGTAGTGTTATTTTAATTTGTGCCAACTAGTTAAATAATTATTTATCATCTTTCAAATAATTATTTTACCATCGGACCGACCTTGGTTCACTCAAACTCTACTACCATTTATTGAACACCTAAATAAATAAATAAATAAATAATTCATTCTCTTAAATAAATATTTTATTTAAAAACTCATAAATAAATATTTATTAAATTTTCAATAAGATAAATAAATATATTTTACGCATAATCTGGTGAATAAATATTTATTTAATTTATGAAATCCTTTTAACTTGAATAAAATTATTCCACTGACTTGGGAATAATATTAATTAATTAAATTCAAATAGAATTTAACCAATACCACCATAAAAACTTAGTGTGTGACCCTCTAGGATTTTTTCTTTTTGGAATTAGGCGGGCTTGCCTAAAGTCCAAGAGTACTGTCTAATAATGGGTCAGGGTACCTAATAGAAAGAACTTAAAGTCACAGAAACAAAATCCACTTATGAAAACTCACTGTGTAATATAATCCTTGTGTCTAAATATCTCATCAAGAAGGTTTAATGATAATGTCATTAACCTTTGTGCTTGATACGCCATTCTTTGATGACTTGAAATAAACTCATCATTACACCATGGACATGGAATTTTTTGCGACAGATCTATTTCAATATAGGGGACAAGATATCAACTTCTATAAATGAAAGGGACAAATCCTTCCTCAACTTATCCATTAATAACATGCCACTCATGATGCACACAATATACCATACTTCCTGCAAACTGTCTGCATGATAGTCTTAATCAGTAAATAAAAGTGCGTGAGTTGTAATATGTATTAATGATAATATAAAAGTATAAGGATCATTACACATTCTCATACATATAAATATCTGATGACACCAAAACAAGTAGAATTTCTACTGGTGGGTCTATTCTCATAATCTCCTATCTTAGAGATTACCAAGTGAGAACTTCATGATAGGAAGTCTTATATGCTTACGAGTACTCACACCCGATGGTCTGAATGATATGTTCCCCATAAAATTTTTTCATCCAACTATATAACTATATTTAAGAATATTGTTATAATATTTCAAGGATCTCATCATAGCGGAGAACTTCCATGACCTTATTAATGCAAAAAATAATCTAGGACATTATTAAATCATAGTAATGTAGAACAATAAAAAAATTTAATAATTATTTTAATATTTAAATACATTAAATATCCATTTAATCAAAGTAAAACTAGTTAGTTCTAGAAAACCAAATCTTACAAACTCCCACTTGGACTAGAGTCAACTGCCTATGACTTTCAGTTCGCTAGACCTCACATGGTGATTATGTTTCTACTGAGTCAAGGATTTAGTCAAGGGGTCCACTACATTGTCTTATATAGAAATACTGCTCACTGAAAGTTAACCTCTCTGAGAAAAATATCTCAAGAGATGATAATTCTGAAGTATATTCTTTGTTCGCTGATGTGACCTTGGTTATTTTGTGAGAGCCACCACTGTAGTATTATCACAGTACAGTGTTATGGGATATTTACTGCTAATTATCACATCCAGCTCATAAAAAAATCTTCACATTCAAAATAATTATTTAGTTGCCTCAGAATCTGAGATATACTCAGAATCTTATGTAGAATATGTAACCACACTATTCTTTGAGCACTTCCAGCTCACTACACCTCCATTCAAAGTGAAGATGTATCCTGTTTGTGACTTCATGCCATCTTGATCAGTTTGTAAACTAGCATCTGCATATCCTCTAATGACTGTTCCTAATATCCTTTATAAACCAGGAACATATCCTTAGTACACCTCATATACTTTAGGATAGTCTAAACTACCATCCAATGGTGGTCACCTGGTTAAGCTTAATATCTGCCAACCACACTCAACGCATAAGAGATATCCAGCCATGTACATAGCATGGAATACATGACTGACCCAATCACTGATACATATGGATTCCTTTCTATTATATTTCTTTCCCCATATTTATGAGGACACATTTTCTTAGAAATATGAATGTCGTGTGATGCTGGAAACAATATTCCCTTAGATTGTTCCATAATGAATCTCTTCAGTATCTTATCAATGTATGTACTTTGACTTAGACCCAAAAATCTCTTGGATCTATCATGGTGGATCTTTATCCCAAGAATATATGCTACCCCACCCAAGTCCTTCATATAGAATCATTGATTCAACCATGCCTTGACAAACTGTAATACGGGTATCTTGTTTCCAATAAGTAATATGTCATCAACATATACTATTAATGAAATGACTACACTCCCACTAAACCATTTGTAGACACAAGGCTCACATTCATTCTTGATAAAACCAAATTTTGTTATGACTTCATGAAAACGAATGTTCCATGACCCGGATTCTTGCTTTAATCCAAAAATGGATTTCTGCAACTTTCATACCTTATTGGAATCCTTTGTAGTCATAAATCCTTTAGGTTGTGTCATGTAGACATCTTTCTAAAGGTTCCCATTAAGGAAGGCTATTTTGACATCCATTTTCCAAATCTCATAGTCATGGAAAGCGACAATGGCCAATAGAATTATGATGATTTCAACATAGTAAGTGGTGAAAAGGATTTATCGTAGTCAATGAATTGATGTTGTTTGAACCATTTTGTAAAAAACCGTGCCTTATAGGTATTGACTTGTCCTTCTATGTCTAATTTCTTCTTGAATACCCATTTTCAACCAATAGGCTTTACATCAACTGGAGGATCTACCAAAATCCAAACATGGTTTTGGTACATGGAATCTATTTCTGAATTCATGGTTTCTTTCCACTTGGAAACATCTATTCCACTTACTGCTTCCTTGTAGATTAGAGGATCATTATTATCAACTAATAATGATTCACCATCTTTGGTAACTAGAAAACCATATTGTTCCACTTCTCTAACATCTATTGTACTCCTATGTAGTTTTTGTGTCTCTGGAATAGTTCTTTCTTCCACGGGGCTTTGTGGAATTTGCTCATGTACCAACTCTTGTATACCATTAGCCTCAAATTTATCGAATTCTATCTTACTCCCATGATCACTTTTTGATATGTTCTCACTCTCAAGGAATATGGCATGTCTTTCTCCTATAACCTTTTTTTCAATGGGTTTTATCGGTAATATTCCCTTATTTCCATGGGGTATTCTATAAAGGTACACTTTGTGCCTCGAGGTGAATGTTTGTTACATGAAGTTACCTTTACAAACGTATCACTTCCCTACACATGTATATTTGATAACATTGCTTTTCTTACACTCTAGAACTCATATAGAATACCATTTATCTATTTAGTTGGTACTTTTTTTAGTATGTGTTCCGCTGTTTGTAATGCATATCCCAAAAGGGTAATGGAAGACTCACATGACTCATCATTGATCTCACCATGACCAATAAGGTGTGGTTCCTTCTTTTTCTCACACTGTCCCCCTAGGGCATATATGGAGGAGTGAGTTGGGATATGATCCCAAACTCCATTAAGTAAACAATAAAGTCTTGATTCAGATATTCTCTACATCAGTTTGAGTGGAGTTTCTTAATCTTCTGACCAAGCTGGTTTTCAATCCAATTCTTGTTTTCTTTGAACTTATCAAAAGAATCCGACTTATACCTCATTAATTATATATATCAATATATACTAAAATCATTAGTAAAAGTTATGAAGTATTAGTGAACTACCCTTACTTCAACTGGAAATGGTCCACACACATCAGTATGAACCAATTCATGAAGTTCTTTAGCCCTTTAGCCTTTCCCAATAAATGGGGATTTGGTTATTTTTCCTTGTAAACATGCATGACATAATCCAAGTGGTTTTATTTCTAAAGAATCAAAATATTCATCTTGATGTAACTTTGTCAAGTGTTTCTCATTTACATTACCTAGCTGGTGACGCCAAAGTTGGGTGTGGTATGAGTCATGTGAAGCATCTTTGTTATCGATTGACATTACTTGTTTTGTGTAATCCAACACGTTAAGATTGTTGTATAAATGTTCCCTACCCAAAAAAATTTCTATCTTTGTAAAAGAAGCAATATTAATTTCCAAACATGAAAAAAATCCATCTGTATCTAATCAGGATATAAAAATAATGTTTTTAGTAACATAAGACACATAATAACAACCCTTTAACACCATGATCATCCCAGTTGGAAATGTGAGGTGGTAGTCCCCAACAGCTACAACAACAAGTCTTGCTCTATTGGTTTCTCCGAGATATACCTCCCCTAGGTCAATATTCCTAAATCTACTTGGTTCATATATTTGGATACATATGTGATAACTACAAGCTATATTTAATACCCAATTTATTTAAATAGATAAATTGTATTCGATAACAAATGCACCTGAAGCTTTTCGTTTCTTCTTAGGCTGGGTTCAATTCTTCTTGTGGCCCTTATTGCCTCATGAAAAACAAATAGCCTCTTATTCCTTTTCCCCTCTTTGATCTTCCTTTTATTGGAAGGCCGTGAAGAAGCTTTGGGCATAAAGTTATTCTCATTCTCTTTCCTCTTATTCACCATAAGGACAGAAGACTTCTCACACTTTATATTTTTGTCCACTTGGTGAATTATTATAAGAAGATCATATAGAGACTTATCAATGTTTTTTCAAGTTAAAATTGATTAAAAAGTTAGAGAAGCTCTGAGGGAGTGATGTGATAATGAGAATAATTCCCATTTCATCTGGGATTTTAAACCCTAGAAACTGCAGATACTCAATGTGGCCAATGAGATTGACTACATGAGGCCCAGTTGGGGAACATTCTCAATGTTTACTTTGAAAAAGTGCCTTATATATTTCAAACCTTTCATGTCTTTCTCTCCCCTCATAAAGACCACAGAGGTGCTTGAGCATGCTATAATCATCCATGTTTTCATGAGACTTCATGAGCTCACTAGACATTAATGATATCATCAAACATTGAACGTATACTGTTCCGTTCAAATGTTTATCATAGACCATAAAATCCTCATCACTCACCTATTTAGAAGTTGGATCAGGTAGTGCTAACTCAAGTACATAAGAATTCCGTTCATGGAATAGGATAATCCAAAGGCATCTAAACCATTTACAGAAGTTACTACCGGTGAGGATGTTGTCTTTATCCAGAAATGATCACTAGGATAGTGTGGTTGATGAGCATGTAATTTTTATTCTACAATTAAAAGAGCATATCATTAGTACTTTCTTGATTACATTTTATAAAAAATAATGAATTTTATTAAGTCTCACACTATTTTATCAAATCCAAATGGCCCTCACCATTGTACTCAGAATGTCTAGTTGCTATGAAATTATAGTGGAATGGATCCATATTCCCATTCTCATAACCCCAATTAGGTTTGGTAAAGCTATTAGAATGTATTTAAGTAGGTAGGTCTTTGCCAACTATGAGCTTATAGCTCCTTGATCTGTTGAGTGGACTCCCAAATCCTAAAATCATAACTTTTGGATTTCCTCAACTCTTGCCTCCAATATTACACCAAGTCTAGAAATGGATACTCCTCTTGATCTAATATGGTTAATTCAAATAGAAAAATTTCATAAGTAATTCCTGTATAAAATTAAGTGTCCCGACAAGGGTTGTTCAAACACATAATTTTATTGATTTTTTTCCCTTAATCAAGCAATGAAAGGTTTGGTCTGACTTAATATTTTATTTGGGGGATTTTTCTCTCTTATGCATGAATTGATTTTTATCATTATCACATGATTGTTAATATTAAGTGGATATTACTTAAGTGATTAACCATGTCTTGATAATATTTACGTATAAGTCTAGTTTATTTTAGTTCCACCTTAGATTCTTTTTTAATTCATTAATTATGTGATCGTGACAACACATCAATAATGATAAACCATGCAACTAATAGAAATAAAATAAAGTAAAGGGCATGATCATGATATTTTCTAATGGTTAGTTTATCTAGCAGTTGATAAACTAACTCTGACCTAGGAGAGACATATCTTGAACCTTTTGGGTTCATGTTTACAGCTTTCCACATGTCCCCCTCTTTATCTGCTGGGATTGGTTTCTTCTCAGCTCTAGCATGAACTGCCTCCACTAGCTTAGGAGTTCCATCCATTACATATGAATTTTTTAACTCACATGTAGGTGAGGGGTAAAAAGTGGTTTTACATAAAAGAAACCTTGGGCACATTTTCCCTGCATATTAATGAGGAGAAGGTGCACAATCCAACAAATTTAATTTAAATAAATAAATGAAAAGAAACCATATACATACAAAGGTCTTGGTCTAACTCATGATCATCCACACATGAAAAAATATTTATGCATAAATGAAAATATCATTAAATTATTTAATCATTATTTTTTAATATAAATCACGATCGAATCAATTAATTATAATATTTAATTAATCAATTATTTTATCTTAAACCCTTTCTTGAATTTTCTTGAGATTATCATCCATCATAATTTTAAACAAATAATTTCATTTAAAATTATCATTTTACGTAACTTGTACCTTAGAGGAAACCCGATGAGTTCCTATTCATAACTACCAAATGAGTAGAAATGAATATTATGCAGATGTTAAATTAAACACATACATATAAAACACCTATCATGTGTTGTGCCTCAGCTTTACACTCACACGATGGTACACATCTCAAGGGTTTGAATAATATGATAATAAATTTTAATAAATTTTCATAATTTGGATGAGTACATGGTGTGTACTATTTTTCACCATCCATTTAATGTACACGCCTGGGGAAACGATGTGTGAGTGTACTTCAAAAATCATTGGAGTACATGGTAGGTCCAGAAGACCACACACTGTGTAGTTCCTCGTAACACGATCTTCAGTCAGACAAGCCTTTTATAGGGTACACAATTCAACCCTAACCTGAAGGGACTACATGCCATGTCTAGTGGGCCACACGACGTGTAATCTGGAAACCACGTGCCACCTCTTCTTGGACAACACATAGAGTCATTAAGACATAGACAAACTCCAATGACATGACTTAGTTTGGAAGACTAGACCTGGTGTATTGAACCTTGACTACATGACGTGAACTACTGAATACATGCCGTGTGTTCTAGTGTTGTATGGATAGAAACCTTTGGCACCTCTTGATGAGATCCTCTGTTTTATTTCAATCAAAATTAAAAGAAAATATCATTTCTGTAAGGTGAATGAGAAACACAGGAGGAGGTGCAGATCTCGAGATTCAGATTTACAGAATGATTAACTTGAATTGAAACAACTAAATTATTAAATGCTTAAATCATCAACGAAATATTTAAATAATTATAAACTATGATGAAACCGCCATGATACCACTTGAATGTTCTAGGCGCAGTGGAAGTGTGGTTGGTCTGACACCCAAGTTTGATTTTTAGCATGACCAATGATTATTATCTGATCAATAAGACGATGAACGCCAGTCTCCATGGAATAGAATCAAAGATTTAGATAAAGAAGGAAGCGACCTGAAACCTTTAGAAAGGATCTTTCACATCATGGTCATAATTATTTTAATTTATTTCATAAAGAAAATAATACCTGGATCTTCAGTATTTTCTTCATTGATGATGTAGATCATCCAAAATGACCCTTCCAAATTATCTTGTTGTGATTGCAAGTATCCAAACTAGAATACCTCTAGCAGTGATCCACATGTACTCCGATGGCCTCCAATCGACACTGCTCGTTCTCCGGGTGCTATCGTAATGAAGTGAGTGTCCTGTGTTGATCATTCTTAATCGCTTGTTATTTGGCCTTGAAGAACATCTATCATTCTTGAGAGGGAAGGAAAGAGGATTCGATAGAGAAATTGTTTAGCTCAACAATTCTCAATTCACTGAGTGTACGGTTCAGTATATGGCACAATAGATGTATGTGTATTTATTGAAATGGGGCTTCAGTTACAATATTTAATTTCATAAAAACAATTAAATACATTTATAACCTTTGAGAAAACCCATTCTATTAGTAATAATACCGCGCCATTATTTATGTTGCACCAACTTGCACAAAATAGAAATATAAATAAAAGTTTTCATCAAAAAATAATAGCAGTGATATTTTAAATTGTTCCAACAAGTTAAATAATTATTTATCATCTTGAAAATAATTATTTTACTATCGGACCATCCTTGGTCCACTCGAACTCCACTTCCACGTATTGAACACCCGAATAAATAAATAAATAATTTATTCTATTAAATAAATATTTTATTTAGAAACTAGTAAATAAATATTTCTTAAATGTTCATTAAAATAAATAAATAAATTTTACCCACAATCCGGTGAATAAATATTTATTTAATTTATGCAATCATTTTAACTGGAATAATATTACGTAATATTCCTTACAATAAATAAATAATTTATTCTCTTAAAATTATTCCTCTAACATGAGAATAATATTTATTAATTCAATTCAAATATAATTTAACCGAGACCACCATAAACACTTAGTGTGTGACCCTCTAGGATTCTTTCTCATTGACATTAGAAGAGAATGCCTAAAGTCCAAGAGTACTGTCTAGCAACGGGTTACGAAACCTAAGATAAAGAACTTAAAGTCACAAAAATGACATCCAAATACAAACAATCACTGTGTAATATAATCCCTGTGTCTCAATATCTCATCAAGAAGGTTTCATGATTATGTCATCAATATTTGTGCTTGATACGTCGTTCTATGACTACCTAAAATAAACTCGTTGTTACACCATGGCTATAGAATTTTGCATGATGGTTATATTTCAATAAAAGTTTCGAGATATCAACTTCAATAAATGGAATGGAAAGATCCTTCCTAAAATTATTCATTAATAACATTACACTCATGATGCACCCAACATACCCTACTTCCCACCTACCATCTACCTGATGGTTTTCATCAGTAAATCAATGTGTGCGAGTTATGAAACATATTAGTGATAATATTAAAGTCTAAGGATCATTACATACGCTCGCAGATAGAAATATCTGATGACACCAAAATATTCATAATTCCTACCAGTGGTTCTATTCTCATAATCTCCTGTCTTGGAGATTACCAAGTGCAAACTTCTTGAGAGTAAGTCTCATCTTCTTACAAGTACTCATGCATGATGGTCTGCATGCCATGTGTCCCATCAAAGCATGTCATCCAATTGTAGAACTATATTCAAGAATATTTTTATCGCATTTAAAGTTTCTCATCATAGCGGGGAACTACCATGACCTTATCAATGCAACAAATACTATAGGAAATTATTACATCATAGTCATGCAGAACAATGAACAATATGTAATAAGATGTTTAATATTTAAATACATTAAATATCCTTGTAATAAAAGTACAAATAGTTGGTTCTAGGAAACCAAATATTATATATTATAGTATTTTTTATCCATAAAAATGGTATCATGACCAACCTTGAATAAAAAATTGAATAATGAATGTTTTCCGTCTATGAAGGTTGTAAATCAGCACCCCCCGAACGATGATTTTGTTTTTTAAAATAAAAAAGAGAGTAAGGAGACTGATAATGGGTATTCCATCAACATGGTATAATTATAGTATATAGACGATGGTGGAGTTATCATGATTATTTTGATATAGGAGGGGAGGAGAGTATAATAAAAAAATAACATAAAAGGGAAATAAAAGGAAAATTATTTTACCTCTTGAATACTCCTCCTTGAGGACCTCGTTAAGGAAAGGGATTTTGGTATTTTGGTAAGACCAAGAGATAATGGAAGTGGGGAGAGGATAGGGAAGAGTATTTGGGAAGAACATTGACAATATTTACATTCTAGATGAGTGAGGAGAAGAAGGGATGAGTGTTAGTTTTTATAGTGGAGGAGAGGGGTGATTTTTGAATATTTAATTCATTTGGTTATTATTTTTCTCAAGACAGGAAATCATATTGATTATTGAGACTAAATAATGTCATAAGAACTTGTGAGTTTTAAACAATTGTTATTACATCATCCATGACTCAATTAATAGTTTATTTAACTTATAATGTATATATATTGTAAATTAATGTATTTTACTATTCACAAAAATTAAAGTATTTTAGAAAAATCCAAAAAATACACCCTACGCATTTTTCGATGTGTAGAATTAAAAAATGAACTTCATTTAATGAAAATAATTTTATAATTATAAAAAATTTAATTTTTAATTAAAAAAATTCTTTTACTAAAAAAATACATATTTTAAATTTACAATTGATTTTATAACACTATGAAAAAATAGCTAAGGTATCATAAGATTATCCTAAAATCACAAGAAAACAAAATATTGATTTATGAATACGTTTTAGGAAAATTAATTTTCTTTTAAATCATTATTTATTTATAAATTTGTAATTAAACATTTTAAATTTACAAAAATACCAACACTTAATTAATAATTTTTAAAATATCCATTTACTTATACTATGATATATTTATATAATACTTTCATTTATAAGGTGCCTAAATTTAATTTACACTTTCATGGATGATATTACTATTCATTAGGCCAATTTTCTTTTCATAAGGATCATATTACTATTCCTAAGGTTAATTTACTATTCACTGAAAAATTAAGTTGATCTTATCAGACTCTAAATATCGTACTGATCGCAACCGTGTATGTCTATTTTTTGAAATTAAAATCATAGAAGTGGAAAAATTATGTTTAATGTCTATGTTGTAAATATTTTGTTTAAATAATTATAATAATAAAGTGTTTTTTCATAGAGACTCAGTGTTATGCACATTACATTCTATATTAAGTTTTTTTATAAATCCTTAGGGTGTTAAATTATCCCCTCCTTTAATAAATTACAGCCTCAAAATTTTAAATTTCACTTTGAAAAAGAATGAAATTTGATACTATAAAATACCATTATGGGAAACCCCCATCATAAAAGAAGGTACTAGGATATTTTTTTTTCAGGATCCTTTCCCTAATTTTGAGAAATTATTTCAATCTATAAAAATATACAAAAATATGAGTACTTGATACAATTCTATAAAAACAATATTATCCTTCAGTTGTGCCTACAAATAATCCTACTTCATTTCATGGCACAAGTTGTATCATAGGGTAAAATAATCTCGAAATCCTTATATTAGGATCAAATTCAACCATTTTGAAAATGGTTAACTTTTATAATGAAGGTTATTGGATTTCTATAATGAACTTTTTAAACAACATGAAGTTCCTCTTGATCATCATGCACAAACATGTGAGTATATTTTCCTTGTATTATATTTAATCATAGTAATAAATTTAATTACTATAAAACCTTATTTAATATGTTCATGCTTTCTTAATCCTTATGAAAAACATAGTAATTTGGATATATTGATTAAATCCAAAATACTGTAGACTCTACCACATTGTCGATTGTCCATTATTTAGATCCAAGATAGTAAGTGATATCCAATTTAAATTATCTAAAATCAATATCTAAGTATCAAGAACTTGTTAAGGGTTGTATTTCCCTCAACCATATATTTTTCCAAAATTTTAACTTACCAAAGATTCAGTTTTCCTCAGAACCATTTATCAAAAGACCTCAAATCCTTAATAAAATTGTATTGTTGTACAATCATTATATATTCCATAATTATTATAATAAGTACATCATTGATAAAATACTCAATAGACATAATTATTTGTTATAAACAAAAGCACATTAATCATTCCTCTTCATTCATGGTAGTATCATAATATTGACCATGATCCATTTTCATCTTTTTTGTGTATATTACTTTGAAACATGGGACTTTGATTTTTTTAGTATCCAACTTCCTTTTAGTTGATTCATTTTACATTAGAAATTTTTTCTTAACCTATAAATCACAAGAACGGTGTCCTTTCTCTCCACACTTATATTAAATTCCCATTCCTTTTAAGTATACATCAAGCTGTTTCCTTCCACAATTATCACATGTGTGAAAATACTTCTTTCCATTCTTCCCTTTATCAATATTTTCCCCAGTTTTCATCTTCTTATCATTCTTCCTTCCAAATCCATAATACTTAGAATACTCTTTATCCTTCTTCTTAGGACACATTACTATCTATTCATATGATGAGAATGTTTGACCTGCTAGTTACCTTTGAAATACTGGCTTAAACCCATCAAAGAAATGATCATTATTACTCATTGGATTATGTGAATTTATGCGGCTACCATTCCTTCCAGTAGGCACCATTTCTAAACAATTTAATACACTATATTTTATCATAACATTATTAAACAAAATCTATAATCCAAATACTAGTGAAATACATAACATTAATTGAAAAAATTATTCATAGATAATCTCATAATCGTAAACATGGTTTCTTTGAGGACATTTTTACATTTAAATACTTCATGATGGTTTGTAAAGAAAATGTGAATTATCCAAAGAATATCCCCTAGGAGTGTCAAACCAGGTGTGTACTAAGACCCGTTGTCGTGTACCAGGTTACCCTGAGTCTGTCCTGAGACACCATATCCGAGTTGTTACATCTGTGCGAGAACCATGTAAACATGTAGTATCAAGAAAATGATTTATTTCTCAGAGGACCCACAAAATTTATACCTTAAAAAAATTCTAGTTTGTTCTTATACACTTATCATTAAATTTTATTTCAGGGTTACATTATCTAATATTTGTTTTCGAAATTATGTTTCCAATGTTTCTACTAAACATAATATGATGCCAACTGTAAGGAAACCAACCCTAGAAGAACCAATCCATTATGTTATTTTATTAAGTTGGAAGTATTACATGAAGTCAAATCCCGAAGGAACTATTAGTTTAGCAGTTTGGGAAACCAGATTAGAAATACGAACATTACATTACATATTTAATGAAAAACAACATAGAAACTTCATTGATAACATCCAAGAACTCTTACATAAACCCTGAAAGTAATTCATAATGTACCTATTGAATTCCTTTGGAAAATAAACATATGAAAGGGGTGATATCATATGTTCAGTAAGGGTAGTTAATATAGAATAATCATAAATAATAAGGCATGGTGAATAAGTAAAGAACACATTACATTAAAACATAATCTTGAGAATAATATAGAAGGAATAAAATTATAATAAATAATTCCATAATTAAACATAACCACAGATATTCTAATAGTCAAATAATTATATGGTATATCAATTACTTGTTTCATAATGAGAGAATTCATAATACGGTACAAGATAAAAAACCATCAAGGCCTCAACCTAGATGTTTAAAAATACTAGTGCAAGGCCTCATCCAATACCCAATCATTTTTGTCTCATGAGACCTACCGATTCATCAAGGGGATATAGTGGGACCTGCCCATAACTTTCTATTTCCAATATAGTCCTCATATAAAAAGGGTGAAACATAAAAATCATAACAATCGTATTGAAAAACTAGCATACGAAATGTGAATACTTTAACTATAACCCACGAATGGTATCAAATTAGAATATCTAAAATCAAACTAATCATCATCCATTAAAAAATATATGGTAGATGGTATCATAAGAGATAAAATTGAATTAAGTACAGATTCAGAAAAGGACATTGACATAAATGAAGAAACTTTTAAATAGTAGCATTGATTTGTTTTTGAGGAAATAATATTTAAACATTCCAAAGTGTCCCATACCACTTTGAAACATTAAAATCATAATCCATTAGGATGTAATGAGAATAAGGAGACTCTTGATATGATATATCAAAGGGATGTACAAACTCCACACACATAAGGAATAAATGGATAACAAGTCATATTTCACATTGAAGTAAAAGTGAGAGGATAACAACCCTTTTTTACTATAGAAGGAAGAGTTATTTTGGAAAATCATTTATATTTGTACTAAAATATGATTGTAAACATGTATATCCCAAAAAAGAAATGGTAAGGACATTGAAATTATATTTTATTCATAAATTATGTCCCACTTAAGTGAAATAATGTAAAAATATTTTTTAATAAACTTTAGAAATTAAACATTTTAGTGTGGTCTGAGGAAAATATTAAAGAGATTTTAAAGCGGAAAGACATGTTTGTTTTCATAAAACAAAAAATGAACCAAGGTATTATTTCAATATAAGAATTGAGATTTTATAAAAATAATGACAGTTTAAGACATTTTATAGAGTGCACATGAAAATGGGTAAGAATTCGAGAAGTTACCTTTAATTGGGTTGGTTTATCTTGAATAATTGAGAAGGGAACCCTTTTAAAACATGTATATCCCCATAAAAGAAGGATGATATGATTTAGAAATATGATTTTGAAATATATAAATAGAATTTTTAAGAAATATAAAAAAAAATGCATTAAATTAGAGTAAAGGTAGAGAAAGAGTAACTCGAAAGGAAAACTGGGGTTCAGGTAGAATCCCTTACCACCTTGTGATTAATCGAATCATATGCCCCAAATTAATAATAATCAAAGTATATATTTAATACCATGAAAATAAATTTATTCATGATATGATTCATCAAGGAAAATTATAAATACACTATACACAAGAAATAGTGGTGAATAAGGAATATGTCAAAAAATGGAAGTGATATAAGAAAACCCTTACCTTATGTTCAAATGTGTTATAAAATAAACATTATTTTTCTGGAAAATCAAATTAAATCCATTAAGTAATTTACTTATAACCATTTATAAAAGTATAATAATAATAATAATAGTTTTATTAAGTTCATTTATTTCCTTATTTATGAGTTATATAGTTTAATTTCATCATTTGAGAGCAATCATTTTCTTGGTTTTCATGATCTGTTATCTTGTTTATAAGTAATGGAGTTCATGTGAAATGGATATAATTCTCTAGAATTAAATTTTTATGATAATAATGAATATACATGAGATTAAATGGTTATATAATTCATTTGTTTATATGGTATGAAGATGAGTTATTAGATAAAATAGTAGTGATAATCTCTTAGATTGTTTTAGTGGGTTTTGATCATCACGAACTAGTTTTATCATATGAACTAGTATTGTATATATATACTAGTTACAGAACATTAAATAGGTTATAATAAAAATATTATATTCTGTATTAACCATAAAAAATGTATCTTGACCAGCCTTTAAGAAGAAATTTAATAATGAAAATTCATCGTCCACAAGGGTTGTAAATGGGCACCTCATGGATGATGATTTTGTTTTTTAAATAAAAGAGAGAAAGAGTAAGGATATTGATGATGGGTATTCCATTAACAGGATATAATTATAATATATATATATATATGATGGATTTATCATTATAATATTTATAGAGGAGGTGAGGAGAGTATAATAATAGAAAGAACTTGAAATGAAAATAAATGGTAAAGGAAGTGGATTATAGCTCTTGAATACTCCTCCTTGAGGACCTCCTTAAAGAAAGGGGTCTTGGTATTTCGGTAAGAACAAAAGCTCATAGATGTGGGGAGAAAATAGGTAAAATGTTTTTGGTTTGGCAGGCTTCAAGGCTTAGAGGAGTGAGGAGAAGAGGGGGTGAGGGCTGGTTTTTATAGTGAAGGAGAGGGGCGATTTTTGAATATTTAATTCATTTGTTTATTATTTTTCTCAAGGAAAGAAATAGTGTTGATTCATGTGAATAAATATACTAATTATATCATGTTATTTTAAGATAATGGTGATTACATAATCCATGAGTCAATTAATAGTGTATTTAACTTATACTATATATATATACTGTAAATTACCATTTTTTACTATTCACAAAAAATTCAAGTATTTTAGAAAAATCCAAAAAATTCACCCTTCCCATTTTTCGATGTGTATAATTAAAGAATGAAAATAATTTAATGAAAATAATTTTCTAAATATGATATATTTGGTTTTTAATTAAAAACATCATATACTCAAGAAATACAGATTTTAAATTTATAACTGATTTTATAACACTTTGAATTTTTTTTTAATATCTTATAAAATTATTCTAAAATAACAAGACAATGAAATATTGATATAATTATATGATACTTTCATTTATAAGGTGACTACATTTCATTTATACTTTCATGGATGAGGTTACTATTCATTAGGATAATTACTATTCATAAGGGTCATATTACTATTCCTAAGGTTAATTTACTATTCACTCAAAAATAGGTTGATCTCATCAGACTCTAAATATCTTACTGATTGCAACCATGTTTATCTGTTTTTCGAAGTTCAAATCACATAAGAGACAAAATTATGTTTAATGGATAGGTTATAACTATCTTGTTTAAATAATTATAATAACCAAGTTTTGTTTCATAGAGACTCAGTGTTGTGTGCATTACATTATATATTAAATTTATTTGTAAATCCTTGTGGTGTTACATTCTCATCTGAATATCAAAATAAATACCTTTATCAAAATATTGAACTTTTATAGAACCATATAAGGAAATTTCAGGTAGATATTGTATGAGATCAATGTATCGAAAATTTTATTCTAAAATATAATGATCTATGTACTCTAGGAAGTAACTCCATTTCCTTAGAAAAATTCATAGTTTTAGGTATTTTTTGTGTAAAAAACACCTCAAAACCTTCACACGAATTCTATTATTTCCTCTTAGTTTGATTAATATAATTCCACCACTTCAAACTAAGTGCTTAAAGCATAAACATGACACACTTAAGCTTAATATATTCTATGAGTTCAATAATATTGAAGTTATTTTTAATATTCTCTACACAGTCTTCCAATTCATGGGAAACTTTCATTCTATTTAATATAATATGTCTTAAATTATAAACTCTAAAACATAGTATCTAGGTTTTACTAGGTTAGTAGATGGACCATGCTTAATAATGTGTGTAAACATAACAACTGACTCATATAAAATTGATTAACTTGATGGGTTTATTTCATAAAAAACCCACAGCTCCCTCTCAAAATTTATATAGGGACTTGTTTTGGATAATACTATATAATAATAATAAACACAAAACATAATCGAAATAAAATTAAAAAATCAAAACTCAATAAAACTAAATATAAATAGATAAATCAATCTCACAAAACCTTATAATACTCTAAAACATCGAGAAACAATTTTTATAAACATTTACACATTTAAAACTTTAAAGAACCCTGAATACATCATAAAAAACTCCATGAAGAGATACCAAAAAATATTTCACTCAACCCATTTTCCACAACAAAACATTAAATTAATAAATCCACTCTTCAATTTAAATATAAATAATTTAAAAACATCCTTTAATTTATGAATTTTATCCTTTTAAAGATGGATACCGAGGATTTTATCATGATACACCAAATTAAACCATCTTAAATATCATTAATAATCCATCAAAATCACCCAAATTCATATTAATTTAATGAAGGAAAGGAATAATAATAAAATATAATTAGGTAGGATAAAAAAAATATTTTTTAAATTAAAAATTATGAATGGTTTGAAAGTAAGGTCTAGAAAACCATTATATAATGTTGTGAATGATATTATACGTTTCCCACTATAGGTTTCATGGTCTGTGTATGATTTTATAGACTACACAGTAACTATGTGACCCTGGTCTTCTTCTCATTTTCATTTTAAATCATGGAGTACCTCAAAATAAATCCAAAATCTTTAATATAAAACATATGTACTCAAATAAAGACAAATAATAAGAAAAATAATAGAGAATAAGTATCAAATTTGAGATACACACATACAAACTTCCCATTGAAACTCAACATTCCATAAAAAACATGTTAGTTAGACATTTAATCATACCTATATCTTACTCTTTGATGATCCTAACTCCTATCATTCATGACATACCAAATAAGAACCAATATCTGATACCTTTTCCTATGAAAAAATATGGTTCAACCCAAAACATCACCTATGTCAGTCTTCAACAAGGCCCATGGCTCATGTCCAATTTCCTTGGGATGTTCACTACTGCAAATATGGCTTTTATCAGTGCTATAAAATGGAATTAACAGTGCTAGGAAAGAGCTGTTAATCGAGGCGAAGATGGGGGGGGGGGTCCCTTTTATCAGTGCTAAAAAAAGTGATGATAAAAGGTGACTTTTATGAGTGCTAAAAAAATCTCTTATAAAAAGGTACTTTATTAGCATTTTTAGCACTATAAAAGTCAATTTTTTTTTAAAAAAAGTTAAAATGATAATACAATGCTCGGGGATCTT